>CM035149.1:31163821-32384321 GCA_020205605.1 Panax ginseng
TGATTCAACAGTTGTATAAATGAAGTTGTATTTGATTTTTATAGAGTGATATTTGGCGACTCAGAATGGGTTGAGTGGACCTATTTTTGGGGGCGTCACAATATGACCGTGCCGCAGTACGAGGCTAAGTTTGTCGAGTTATCCCGGTTTGCATCCCATTTGGTTGATAATGAGGAGAGAATAACGCGAATGTTTCTGCGAGGTTTGAGACCCGAAATACGTCAATACCTCATTTCTCACAAAATGTGTTTGTATTCAGATGTAGTGAATAGGGCTCAGTTATTGGAGCGCGATAATGAGCCAACCCAACCAAAGGATAACGAGGAACAACACGATAATAATCGTACCGGTGGCAACGGTCATCAGAACAATGATAACCATCGTGGAGGAAATTATCATGCCAGAAATGGTAACCACTTTGGTGGTAATCATGGCCAAGATAATAGAAGAAATGATTCAAGTGGAAAATTCAAGAAGAGAAGATTTAACGATGATGAGAAGGCGTCAAAGAAAGACCAAAGACCAAAGAACAAATTCTAGAGGAGGAGAACGACCGCCGGTTAGATCTACTGAATCACGGAGAGGAGGGACACATAAGTCCAAACTATTCACAGCCTTCCAAGGTATGTTTTAGTTGTGAAAAAGACGGTCATATAACTCGATTTTGACCTGTAGCGAAATCAAGTCCAGCTGGGACGGTGGCACCAACGGCGGATACGGACAAAACAAAGTCGGTAGTTTCAGGAAGAGCGTTTTTTGTGACTTCTCAAAAATTGAGAACCCCGAACGAAGTTAGTACGGGTTAGTTAATTATAAATTCTTTCAAAGTCTATACCTTATTAGATACCGGTTTTACCCATTCTTTTATTTCTCCTACTTGCGCTCAACGTTTAAATTTAACTCTGGAGAAATTAGACTTTGACTTATCTGTTGAAACTCGTTATGAGAAACCTTCGTTACACCCACTATTTATAAATCTTGTTTGATTCAAATTGGCACCCTTACGTTACCTGTCGATCTTATCTCTTTGAAAATACTTACATTTGATGTGATTTTAGGAATCGACTGGTTAACTACTCATCATTCAAAAAAAAATTGATTATTTTCGGAAGGTTGTTAGCTTTCATATTCCTAACCAACCTATTATGAGAATCCAAGCAACCAAACAATTAAATTCAATCATTGTCATATCAAGCCATAAATAAAGAACCCCGAGCCTTTCGCTGGTGACTTCCTTGTGTAGAATGTACCGAAACTAGACTTTCTGTAAGGGAAGCCGTTAATAACGGTGGCAAGTTGATAGGTATCAATGTGACGTGTTCATAATGGTGGCAAGTTGTGTAGAATGTACCGAAACTAGACTTTTTCTACCGCCAAGTATGTCGCGTGTTCATAACATTTTTCACGTATCGATGTTACGTAAATATGTGGACGACCTGAACCACATTATTGAATTAGAACTAGATGAGATAGCAGAAGATTTAACGTATGAGGAGATACGTGTTAAAATCTTGGATAATAAGGATCATATTCGACGCTCAAAGGTTATACCTCAAGAGTTATAATCTAAACAAGGTATCCTCAGCTCTTCGGCATACCAGGTACGTACATAAATTTCGAGGGAAAAATTTCATAAGGAGGGGAGATTGTGAGATCCTGAATTTTATGAAATGAAAGTATTCAATTTTCTTATAATTATTATTTTATTTAGTAAATGGTTAAATTGATAAAAGGTTAAAGTTAAGGGTGATATGTGAAAATTTTACAAAGTAAGCAAGTTGTCATAAAATATTCGTTTGGTCGGGGAATATTCTTTTTGTCAGGGAATATCCGTACGACGACACAATCATTAGTGGACCCCATAACGAAAGTATTATCGTAGTTAAAAAATGACAAAAATATCTTTTTATAAAAAAATAACGGAGAAAGTGTTACCGTTAAACTGTTGAACTACCCGGTAGTAAAAGTACAGTAATACGCGTGGTTGTATAGTAGCACACTGTATTGATTATTGATGCTTACATGATGATTCACTCAGTTATACTCAATTATTGCTACAGTAATTGCTGCATCATATCTATCATATTATTGATTCAATTATTGTCACAGTATCAATATTTTATATTATTAAATCAATAATTGAGATGACAAAGTTATTTATATTATTATTTGCAAAATTGATGATGTCTAGAAAGTTCAGTCGAAGAGAGGTTTGGTCACCTAATTGCGCGCCAATAAGGAGAAATCCTTATCGGAAAGCCCCCTCTTTCCTAGGAATGATCTGGTTATTAAATATTATGAGTTATAATATTAATGATGAATAAATTCGTGTTGATTAAAGATGAAATTGATAGTTCCATTGTGTTGGGATTATTAGTGTTAGTGGAAAAATACATTTATTTCGATAATAATTAATTTCTGGAGGTTATATTGACCAATCGGGTAATTAATCGGATAAATGAGCAATTAATTACAATTAATTCACATGCTTATAACTATTTGTTCACATGTGTGTACTATTGATTCACATGCATGTACTATTAGGGGAAGTGGTGCAAGATTGATAATACTTGCATGATTAAATTAAAAATGGAGGTATAGATGAAGGTACTATACTGTAATTATTTTTTTCACATGAATGTACTATTAATTCACATGATATACTAGAGGTGGTGCAAGTTTGATAATACTTGCAGGACTAAATTAAAAATGAAGGAAAATATGAAGGTATTATACTATAATATTTCGAGTCCCAAAATGTGCAATTATCGAAACTATATTTTCCTATAAATAGAAGCTCATTCTTCCTTCATTCTCACCAATTCACTATGACTTACAAGAGCAATTATAGAGAGAGAAGCTATAGAGAGAGAAGATATAGAGAGAAAGATGAATAGTAGTTTGCTACTTCACTATTCTAGTATCCAGACTTCTTTTAAGGTAATGGGTATTATTTATTATTTTGAAGAGATATTATTTTTCGTATTCGTATGAATATTATTTTCGTTCAATATTCATAAAGAATATTATCTTCGTTCAATATTCGTAGGAATATTATCTTCATTAAATATTCGTTGGAATATTATTTTCGTTCAACAGTTGTAAGTGATGTTATTTTTGTTCAATATTCACTTGAAATAATATTTTCTTCCATACTCTGTAATATGTAAGTAATATTATTTCGTTTCAGATTTCGAATTTTATACTCGTTTTGTTAAAGTTTTGGCTTCTATACTCCATAAAATTAGTAGAATATCCTTGAAATTTGCGCTTCATCTAGTATCGTTTCACAAGGATATTTTCTGCATATTCTTGTTAAATTTTAAGCTTTTCATGTCGGATAACTGTCCATGAGTATTGTTTATTTATACGATACTATTCACAAAAGTACTATTCATGGGTACTATTCATAAAGTACTATTTACGAGTACTATTCTTAAAGTACTATTCATGGGGTACTATTTCTAAAGTACTATTCATGGGGTACTATTCACTCAGAGTACTATTCATGACAAAAATTTATTTCTTTTTGGTCCAAATCATTTTTGTTACAATATTATTCTTGAATTTTACTCCACAAAGAAGTATCATGTTGACAATTTGAACGTTATTGAATTCTAGATAAATTAAATTATAAATCTTTAAAAATTTATCCTTTGTTTCTTTTAATTAAATTCTTATATCATTGTCATCATCATCATGCTTATATTGTGATGAAAGTCATCTTTGGCTTACGTGCATAGATGGACTGTTGATTTATATGATTATGACCAGGGATCATTCGGTATAATCATGACTCATAATGTTACAAATGATGTGGTAAAAGTCCTCATTGGCCTGTAGTGCATTGATGGACAGTTGTTGGTATGATTATGACTAGGGATTATTCGGTATAATCATGACAATTGATGATTACATGATTATCCTTGGCCGTGGTGCAGGGATGATTCGATGATGTGGTTTATTTATTAAGCTGAGTCTCAGCGATAAAATTGATGATAAACTTTTTAAATCATAAAAGATAGTAGATATCATGCTCTACTTGACTCTTCTAATGGATTACTTGTTCCGCTGTAGTTAAACTTGTTGTCTATTATATTTTATCAGTTATTATACTATTGAGGCTAAGGATAATTTATTCAGCATTATCTTAGTCATAATATTTCTTACTGGGCTAGTTGAGCTCACCCTTTTCTTTCATTGTTCTTTTCCAGAAATGAGAATATAGATGGGTCTAGTCGGGGAACGGAGTGACGGTCCAGATATTTGCATTAGTAGTCCTCACTATTCTATGAAATAATGTGATAATAAATGTATTGAGGACTTCATTTGAGTTTTAATACTGTCTATGAGATAATATTAGTGTAAAAACTCTCAGTTACGCTGTTGTCGTATAGTATAAAAGAAGTTTGTATTTGTTTTATGTACCATGTATTTGGCGACTCAAGATGGGTGATGTATTGTGACGCCCCCAAAATAGGTATACATCACCTATCTTGAGTCGCCAAATACATGGTACAAAATTCAAATACAACTTAATTATACAACAGTCGTGTAAAATACGACAAAACATATGCTGTGAGTTTTAATACAAATATTGTCATCTAGACAATATCCACACTCAATTGAGTCCTCATTACATTTATTATCACACTATTTAATGTAATAGTGAGGACTACTAATGCTATTATCGGACCGTCACCCGCTCCCTCGACTAGTCCCTCGCCACGCTCTCATTTCTCAAGAGAACAATGAAAGTAAAAGGGTGAGCTCAACTAGCCCAGTAAGAAATATTATGACTAAGATAATACATAATAAATTATCGTTCGCCTTCAACAGTGTTAAACTGATACAATATAACAAGCAATCCATTAAAAGAGTCAAGTAGAGAATAAAATCTACTATCTTTTATGATTTAAAAGGTTTTTCATCACTTTTATCGATGGGACTCAACTTAATAAATAATCCACATCATCCCTGCACTACGGCCAAGGATATTCATTACTATCACAACCACAAATTATCCATGCACTACGGGCCAAGGATATTCGTGTATTCATCAATGGTCATGATCATGCCAACAACTGTCCATCAATGCACTACGCTACCAATGATGACTTTTACCACATCATTTGTAACATTACTACCATGATTATACCGATTAATCCCGGTCATTATCATACCAAGTCCATCTATGCACCACAGCCATGATGACTTTCAACATAATATAAACATGAGGATGATGACAATGATATAAAAATTCAATAAAACAAGTTCAAGAATTAATTTATCCAGGAACTAATAACGTCCAAATTGTCAACATGATACCTCTTTGTAGAGTAAAATTCAAAAATGCTAAGAAGAATATTTCCATGAAAAGATCTTTGGATGAAGCCCAAATATCAAGGATATTCCACTAATTTCATGGAGTATAGAAGTCAAAACTTTAACCAACCGAGTATAATAAAGAATGGAATAACAAAAGAAATCACCGGGCACGCGCGATAGGCCGCACGACAAGTTATTTCAATGTAATAATAAATAACGGAACTGGTCATGCGTAAACGCACGCATGTGATATTCCATCGTAATAATAAATAACGGAACCGGATCAAAGTGAAATTCACTTGACCGATACGATGTTCTAATGAATAATAAATAACGGAACCAGGTCATGCGTAAACGCATAGACAGGATGTTCCAACAGATTAATAAAGAATGGAATAACAGAAGAATTTCACCATGTATATGGTACTTCGCATAGACAAGTTATTCCAACATAATGATAAAGAATGGAATAACAGAAGAATTTCACCAAGTATAGGGTAGGCTGTGTATACAGGTTATTCCAACAGAATAAAAAAAAATGGAATAACAGAAGTTCTCTTCATGAATACGAAAGAAATAATACCCCTTACCTTAGAACAACTGGATATAGGAGTAGTGAAGTAGCAGAATACTTTTCTCTTTTCTCTCTATAGTTTCTCTCTTTAGAGTTTCAGTGAATTCTTAAGAAATAATGAATGAATGAGCTTCTATTTATAGGAGAATGAACCGAATAGTAACTAATTCCTGAACGGTCCAGATTGATTTACTTTTAAACGGACGATCCAGATTGATTTACTTTAAAATATTCTAATAAAACAAAATCTTTTAAATAAAATATAATATATTCTATTTATAATCTAATAAAACGAATAACTTTATAAAAGTATTCATTTTATATAAAAAAAATTTACTATGCAAAACATTATGCGCACTTTATGCAAACACTACGCATAATAAAATATAATATATTCTATTTATAGTCTAATAAAACGAATAACTTTATAAAAGTATTTTGTTTTATATAAAATGATTTTACTAAGCAAAATACTATGCATAATAGAATATAATATATTCTATTTATAGTCTAATAAAACGAATAACTTTATAAAAGTATTCTATTTTATATAAAAAGCTTTTACATTTTATTACATTAATAATACTAATAAAACAAAACTTCATCATCATTATTATAATTCACTATTATTAATCGATTGTGTCGCTCCTGTGAAAGAGGAGGCATTCCAATAAGGATTTCTCCCTATCAGTAGCGTAATTAGGTGACCAAACCTCTCCTCGCGTAACTTCTAGACATCGTTAATATTATAAATAATAATATTAATAACTTCGTAATCTTAATTATTGATTTAATAATATATAAAATATCGACAAAAATTGAATCAATTAACGTGAGATACTATGTAATAATTACTGAAGCAATAATTGAACAAAACTGAGTGACTTCTCATGTAAGCATCAATAATCAATATCGTGTGCTACTATACAACCACGCGTATTCCTGTACTTTTAACACCGGGTGTTTCAACAGTTAACGATAAAACTTTTGCCGTTATTTTCATAAAATATTTTTGTTATTTTCTCAATCCGACAATAATTTTGTTGTGGGGTCCACCAATGATTGTGCCGTCGTATGGATATTCTCTATTAAAACGAATATTCCCCGACCAATCAAATATTATATAATAACTTGCGTACTTTGCAAAATTTATAACTATTACCCACAACTATAACATTATATCAAATTCATTCCATAATATTCAAAAAATGATATTTATAGAAAATTCATCTTTATTCATAAAAGTTGGGGTCTTACATGTATACCTATTTTGGGGGCGTCACACTAACCCTTTGCCCGAAGCATCACTGTAGATTACAAATCCCTCTGAGCCAGATGGTATTATCAGAACAGGTGTTGAAATGAGTCTCCTCTTGAGTTCTTGAAAACTCTTCTCACATTCCTCGCTCCAACCAAATTTTGTATCTTTTTGAGTCAGCTGAGTTAATGGAGTAGAGATTCGAAAAAATCCTTCTACGAATCTCCGATAATAACCAGCTAAGCCGAGAAAGCTACGTACTTTGGTCATTGACTTAGGTTGCTCCCAGCTTTGAATTGCTTCAATCTTTGCCGGGTCAACAGATATTCCGTGATTGGATATCACGTGTCCAAGAAATGCTACTTCCTCAAGCCAGAACTTGCGTTTCTTCAACTTGGTATATAACTTGTTCTCACGATGCTTTTGGAGTATCAGCCTCAAGTGTTGCTCATGATCTTCATGGCTTTTGGAGTATATGAGGATGTCATCAATAAAGACGACTACAAAGTGATCCAAATATTCCTTGAATACTCGGTTCATCATATCCATGAAGGCAGCAGGAGCATTAGTCAATCCTAAAGATATGACTAGGAATTCATAATGCCCGTACCGAGTTCTAAAAGCCATCTTTGGAATGCCATCGATTTTAATCTTCAATTGGTGATATCCGGAATGAAGATCAATCGTTGAAAAGAAATTAGCGCCTTGCAACTGGTCAAACAGGTCATCAATGCGAGGCAACAGGTATCTATTTTTGACAGTGACATGGTTCAACTCCCGATAATCAATACAAAGTCACAAACTCTCATCTTTCTTCTTCACAAATAGAACATGAGCACCCCAATGAGACGTACTAGGATGAATGAAATTGATATCTAACAATTCCTGCAGTTGGGTCTTTAACTCCTGAAGTTCAATAGGAGCCATTCGATATGGGGCTTTGGAAATGGGTTTTGTACTGGGTTCAAGGTCGATACAAAATTCAATTTCACGCTTTGGGGGTAGACCAGGAAGTTCTTCAGGGAATACATCAGGAAATTTATTAACAATAGAAATATCATTCAAAACTGACATATTTTTGTTTAAATCCGCGACATGAGCTAAGAAAGCTTGACATCCTTTTTTCAATAAATGAATAGCTTTATGGCTTGAGATGACAGTGATTAATTTTAATGGTTTGGTTGCTTGAATTCGCATAATAGGTTGGTTAGGAATATGAAAGCTAACAACCTTACGAAAATAATCAATTTTTGCATGATGAGTAGTTAACCAATCAATCCCTAGAATTACGTCAAATGCAAGTATTTTCAATGAAATAAGATCGATAGGTAATGTGAGGGTACCGATTTGAACCAAACAAGACTTATAAACAGTGGATGTAATGAAGGTTTCTCCCAACGGAGTTTCAACAGATAAGTCAAAGTCTAATTTCTCTGGAGTTAAATTTAAACATTGAGCGCAAGTAGGAGAAATAAAAGAATGGGTAGAACCGATATCAAATAAGGTATAGACTTCGCTAGAGTTTATGATTAGCTTACCCGTGATGACCTTGTTCGGGTTCCTTGCTTTCTGGGAGGTCACGACAAACGCTCTCCCTTGAACTACTGGTTTTGACTTGTCTGGGACGGTATTTAGTGTTACCATTCCAACTGGAATGTCTTTCTTTTCCATAATTGTAACACGTTTTCGACTGCTACGCATAGTTTGGAATGATATGTCCCTCCCCTCCGCATTTGAAGCATATGATAGGTGGTTGTTCTCCTTCCTTAACAATGGGTGTTGGTGTTGATGTCTTTCCATCATTGTTGAATCTCTTTTTCTTGAAATGTCCAATTTTATTTTCTTGGCCATGAATACCACCGAAGTGGTTACCATTTCTGGCATGTTGATTCCCTCTACGCTTGTTGTCACCACTTCGATGACTACTACCACTGGTATTATCGACTTGTCGACTGCTCTCTCTTGGTTGGGTTAACTCATTATCGCGCTCTAATAACTGAGCCCTATTTACAACATCTGAATACAAACACAGTTTGTGAGAGACAGGTATTAACGTATCTCGGGTTTCAAACCTCTTAGAAACATCCGCGTCATTCTCTCCTCATTATCAACTAAATGGGACGCAAATCGCGATAACTCGATAAACTTGGCTTCGTACTGCGGCACGGTCATGTTGTTTTTCTCCAGTTTAATGAACTCTACCTCTTTCATGTGACGAATACTTTCAGGAAAGTACTTGTCATTGAACAGTTCTTGGAACTTCTCCCAAGTCATCTTCAGTGCGGCATGTTGAGTACGCTTTATAGATTCCCACCAGTAATCTGCCTCTCTTCCCAACATGAAGGTGGGAAAGGGCACCTTTTGCTCCTCGGAGCACCCCAAGACATCAAATATCTTGGTGATCTGCTTTATCCACGTCTTTGCCTTAAGTGGTTTTGGCTCTCCAATAAACTTCGGTGGTCCCAGCTCCTTGAATTACTTAGTGGTGACCGTCCGAGAGTTGCCAGTGTTTCCACCTGCATTTTGGACATGAGTCTCTCTTGCCTGATGTTGCATGAATTGCAAAAAGCCCCTAAACATTCCGTCATTCATCAATTGGTTGGTGTTATTGTTTGCATGAGGATTGTTGTCTTCCTGATGCACATTTTCCTGGTTATTGATCGTTGGTGATTCAACGATCTCCTGTGCTCCATTGCTATTCTCAACATTCTCGGATGTCATTTTTAAATACTGCCACAAAACAAGGGTTAATTGACACACCACATATTATCCCTATATTCTGACCGACCAATTAAATAACAAATAAACTTAGGTAGGTCATACTAGCGAAGGAATTACCCGTCTCTCACCCTAGTTCTAGTCTCACATCTTAGCTAGGGATCATATTCCTAAGCTCTGATACCAACTGTGACGCCCCTAAAATAGGTATACATCGCCCATCTTGAGTCGCCAAATACATGGTACAAAATTTAAATACAACTTAATAATACAACTGTCGTGTAAAGTACGACAAAACACAAATTGAAAGTTTTAATACGAATATTGTCTTCTAGACAGTATTCAAACTCAAATTGAGTCCTCAATACATTTATTATCACACTAGTTCATAGAATAGTGAGGACTACTACTGCAAACATCTAGACCGTCACTCCGTTCCCCGACTAGTTTGGGCTACGTTCTCATTTTCTGAAGAGAACAATGAAAGCAAAAGGGTGAGCTTAACTAGCCTAATAAGAAATATTATGACTAAGATAATGCAGAATAATTTATCGTTAGCCTTCAACAGTGTTAAACTTATAAAATATAACAAACATCAAGTTTAACTGCAGCGGAACAAGCAATCCATTAGAAGAGTCAAGTAGAGCATGATATCTACTATCTTCTATGATTTAAAAGGTTTTCATCACTTTTATATTTGAGACTGAACTTTTAATAAATAATCCACATCATCGAATCACCCCTCCACTACGACCAAGGATATTCTTTAGTATCACAACCACAAATTATCCATGCATTACGGGCTAAGGATATTCGTGTATTCATCAATGGTTATGATCATGCCAACAACTGTCCATCAATGCACTACGGGCCAATGAGGACTTTTACCACATTATTTGTAACATTACGGTCATGATTATACCGAATAATCCCTGGTCATAATCATACCAAGTCCATCTATGCACTATGGCCACAGATGACTTTCATCATAATATAAACATGAGGATGATGACAATGATATAAGAATTCAATTACAAGAAAGCAAAGGATAAATTTTTAAATATTTTTAATTTAATTTATCCAGAAATCAATAACGTCCAAATTGTCAACATAATACTTCTTTGTGGAGTAAAATTGAAGAATAATATTGTACCAAAAATGATTTGGACCGAAAACAAAACAATTTTTATCATGAATAGTACCCCAGGTGATTAGTACTCGAGTGAATAGTATCCCGTGAATAGTACTTTGGGAATAGTAACCCCATAAATAGTATTCCGGCATGAAAAAGTTAAAACGTATTAAGAATGCTCAGAATAATATTTTGATGAAAAGATACTGGATGAAGCACAAATATCAATGATATTCTACTAATTTCATGGACTATAGAAGCTAAAATTTTAACAAAACGAGTATAGAATTCAAAATCTGAAACGAAATAATATTACTTACATACTACAGAGTATGGAAGAAAATATTATTTTAAGCGAATATTGAACAAAAATAACATCCCTTACCTTGAAAAGAAGAGTATTCCAACTGGTATAGCGGGGATATTCTTGAAGAAAACTTTCACTGTTATCTACGCTCAAAGCTTTCTAAAACTCAAAAGAAATACACTCAATATTATAGAAGAAGAATTCTCTGATTCTGGTGTGATTTTCAATTCTAACTAAGCATCCTATTTATAGGAGAATGGAAATGATACTATTTAGAATTTATTCACGGACGCACAGTATAGAAATTAGACGAATCACTCATGGGCAGAAGAAAAAAAATTTGGATGCCTGAATTTCAAAGCTATCCTCAAGTAAAACTAAAAAATATAATATATATATATATATATATATATATATATATATATATATATAACATGCTTATTAACAAAACCTCCCACCCGTGAACAACTTAGATTTTCCCCTCCCCCAAAGTCATAAACATGTGGGCCCCACTATATATATAAATATTGAATAATCTTCTACCGATTATTTTGAAAAATGGGTAAATAGGGGTCCATAAAATAAGCAAAATTTACATCAAATACTTCATAAAAATCCCCTCAATATTTTTAACAACATTTATCATTATTATTATAATTCGCAATATTTAACAACCAGGTCGTTCTCAGGAAAGAGGGGGCTTTCCAATAAGGATTTCTCCCTATTGACACGCAATTAGGTGACCAAACCTCTCCTTGATAGAACTTCTAGACATCGTCAATATTGCAAATAATAATATTAATAACTTTGTCATCTCAATTATTGATTATAAAATATTATGCAGATGATACTGTGACAATAATTGAATCAATAATATGAGAGATATTATGCAGCAATTACTGTAGCAATAATTAAGTATAACTGAGTGACTTCTCATGTAAGCATTAATAATCAATACTGTGTGCTACTATGCAACCACGCGTATTACTGTACTTTTAACATCGGTTATTTCAACAGTTTAACGGTAAAACTTCCGCCGTTATTTTCATAAAAAAGATATTTCTGTCGTTTTTTAACTCCAACAATACTTTCGTTGTGAGGTCTACCAATGATTGTGTCGTCGTACAAATATTCCCTGTTAAAATGAATATTTCTAGACCAATATAATATTTTATAACAACTTGCTTACTTTATAAAATTTATAAATATTACCCACAACTATAAAATTATATTAAATCCACACCATAATATTCAAAAATGATATTTATAAAAAAAATTCATTTTTATTCAAAAAAGTTGGGGTCTTACTGTGACGCCGCCAAAGTAGGTATACATCACCCATTCTAAGTTGTCAAATACATGGTACAGAAAATAACTACAACTTTATTATTACAATTGTCGTGCAAAATACCGTGTGCTACTATGCAACCATGCGTCTTACTGTACTTTTACTACCGGGTAGTTCAACAGTTTAATGGTAAAACTTTCGCCGTTATTTTTAAAAATATTTTAGTCATTTTCTAACTACGACAGTAACTCCATTGTGGGGTCCACCAATGATTGTGACGTCGAACGAATATTCCCTGTTAAAACGAATATTTTCCGACCAATCGAATATTCCCCAACACAACGAATATTTTATATCAACTTGCTTACTTTAAAAATTTTTCACATATTACCCTTAACTTTAACCCTTTATCAATTTAACCATTTACTAAATAGAATAATAATTATAAGAAACTTGAATACTTTCATTTCATAAAATTCCGGATCTCACAATCTCCCATCCTTATGAAATTTCGCCCTCGAAATTTACGTACCAGGTAGTTCGAAGAGATGAGAATACCTTGCTTTCTTTTTGGATTGTACCTTCCCGGTTATTTCCTCTGTATCATAATTTTCCCATTGCTCATCTTCTGTATTTTAGATATCATTCTAGAATATATCTTCAAAACAAAGGTTAATTGACATATCACAATTTGTCAACTTATCAAGTAAACAATTTCAGCTTAGGTAAGTCACACACTAGCGAAGTATATTACTCGTCTCTCCCCTCCTAGTTCTAGACTCATATCTCCGCCAGCGACCATATCCCTAAGCTTTGATACCAACTGTGACACCCCAAAAAAAGGTATACTTCACCCATCTTGAGTTGCCAGATACATGGTACAGATACCGTATTAATGAATAGTACTCATGGATAGTACTGCGACATGAAAAGATTAAAATTTAACAAGAATATGTAGAAAATATCCTTGTGAAACGATACTAGATGAAGCGCAAATTTCAAGGATATTCTACTAATTTCACGGAGTATAAAAACAATACTTTAACAAAATGAGGGTATAATCAGGAATACGAGATGAAATAATATTATTCACATACTACAGAGTATTTAAGAAAATATTATTCCTATGAATACTGAACAAAATAATATCCCTTACCTCAGAAGAAGATTGGATACTGGAATAGTGAGGTAGCAGACTTCTCTTCTTCTTTCTCTCTATAGCTTCTCTCTCTATAATTGCTTTTGTGAGACTTAGTGAATTGGTGAGAATGAAGGAAGAATGAGCTTCTATTTATAGGAAAATATAATTTTGATAATTACACGTTTTGGGGCTCGAAATATTACAGTATAAAACCTTCATCTTTTCCTTCATTTTTAATTTAGTCCTACAAGTATTATCAAACTTGCACCACCTCCCCTAATAGTATATCATGTGAATTAATAGTACATTCATGTGAATTAATAATTTAATCATGTAAAAAAAATAATTACAGTATAGTACCTTCATCTATACCTCCATTTTTAATTTAGTCATGCAAGTATTATCAATCTTGCACCACCTCCCCTAATAGTACATACATGTGAATAAATAGTACACACATATGAACACATAGTTATAAGCATGTGAATTAATAGTAATTAATTGCTCATTTATCCGATTAATTACCCGATTGGTCAATATAACTTCCAGACATCAATTATTATCGAAATAAATGTCGATTTCCACTAACACTAATAATCCCAACACAATGGAACTATCAATTTCATCTTTAATCAACACGAACTTATTCATCATTAATATTATAACTCACAATATTTAACAACTAGGTCGTTCCCAGGAAAGATGGGGCTTTTCGATAAGGATTTCTCCTTATTGGCGCTCAATTAGGTGACCAAACCTCTCCTTGACAGAACTTCTAGACATTGTCAATATTGCAAATAATAATATGAATAACTTTGTCATCTCAATTATTGATTTAATAATATAACATATTATGCAGATAATACTGTGACAATAATTGAATCAATAATATGAGAGGTATGATGCAACAATTACTGTAGCAATAATTGAGTATAACTGAGTGACTTCTCACGTAAGCATCAATAATCAATACTGGTGTACTCTATGCAACCACGCCGTATTTCTATACTTTTACTCTTAGGGTAGTTCAACGGTTTAACGGTAAAACTTTCGCAATTATTTTTATAAAAAGATAATTATGTCATTTTTTAACTACGACAATACTTCCGTTATGGGGTCCACCAATGATTATGCCGTCGTACGAATATTTCCCGACCAATTGAATATTTTATAACAACTTGTTTACTTTGCAAAATTTGTAAATATTACCCACAACTATAACATTATATCATATCCACACCATAATATTCAAAAATATATTTCGAGAAAAAAAAATCAATCTTTATTCATAAAAGTTGGGGTCTTACAACCTCCCCTTATGAAATTTCGTCCTCGAAATTAGGGTGCGTACCTGTTATGTTGAAGAGGTGAGGATACCTTGATTTCATTTTAGATTCTAACTCCCAAGTCATTTCCTCCACATCGTGGTTTCTCCACAAAACTTTGACTTGAGGTATAACCTTGGAGCGTAGAATATAATCCTTCTTATCCAATATTTTAACAGGTACCTCTTCATACGTTAAATCTTCCGCTATTTCGTCCGGTTTTAACTCAATAATATGGTTCGAGTCTTTCACATATTTACATAACATATATATGTGAAAAACGTTATGAACACGAGACATACTTGGCGATAAGGCGAGTCTATGGGCCACAGTTCCTACTCGATTGAGGATTATAAATGGGCAAATGAATCGAGGATTGAGCTTTTCTCTCTTTCTAAATCTCGTAACTTCTTTCCATGGAGCAACATATTGAATTCCACGTCCTTTCGATGAAGATCAGCATAACTCTTTTGTCGATCTTTTGAGGTTTTTATACGTTGTCGGATCATTTGAATCTTTTCCGTAGTCATACGTACCAACTCCGGTCCCAACAACGTTGCTTCACCCACCTCATCCCAGCATACTAGAGAACGACACTTTCTTCCATACAACTCCTCAAATGGAGCCATGCTAATACTTGCTTGATAACTGTTGTTGTAGAAAAACTCCACCAATGGTAAAAACTTGTCCCAACTTCCCTTGAATTAAAAGACACAGAGTCTTAATAAATCTTCAAGAGTTTGAATAGTCCTTTCTGACTGCCCGTCTGTTTGAGAATGATATGCCGAACTAAATCATAAATCCGTGCCCATAGCTTTTTGCAAACTAACCCAAAATCTTGAAGTGAATCATGGGTCTCGATTAGAAACTATGGATACTGGCATACCATGCAATCTTACAATCTCGTTTATGTACATACTAGCAAGGCGTTCAAGTGTATAAGTTTCTCGTATCGGTAAGAAATAAGCAGACTTTGTTAATCTATCAACAATGACCCAAATCACATCTATTCCTTGAGAAACCTTGGGAAGACCGATAACAAAATCCATGGTAATGTGCTCCCACTTCCATTCTGGAATTTCAAGTGGTTGCAATGGACCTTTTGGCACTTGATGTTTTGCCTTGACTCGTTGACAAGTTAGACACCTTGAGATAAACCCCGCTATCTCTCTCTTCATATTGCTCCACCAAAATGTATGTCGAAGATCACGATACATTTTGGTACTCCAAGGATGGATTGTAAATGGTGTGTTGTGTGTGACGCCCCCAAAATAGGTATACATCACCCATCTTGGGTCGCCAAATACATGGTACTGAATAAAATACAAACTTAACTATACAACATAAGCTAATAGTTTTTACACGAATATTGTCATCTAGACAATATCTAAACTCAATAGTTCTCATTACATTTATTGGCACACTATTTATAGAATAGTGAGGACTACCATAACACCATCTCGTGCCATCACTCCGTCCCCCGACTAGTTCCGGCTATGTTCTCATTTCCTGAGGAGAACAAGGGAAGTAAAAGGGTGAGCTCAACTTGCCCAACAAGAAATATTATGACTAAGATAAGGCAGAATAAGTTATCATTAGCCTTCAACAATGTTAAACTGATAGAATATAATAGACAACAAGTTTAACTGCAGCAGAACAAGCAATCCATTAGAAGAGTCAAGTAGAGCATGATATCTACTATCTTCTATGATTTAAAAAGTTTATCATTAACTTTATTGTTGGGACTCAGCTTCATAAATAGATAACATCATCGAATCATCCCTGCACTACGGGCCAAGGATATCCATTAGTATCACGTCCATAAATTATTCTTGCACTACGGGCCAAGAACTATTCGTGTAATCATCAATGGTCATGACTATACCGAATTATCCCTGGTCATAATCATACCAATCAACAGTCTATCTATGCACGTAAGCCAAAGATGACTTTCATCACAATATAAGCATGGGGATGATGACAATGATATAAGAATTCAATTAAAAGAAAGTAAATGAATTTTTTTAAAAATTTTTAATTTAATTTATCCAGAATTCTATAATGTCTAAATTTTCAACATGATACTGCTTTGTGGAGTAAAATTCAAGAATAATATCCATGTATCAAAAACAATTTGGAGAGAAAAGAAATAAATTTTTAGATTGAATAGTACCGTGAATGAATAGTACCTATGAATAGTACTTTTGAGAATAGTACCAGACATGAAAAGTGCCCCAAATACCCGAAAGTGAACAATATTTGAGTGAATAGTAATCGGGTGAATAGTAACCCATGAATAGTAACTCGTGAATAGTACCCGGCATGAAAAAGTGTCCCGAATACGAAAGTGAATAATATTATAGTGAATAATAAAGGGTGAATAGTAACTCGTGAATAGTACTTGATGAAAATATTGATATTTAATAAGAAAGTTCATATCAATATTCCAATAAAATGATACTGGATGAAGCGTAAAACTCACGGATATTCCACTAATTTCAAGGATTATAGAAGCAATACTTACCATAGTAAGTTTAGATTTAAGAATATGAAAAGAATTAACATACGAAAACTGCAAATGGATTTTCACCGTAAATACGATGACGTAATCCGAGTAGAGCGGAGTTATTCAGATATACTAAAGGATGAATACAAAAAATAGTAATCCTTATGAATACGAAAGAAATAATACCCCTTACCTTAGTAGAAAGCTAGATACTGCAAAAGTGAAGTAGCAGAATACTCTTCTTCTTGCTCTCTATAGTTTCTCTCTCTATAGTGTCTCTTGTGAATCTCAGTGAATTGGTGAGAATGAAAGAAGAATTAAGTTTCTATTTATAAGAGAATGGACTAAATAGTAACTAATTCACAAACGATCCAGATTGATTCACTATTAGAACGGACGGTCCATATTGATTACTATTAAAACCACAATCGACGGTTCAGATTGATTTACTTTTAAAATCACCATTGACGGTTCAGATTGATTTACTTTTAAAACCACCACCGATGGTCCAGATTGATTTACTATTAAAACCACCATCAATGGTCCAGATTGATTTACTATTAAAACCACCACCAATGATCCAAATTGATTTAACATATTACACTTTAGTACCCCTAAAGTTTTCCAAGTTTGCATTATTCCCCTCTAACTTTTATAATTCACTTATCTTCAATAAACACATTTTTAATACTTCAACAATTATTCATCATTAATATTATAACTCACAATATTTAACAACCAGATCGTTCCTGGAAAAGGGGCTTTTTAATAAGGATTTCTCCTATTGGTAGCATGATTAGGTGACCAAACCTCTCCTCGATAGAACTTTCTAGACATTGTCAATATTGCAAATAATAATATGAATAACTTTGTTGTCTCAATTATTGATTTAATAATATAAAATATTATGCGAGATGATAATGTGACAATAATGGAATCAAATAACGTGAGATCTTATGCAACAATTCATCGTGTAGCAATAATCGAGTATAAGCGAAAGTGACTTCTCACGTAAGCATCAATAATCAATACAGTGTGCTATTTTTATAAAAAGATATTTTTGTCATTTTCTAACTACGACAATACTTCTGTTGTGGGGTCCACCAATGTTTGTGCCATCGTACGAATATTCCATGTTAAAACGAATATTCCCCGACCAATCGAATTTTCACCGACACAATGAATACTGTATATCAACTTGCTTACTTTGCAAAATTTTCCAAATATTACCCACAACTATAACATTATATCATATCCATGCATAATATTTAAAAATATATTTCGAGAAAAATTATTCTTTATTCAAAAAAGTTGGGGTCTTACATTGTGCGCCTCCATTATGATTTTATACTTCAAGTTAGAATCGTTAGGACACAAAGTCTGGAGTTAACTCGAAGTATTCCCTCTTCGTCGATTCTTGCTTCTAGAATAGCACCATCTTGCACTTTTTTCTTCATACGCATCAGCTCCAAGTTTGTAGCTTGAGCAACTTTAACTTTATCGATTAAAGTCGGTTTTACTCGTATATTCGCCATCATCACATGGGTCCCTGGATTCTTTAATTCTATCTCCATCCTTTGTAAGTCATACAAAATGGACCTTTGTGTTGATAATATCGCACTTGTACCCGTATATGATCTTCTACTTAATGCGTTAGCTACTACGTTTGCTTTTTCAGGATGGTATTGAATGGTATGATCGTAATCTTTCAACAACTCAAGCCAACATCGTTGCCGCATGTTGAGTTCCTTTTGAGTGAAGAAATATTTGAGGCTATTATGATCCGTATAGATCTCCACCTTCTCTCCATACAGGTAATGCCTCCAAATCTTAAGCGCAAAAACGACAGCGGCCAACTCTAGATCATAAGTAGGATAATTCCTCTCATATTCTTTGAGTTGTCGTGAGGCATAGGCTATGACTTTCCCATATTTCATGAGAACACATCCTAAACCTTTGCTTGAAGCATCACTGTAGATGACAAATCCCTCTGACCCAGATGGTATTATCAGAACAGGTGCTGAAATGAGTCTCCTCTTGAGTTCTTGAAAACTCTTCTCATATTCCTCGCTCCAACTGAATTTTATGTCTTTTCGAGTCAGCTGAGTTAATAGAGTATTGATTCGAGAAAACCCTTCTACGAATCTCCTATAATAACCAGCTAAGCCGAGAAAGCTACGTACTTCGGTCACTGACTTAGGTTGCTCCCAACTTTGAATTGCTTCAATCTTTGTTGGGGCAACAAATATTCCATGATTTGATATCACGTGCCCAAGGAATGCTACTTCCTCAAGCCAAAACTCGCACTTCTTTAACATGGCATAAAGCTTGTTTTCACGAAGCTTTTGGTGTATCAGCCTTAAGTGTTGCTAATGATCTTCACGGCTTTTGGAATATATGAGGATGTCATCAATAAAGACGACTAAAAAATGATCCAAATATTCCTTGAATACTCGATTCATCATATCCATGAAGGCAGCAGGAGCATTAGTCAATCCAAAAGACATGACTAGGAATTCATAATGCCCGTACCGAGTTCTGAAAGCAGTCTTTGGGTTGTCATCGGTTTTAGTCTTTAACTGATGATATCCGGAACGAAGATCGATCTTTGAAAAGAATTTGGCGCCTTGTAACTGGTCAAACAGGTCATCAATGTGTGGCAACAGGTACCTATTTTTGATGGTGACATGATTCAACTCCTGATAATCAATACAAAGTCGCAAACTTCCATCTTTCTTCTTTATGAAGAGAACATGAGCACCCCAATGAGATGTACTAGGACAAATGAAACCAATGTCTAATAATTCCTGCAGTTGAGTCTTTAACTCTTGAAGTTCAACAGGAACCATTCAATATAGGGCTTTGGAAATGGGTTTTGTACCGGGTTCAAGGTCGATACAAAATTCAATTTTACGCTCTGGGGGTAGGCCAGGAAGTTCTTCAAGGAATACGTAAGGAAATTTATTAACAATGGAAATATCGTTCAAATCTGACGTATTTTGTTTAAATCTGTGACATGGGCTAAGAAAGCTTGACATCCGTTTTTTAATAAATGAATAACTTTATGACTTGAGATGACAGTAATTGACTTTAATGGTTTGGTTGCTTGAATTCGCATAATAGGTTGGTTAGGAATATGAAAACTAACAACCTTACGAAAATAATCAATTTTAGCATGATGAGTAGTCAACCAATTAATTCCTAAAATCACATCGAATGCAAGTAATTTTAAAGAAATAAGATCGACAGGTATTGTGCGATAGCTGATTTGAACCAAACAAGACTTATAAATAGTGGATGTTATGAAGGTTTCTCCCAACGAAGTTTCAACAGATAAATAAAAGTCTAATTTCTCCGAAGTCAAATTTAAACGTTGAGTACAAGTAGGAGAAATAAAAGAATGGGTAGAACCGGTATCAAATAAGGTATAAGCTTCGCAAGAGTTTATGATTACCTTACCCGTGATCACCTCGTTTGGATTCCTCACTTTTTGGGAGGTTACGAAAAACGTTCTCCCTTGAACTACCAGTTTTGTCATGTTTGGGATGGCCTTTGATGCCTCCATCCTAGCTGGACTTGACTTTCGTGCACGACAAAATTGGGCTGGGTGACTTTCTCTTCCACAATTATAACATGCTTTGGACTGGTGTGTACAATTTGGACTGATGTGTCCCTCCCCTCCGCATTTGTAACATATGACCAATGGTCGTTCTCCTTCCTTAACAACAGGTGCTGGTGCTGACGTCTTTCCATCATTATTGAATCTCCTTTTCTTGAAATTTCCACTTTTATTATCTTGGTCATGATTACCACCGGAGTGGTTACCATTTCTTGCATGTTGATTCCCTCCACGTTTGTTGTCACCGCTTTGATGGCTTGCTTACCTTTGGTATTATCGACTTCTTTGGATTGCTCTCTCTTGGTTGGGTTGACTCATTATCACGCTCAATAATTGAGCCCTATTTACAACATCGAATACAAACACGGTTTATGAGAAATGAGGTATTGGCGTATTTGGTCTCGAACCTCGTAGAAACATTAGCGTCATTCTCTCCTCATTATCAACCAAATGGGATCTGACCGGGACAACTCGGCAAACTTAGCCTCGTCTTTGCGACACGGTCATATTGTTTTGCTCAACTTGATAAACTCCACCTCCTTCATGTGTGGCCGAATACTTTTTGGGAAAGTACTTGTCATTGAAGCGACTCTTGGAACTTCTCCCAAGACATCTTGAGTGCGGCGAAAGTTGAGTGCGTTTCTTGATTTCCCACCCGATGTCTGCTTCTCCTCTCAACATGAAGGTGGCAAAGGGAACCTTTTGCTCCTTAGAGCATCCCAAGACATCAAATATCTTGGTGATCTGCTTTATCCACGTCTCAGCCTTAAGTGATTTTGGCTCTCCCCAAAACTCCGATGGTCTCAGCTCTTGAATTGTTTAGCAGTGGCCATCTGTGAGTTACCAGTGTGTCCACCTGCATTTTGAGCAGAGCCGCTCTACTTTGATGTTGCATGAATTGCATGAAGCCTCTAAACATCCCATCGTTCATCATTTGATCGGTGTTTTTGTTTACCTGAGGATTATTGTCTTCCTGTTGCACATTATCCTGGGTTTTGATCGTTGGTGACTCAACGGTCTCATGTGCTTCATTGCTTATCTCGACATTTTCAGATGCCATTTTCAAATACTACCACAAAACAAGGGTTAATTGACATGCCACATATTATCCCTATACTCTGTCCGATCAATTAAATACCAAATAAACTTAGGTAGGTCATACTAGCGAAAGAATTCCCGTCTCTCCCCTCTAGTTCTTGTCTCACATCTCGGCCAGGGATCATATCCTAAGCTTTGATACCAATATGACGCCCCCAAAATAGGTATACATCACCCATTTTGGGTCGCCAAATACATGATACTGAATATAAATACAAACTTAATTATACAACATGAGCTGAGAGTTTTTACACGAATATTGTCATCTAGACAATATCCAAACTCAAATAGAGTCCTCATTACATTTATTGGCACACTATTTTATAGAATAGTGAGGACTACTATAACACCATCTCGGGCCATCACTCCGTTCCCCGACTAGTTCGGCTACGTTCTCATTTCCTGAAGAGAACAATGGAAGTAAAAGGGTGAGCTCAACTAGCCCAGTAAGAAATATTATGACTAAGATAATGCAGAATAAGTTATCATTAGCCTTGATAATGTTAAGCGATAGAATATAATAGACAACAAGTTTAACTGCGGTGGAACAAGCAATCCATTAGAAGAGTCAAGTAGAGCATGATATCTACTATCTTCTATGATTTAAAAAGTTTATCATTAACTTTATTGCTGGGACTCAGCTTAATAAATAGATCACATCATCGAATCATCCCTGCACTATGGGCCAAGGATATTCATTAGTATCACGTCCACAAATTATTCTTGCACTACGGGCCAAGAATTATTCGTGTAATCATCAATGGTCATGACTATACCGAATTATCACAGTCATAATCATACCAATCAACGATCCATCTATACACGTAAGCAAAGATGACTTTCATCACAATATAAGCATGAGGATGATGTGATGATATAAGAATTCAATTAAAAGAAAGTAAAGGATAAATTTTTAAAGATTTATAATTTAATTTATCGAGAATTCAATAATGTCCAAATTTTCAACATGATCTTACTTTGTGGAGTAAAATTCAAGAATAATATCCATGTATCAAAAATAATTTGGACGGAAAAGAAATAAATTTTTGGTGAATAGTACCCGTGAATAGTATCCCCATGAATAGTACTTGGGAATAGTACCCGTGAATAGTACTTGAGCATGAAAAGTGCCTCAAATACCCGAGTGAACAATATTTGAGTGAATAGTAATCGGGTGAATAGTAATCCATGAATAGTAACTCATGAATAGTACCTCGACATGAAAAGTTCCCCGAATACCTGAGTGAATAATATTATAGTGAATAGTAACTAAGTGAATAGTAACCCGTGAATAGTAACTCGTAAATAGTACTTTGGTGAAAATATTAATATTTAATAAGAAAGTTCATATCAATATTCCAATAAAATGATCTTTGGATGAAGCATAAAAACTCACGGATATTCCACTAATTTTAAGGATTATAGAAGCAATACTTACCATAGTAAGTTTAGATTTAAGAATATGAAAAGAATTAACATCTGAAAAGCGCAAATGGATTTTCACCTATCATACGATGCACGTAATCCAGCGTGAGCGAGGTTATTAGACATCTTAAAGGATGAATCTGAAAAATAGTATTCCTTATGAATCTGAAGAAATAATACCCCTTACCTTAGTAGAAAGTTGGATCTTGCCAAAAGTGAAGTAGCGAGAATACTCTTCTTCTCTGCTCTCTATAGTTTCTCTCTCTATAGTGTCTCTTGTGAATCTCGGTGAATTGGTGAGAATGAAAGAAGAATTAAGCTTCTATTTATAGGAGAATGGACTAAATAGTAACTAATTCACGAGCGGTCAGATTGATTCACTATTAGAGCGGACGGTCCATATTGATTACTATTAAAACCATAACCAAGCGGTCAGATTGATTTACTTTTAAAACCACCACCAAGCGGTCCAGATTGATTTACTTTTAAAACCACCACCGATGGTCAGATTGATTTTTTTTTTTAAAACCACCGGTCCATTGATTTACTTTTAAAACCACCACCATCGACTATTGGTCAGATTGATTTACTATTAAAACCACCATCAATGGTCAGATTGATTTACTATTAAAACCACCACCAATGGTCAGATTGATTTAACTTATTACACTTTAGTACCCTAAAGTTTTCCAAGTTTGCATTATTCCCCTCTAACTTTTGTAATTCACTTATCTTGATAAACACATTCTTAATACTTCAACAATTATTCATCATTAATATTATAACTCACAATATTTAACAACGAGATCGTTTCCGGGAAGAGGGGCTTTCAATAAGGATTTCTCCTTATTGGCGCGCAATTAGGTGACCAAACCTCTCTCTCGATAGAACTTTCTAAACATTGTCGATATTACAAATAATAATATGAATAACTTTGTTGTCTCAATTATTGATTTAATAATATAAAATATTATGCGAGATGATAATGTGACAATAATTGAATCAAATAACGTGAGATCTTATACAACAATTCATGTAGCAATAATTGAGTATAAGCTGAGTGACTTCTCACGTAAGCATCAATAATCAATCTGGTATTACTTCTTTATGCGATCACGCGTATTCTTTGTACTTTTACCACCCGGGTAGTTTAGCGGTTTAACGGTAAAACTTTCATTTGTTATTTTTATAAAAAGATATTTTACGTCATTTTCTAACTACGACAATACTTACATTGTGGGGTCCACAATGATTCTTATCGTAAATCACGAATATTCCACTGTTAAAGCGAATATTCCCGACCAATCGAATATTCAACGACACAACGAAATATTTTATATTACCTTGCTTACTTTGAATATTTTCCAAATATCAACCACAACTATACATTATATCATATCCACACCAAAATTTTCAAAAAATATTTAAAAATTATTCTTTATTCAAAAAGTTGAGTCTTACATTTATAACATCATGATTTTATACTTCAAGTCGAATCGTTAGGAACACAAAGTCTAGAGTTGACTCGAAGTATTCCTCTTAATATTCAAAAATATAGCTTGAGCGACTTTAACTTTATCGAGAAAAATTATTCGCCATCATTGGGTCCTCGGATTCTTTAATTATATCTCCATATTTTGTAAGTCATACAAAATAGGCCTTGCGGTGTAATTCCTCCAAATTTTAAGCGTAAAACAGCAATGAGCCCAACTCTAGATCATGAATAGGATAATTCCTCTCATATTCTTTGAGTTATCGTGACGCATAGGCTATGACTTTCCTATGTTGCATGAGAACACATCTTAAACCTTTGCCTGAAGCATCACTATAGATGACAAATCCCTCCGAGCCAGATGGCATTGTCAGAACAGGTGCTGAAATGAGTCTCCTCTTGAGTTCTTGAAAACTCTTCTCACATTCCTCTCTCCAACCTAATTTTGTGTCTTTTCGAGTCAGCTGAGTTAATGGAGTAGCGATTCGAGAAAACCCTTCTACGAATCTTTGATAATAACCAATTTAGAAAGCTACTCATCTTTGGTCATCGACTTAGGTTGCTCCCAGCTTTGAATTGCTTCAATCTTTGCCGGGTTAACAGATATTCCATGATTTGATATCACGTGCCCAAGGAATACAACTTCCTCAAGCCAGAACTCGCATTTTTTCAACTTGGCATATAGCTTGTTTTCACGAAGCTTTTGGAATATCAGCCTCAAGTGTTGCTCATGGTCTTCACAGGTTTTGGAGTATTTGAGGATGTCATCAATAAAGAAGACCACAAAGTGATTCAAATATTCCTTGAATACTCGGTTCATCATGTCCATAAAGGGAGCAGGAGCATTAGTCAATTCAAAGGACATGACTAGGAATTCATAATGCCCGTTCCGAGTTCTGAAAGCAGTCTTTGGAATGTCATCAGTTTTAATCTTTAACTAGTGATATCCGGAACGAAGATCGATTTTTGAAAAGAATTTAGTGCCTTGCAACTGGTCAAACAGATCATCAATACGAGGTAACGGGTACCTATTTTCGATGGTGACATGATTCAATTCCCAATAATTAATACAAAGTCGCATACTTCTATCTTTCTTCTTCACGAATAGAACAGGAGCACCCCAAGGAGATGTACTAGGACGAATAAAACCGATGTCTAATAATTCCTGTAGTTGGGTTTTTAACTCCTGAAGTTCAATAGGAGCCATTCAATATGGGGCTTTGGAAATAGGTTTTATACCAGATTCAAGTTCGATACAAAATTCAATTTTTTAAGGTCGATACGCTCTGGGGGTAGGCCAGGAAGTTCTTCAAATCTGACGTATTTTTATTTAAATTTGTGACATGGGATAAGAAAGCTTGACATCCATTTTTTAAAAAACGAATAGCTTTATGGCTTGATATGACAATGATTGACTTTAGTGGTTTGGTTGCTTGAATTCGCATAATAGGTTGGTTAGGGATATGAAAGCTAACAACCTTACGAAAACAATCGATTTTAGCATGATGAGTAGTTAACCAATCAATCCCTAAAATCACATCAAATGCAAGTATCTTCAAAGAGATAAGATCGACAGGTAACGTGCGGTTCCGATTTGAATTAAACAAGACTTATAAACAGTGAATGTAATGAAGTTTTCTCCTAACGGAGTTTCAACAGATAAGTCAAAGTCTAATTTCTCCGGAGTTAAATTTAAACGTTGAGCGCAAGTAGGAGAAATAAAAGAATGGGTAGAACCGGTATCAAATAAGGTATAGACTTCGCTAGAGTTTATGATTAGCTTACCCATGATCACCTCATTCAGATTCCTTTCTTTTGGGAGGTTTCGATAAAGGCTCTCCCTTGAATAACCGGTTTTGTCTTGTCTGGGATGGCCTTTGATGCCTCCATCCCAGCTGGACTTGACTTTGGTGCCCGACAAAATTGGGCTAGGTGACCTTCTTTTCCATAATTGTAATATGCTTTGGACTGCATCACGCAGTTTGGACTGATATGTCCCTCCCCTCCGCATTTGAAGCATACAATCAGTGGTCGTTCTCCTTCCTTGAAAATGGGTGCTAGTGCTGCTGTCTTTCCATCGTTGTTGAACCTTCTCTTCTTGAAATTTCCACTCCTATTGTCTTGGCCATAATTACCACCGAAGTGGTTACCATTTCTGGCATGTTGATTCCCTCCACGTTTGTTGTCACCGCTTTGATGACTGCTACCACTGGTAGTATCGCTTTGTCGGCTGCTATCTCTTGGTTGAGTTGACTCATTATCACGCTCCAATAACTGAGCCCTATTTACAACATCTGAATACAAACACAGTTTGTGAGAAATTAGGTATCGAGCGTATCTCGGGTTTCAAACCTCTTAAAACATCGCGTCATTCTCTCCTCATTATCAACCAAGTGGGGACGCAAACGGGACAACTCGACAAACTCGACCGTACCATGTGAGGTCATATTGTTTTGCTCCAGCTTGATAAACTCTACCTCCTTCATATGACAAATACTTTTGGGAAAGTTCTTGGAACTTCTCCCAAGACATCCTCAGTGCGGAAAGTTGAGTACGCTTCTGATTCCCACCGATGTAATCCGCCTCGCCCATGAACATGAAGGTGGCAAAAGGAACCTTTTTTGCTTCTCGGAGCATCCCAAGATATCAAATATCTTGGTGATACGCTTTATCCACGTCTCCGCCTTAAGTGGTTTTGCTCTCCAAAAAACTCCAAGTGGTCCCAGCTCCTTGAATCATTTAGCGGTATTTGTCAGAGAGTTGCCGGTGTTTCACTTTGCCTTTTGAGCAGAGCGTTCTCTACTTTGATGTTGCATGAATTGCATAAACCCTCTAAGCATCCCATCGTTCACCATTTCGTTGGTGTTATTGTTTACCTGAAGATTATTGTCTTCCTGTTGCACATTATCTTGGGTATTGATCGTTGGTGACTCAACGGTCTCATGTGCTTCATTGCTTATCTCAACATTTTCGGATGCCATTTTCAAATACTGCCACAAAACAAGGGTTAATTGATATGTCACATATTATCCCTATACTCTAACCGACCAATTAAATACCAAATAAACTTAGGTAGGTCATACTAGCGAAGGATTTCCCGTCTCTCCCTCCTAGTTCTTATCTCACATCTCACGGGGATCATATCCCTAAGCTCGATATTGAATGTGACGCCCCCAGAATAGGTATACATCACCCATCTTGGGTCGCCAAATACATGGTCTTGAATAAAATACAAACTTAATTACTCTGACTCACAGGCGTGAGTTTTAATACAAATATTGTCTTGTAGACAGTATTCAAACTCAAAATAAGTTCTCATTTATTATCACACTATTTCACAGGATAGTGAGGACTACTAATGCAAACATCTGGACCGTCACCCCGTTCCCCGACTAGTCCTGGTTACATTCTCATTTTTTGAAGAGAACGATGAAAGTAAAAGGGTGAGCTCAACTAGCCCAGTAAGAAATATTATGACTAAAATAATGCAGAATAAATTATCATTAGCCTTCAACAGTGTCAAACTGATAAAATATAATAAACATCAAGTTTAACTGCAGCAGAACAAGCAATCCAATAGAAGAGTCAAGTAGAGCATAATATATACCATCTTCTATGATTTAAAAAGTTTTTCATCAACTTTATCGCTGAGACTCAGCTTAATAAATAAACCACCTCATAGAATCATCCTTGCACCACGGCCAAAGATATTCATGTAATCATCAATGGTCATGACTATACCTAATAATCCCTGGTTATAATCATACCAACAACTGTCTATCAATGAACTACAGGCCAATAAGGACTTTACCACATCATTTGTAACATTACGGGTCATGATTATACCGAATGATCCCTGGTCATAATTATAGCAATCAACAGTTCATCTATGCACGTAAGCCAAAGATGACTTTCATCACAATATAAGCATGAGGATGATAACAATGATATAAGAATTCAATTAAAAGAAACAAAGGATACATTTTTAAAGATTTATAATTTAATTTATCCAGAATTTAATAATGTTCAAATTGCCAACATGATACTGCTTTATGGAGTAAAATTAAAGAATAATATTGTACCAAAAATGATTTGGACAAAAAAGAAATCAATTTTTGTCATGAATAGTACTCGGGGTGAATAATATCCAGTGAATAGTACCCTGTGAATAGTATTTTATGAATAGTACTCATGAATAGTACTTCATGAATAGTACTTTATGAATAGTACTCATGAATAGTACTTTTATGAATAGTACCGTATAAATGAATAGTACTCATAGACAGTACTCCGGCATGAAAAGCTTAAAATTTAACAAGAATGTGTAGAAAATATCCTTGTGAAACGATACTAGATGAATCGCAAATTTTAAGGATATTCTACTAATTTCACGGAATATAAAAGAAATACTTTAACAAAATGAGGGTATAATCAGGAATACGAGATGAAATAATATTACTCATATACTACAGAGTTTGGAAGAAAATATTATTCCTATGAATACTGAACAAAATAATATCCCTTACCTCAGAAGAAGATTGGATATTGGAATAGTAAGGTAGCAGACTTCTCTTCTTCTTTCTCCCTATAGCTTCTCTCTCTATAATTACTCTTCTGAGACTTAGTGAATTTGTGAGAATGAAGGAAGAATGAACTTCTATTTATAGGAAAATATAGTTTCGATAATTGCACGTTTTGGTGCTCGAAATATTACAGTATAATACCTTCATATTTTCCTTCATTTTTAATTTAGTCCTGCAAGTATTATCAAACTTGCACCACCTCCCCTAATAGTATATCATGTGAATTAATAGTACATTCATGTGAATTAATAGTTTAATCATGTGAAAAAAATAATTACAGTATAATACCTTCATCTATACCTCCATTTTTAATTTAGTCATGCAAGTATTATCAATCTTTCACCACCTCCCCTAATAGTACATGCATGTGAATATATAGTTATACGCATGTGAATTAATTGCTTATTTATTCGATTAATTACCCGATTGGTCAATATAACTTCCAGACATCAATTATTATCGAAATAAATGTCGATTTCCACTAACACTAATAATCCCAACACAATGGAACTATTAATTTCATCTTTAATCAACACGAACTTATTCATCATTAATATTATAACTCACAATATTTAACAACTAGGTCGTTCCCAGGAAAGATGGGGCTTTTCGATAAAGATTTCTCCTTATTGGCGCGCAATTAGGTGACCAAACCTCTCCTTGAGAGAACTTCTAGACATTGTCAATATTGCAAATAATAATATGAATAATTTTGTCATCTTAATTATTGATTTAATAATATAACATATTATGCAGATGATACTGTGACAATAATTGAATCAATAATATGAGAGATATAATGCAGCAATTACTGTAGCAATAATTGATTATAACTGAGTGACTTCTCACGTAAACATCAATAATTAATACCGTGTGCTACTATGCAACCACGCGTATTACTGTACTTTTACTACCGGGTATTTCAATAGTTTAACGGTAAAACTTTCGCAGTTATTTTTATAAAAAGATAATTCTGTTATTTTCTAACTACGACAATACTTCCGTTGTGGGATCCACTATAAGACCCCAACTTATTATAAATGAAATTGAATTTCCTTTATTTATTATTTTGAAATAGTAAGGGTTGATTTGATTAATGTGGTTAGTTATGGGTAAAATGCGTAAATATTTTAAATAAGCAAGTGATTGTAAAATATTCATTGTTGTCAGGAAATATTTGTTTGGTCGTGGAATATTCTTGCTGTCGGGGAATATTCATACGACGGCGCAGCCTTGTGCGGCCTCATAACGGAAAGCGATTGGATGAAGAAAATGACAAGTATAAGATGTTTATAAATAACGGCGTAGTTGTTACCGTTAATAATGTTGAAATACTCGGTGGTAATAACGCAGTAGCACACGGTATTGCACCAATTATTGATTCTTACGTAAGAAGGTACTACTCAATAATTGTTACAGTAATTATTGTTCAATATTTTATTTTATTGATTCAATAATTGCTACATTGATATTTTATATTATTGTTGTTTCAATAATTGTCATTACACAGTATTTTCCATTATCAGAGCAATAATTCATATTATTTGAATAATATTATTAGATAATATTATTGGCAATGTCTAGAAAGTTTTGTCTAAGGAGAGGTTTGGTCACCTAATTGCGGCTTGATAAGGAGAAATCCTTATTGGAAAGCCCCCTCTTTCACAGGAGCGGCACGGTTGTCGAGATTGTGATTCTGTAATATTATTTATAAATAATTAATTATTGATTTATATGATGAGAAAAATATTTATTTAATGTGAATATAGATGGAGAAAATTTTAATGTGACAGTTGTTAAAAATTAATATTTTATCTTTTTCTGATAAAATAATTTATTTAAATATATTATTATATTATAATAATATAATAATGGTGATATTTTTACAGTGAATGTGAGATATATGAGTATATGAAGAGGAAGAGTATTTTTGTTACTAAAAATATTTAAATCATGTTTGTGGACCCCATTTCTTGACTGGAATTTGATTATAGCCTGCAAAATCGTCCGTATGTAGATTTCGGTCAATTTCTGTTTGAAATTTGGAAAAATTTTCTTCTGCAAAGTTGTAGAGAATTAAATTTCCTATGGAATGGACATAAGATTTGAATATTTCTGATTAAAGGGCTATTTATTATGAATTACTGAAGTTTCGAAGTTCCGAAATAATTAATTTTTGGAGTTTAAAATGTTTTTTTTAAGAAAAACATTTTTAACAAGTTGGTGGGCCCCACTATTATTGAAAATGTGTTGAGTTCAGTTTTTCAAAGTGGGCGTAGGAAAATTTTATAATTATATTAATATTTTATTAAATTTTTTGCTTTGGTGTTCTAAGCAATTTTCTATAAATAAGGTGCTTAGGTTAGAATTGAAAATCACACCAGAAACTAAAGATTTCTCTCTCTATATTATCGAGCGTATTCTTGTGAGCATTTTGATACTTTGAGTGTTGTTATACGGTGCAAGTTCCTTCAGCACTATATCTAGTATTCCAGTCAGAAGTACTGTCTTTTTGAGGTAAGGGATGTTATTTTTTTTATAAATGATATTATTTCTTTCAATATCATTATGCCAAAATATTGGTAAGATTTTTCTTGTAAAATTCTTGTCTTTTAGTGTCGAGGTTACTATTCATGTATACGACCCTATTCACGTATACGGCACTATTCACGAATACGACACTATTCACAGAAAGATTAAATTTTCATTTTTGTCCAAGATATTTATTATGGATACTAGCTTTGATTGTATCTATGTTTTGATCATTCTTGAATTTTACTTCACTATGGTTATTTATGAAGTATTTTTGAACTGAGATTGTTTAAAGTACGAATCCTTAATATTTGTTTTTTTGTTTCATTGGATTCGTTTTCTTTAAAATATTTTTCATCATCCTCAGTCATAAATGATGATATTACTGAATATCTTTGGCCTGTAGTGCAAAGATTAATGATTTTCTGATGAATATCTTTGGCCGTAGTGCAAAGATGAATAGGTGTTGAGATGAACATGACCAACTGATGAATATCTTTTGCCTGTAGTGCAAAGATAAATATTTGATTCATGATGTATATTGATTGATGTTACAGGGATAAAATATTGATGATGGACTTTTAAATTCATAGATAATAGTAGATTTCATTCTCTACGTAACTCTTCTATGAATTATTATTTTCATTTGCGAATATTGATCCCGAAACTTGTTATGCATTATATTCTCCTGATTTTTCCTTGTTGAAGACTAACAATAATTTGTTCTATAGTATCTTAGTCATAATATTCTTTACTGGGCTATTTGAGCTCACCCTTTTTTCTTTTTGTTCCATTTTTCTTCTCAGGAGGCGAGAATGTAGCGAGTTCTAGTCGGAGTATGGAATGATGGTTCTAGAGAGTTGTTTTAGTAGTCCTCACCATTTTTATAAAATAATGTATCAATAATTGTAACGAGGACTTATTTGAGTGTGGATATTGTCTAGATGATAATATTTGTATTTAAACTCACAGTTTATGTGTTGTCGTATTTTGCACGACAATTGTATTAATAAAGTTGTAGTTGTTTCTGTACCATGTTTTTGGTGACTCAGAATGGGTGTTGTATACCTATTTTGGGGGCGTCACATCCACCAATGATTGTGCCGTCGTACGAATATTCCCCGTTAAAACGAATATTCTCCGACCAATCGAATATTTTATAACAATTTGCTTACTTTGCAAAATTTGTAAATATTACCCACAACTATAACATTATATCATATCCACACCATAATATTCAAAAATATATTTTGAGAAAAAAAATCAATCTTTATTCATAAAAGTTGGGGGCTTGCATGGACCGTCACTCCGTTCCCCGACTAGTCTCGGCTACGTTCTCATTTCCTGAAGAGAACAGTGAAAGAAAAGGGTGAGCTCAACTAGCCGGGTAAGAAATATTATGACTAAGATAATGCATAATAAATTGTTCTTAGCCTTCAACAGTATAACAACTGATAGAATACAATAGACAAGAAGTTTTAGATTAACAACTGCAGCGGAACAAGCAATCCATTAGAAGAGTCAAGTAGAGCATGATATCTACTATCTTCTACGATTTAAAATTTTATCATTTTTATCCCTGTAATACCAATTAACAGTTCTTTATTATACCCAAGATAAAGAGACATTTCATCACCTGTCTTCACCTGAACCACAAAAGATTTTAGTTAAATTCACAATTCATATTTATAATAATGTGAATCAACAGTTCCTCCTTGCCACAAAGGCTTGATAGAATGTTTACTCAAAATCCTTACCCCAAAGGCTAAAAATATTCAAATGTAATAACAATGATCATACCAATCAGTTGTATATCTTTGCACTACGGGCCAAATATATTCAACTATAAAACCAATGGTCATGATCATACCAATCAATTGTCTGTCAGTGTGCTACGGCCAAAGACATTCAACTATTAACTAATGTTCATGATCCTGCCAATCACATCATCGAATTATCCATGCACTACGGGCCAAGGATATTCGTTATTATCACCAGTGGTCATGATCATGTCTTACACCTGTCCATCCTTGCACTACGGGCCAAAGCTATCAATCAACAGTTCTTCTTTGCACATAAGCAAAAGATATATAACTTTAAAACCAATAATCAACAGTCCATCTTTGCACGTAAGCCAAAGATATACAACTGTAAAATCAATAATCAACAGTCCATCTTTGTATGTAAGCCAAAGATGAATTTCATCACAATATAAGCATGAGGATGATGACAATGATATAAGCATTAATCAAACGAAATCAGGGATAAATATTAAAGACTTTAAATTTATCCAGAGTTTAAAAATATCCAAATTGTCAACATAATACTACTTTGTGGAGTAAAATTCAAGAATAATATTCATGTATCAAAAATAATTTGGACATAAAAGAAATATATTTTTTGGGTGAATAGTATCCCGTGAATAGTACCATATGAATAGTACTTCAGGAATAGTACCTCGTGAATAGTACCCCGACACGAAAAGTGCCCCAAATACCCGAGTGAATAATATTCGAGTGAATAGTAACTAGGTGAATAGTAACCCGTAAATAGTAACTCATGAATAGTATTCCGGCATAAAAAGATCAATAATTATCAAGAAAGCTCAGAATAATATTTTCATGAAAAAATACTGGATGAAACGCAAATATCAAGGATATTCTACTAATTTCATGAATATAGAAGCAATACTTCAACAAAATGAGTGTATAATCAGGAATACAAGATGAAATAATATTATTCACATACTACAGAGTTTGGAAGAAAATATTATTCCTATGAATACTAAACAAAATAATATCCCTTACGAATACGAAAGAAATAATATTCCTACGAATATTGAACGAAGATGATATTCCTTACAAATATTGAACGAAAATAATATTCATACGAATACGAAAAATAATCTCTCTTCAGAATATGAAATAAATAATACTCCTTACGACTGTTGAACGAAAATAATATTCTTACGAATATTGAACGAAGATGATATTCTTTACGAATATTGAACGAAAATAATATTCATACGAATACGAAAAATAATATCTCTTCAAAATATTAAATAAATAATACCCCTTATCTCAGAAGAAGACTGTATACTGGAATAGTGAAGTAGCAGAATTCTCTTCTTCTTTCTCTCTATAGCTTCTCTCTCTATAATTGCTCTTGTGAGTCTTAGTGAATTGGTGAGAATGAAGGAAGAATGAGCTTCTATTTATAGGAAAATATAGTTTCGATAATTGCACGTTTTGGGGCTTGAAATATTAGATTATAATACGTTCATCTTTTTCTTCATTTTTAATTTAGTCGTGCAAGTATTTTATCAAACTTGCACCACCTCCCCTAATAGTATATCATGTGAATTAATAGTACATTCATGTGAATCAATAGTTCTATATATGTAAAAAAAATAATTACAGTATAGTACCTTCATCTATACCTCCATTTATAATTTAATCATGCAAGTATTATCAATCTTGCACCACCTCCCATAATAGTACATGCATGTGAATCAATAGTACACACATGTGAACAAATAGTTATAAGCATATGAATTAATAGCAATTAATTACTCATTTATCTGATTAATTACCCGATTGGTCAATATAACCTCCAGACATCAATTATTATCAGAATAGATGTCGATTTCCACTAACACTAATAATCCCAACACAATAAAAATATTAATTTCATCTTTAATCAACACGAACTTATTCATCATTAATATTATAACTCATAATATTTAACAACCAGATCATTTCCAGGAAAGAGGGTGCTTTTCGATAAGAATTTTTTCCTATTGGCGCGCAATTAGGTGACCAAACCTCTCCTCGATAGAACTTTCTAGACATCGTCAATATTGCAAATAATAATATGAATAAATTTGTCGTCTCAATTATTGATTTAATAATATAAAATATTATGCAGATGATACTGTGACAATAATTGAACCAATAATATGAGAGATATTATGCAGGAATTACTGTAGCAATAATTGGGTATAACTTAGTGACTTTTCACGCAAGCATCAATAATCAATACCGTGTGCTACTATACAACCACGCGTATTACTGTACTTTTACTACCAGGTAGTTCAACAGTTTAACGGTAAAACTTTCGCCGTTATTTTTAAAAATATTTTTTAGTCATTTTCTAACTACGACAGTACCTCCGTTGTGGGGTCCACCAATGATTGTGTCGTCGTATGAATATTCCTTGTTAAAACGAAGATTTTCCAACCAATCGAATATTTCCCGACACAACGAATATTTTATATCAACTTGCTTACTTTAAAAAAATTTCACATATCGCCCTTAACTTTAACCCTTTATCAATTTAACCATTTACTAAATAGAATAATAGTTATAAGAAACTTGAATACTTTCATTTCATAAAATTCGGGATCTCATAAAAGAGACCAGCCCACGTCAGTTTAAATTTAGGATTAATTGCATATATTAATACATTTTTAAAAATAATTACAAAAAGCATACATCCATAAAATAATTAAAAAAAATACTACACTTCATCATTTTTATTTACAATACTAATACAATTAAAAGTCCTTAAATTAAGGGTTAATATTAATGGGCTGACATGGAAAATTAGTTTTCATCTTCTTCAAACATTCCTTTCTCGTTCGCCTCTCTCCGCTACTTACTACTTTTCTCTTCTCTCTAAAGCCACTTGTCATAAATCTCTTCCGCCATACTTGCCAGAATAACACCACGATCTCTCAACTCGATGAGAAAATTGACGTTAATCCTCCTAAAGGAACTAGAGATTTCCCTCCAGACGAGATGCGCCTCCACAGTTGGCTTTTTCACAACTTCAGAGAATTTTCAGAAATATTTGTACCTGGTTTTTATTAGTTCGGTTGTCGTTGTACTTTCCTTTTGAATTATGTTTCATACTTTGGTTTTTGTTGGATATCCATAACTATTTGTTATGGTTAGTGAGTCTGTAATGTTTATTGGAACTTATGTAAATGGAATTACATATTTGATTATATTACTACTGATTTGACATTATTTGTTGGTTCGTATTTTTTACTTCTAAGTTGTGCCTGATACATTGTTTGAAAGGTGCAGTTGGTAACCAAACATGCATAGAAGGGTAACAATTTTATTTTTTGGTAGTAACCAAATAGTTACAAGCTTGTATCAGGACATATATCAAGTGTTAAATGTACATGTGAGAGTATACATAGGTTGCCTAAAGTGGGTTGGATATACTGGTTATTTCTGTTTTGGTTACCATTAAAACATGTTCTGATTACTTTCATATAACTATTTGATTACTTCTTTATTATGTTTTGGTTACTGCTATCTTATGGTTTGGCTACTATTGTGCCATCAATGTGGGATTTTGGTTACTTTAATTTTTTATTCTGGTTGATATGTAATTGTTTAGTATACATGGATTGCCTAAACTGGGTTTTATTACATGATGTTTCTGTTTTGGTTACCATTAAAACTTGTTTTGGTTACTATCATATAATTATGTGGTTACTGTTTTATTATGTTACATTATGGTTAATGTTATTAGTAACCAGATAGTTACAAGCTTGTATCAGGACAAACATCAAGTGTTAAATGTATATGTGAGAGTTTCCTATTTATATAGCTGATGCATACTTATAAATTACATACTCATAAAAATTATCTAGAAATTGTACAATTGGTATTTAAATCTGCATATAGAGGTAACAATTTTATTTTTTGTGAGTAACCAAATTTACATAAAATTGGTTCAGAACAGTATCCATCTGCTATTTCAGTTAAAATGTTAGGTTGGTATCCAAACCTACATATATGGTAACCATTTTTGTTTTTATTAGTAACTAGATAATTATAAGTTTGTATCAGAACTGTTATAAAGTGTTAAATGTATATATTTTTTTTATTTATACTCTGTCATCATGATGGAATAAGAAACTCCAATTAAGAGTTTCTGTTTATATATATGATGGTCACTTATAGATCTCATATTAAAATAAAAATAGTTTGAGAGGTACAATTGGTATCCAAACCTGCATATAAAGGTAACCATTTTAGTTGTTTTTAGTAACCAAATAATTAAAAACTTATATTAGAACAGTTATTAAGTGTTTAATATACATATGAGGGTTCCCATTTATCTAGCTGATGGATACTTTTAAATTACATAGTTATAAAAGTTATTTAGAAATGGTCCAGTTGGTAATTAAATATGAATATAGAGGTAACCATTTTATTTTAGATGTGTAACCAAATTTACATAAAAATATTTCAAAACAGTTACCAATTGTTCAATGTATATGTTTACTTTATATTGACAACTCATGATGGAATCAAAAATCAAAATATTAATCAATAACAATTTTAGTTACTGTACACCATCAAAAATGTTACCAACCATGTGGTTAATGGTTACTAATAGTAAACAATTATATATTCCTGTATTTACACTCTTTTTGTTTATGTTCCGTTGAAATAAAGCACAACTGAAATCAACTCTATTGTCTGACAACTGAATAAATATTGTAATGTAACCAAATCAATATTAGATAGTAACCAAACTACATAATCTTAGTAACCAGAACATAAACCATATTTTTACATGCAATTTTGAAGGCCTAAATGATGGAATTTAACTAAAAAACCATGTAGTTCACGAGCGAAGATAGTGACTTTTGATCGTTGACCCGTTTCCAATGAAATTAGGCTCCGAAAACGCTAAAATCCGAAACTCCAAACTTGACAGAAATTACCAAATTGCCACTAGATCAAATCTTTCCATAATCTATCAAATCTTTCCATAAAATGGATAAAATCTATCAACTCTTTCTATAAACTGACACGCCTGCTCTTCAACCGTATCAGTTTGTTACCAACTAAAGACTAACAGCTGTATGAAGGTAACCAATATAGTCAATAAATAACCATTAATATAAAACAAACCAGTATAAAATACACTAATATTATTTACAGTAATCATAACAACATTATACAATAACCAAATTTAGATTAGACAATAACCAACATATATCTATTTAGTAACCAGAACATAAACACATTTTTCATTGCATTTTATAGTAAAAAATAACCAGTATAATGTGTTTGTTACCAACTAAAGACTAACAGTTGTATGGATGTAACCAATGTAGCTAATAAGTAACCATGAATATAAAAAACATCAGTGCAAGTGTACATTAATATAATTCAGCAACCAAATAAACATTATACAATAACCAATTAAATAGTATACAACAACCAATATATATAATCAGATTAAAAGTTGTATAAAGGTAACTAATGTAGTCAATAAGTAACCACCAATATAAAAGAAACAATTTTAAAGCACAATAACATTATACAGTAACCAAATAAACACCTTATAGTATCTAAATACACATTAGACAGTAACCAAGATATATGTAATTAGTAGCCAAGATTATAAAAAACATTTTTACATTCATTTTACAACCAAAATAATTAGTAATGACTTTGTTACAAATTAAAGATTAACAGATGTATGAATGTAACCAATGTAGTTAATCAGTAACCGTCAATATAAAAAAAATCAGTATAAAATACAGTAATATTACACAGTAACCAAGTCAGCATTATATATTAACCAAATCCAGATTAGACAGTAACCAACATATATTTACTTAGTATCCATAACATAAAACATATTTTTCCATGCATTTTACAGCAAAACACAATCAATATAAAAAACATCAATATGTACTTAAAGATCCAACAGTTGTACGAAGGTAACCAATGTATTTAATAAGTAACCATCAATATAAAAAACATCAGTAGAATATACATTAAAAGTATATAGCAACCAAATAAACATTATACAGTAACCAAATCAATAATAAACAGTAACCAATTTATATGTACTTAGTAACCAGAATATAAAACATATTTTTACATGCATTTTGCAAACAAAACAGTCATTATACTATCTTTGTGACCAATTAAAGAGCAAAAAACTTAAGGGTAACCAATATATGAGTATGTAGTAACCACGGGGTAACTATATGCATATAAACTTTAAACTCAAATACCTCAGTGTACAAATCTGTAAAGAATCGATCAACAATCAACAATCAGTATAATACGTAAGTTTCTGGTTACTGATTGTAAATCGAAAGCATAAACACAATGTATACTTACATATGAAACTTCATAATGCTGTTTGACAATCTCGAAGTTGCTGTTGGTCTTCTCTGATTTTTTCCGATCTCGAAGTTGATGTTGATCTTCTCTGATCTTTTTCGATCTCAAAGTTGCATCGCCGTCAGAGAATTCGTCTTCTCCGATCTGTCGTTGTTCTGTTTTTCTTCATTAGTTTGAATTTAGGATCGGTTGGTTGCAAATATGAAAATCGGTAACTGACGTGTAGGGAATTAATGTTCCGTAATTTTAGCAAGTTATTATTGTGTTGTGTTATCTTTGTAATTATTTTGTGTGTGTTTTGTTTTTGTAAATATTTTCTAATTATTGTATATTAGTGTTAAGGACCCTAAAATTTAAAGGATCACAAAAAATTTACCCAATGAAAAAGGCTCAAATTTTTTTATTGTCGTTTTAGGCTATTAAAAACTCAAGGCCGGCCTTGTCTGGTTATATCTAGGTAGAGCTAGACACCTAGCCAAATCTAAGAAATAGAACTCCTATTGTGACGCCCCCAAAATAGGTATACAACACCCATTCTGAGTCGTCAAATACATGGTACAGAAACAACTACAACTTTATTAATACAATTGTCGTGCAAAATGCGACAACACATAAACTGTGAGTTTAAATACAAATATTGTCATTTAGACAATATCCACACTCAAATAGGTCCTCATTACAATTATTAATACTTTATTTTATAAAAATAGTGAGGACTACTAAAATAACTTTCTAGAACCATCATTCCATACCCCGACTAGTACTCACTACATTCTCGCCTCTTGAGAAGAAAAATTGAACAAAAAGGAAAAGGGTGAGCTCAACTAGCCCAGTAAAGAATATTATGACTAAGATAATATAGACCAAATTATCGTTAGTCCTCAACAGGGAAAATCTGATAGAATATAATAAACAACAAGTTTCAGATCAATATTCGCAACGGAAATAACAATTCATTAGAAGAGTTAAGTAGATGATGAAATCTACTATCTTCTATAATTTTAAAAGTCCATCATCAATATTTTATTCTTATAACATAAATCAATATTCATCTTGAATCAAATATTCATCTTTGCACTACAGCCCAAAGATATTCATCAGTTGGTCATATTCATCTCAACACCTGTTCATCTTTGCACTACGGGCCAAAGATATTCATCAGAAAATCATTCATCTTTGCACTACAGGCCAAAGATATTCAGTTATATCATTATTTAGGACTGAGGATGATGAAAAATAATTTTAAGAAAATGAATCCAGTGAGATAAAAGGACAAGAATTAAGGATTCATATTTTAGCTCATCTATGTTCAAAAATACTCCATAATAAACTATTGTGAAACAAAATTCAAGAATGAAGATCAAAACATGGATACAATAAAAGCTAGTAATCATAATAACAACTTGGATAAAGAATGAAAATTTAATTTTTCTGTGAATAGTGTCGTATACGTGAATAGTAACCTTGACACAAAAAGACAAGAATTTCATAAGAAAAATCTTACCAATATTCTGGCATAATGATATTGAAAGAATAATATCATTTATAAAAGAAAATAACATTCCTTACCTCAAAAGGACAGTATTTCTGACTGGAATACCGGATATAGTGCTGAAGAGAACTTGTATTGCAACACTCAAAGTATCAAAATACTCACAAGAATACGCTTTATAATATAGAGAGAGAAAACTTCAGTTTCTGGTGTGATTTTTAATTCTAACCTAAGCACCCTATTTATAGAAAATTGCTTAGAACACCAAAGCAAAAAATTTAATAAAATATTAATATTTCTTAAATTTTTCCTACACACACCAAAGAAAACTGAATTCAGCTCATTTACCACACATGTGGAGCCCACCTAAATGAAAAAAATGTTTTTCTTTTAAAAAATATTTAAAACTTCAAAAATCAATTATTTTGAAACTTCAATAATTCACAATAAATAGCCATTTTATCAGAAAAATTCAAATCTTATGTCCATTCCATAGGAAATTCAATTCTCTACAACTTTATAAGTTTAAGTTTTTTCCAAATTCCAAGCAAAAATTGACCGAAATCAACATATGGACGATTTTACGGGCTATAATCCAATTTCAGTCACAAAATGGGGCCCACGAACATGTTTAACATGTTTTAAATATTTTTTGTAATAAAAATACTCTTCCTCCTCATTTATTCATATATCACACATTCATTGTAAAATATCACTATTATTATATTATTGTAATATAATAATATATTTAAATGAATTATTTTATCAGAAAAGATAAAATATCATATTTTAACAATTGTCATATTAAAAATTTTCTCCATCTATATCCACATAAAATGAATATTTTCCTTATCATATAAATCAATAATTAATTATTCACAAATAATATTACGAATCACAATATCGATAAACGGACCTTTCCCCGAAAAAGGGGCTTTCAATAAGGATTTCTCTTCTTGGAGCACAATTAGGTGACCAAACCTCTCCTTGATGCAGAACTTTCTAGACATTACCAATAATGCTATCTAATAATATTATTCAAATAATATGAATTATTGATCTGATAATGAAAAATGTTGTGGAGTGACAATTATTGAAATAACAATAATATAAAATATCAACGTAGCAATTATTGAATCAATAAAATAAAATATTGAGCAAAGAATTCTTTGTAACAATTATTGAGTAGTGCCTTTTACGTAAGAATCAATAATGTATGCAATCAGGTGTCTTTCACGTGTGTTTAAACCACCGGGTATTCCAACAATGTTAACGGTAACAACTACTCCATTATTTATAAAAACTTATACTTGTCGTTTTCTTCATCCAATCGCTTTCCGTTATGGGGCCCACAAAAGGTTGCGCCATCATACGAATATTCCACGATAGTAAGAATATTCCACGACCAAACGAATATTTCCCGACAACAATGAATATTTTATAATCACTTGCTTATTTGAAATATTTGCGCATTTTACCCATAACTAACCACATTAATCAAATCAACCCTTACTATTTTAAAATAATAAATAGAGAAATTCAATTTCATTTATAATAAGTTGGGGTCTTACAATCTCCCCTCCTTATGAAATTTCGTCCTAGAAATTGACGTACGTACTTGGTGTTTCGAAAAGGTGAGGATACCTCGCTTTCATTTCCGTTTCTAACTCCCATGTCATTTCCTCAATAGCATGGTTTCTCCACAAAACTTTGACTTGTAGTATGACCTTTTGTGCGTCGGACATGCTCCTTTCTTTCTAAGATCTTGACAGGTACCTCCTCATACGTTAAGTCTTCGACTATCTCGTCTGGTTCTAACTAAATAACGTGGTTCGGGTCTTTCACATATTTATGAAGCATAGATATGTGAAAAGCATTATGAACACAAGATATACTTGGAGGTAACGCGAGTCTATAGGCCACATTTTCTACTCGGTCAAGAATCTGAAATGGACCAATAAATCGTGAATTGAGCTTTCCTCTCTTCCCAAATCTTGTAACTCCCTTTCATGGAGCAACAACTTGGTGATAAGAAACATAACTTTCTTTTGGTTGCCATAAGAAACATATTTTGTATGGTGATAAACTTTGGTGCAAACTTATTAATTAATTCTTCCCCATGAATTTTACAAGAGAGGATAGCAGTGTGACAATTCTATATTATTGAAGTGGAGGTGAGAGGAACAATTGCTGACTGACCATGTGAATACAACAAAGGTACTTCTTTACTGTAGACTAAATGCTTACGTTATGTTTGCATTTACAGGTCCCATGTGTTGCAGTAGTTGAGAACATGTGCCATTTTGATACTGATGGAAAACGCTTTTACCCATTTGGTAGAAGATCAGGCTCTCAGGCATGAACCTCTTCTAATGTCTCCTTTTTTCTTTTTGTATGGATAGATTCTCAACACCTAATATTTCTTGTTTGAGGAAAGTTTGAAATCATGAAACTAGCTGAATTTATGCACGCAACTCAAAAGGAAATCCCAACTGGTTTAAATGGATTTTGAAGATGAAAATCTTGCTTTAAAGCGATTTAAAATACCAGTGCAGGTCGCAAGAAGATGTGCAAATTATATTTTTCTTAGTTACTTGATGCATACCTCTGCAGGTTGTCCAACAATTTGGAATCCCTCATCTTTTTGACCTGCCAATTAGACCCACTATGAGTGCTTAAATTTATTTTCGTTGCATTCTTCTATCGGCATATATTTTTTTACATCAATTTAAGTTTCATTTTCCTTTTGCATATACTTTTCCATGTTCATAGTTTTGCCCATTTGTTGTCATTATCAATTTATCATGTTAGCTTAAAAGTTAATATCCACAAAAAGTTATGGTTTTTGCGTGTTGCCATCTAATTATTTCTTCAAGTTTTGTTCTTTCATCCCTGAGGGATTATTTTGCATAAGCTAGCAATTACGTACTTTAATCTGGTCATGAGATAAACCTCCCTGCGATCTCAACAACCAGTATTAGTTCTGTGTGTTTCATAGGCAGATCACTCCATTAGTTCCTTCAGAAATATGTGTTATTTTCTATTTTGAAGTTCAAGATACATTACATTTGCATTTCTGACAAAAAGCTGAAATGTATTTCCGATAAAATAGAATGAAATTGAAATTTTATTTATTTAACTTTGACAGTTATCTGCTTCTAGAGATAGTGGAATTCCTGAAGTAGTGGCTGATCCTCAAGGGGAGGTCGCCGAAACGTTCCAAAACCTTGGAGTTTGTGTAGTGCAACAGTGTGCCAAGATACGCCAGCAAGGTACATTAATCTTTTCTTTACAGTTCAATGATAGATCGTGATGCAAGATATAAGAAAAAAATATTAAACTACCTCTATCTTACCAAATAATTACCAAGTTTATGATCTACTACAGTACTACTTGCTACTTGAGGTTAAAACTTAAAACAAGTTGCTAGTGCCTTAATTGAAACTGTTCAAGTATTTGAAATTACAATCTGATGTAAGATGCCAAGGTCACAGGGGAAAATTAGAGGTCAAAACATGACCATTGGTCTATCTGGACGTTAGATTACCACCGTTCTAACAGACTTGGGCATCAATGCTCATACCTACTTTGACTTTTGCATGATTAAAGATTATCATTATTTTTCCAGTGTCAACAGCTGTTACATATGATAGATCTATCAAGGCAATCAAGGTGAAAGTACCTGATTCTAATGATGAGTTCCTTCTAAAGTAGTGATGTAGTTCCCACTCAACACAAGTTTGTTCAATGATCTGAGCTTCCCCAAATTTTACCTATTCCTTTTATTTTCCTCCCCTTCAATTTTACTACCTGATTAACTATCTTCCTATTTTTTCATATTTAACATTTTTCACTTTATGTAACTGCAGTTAGAGAAAGCAGTTGTGCAGCCAACTCCAGTTTCATGGTGAGTTCTCAGTACTAGTTTAGGATCATTGTCTATTGCCAAAAGAGGTTTTATTTTTTTTTCTTTTTTAATTTAAGTTAAATCGGTTTCATCTTTTCTTATTTCTCATTTTATTGAAATTGAATTTTGGTGTTTCTCTTGCAGCATGAAGTTTACATGCCCAACTTTGATTTTCTTGAAGAAAATGATGATGAAGTGGATCTAACATGTCACACTTTATTCCTTCTAGTTCATTGTTATTCTTTCAGTTTTTTTATTTTAGTTAATAAATTTTGTAGGTACTATGGTCCTTGGGAGATCAAGATACAATAACAAATTTTGTAGTTATTGTGACTCGAGTATTATGATCTATTTATATGTGAAGTTTTAATTTTATTAGTTCTTTATGCATTAGCTTATCAATTAGTTTGAAAAAGTATGACAACATTTATATTTACTTGAAAAATATATTTAATATTTCTTATAGAGATTAATAAGAAAAATAAATATGAAATCAATGTTTTAGAAATCAATTATAATTTTCAATGAATTTTGATTATTTAGCAATTATTTTTTATTTACAAATTTATAATTTGTGAAGGAATTTCTCTCACTAATTTGAAGAAACATTCTCAATTTATAATTAGTGAAGGAAAATATTCTCTCGTTAAATAAGTTTGTTCTTCACAATATATTATTTGTGAGGGAATCAAGTTATTCACTAGTTTTAAATAGTCCTTCTTAAAATATTATTTGTGAAGGAAACCAATCTTTCACTAAATAACAATATTCCAATACCAAATACAATTTGTGAATAAAAAAATTATTCACAATATATCCTTCACAAAAAACATTTAGTTACTACTTAGCGAATGATACCCAACTGCGAAGAGGTCTAATGCGAGCAATCATGTGAAGGAAATATTTCTTCGCAATAAATCACTTGTGAGTGATATAGTATGTCTTGTGAAGGATTTGTCCTTCACTAGAGGCCATTTTTGGTGTAGTGAACGATATCTTTTTAGACCCTATAACTTTAAAATATTTTAAGATATCTTCATTATCAATAATTTTAAATAGAAATGATGTAAGAAACAATATTTATCGTTGAAAATATTTATCCATTATGATAGAAACGATCAACAAAATCAAAGTTAATTTTAACAACAAATAAACCTGATGATATAATTCAATACCTTTAAATTTTGACACACCTATAGATGTATCACTGAATGCACACAATGCCTTACCAACCAAACACATGAATAATCTCAAATTAAATTGTATGTGAGTTCTAATTAAGATCATTATCATTTTGCAGTATTAATTAAATATAAGAACTATAACATATGCATATCATGCAATCCATAGTAAACTATGTGTGCGTCAAAAACGATAAGTGGAATAAGGTCAAATTGTAATTACCCTTTCCTCCATTCATTTTTATTTTTCTTTTTAAAGGGTGAACTTTATTTATTTTTATCTGTCATTTGTAAATTTCTAAAACGTATTAATGACTTCTTGACTTGGTTTTCTATATTATCCCTACATTAAGTACTAATTTTTATTTCTCTTTTATCTTTTCAATAAATTTCAAAAGAAGTAATATTAAGATTTTATGCCTAATTTAATCAATAAGACAAATTATTAATTATAGTTTTTAATATATGTGTTTTCATATAAAAATTTAATTAAAAAGGAATGTAGAGAGTATTTATTAAGGAACTTTACCGTAGAAAAAAAACCTTCAAACCTATACTTTTTTGGGCTTTATGACTTTAGTGAATAAGAACGGGCAAAAAACAGAATTTTTCTGATTAAAGGTGTACCATTTTGCCCAATAAAGTTTTTCTTTCTGCCCCCTTTACATTTATTTTAACACATTTCTGTCCCTGTGCTTACAAATACTAAGCAATATCATTAAAATAAATAAATTAAACATATACAACAGCCCTCACCTACCCACAGTGGAAACCCTAATCTCCATACCAGAATGTACACCCTACATGTCATGTCAGGTGTATGGATTTATTTTTGGTTAATTTAATTAATTCGCCAAGATAATCAAACAAATTTCCTAAAATACTCAATTTACTCTCGCTTCTAATTTAACAAGATTTATATTGATTTAGTTTAATTAGTCCACCACCTAATTTTAGCGGAAACCATATTTAGTCTCCTTCAATATTTCAGCCATAAAAGGAATTACAAAAGATTGTAAAAGGATTAAACTTGCATATTGAGTATAGTCTGATTAAAAAAAAAAGCATGTCTAATTGTGACTAGAAAAATTTGGGGTGTAATGGGGCTGAATAGTAATATAAATAATAAAAATCCAAAACTTAATAGAAATCCAATATGTTATGTACGTGAGGATTATATATATGTTTTATTCATACTACCAAGTATTTTGGTCATATTCATTTGAATATTGTGAGTAAACCACCTAATCTTTTGGGTGATAGCATATTCAGTTCGGTCAATAATAAAAAATATAGAATTACAGAAATAACAATATGGAAATCAATCAGCTGCGAGTTTCACTTAAAAAAAAAGAAGAAGAATTTAAATATAAAAAAGACAATTTTTCTACTAAGCATATATAATAGAATTAATTTTGTTTGTGAGTTTTCGATTTTATAAATTAACTTGTGCACTCTTTTTCTTTGTGAATTTTCATTTCCAATATGTCAAGACACTAAGATGCATTCATTTACAATGTAAAGCATTTTTGAAACTCAATAAATCGACTACAAATTTACAATGTCGTTTGTATCTCAGTTTAACATTCATTGTTTCATTTAAAATCAACCTCATTGGTACATTAACAACTTTTATCCTAAAAAATTCTTCCCCCATCAACAACTGTCATCATTTTTGAATTCATGTCGTGTCATCGAATTAAATTCATCTAAATAAGGCCTTAAACTATTGATTCAATAGTATATTTTTAGATAATCTTAGTCCATTACAGACTCACCCAAATGGTCATGACTTGAAGATATTATTGTTAGTAACTTAATTTCTTATATACAGACACTTAAATTTCTGACGTCCTCGTCAAAACCGATCACACACACGGTTCACAGATCTTTGCCTCTCCAACAAGTATGGGATAATACCGACTGACTTCATGTCCCCACTTCCGGACCCCCCACTCTCATCCCACAGTGTCCCCAACTTCGACAACCCGATCGGATGACCCAACCCGAATTTTCGAGAGTCGACTCTAATACTATATGAAACAAACTTAGTCAAATCTCGAATTTAAAACAAATCTCGTATCGTGTCACACGAATTTATATCGTGTCAAGTTATATGTATTACATTAAATAGATTAACACTAACACAACCCATTTAAATTATATCATAATTCTCAACACTAACACTAACCTATTTAATTATTACTTTTTTTAAGTAAAAAATAATTATGCATCACGAATCTTAATGGGAAAAAGAGGCTCTCAGCTCCACTCTTCTAGACTCCATAGGAAGGATTATTAATCCAATAAAAATTGATCAAGTAGTAAGAGGATAACAAGCATTTTGTGACATGATGATCCAAAAAAGAGGAAAATTTTAACATTCTTGCACCCAGACAGGTAAAATTTTCAGAAATTCAAGTAAAAACAAGGTTCAACTAACCTCAAAATGCTCTCCAAATGTTCAACAACACTAATTTTGGGAATAGGGTAGTCATACTTTAAAATGCTATGTAATTCATATAACTGAATATATTTTTTATAAAAAATAAACTCGTGTCAATTGGAACTTTTGAGGTCAATTTAATTTAAATTTTTTTTAGGTTTGGATTGTATATTGTAGAGATTTAATATCCATGCTATTTCATATTTTTACACATAATATAGAAGGATCAAAGGCATATCTTTTGAAGCGTGATTAAACATTTGATGCGAAAAGCCTCCTGCTATTCCTGAAACCCAACATCGTCTCTGAACTACGATCGAGAATAGAGCACTAACTTACTGTTCGTAACAATTTTGGGTTTGGTCTGTATTTGGGAGTGCTCTGTATATGGCCAAACTGAATGAATTGCTTGTTAATCGATTAACTGAGGAGACATGGATATTTAATATGAAAGTGGTTGAACCACTTCCCCAAATTATCTCCACGTTCAGTCAAGTCACATTCAAATTAATGAACGGCTCCATTGACCTTGTTAATTGGGAAAACTGTTAATTAAATCAAACGGGTCAGACCCTCCATGGGTGACCCATTTGAATACCCAAAGTCCAACATCTCCCACTCGCCCATGGCGGGGACAATGTAATCCTCATATCTACCAAAATTAGCTCAAACTAGAACACGTAAACCTCTAACTGCCGAACCGTGCGATCGCTGAGTTCACCTGCAATGCGGGAGCTCTATATCAAACCCGTTAGGGCCAACATAGAGACATATACCCTTTTACAGAAAAACAATGCAAGAGCTCTCACACCAAACTCAATTAGTTCACGTAGAAGCTACAATCCATAAACTCAGAGTACCCCAAACACATTTGAATTTTCACTAGGTTAAGTATTTCTAATCCCTCGGAGAGCCTTACTTAACCACCTTTGGGCCCAAATCCATTTTGTATCTCACTTTTTACTATATTGCTATCAAAGCGCTATAGTTGTCGACAATACGTGCAGAACGAGGTGAAATCAAATTATCTTCCTTTTGCCCTAATACTGCTAAGAAATTAATCAACTACTTTCCCATAATTGGTCCTTATAGTCTCATCAATCCCGACCATAGGAATTGAAACCAAAGTAGCAACATTAATCCATATCTTTGCAGTATAGTCAAAGATCACAAAGAACAATTGATGTAGGAACAAAACTTGTCCTACAAGACTCATACGGTGAGGAAACGGGGATTCATTCTCTCACCTCCTTTACATGGTCGCTGAGCACATGTAACTCACTCACAACATGTTATTCTATAGCCTTGTTGTGCGGACCTTAGAACATTTCAAATTGCTCGCTTATCTAAGCGTAACATTTAAAACTTCGCGTCCGATTTTCATAATACGACAAACAATCTCATCTACATGAGCATATGTCTTATGGTCATGTCGTACGGATCTTAGTTCAATGGCTTCATAAGCACCTAACTCGAATTTTTAGATTGATCGCTTTCCAAGCGCCAAACCTGAAATTTCATATCCGGCTATCTGTACAGGTTAATATAGATGGTGGGACATACTATATTCGGTTAATCCAAGTTAACCTTATCTTGGCTCATGTCAAGGTGACATCATGTCCATTTTGCTCGTTACTAAACGCCAATTGATTACTATCTAAAGCATCAATAACTTGCTACTCAAAGTGCCAATAAATAAACTGTCTTAACCTTGCTCGCTTTTTAAAGCGCCAATGGTGATTGCTAGTATGAGTGAGTCAATCAACCTGTTGACTTATATTTATTGTCTGTATATTCAATATGCATAATAAACTATGTGAACAACTAAAATTTATCATAAGTGAGAACAAATGAATCTTGCATAAATGATAAATATCTTGAAATCATAATGAATATCTCTAATACAAGCCAAATAATGAGTGATATATAAGAAAATAAGAAAGTACATCAAACCCTACGAAACCCTAATTGTGTCGCCCCCAAAATAGGTATACATCACCCATCTTGGGTCGCCAAACACATGGTACAGAATACAAATATGAACTTAATTATACAACATGAGCTGGGAGTTTTTACACGAATATTGTCTTCTAGACAATATCCAAACTCAAATGGAGTCCTTATTACATTTATTGGCACACTATTTTATAGAATAGTGAGGACTACTATAACACCATCTCGGGCCATCACTCCGTTCCCCGACTAGTTCCGGCTACGTTCTCATTTCCTGAAGAGAACAATGGAAGTAAAAGGGTGAGCTCAACTAGCCCAGCAAGAAATATTATAACTAAGATAATGCAGAATAAGTTATCATTAGCCTTCAACAATGTTAAACTGATAGAATATAATAGACAACAAGTTTAACTGCAGCGGAATAAGCAATCCATTAGAAGAGTCAAGTAGAGCATGATATCTACTATCTTCTATGATTTAAAAAGTTTATCATTAACTTTATCGCCGGGATTCAGCTTAATAAATAAATCACATCATCGAATCATTCCTACACTACGGGCCAAGGATATTCATTAGTATCACGTCCATAAATTATTCATGTACTATGGGCCAAGAATATTCATGTAATCATCAATGGTCATGATCATACCGAATTATCCCTGGTCATAATTATACCAATCAATAGTCCATCTATGCACGTAAACTAAAGATAACTTTCATCACAATATAAGCATGAGGATGATGACAATGATATAAGAATTCAATTAAAAGAAAGCAAATGATAAATTTTTAAAGACTTATAATTTAATTTATCCAGAATTCAATAATGTCCAAATTATCAACATGATACTGCTTTGTGGAGTAAAATTCAAGAATAATATCCATGTATCAAAAATAATTTGGACAGAAAAGAAATAAATTTTTCGGTAAATAGTACCCCGTGAATAGTACCCTATGAATAGTACTTCGGGAATAGTACCCCGACATAAAAAGTGCCCCAAATACCCGAGTGAATAATATTTGAGTGAATAGTAATCGGGTGAATAGTAACCCATGATAAGTAACTCGTGAATAGTACCCCGGCATGAAAAGTGCCCCGAATACCTGAGTGAACAATATTTGAGTGAATAGTAACCCATAAATAGTATTCTGGCATGAAAAGTTGCCCAAATATTCGAGTGAATAATATTATAGTGAATAGTAACCGAGTGAATAGTACCCTGTGAATAGTACTTCAGGTGAAAATATTGATATTTAATAAGAAAGTTCATATCAATATTCCAATAAAATGATACTGGATAAAGCACAAAACTCAAGGATATTCCACTAATTTCAAGGATTATAGAAGCAATACTTACCATAGTAAGTTTAGATTTAAGAATATGAAAAGAATTAACATATCTAAAAGCTGCAGAATGGATTTTCTTTTGTCATACGATGACGTAATCCGCGTAGACATGAGTTATTAGACATATTAAAGGATGAATCTGAAAAATAGTATTCCTTATGAATATGAAATAAATAATATCCCTTACCTTAGTAGAAATTTGGATCTTGCAAAAGTGAAGTAGCGAATAATACTCTTCTTCGCTCTCTATAGTTTCTCTCTCTATAGTGTCTCTTGTGAATCTCAGTGAATTTGTGAGAATGAAAGAAGAATTAAGCTTCTATTTATAGGAGAATGGAGTAAATAGTAACTAATTCACGAACGGTCCAGATTGATTCACTATTAGAACAGACGGTCCATATTTGTAAGACCTCGAATTTTATGAAATAAAAGTATTCAATTTTCTTATAATTATTATTTTATTTCGTAAATGGTTAAATTGATAAAAGGTTAAAGTTAAGGGTGATATGTGAATTTTTTTGCAAAGTATGCAAGTTGTTATAAAATATTCGTTTGGTCGGGGAATATCCATACGATGGCACAATCATTGGTGGACCCCACAACAGAAGTATTGTCGTAGTAAGAAAATGACAGAATTATCTTTTTATAAAAATAACGGCGAAAGTGTTACCGTTAAAACTGTTGAACTACCCAGTAGTAAAAGTATGAAGAATCTGGCGTGGTTGCATAATAAAGTACATGGTATTGATTATTGATGCTTACGTGAGAAGTCACTCAGTTATACTCAATTATTGCTACAGTAATTGTTGTATCATATCTCTCATATTATTGATTCAATTATTGTCATAGTATCATCTGTATAATATGTTATATTATTAAATCAATAATTGAGACAGAAAAGTTATTCATATTATTATTTGCAATATTGACAATGTCTAAAAGTTCTGTCAAGGAGAGGTTTGGTCATCTAATTGTGTGCCAATAAGGAGAAATCCTTATCGGAAAGCCCCATCTTTCTTGGGAACGACCTGGTTGTTAAATATTGTGAATTATAATATTAATGATGAATAAGTTCGTGTTGATTAAAGATGAAATTGATAGTTCTATTGTGTTGGAATTATTAGTGTTAGTTTAAAATCGACATTTATTTCGATAATAATTGATGTCTGGAGGTTATATTGACCAATCGGGTATTTAACCGGATAAATAAGCAATTAATTGCTATTAATTCACATGATTATAACTATTTGTTCACATGTGTGTACTATTGATTCACATTCTTGTACTATTAGGGGGAGGTGGTGCAAGATTGATAATACTTATATGACTAAATTAAAAATGGAGGTATAGATGGAGGTCTTATCTTGTAATTTGTATTTTCACATGATTATAACTATTGATTCACATGATTGAACTATTGATTCACATTATTTACTATTAGGGGAGGGTGCAAGTTTGATAATACTTGCAGGACTAAATTAAAAATGAAGAAAAGAGGAATGTATTATCTTTGTAATATTTGAGCCCCCAAACGTGCAATTATCGAAACTATATTTTCCTATAAATAGAAGCTCATTCTTCCTTCATTTCTCACCAATTCACTAAAGCTATAGAGCAATTATTATAGAGAGAAATTATAGAGAGAAAGAAGAAGAGAAGTTTGCTACCTCACTATTCCAGTATCCTGTTTTCTTCTAAGGTAAGGGTTATTATTCTTTCGTATTCATGAAAAGAGTTATTTTCTTTCAATACTCGTAAGAGTTGTTATTCCATTCTTTATTATTATGTTGGAATAACCTGTCTATGTGAAGTATCGCATACATTAGAAATGAAGAAAAAGAGGAATGTATTATACTGTAATATTTCGAGCCCCAAAACGTGCAATTATCGAAACTATATTTTCCTATAAATAGAAGCTCATTCTTCCTTCATTTCTCACCAATTTACTAAAGCTATAAAGCAATTATTATAGATAGAAATTATAGAGAGAAAGAAGAAGAGAAGTTTGCTACCTCACTATTCCAGTATCCAGTTTTCTTCTAAGGTAAGGGGTATTATTCTTTCGTATTCATGAAGAGAGTTATTTTCCTTCAATACTCGTAAGAGTTGTTATTCCATTCTTTATTATTATGTTGGAATAACCTGTCTATGCGAAGTATCGCATACATGGTGAAATTCTTCTGTTATTCCATTCTTTATTATTCTGTTGGAATAACTTGTTTGTGCGGTCTATCGCATGCATGGTGAATTTTGTTGGTATTCCATTCTTTATTATTCTATTGGAACATCCTGTCTGTGCGAATTACGCATGACCTGGTTCCATTCTTTATTATTCTGTTGGAATATCCTGTCTGTGCGGATTACGCATGAGCTGATTCCATTCTTTATTATTCTGTTGGAATATCCTGTCTGTGCGGATTACGTATGACCTAGTTCCATTCTTTATTATTTTGTTGGAAATAACCTGTCTGTGCGGTCTATCGCATGCCTGGTGAATTCTTCTGTTATTCCATTCTTTATTATTCTATTAGAATAACCTGTCTATGTGGATTACCGCATGCATGGTGAATGATCCTTTGTATTCATTTCTTATTAAATTGTGGAAATGATCTGTCTACGTGGAATACCGCATGGCGGGAAAAAATCCATTTGCAGTTTCATATATTCTATTATACTCAGTTGGTTAAAGTTTTGGCTTCTATACTCCATGAAATTAGTAGAATATCCGGATATTTGCGCTTCATCCAAAGATATCTTTTCATTGGAATATTCTTACGAGCATTCTTGAATTTTACTCCACAAAGAAGTATCATGTTGACAATTTGGGGCGTTATTGATTTACGGATAAACTAAAATTTTAAATCTTTAAAATTTATCCTTGAACTTGTTTTATTGAATTATTATGTCATTGTCATCATCCTCGTGCTTATATTGTGATAAAAGTCATCTTTGGCTTACGTGCATAGATGGACTTGGTATGATTATGACCAGGGATTATTTGGTATAATCATGACCTGTAATGTTATAAATGATGTGGTAAAAGTCCTCAGTGACTTGTAGTGCATTGATGGACAGTTTTTGGTATGATTATGACTAGAGATTATTCGGTATAGTCATGACTATTGATGATTTAATGAATATCCTTGACCTGTAGTGCATGGATGACTCGATGATGTGGTTTATTTATTAAGCTGAGTCTCAACGATAAAAATTGATGAAAACATTTTAAATCATAGAAGATAGTAGATATCATGCTCTACTTGACTCTTCTAATGGATTGCTTATTCATTCTGATTAAACTTGATGTCTATTGTATTTTATCCGTTTAACATTGTTGAAGACTAATGATAATTTATTCTGCATTATCTTAGTCATAATATTTCTTACTGGGCTAGTTGAGCTCACCCTTTTGCTTTCATTGTTATCTTCAGAAAATGAGAACATAGCCGGGACTTGTCGGGGAACGGAGTGATGATTCGAGATGGTGTATTAGTAGTCCTTGCAATTATATAAAATAGTGTGACAATAAATGTAATGAGGACTCTACTTGAGAGTGGATATTTTCTAGAAGGCAATATTCATGTTTAAACTCTCAGCTATGTTTTGTCGTATATTACACCACGGTTGTATAATTAAGTTTGTATTTATATTCTGTACCATATATTTGGCGACTCAAGATGGGTGATGTATACCTATTTTGGGGGCGTCACAGTTGGTATCAAAGCTTAGGGATATGATCCCTAGCTGAGATGTGAGACAAGAACTAGGAGGGGAGTGGCAGGGAATTTCTTCGCTAGTATGACCTACCTAAGTTTATTTGGTATTTAATTGTTTGGTTAGAGTATAGAGATAATATGTGATATGTTAATTAACCCTTGTTTTGTGACAGTATTGGAAAATGGCAGCTGAAAATGTTAACAATGGAGTGAATGAGATCGTGGAGACACCTCTAATCACCAACCAGAATAATGTGATGTCAGGCCAAAAAGGAATTAGAGATATCCATATGGTGAGTGAAGAATTGATAGTTTTTTTTTGAGATAGTCGCAGAGGTAGTAGCGGTGAGAGTGAAGAAGAAGGAACACGAGGAGAATTTATTAGAAGAATTTTATGATCGAAATTTAGAATTGCAAAATCGTTTTCATGAGTTAGAAGAGTAGGCTGAAGAATGGCAGGCGGTCGTGGAACAAAAGGATGCAACAATTCAAGCTTGTGTTACCCGATATGTGATGCTTGAACAGAAGCACTCTTTGGCAGAGTATAAGATGATAAAGCTGGAATCTAAGCTGAAAGAAGAAACAACTGAACGAGTGAGAATGAGTGATGCATGGGTAAAAGCCGCACGACGTGTTGATATTGTGGAAAGAGATATCTGATCTAAGAAGGCTAAAATAGATGATATGCATTTCTTTTTTTTGACAGCAATGGAGATAACCCAACATCGAGTTTTGAATTACCCTGTACATGGCGGTCAACCCCAATTTGATATGGATCGAAGATTAATGATTCAGATCATGAAATAAGAGTACGATGAAACAGTTGAGGGTGAAATATGCCCTATAGAAAAGTCAATTTCAACGGTAGTGATGACACCAAATGCTACCCCAGACAAGTCAAAGTCGAGGAGTTCAAGGGAGAGTGGTTGTCATGACTTCCCAACAAGTGAGGAACCAAATGAAGTTATCACGGGTTAGTTAATTATAAATTCTTGCGAAGTCTATACCTTATTAGATACCGGTTCTACCCATTATTTTATCTCTCTTGCTTGCGCTCAACGTTTAAATTTGACCCCAGAGAAGTTAGACTTTGAATTATTGGTTGAAACTTTGTTAGTAGAAACCTTCGTTACCTCCACTGTTTATAAATCTTGTTGATTCAAATCGACACTTTCACGTTACCTGTCGATCTTATCTCTTTAAAAATACTTGGCTTTGATGTGATTTTAGGAATCGATTGGTTAACTACTCATCATTACCAAAATTGATTATTTTCGTAAGGTTGTTAGCTTTCATATTCCTAACCAACCTGTTATGAAAATTCAAGCAACCAAACCACTAAAGTTAATCACTGTTATATCAAGTCATAAGTAAAGAGCCCCGAGCCTTTCGCTGGTGACTTCTAAGTCTTGGGATGCACCGAAGCCAAACTTTCCGTAGGCGACGGTGTGAATGACGATGGCAAGTTGATAGGTATCAATGTGACGTGTTATCCAAGTCTTGGATGAGGGTCACAATTTTGAATGATAATTCTATTGTTAATAAATTTCCTGGCGTATTCTTGAAGACTTCTTAATCTAACCCTAGAGCGTGAAATCGAATTTTGTATTGACCCCAATACAAAACCAATTTCTAAAACTCTCAAATACTTCTTCAACTAAAATGAACGTAACATGCGCCAAAGACGTTGGCTCGAGCTGTTGAAGATTATGATCATACCATTCAATATCATCGTGGAAGAGCGAACGTGGTAGCTGACGCGTTGAGTAGAAGATCGTATGTGTTTACGAGTGCGATGTTGTTAACACAAAAACCAATTTCGTATAACTTACAAATGATGAAGATAGAGTTAAAGACTCTAGGGACCCACGTGAAGATAACGAATATACAAGTAGAATCGACTTTAATCGATAAAATTAAAGCCTCTCAAACTACACACTCGAAGCTGATGAATGTGAAGAAGAAGGTTCAAGAGGGCGTTATTCTAGAAGCAAGAATCGACGAAGAGAGGAAATCTCAACCCTCGATTTAATTGGCCTATTTAAAATCCTCGATCGAGTAGGAACTGTGGCCTATAGACTCGCTTTACCGCCAAGTATGTCGTGTGTTCATAACGTTTTTCATGTATCGATGTTATGTAAATATGTGGACGACCCGAACCACATTATTGAATTAGAACTAGACGAGATAGCAGAAGATTTAACGTATGAGGATATACGTGTTAAAATCTTGGATAAGAATGATCGTATTCAACACTCAAAGGTTATACCTCAAGAGTTGGAATATGAAATGAAGTCAAGGTATCCTCACCTCTTCGGCATACCAGGTACGTACATAAATTTCGAGGGCAAAATTTCATTAGGAGGGGAGATTGTAAGACCTCGAATTTTATGAAATGAAAGTATTCAATTTTCTTATAATTATTATTTTATTTCGTAAATGGTTAAATTGATAAAAGGTTAAAGTTAAGGGTGATATGTGAAATTTTTTGCAAAGTATGCAAGTTGTTATAAAATATTCGTTTGGTCGGGAAATATTCTTTTTGTCGGAGAATATCCGTACGACGGCACAATCATTGGTGGATCCCACAACGGAAGTATTGTCATAGTAAGAAAACAACAGAATTATCTTTTTATAAAAATAACAGCGAAAGTGTTACCGTTAAAACCGTTGAACTACCCAAGTAGTAAAAAGTACAACAATAATCTGGCGTGGTTGCATAGTAGCACACAAGATTGATTATTGATGCTTATTGAGAAGTCACTCAATATACTCAATTATTTCTCGAGAATTCTTTGCATCATATCTCTCTCATATTATTTATTCAATTATTGTCACGGTATCATCTGTATAATATGTTATATTATTAAATTAATAATTGACACGGCAAAGTTATTCATATTATTATTTGCAATATTGACAATGTCTAGAAGTTTTTTCAAGGAGAGGTTTGGTCATCTAATTGCGCGCCAATAAGGAGAAATCCTTATCGGAAAGCCCCCTCTTTCCTGGGAATGACCTGGTTGTTAAATATTGTGAATTATAATATTAATGATGAATAAGTTCGTGTTGATTAAAGATGAAATTGATAGTTCCATTGTATTGGAATTATTAGTGTTAGTGAAAATCGACATTTATTTTGATAATAATTGATGTCTGAAGGTTATATTGACCAATAGGGTATTTAACCGGATAAATGAGCAATTAATTGCTATTAATTCATATGATTATAACTATTTATTCACATGTGTGTACTATTGATTCACATTCTTGTACTATTAGGGGAGGTGGTGCAAGATTGATAATACTTGCATGACTAAGTTAAAAATAGAGGTATAGATGGAGGTACTATACTTTAATTCATATTTTCACATGATTATAACTATTGATTCACATGATCGAACTATTGATTCACATTATTTACTATTAGGGGAGGTGGTGCAAGTTTGATAATACTTGCAGGACTAAATTAAAAATGAAGAAAAAGAGGAAGGTATTATATTGTAATATTTCGAACCCCAAAATATGCAATTATCGAAACTATATTTTCCTATAAATAGAAGCTCATTCTTCCTTCATTTCTCACCAATTCACTAAAGCTATAAAGCAATTATTATAGAGAGAAATTATAGAGAGAAAGAAGAAGAAGTCTCGCTACCTCACTATTCCAATATCCAGTTTTTTCTAAGGTAAGGGTATTATTCTTTCGTATTCATGAAGAGTTATTTTCTTTCAATACTGTAAGAGTTGTTATTCCATTCTTTATTATTATTTTGGAATAATTTTGTCTATCAAGTATCGCATACATGGTGAAATTCTTCATTATTCCATTCTTTATTATTACATTGGAATAACTTTCTGCTCATGGATCTATCGCATGCACGATGAATCTGTTGTTATTCAATTCTTTATTATTCTGTTGGACTATCCAGTCTGTGCGGATTACGCATGACCTGGTTCCATTCTTTATTGTTCTGTTGGAATATCCTGTCTGTACGGATTACGCATGACCTGGTTCCATTCTTTATTATTCTTTTGGGAATAACCTATTTGTGTGGTCTATCGCATGCCTGGTGAATTCTTCTGTTATTCCATTCTTTATTATTCTGTTGGAATAACCTTTCTATGTGGATTACCACATGCATGGTGAATGATCCTTCGTATTCATTCCTTATTAAATTATGGAAATGATATGTCTACATGGATTACCGCATGGAGGGCGAAAATCCATTTGCAGTTTCATATATTCTATTATACTCAGTTGGTTAAAGTTTTGGCTTCTATACTCCATGAAATTAGTAGAATATCCTGGATATTTACGCTTCATCCAGTATCTTTTCATGGGAATATTCTTCTGAGCATTCTTAAATTTTACTCCACAAAGAAGTATCATGTTGACAATTTGGACGTTATTGATTTCTGGATAAACTAAAATTTTAAATCTTTAAAATTTATCCTTTAACTTGTTTTATTGAATTATTATGTCATTGTCATCATCCTCATGCTTATATTGTGATGAAAGTCATCTTTGGCTTACGTTCATAGATGGACTTGGTATGATTATGACCAGGGATTATTCAGTATAATCATGACCTGTAATGTTATAAATGATGTGGTAAAAGTCCTCAGTGACCTGTAGTGCATTGATAGACAGTTTTTGGTATAATTATGACCAGGGATTATTCGGTATAGTCATGACCATTGATGATATAATGATCATTAGCCTGTAGTACAGGGATGACTCGATGATGTGGTTTATTTATTAAGCTGAGTCTCAGCGCTAAAAATTGATGAAAACATTTTAAATCATAAAAGATAGTAGATATCATGCTCTACTTGACTCTTCTAATGGATTGCTTATTCTGCTGCAGTTAAACTTGATGTCTATTGTATTTTATCAGTTTAACATTGTTGAAGACTAATGATAATTTATTCTGCATTATCTTAGTTATAATATTTCTTACTGGGCTAGTTGAGCTCACCCTTTTGCTTTCATTGTTCTCTTCAGGAAATGAGAATGTAGCCGGGACTAGTCAGGGAACGGAGTGATGATTCGAGATGGTGTATTAGTAGTCCTCACTATTCTATAAAATAGTGTGATAATAAATGTAATGAGGACTCTATTTGAGAGTGGATATTGTCTAGAAGGCAATATTCCTATTTAAACTCTCAGCTATGTTTTGTCGTATATTACATGATGGTTGTATAATTAAGTTTGTATTTGTATTCTGTACCATGTATTTGGCGACTCAAGATGGGTGATGTATACCTATTTTGGGGGCGTCACAATATTGATTACTATTAAAACCACAACAGACGGTCCAGATTGATTTACTTTTAAAACCACCACCGACGGTCCAGATTGATTTACTTTTAAAACTACCATCAATGGTCCGGATTGATTTACTATTAAAACCACCATCAATGGTCCAGATTGATTTACTATTAAATCCACCATCAATGGTCCAGATTGATTTACTATTAAAACCACCACCAATGGTCCAAATTGATTTAAATTATTACACTTTAGTACCCCTAAAGTTTTTCAAGTTTGCATTATTTTCCTCTAACTTTTGTAATTCACTTATCTTCAATAAACACATTCTTAATACTTCAACAATTATTCATCATTAATATTATAACTCACAATATTTAACAACCAGATCGTTCCCAGGAAATAGGGGGCTTTCCAATAAGGATTTCTCCCTATTGGCGCGCAATTAGGTGACCAAACCTCTCCTCGATAGAACTTTCTAGACATTGTTACTATTGCAAATAATAATATGAATAACTTTGTTGTTTCAATTATTGATTTAATAATATAAATATTATGCAGATGGTAATATGATAATAATTGAATCAAAAAACGTGAGATACTATGCAACAATTACTGTAGCAATAATTGAGTATAACCGAGTGACTTCTCACGTAAGCATCAATAATCAATACCGTGTGCTACTATGCAACCACAGCAGTACATCAGCATTACTTTACCATAGGGTAGTTCAAATGGTTTAACCAGTAAAACTTCCGCCGTTATTTTAATAAAAAAGATATTTCTGTCGTTTTCTAAATACGACAATACTTTCGTTGTGGAGTCCACCAATGATTGTACCGTCGTACGAATATTCCCTGTTAAAACGAATATTCCCCGACCAATCGAATATTCACTGACATAACGAATATTTTATATCAACTTTCTTACTTTGCAAAATTTTCCAAATATTACCCACAACTATAACATTATATCATATCCACACCATAATATTCAAAAATATATTTCGAGAAAAATTATTCTTTATTCAAGAAAGTTGGGGTCTTACAACCTCCCCTTCTTACTCAAAATTAGGGTACGTACCTAATATGTCGAAGAGGTGAGGATACCTTGATTTCATTTCAGATTCTAACTCCCAGGTCATTTCCTCCACATCGTGGTTTTTTCACAAAACTTTGACTTGAGGTATAACCTTGGAGCGTATAATATGATCCTTCTTATCCAAGATTTTAACAGCTACCTCTTCATATGTTAAATCTTCCGCTATCTCGTCCGGTTCTAATTCAATAATGTGGTTTGTGTCTTTCACATATTTACGTAACATAGATATGTGAAAAACGTTATGAACACGAGACATACTTGGCGGTAAGGCGAGTCTATAGGCCACAATTCCTACTCGATCAAGGATTACAAATGGGCCAATGAATCGAGGATTGAGCTTTCCTCTCTTTTCAAATCTCGTAACTCCTTTCTATGGAGCAACACGTAACAACACATGATCTCTAATATTGAATTTCACGTCCTTTCGATGAAGATCAGCATAACTCTTTTGTCGATCTTATGAGGTTTTTATACGTTGTCGGATCGTTTGAATCTTTTCCATAGTCATACGTACCAACTCCGATCCCAACAACGTTGCTTCACCTACCTCATCCCAGCATATTGGAGAACGACATTTTCTTTTATACAATGCCTCAAATGGAGTCATGCCAATATTTGCTTGATAAATATTGTTGTAGGAAAACTCCATCAATGGTAAAAACTTGTCCCAACTTCCTCTGATGTCAAGGACACAGAGTCTTAATAAATCTTCAAGAGTTTGAATAGTCCTCTCTGATTGTTCGTCCGTTTGAGGATGATACGCCGAACTAAATCGTAAATACGTGCCCATAGATTTTTGCAAACTAACCCAAAATCTTGAACTGAATCTTAGGTCTCGATCAGAAACTATGGATACTAGCATACCATGCAATCTTATAATCTAGTTTATGTACATACGAGCAACACGTTCAAGTGTATAAATTTCTCGTATCGGTAAGAAATGAACAGACTTGGTCAATCTATCAACAATGACCCAAATTGCATCTATGCCTTGAAAAACCTTGGGAAGACCAGTAACGAAATTCATGGTAATGTGCTCCCACTTCCATTCTAGAATTTCAAGTGGTTGCAATGGACCTTTTGGAACTTGATGCTCCGCCTTGACTCGTTGACAAGTTAGACACCTTGAGATAAATCCCACTATCTCTCTCTTCATATTGCTCCACCAAAATGTATGTCGAAGATCACGATACATTTTGGTACTCCCAAGATGGATTGTAAATGGTGTGTTGTGCGCCTCCATCATAATTTTATACTTCAAATCAGAATCGTGAGGAACACAAAGTCTGGAGTTAACTTAAAGTATTCCTTCTTCATCGATTCTTGCTTCCGGAATAGCACCTTCTTGCACTTTCTTCTTCATACGCATTAGCTCCAGATCTGTAACTTGAGCGGCTTTAACTTTATCGATTAAAGTCGGTTCTACTCGTATATTCGCCATCATCACATGGGTCCCTGGAGTCTTTAACTCTATCTCCATCCTTTGTAAGTCATACAAAATGGGTCTTTGCATTGACAATATTGCACTCGTGCCCGCATATGATCTTCTACTCAATGTATCAGCTACTACGTTTGTTTTTCCAGGATGGTATTGAATGGTATAATCATAATCTTTCAACAGCTCAAGCCATCGTCTTTGCCACATGTTGTGTTCCTTTTGAGTGAAAAAATATTTGAGGCTTTTATGATCCGTATAAATCTCCACCTTCTCTCCATACAGGTAATGCCTCCAAATCTTAAGCGCAAAAACGACAGCTGCCAACTCTAGATCATGAGTAAGATAATTTCTTTCATATTCTTTGAGTTGTTGTGAGGCATAGGTTATGACTTTCCCATGTTGCATGAGAACACATCCTAAACCTTTGCCGGAAGCATCACTGTAGATGACAAATCCCTCCGTACCAGATGGTATTGTCAGAACAGGTGCTGAAATGAGTCTCCTCTTGAGTTCTTGAAAACTCTTCTCACATTCTTCGCTCCAACCGAATTTTGTATCTTTTCGAGTCAGCTGAGTTAATGGAGTAGCGATTCGAGAAAATCCTTCTACGAATCTCCGATAATAACCAGCTAAGTTGAGAAAGCTACGTACTTCGGTCACTGACTTAGGTTGATCCCAGCTTTGAATTGCTTCAATCTTTGTCGGGTCAATAGATATTCCATGATTTGATATCACGTGCCCAAGGAATGCTACTTCCTCAAGCCAGAACTTGTATTTCTTCAACTTGGCATAAACTTGTTCTCACGAAGCTTTTGGAGTATCAGTCTCAAGTGTTGCTCATGATCTTCACGACTTTTGGAGTAAATAAGGATGTCATCAATAAAGACGACCACAAAGTGATCCAAATATTCCTTGAATACTCGGTTCATCATATCCATGAAGGCAGCAGGAGCATTAGTCAATCCAAAAGACATGACTAGGAATTCGTAATGCCCGTACCAAGTTCTGAAAGCAGTCTTCAGGATGTCATCGGTTTTAATCTTTAACTGATGATATCCGAAACGAAGATTGATCTTTGAAAAGAATTTGGTACCTTGCAACTAGTCAAACAGGTTATCAATACGAGGTAACGGGTACCTATTTTTTATGGTGACATGATTCAACTCCCGATAATCAATACAAAATCGAATACTTCCATCTTTCTTCTTCACCAATAGAACATGAGCACCCAAGGAGACGTACTAGGACGAATGAAACCGATGTCTAATAATTCCTGTAGTTGGGTTTTTAACTCCTGAAGTTCAATAGGAGCCATTCGATATAGGGCTTTGGAAATAAGTTTTGTACCGGATTCAAGGTCGATACAAAATTCAATTTTACGCTCTTGGGGGTAGGCCAGGAAGTTCTTCAGGGAATACGTCAAGAAATTTATTAACAATAGCAATATCATTCAAGACTGACGTATTTTTGTTTAAATCTGTGACATGAGCTAAGAAAGCTTGACATCCGTTTTTCAATAAACGAATAGCTTTATGGCTTGAGATGACAATGATTGACTTTAATGGTTTGGTTGCTTGAATTCGCATAATAGGTTGGTTAGGAATATATAAGCTAACAACCTTATAAAAACAATCAATTTTAGCATGATGAGTAGTCAACCAATCAATTCCTAAAATCACATCGAATGCAAGTATTTATAAAGAAATAAGATCAACAGGTAATGTGCGGTTACTGATTTGAATCAAACAAGACTTATAAACAGTGGATGTAATGAAGGTTTCTCCCAATGGAGTTTCAACAGATAAATCAAAGTCTAATTTCTCCGGAGTTAAATTTAAACGTTGAGCACAAGTAGGAGAAATAAAAGAATGGGTAGAACTGGTATCAAATAAGGTATATACTTCACTAGAGTTTATGATTAGCTTACCCATGATCACCTCGTATGGATTCCTTACTTTTTGGGAGGTTACGCCAAACGCTCTCCCTTGAACTTCCGATTTTCTCTTGTCTGGGACTGCTTTTGATGCCTCCATCCTAGCTGGACTTGACTTTGGTGCATGACAAAATCGGGCTAGGTGACTTTCTCTTCCATAATTGTAACATGCTTTGACCGGGTGCGTCTGAGTTTGGGTGATGTGTCCCTCTCCTTCGCATTTGTAACATACGACCGGTGGTCGTTCTCCTTCCTTAACAACAGGTGCTGGTGCTGACGTCTTTCCATCATTATTAAATCTCCTCTTCTTGAAATTTTGACTTTTATTATCTTGGCCATGATTACCACCGAAGTGGTTACCATTTTTGGCATGTTGATTCCCTCCATGTTTGTTGTCACCGCTTCGATGACTGCTACCACTGGTATTATCGACTTGCCTACTGCTTTCTCTTGGTTTGGTTGACTCATTATCACGCTCCAATAACTGAGCCCTATTTACAATATCTGAATATAAACACAGTTTATGAGAAATGAGGTATTGACGTATTTCGGGTCTCAAACCTCATAGAAACATTCGAGTCATTCTCTCCTCATTATCAACCAAATGGGATGCGAACCGGGACAACTCGGAAAACTTAGCCTCATACTGCGACACGGTCATATTATTTTGCTCCAACTTCACTACAAGAAAAGGGTCTATCGGTGACGGTAATCAGACGTGACTATCGTCCGATTGGCCGAGATACCTATCAATGACCGATTGCGATAGCAATCGATAGTCGTCACATAAAATCTGGTCGCTGATGTGCACACCAGTGAGCACTATTAGCGACCGATATGTCTGCGACTGCTATTAGTGACCGAAATCATCATTGCGATCGCTAATCTGAGTCAGCATGGCTCAGGGCCAAAGGCTGACGTGGTCCACGTGTCAGCAACTACAATCAGTAACCGCGTGCGGTCGCTGATATCCTCAAATGTTTAGTAGTCGCTAATGAATATCAGCGACCGCATGCAGTCGTTGATTTGAAAAAAAAATAGATTTTTCTTGTTTAGCAGAATTCCCAAAAAACCTGTACCTGTTTTGTACCTGCTTTATCCCAACACACATACACAACAATATAAACATGTTGCACAACAATGTAAACATCAATCGTCCACCGACACATACACCAAACTAGTATATAAACTATATAAACCTTTAAACCAATATGAATTGAATAAATATAAACAAATCTAATGTTTAAGTAACATGAATGAATATAAAAGTACAAAATTCTCAAAGAAATACAAAACACAGCTCTATCGATCGTCAAGCATCAACGTCTTGATTAGCTTATCCTTGATCACCCTGTAATTAACAAAATAATAAAATAAGTTACAAATATATACTAACTATGTTAATATTGGTATATTATGACAATATATACAACAAATTGATTTTACACCTCGTCGTCATCCCCATGCTGTGATGATGTTTGCTCACGCTGCCATTCTTTCTTTGACTAACTCCTTAGGACTCAGATCCCCCAGATGCCCGCCCAGTATCTTCGGAAGATCTTGATCTCGACATATAGCTCTCACACGGTCGGTAGGAGTATGAGCAATTTGGATGACTCGATGATCGTGTTTGGGTAGTAGAGCTGCCTAAGCCATTGAAAGATGGGCGTTGTCGTTGTCCTTAACCTTTAATGTAGTTCTTCTTCACAACAGACGCCCTCTCCCATAACTCTTGATCAATAGGCGGACGTGGAGTGCCTTCAGGATAGCTCTCATTCAATAAACACTTATAAGTATCCTGTCATCATGTTAACAATTAAATAGTTAAAAATAAATTCTATAAGCTTTGATAAACAAGATCAAGTTGTTAATTAAAACTTATTACCACTATCTGGATAGCATCAAAGTGAGACCATCATGGTGTGTACGCATACACATCCAAACCCAATGGATAGGTGACCTTGAGACCGAGACTCTATACAAAAATAACATAATATTACTAAGTAAAAATGTGATATATTTTCTACAATTCATGATTGTAAACATATTAAAACTTGTAAATACGTACCCTGGCAGTGATATGCTACAACTGTGAAATACTGCCGCCCTTGTTTGTTCCTTTAGCCTTCTCGCCATTGGGTACACCCGAGGATCTGTTGGTGGCGGCAGTCTTTCGTCTTTTCACCTAGCTCTCAGATCTCCATTGGGTACACATCTCATCCCATATGGACTGGGTGCACCACCAGGGGCTATGCTCGTGCATGTAATCCTCTCCCTGGCCTGGATGGTCGATCTCAGCATTGTGAAGGGCTTTTTGTGTTCGTTTTTGTTCAAATTATCTTTTGTGTGCGAAGCAGCACTTCGCGAGAATAATGTTTGAATCACTTAAGCCTGCTCGTCCTCCCATCTATACTTTTTCTGCAAATAAAACAACAATAATAACATTACTAAACAATTATCCTTAGAATATTAAATTATCTGTCATAATTAAAAAAAACATACTTGAAATTCAGCCCAAACAGCATCCTTGTGGGCGATAGGTGTGCTCGCCCACGTAATCACATGTGTAGGCCAATTTTGTAAACACAGCTGTGATATGCACTTGACGATCTTATTATCTAAAAAATCACTATAATATACAACAATTTACATCAATGATAAGTAGATATATTAAAGCAATTTACATCTAAGCAATTCACTATAAAATACTTATATATAAATTACGCGGGACGTACATGCTATTCGGACGTGGGCAAATTTGAATAAGAATCTGATCATCCAGATTAGTAGGGGCCTTGGGCACATGATTAGGCCCCCTACCCAAGCTGCGCTCTTTTTGCACTGCTTCAGAAGCCATCTGTATATTACAAATTTCAAGATGTTATTATGAGTTATATTTGATTACATGTATATATGAATATATAAAATGACAATAAACATGACAGTGATATAAACATGTATATATATGAATATAAAATGACAATAAACAAAAATTGCATTTAAATAGTTTAGTACATAAACATGACAATGATATAAAAAAACATGTAATGCTAAACATACATTTCATTTGTTCAATTGTCAATATATCGATTCTGTAATCATCTTGTATCGTGTTGCAGTGATTCATAACCATCATCTGCTTCAGATTCAGTGTCAAATTCAGTCAATAACTCTTCCTCCTCAGTATCAATGTCATCTGACACAAGTATTGACTTAGGATCTAATTCATGTGGTTCATCTCCACCATCTAACTGGATTACTTCATTGTCATCCTCCACATTTATTATAGTTTGACTATGAAGCATCTGCTCTTGGTAAATCTCCCCATCAACTACTTCTACTACACGACTCCGGCGAAGTATGAATTACAACTTTCCAATCTGTAGGCGGTCTATCCCTTTTCCTAACAGGACTAGGAGTGTAGTATACTTGTACTATTTGAGTTGGTAAAACAAATGGTTCGTTGGAGTAAACAGATCTATGGAGGTCAATATCAAAGATTCCATGTCTATCATGACGTATCGCTTTTTCTGAATCAAACCAACGACACTTGAATAAGTGAATATGACCCCCGTACGTGCCCTTGTATGACAACTCTATGATTTCCTCCAACTCCCCATAAAAGGAACGACCAAGCTCATTGTAACAATCTCTTTGGACACACACTCCATAGTTCGTTGTTCTTTTACCGCGCCCATATGCCTTTGTATGAAATTCACAACCATTTATTTTGTAACCATTGCGGCTGACTTGGTCCCTGTCTGGTCCCATAACTAGGACTTGTACATTAGCCGGAATCGTTGATCCCTCAGTCAAAGCCTACAAAAACTTCATCTTATTAAATGAAGTCATAGTTAATATGGAGTATATATATATACTACGTGCTTAAGAAATTGAACTTACTTTGTCCTTTAGCCAAAGTGTAAATTTTTTATCATGATTGATTTGAATATCTTTATCAATTATGCCGGGATGCTTCACTTTTAACTCGTCATCGTACAATCTATACCATGTTATAAACATTAACATATTGGAATAAATTTTCAAGTTAAAAGATAAATTATCAAGTTTACATGTGTACCTCACAAATTCGTCAATCTCCTCGCAATTGAGAAGAATGTAAGTATGTGCAGCATGTAATTCTTGCTCAAAGAGGAATATGCGCTTCCCTTTTCCATAAGCTCGGCCTGATAGACCAAATGCAGAGAGCTGACCATTTAGTTCAATATTTCCCCCATCATCATGTCTCGATACTCGATTGGCCTTTGTCAAGACTTCGTCTGGAAAATAGTCTGAGACAAACGTAGATATCTCATCGAAACTGTATGCCTCACATATCGAACCCCTCGACGTAAGCTCTATTCTTCACCTTCCTCTTAAGGTTTCCCATCACCCTCTTGAAAGGGTACATCCATCTATATTGAACTGGACCTCCAACACGAGCTTCATAGGGAAGATGGATTTGCAAATGCTCCATGGAGTCAAAAAACAAACGGTGGGAATATTTTTCCCGGTTACGTGATCTCTATGATGTTCTTTTCAAGTATAGACATGTCCTTCTCATTTAATGATTTTGAACATAAGTCTTTGAAGAAACGACTAAGATCCGTCAAAGCATCCCATATTGGTTTATCAAGCAGATCCCGAAATGATATAAGCATGAGTCTCTCCATGAATACATGACAGTCATGACTCTTCATCCCTTGCAATTTCCCACCCGTAACACACCTTGCAATGTTTGACGCATATCCATCTGGTAGTTTCAGAGACTTAACCCATGTGCACACATCTTCAACTTGCTTTTTGGACATTGTGTACCTTGCATGCGGTTTGACAATCTTACCATTAGGAGATTCATAAAGTTCTAATCCAGGACGCTTACAAATATCTTTCATGTCCAAACGTGCCTTATCATTATCTTTTGTCTTCCCCGTAACATTCATCACGGTGTTAAACACATTGTTAAACACATTCTTCTCAAAATGCATCACATCTAGATTATGACGAATCAAATTTGTAGACCAATAAGGCAGTTCCCAAAAGATGCTTCTCCGAACCCAGTTATGAGATTCGCCAAACCCATTTATTATGTTTGTGGCATCAGTCTTACCAAATGGGATAACCGGCAATCTCATCACACGATCTCGCATCTCCGTTCCCGACAATCGCAGTGCAGGAATATCATTGTCTACTTTCCCTTTCCTGAAGTGTTCTCTATTTCTTCGAAACGGGTGATCTACCGACAAGAACTGACAATGACAGTCAAACCAGCAAGGCTTTTGACCTTTTGATAGATTGAAAGACTTTGTATGCTCCATACAATACGGACAAGCCAACTTCCCGTGTGTACTCCATCCGGCTAACATACCATAAGCTGGGAAGTCACTTATAGTCCACATAACCGCTGCCCTAAGGTTAAAATTTGTTTTCGTTGCAACATCCCAAGTCTTTACTCCATCCTCCCACAATACATTCAACTCGTCTATAAGAGGTCTCAAGTAAACATCTAAGTTCTTTCCAGGACTCTTAGGACTAGGAACCACGAGTGAAAGAAACAAGTATGGCTGTTTCATACACATCCAAGGAGGCAAGTTGTATGGAGTGACAATCACAGGACAACATCAGTACGGAACAGCTGAGTGGCCAAACGGATTGAAACCATCGGTGGACAATCCAAGCCTCACATTTCTAGGTTCCAATGCAAAACCGGGACGTGCTAAGTTGAAATCTTTCCAAGCCCCTTGCCATCTCATGGATGATTTAGTTCTCCATCTTTATTTGGAGATTTCGCATGCCAACTCATATGTTCAATTTATTCTTGAAGACATGTACAATCTTTTTAGCCGATGTGTTATTGGAAAATACCTTAGAATCTTAAGCGGTATACTTGATTTTTTTGTAGTCACACCCTCTTTATTAGGCCTAAACCGATCATAAGCGCAAAATGTGCACCTTGTCATCATTCATTTTCCTTATAAAACAACATGCAATCGTTGGGACATGCATCGATCTTTTGGTATCCAAGACCCAACTTCTTCACCATTTTCTTGCAAAAGTAATAGTTACCGGGTAATTTCTCACCGTTAGGCAACATACTCTTAATGGCCTTCAAGAGCGACTCAAAACACTCATGGCTCATGTTGTGAACAACCTTGATGTTAAGTAATGTCGCCACTGCAGACAATGTAGTGTGTTTGGTGCAACCATTCCATAATGGCTCGCTACCCTCGTCTAACAACTTAAAGAAGTCTTTGGCATCAGAATTCATAGGTTGCTCTCTGCCTTGTTCCTAATCAAAATCTGGCCCTGCAATATCATGAACCATTTCATTCATACGATGAGTACTACTGCCCGAATTGTGTACTTCTGTGATGCCACCATCTCTTCTCTGCCCATGTGTCCACTAGCATTCTTCATAATTTTTCATGAACCCAGAAACAAGTAAATGATAGTTTATCACGTCTCTGTCCATATAATTTACATTCTTACACTTCAAACATGGACATCGATATGTGTGACCATATTCATACATTAGGGTGACTATCGCATACTCTAAAAACACTTGGCAACCAAATTTCTAAATTCAGGTTGCCAGCATCTATCTGGGCACTTGACTTTTCGTCATGCCATCCAACTATATAGTGCGAATAGAGGTCCATGATTCCCACAGTACCTACTACGTCATGTAGACACCATTATAAATGTTAACATATGACTTGAGCATACTTGTAACCATATGACTTGAGCATACTTGTAAGCATGCATATGATTAACATTTAAGCATACTTGTAAGCATATGACTAGAGAATACTTGTAACCATATGACTTGAGCATACTTGTAAGCATATGACTTGAGAGCATATATACTTGTAAGCATATGATTAACATTTAAGCATACTTGATGTTAACGAATGAATGCAAATTAAAGCAGTATGAGAAACTTTAAATGTTATTAAATTTAGTATGAGAAACTAAGTAAATGATACTTAGTTTAATAGTTATATTATATCATGTTATTTTATTTTAATTTTTTTTAAATTTGTTTTTATTGTTTATCGTAAGTGAATACGTAAGGTATTTCATTCATGCTAGCGTGGCTCCGTGAGGCTCCGTGAGGCTTGGTTAAACTTGGCGTGGCCTCGCGGCCCCATGCCTTGCCCATTAGCTCCAACAGCCCCTTAATAGGCTCTAGTGGATCACCAATAGGCTTGTTAATAGTATAAATGTTCGCAAATACCCGACCAATAAAAAAAATTCGCCAGAGTCTCCCCTATAATATGGACTAACCACATGCACGACGTCATGTATATAAGGTCATTTCTAGGCACCCAAGACACAAACCAAGAGAAATATACAAATTCCCAATATAATAAGACCAAAACAATAGCGATTGAATGCAAATTAAATTAGTAGTAAAAAGTTCAGGAGTATACTACAAATTTAGAGTTCTAAAAACTTGCGCTTTCATTTTTGTAAGCTTCTATCTTTACTTTACACATGAGCTAAATAATTAACTTACTTCTGATTAGGGCACTTATCTCTTAGTTCTTTAACTTCAGAGTATGATATTTCTTTTGTTCATTAATATCTTTATGGGTTCGGTGAGAAACTAAGCATGTGTTACTTAGTTTATTTTAGCAGTGAATATCTAACGAAATTGAAGTTAGTTTATTTTAGCAATGGAAAACTTCCTAAATGTTGTTTAGTTTATTTATTATATCATTTGTTTTAGTAGAATAATCTTTTGTTTTAGGAGACCAAAATGGATTTTAGTGAGGTTGAAGGTGAAGGTGAAGGTGAGGATAAACTCTACAAGGAGTATATAAGGGTTTTGTTATTTCATATTTACTCTATTTTTTGCTATATATGGAATGCATTACAATAAGAGACTTTTTTTCGCTATGCATAAGTAATGTGAAGAAAAGCCTAACTATTACCCATAGATGATCTTGCACAATAGTCCCAAACATAAGAGTCACTTTCCTCAACTTTGAATTACACATGTGAATTCTCTATCAAATGATTTTCCTGATATCATTTGGTTTCTATGAATAACAAACAATTTTTCATAGTAAAGAACATGTTGTTTAGCTCATGTTGTCAGTGGCTAACAGTACCAAATGAACATAACAACTACCCACAATAATTGCATGCCCTATATCTTCAATACATAAAACTTACACAGAGAGTATAAAAATTATTGCAATGTTAGGGTGCAAATGAAACCAAAAACGATCTCCAGTTTTATTTCAATACATAAAACTTACACAGAGTACAAATGAAACAAAAAACCATCTCCAGTTTCTTTTCCACAACACAAAGGCTTGACCAACTAAAAATTACATAGAGACATCAAAACTAGAAAACTATAAAAATTATTGCAATGTTAGGGTTATTATGCTAAAAACTATATAATACCCAATTCAGATATCTACATAACACCCAATTCAGAAATCTATATACCACATTCAACATTAATCTTCAAATTTAGAAAACTATAAAAATTATTGCAGTTAGGGTTACCTATGGGTGGCGGTGGCAATGGCAGTGGTGGCGGCGGGCCGGCGGCTGGTGGCTAATTCTTCTCCTTCTTCTCTTCTCCCCTTTCTCCCTCTTTTCTCTCTCGCTCCTCCTTTTTTTTTTTTTAAATGCGTGTTCGAAGCGAATGACTGATACTGGTTAGATTAAGTTTGATCAGCGACCGCATGCGATCGCTAAATTTTAATGACATGGACTTATCAGCGACCGCATGTTGTCGCTGATATTAAGTAGTCGCACAAAATCATCGCGCCAACATTTCCTTACAAATTTTTGGAGGCAAAATTATGCTAGTGACCGCACGCGGTCGCTGATATTGAATAGCGACTGAATAAAATTACGGTCGCAAAAGTCAGTCTCTATTACTAACCTCAGCGACCGCATATGTGGTCGCTGATATTATTGGTCACTGATAAGCCTTTTTCTTATAGTGCTTGATAAACTCCACCTCATTCATGTGACAAATACTTTAGGGAAAGTACTTGTCATTGAATAGCTCTTGGAACTTCTCCCAAGACATTTTGTGTGACGCCCCCAAAACAGGTATACATCACCCATCTTGGGTCGCCAGATACATGGAACAGAACTCAACTACAAACTTAATTATACAACTGTCGTGTAAAATAAGACAAAATATAGCTGAGAGTTTAAACAAGAATATTGCCTTCTAGACAATATCTACTCTTAATGGAGTCCTCATTACAATTATTATCACACTATTTCACAGAATAGTGAGGACTACTAAAGCCACTTATTGTGACGCCCCCAAAATAGGTATACATCACCCATTCTGAGTCGCCAAATACATGGTACAGAAACAACTACAACTTTTATTATTACAATTGTCATGCAAAATACGTCAACACACATGCTATGAGTTTAAATACAAATACTGTCTTCTAGACAATATCCACACTCAAATAAGTCCTCATTACATTTATTGATACACTATTTTACAAAAATAGTGAGGACTGCTAAAACAACTGTCCACGACCATCACTCTTTACCCCGACTGGTTCCTGCTATATTCTCACCTCCTGAGAAGAAAAATGGAACAAAAAGGAAAAGGGTGAGCTCAACTAGCCCAGTAAAGAATATTATGACTAAGATAAAGAACAACAATTTATCGTTAGCCTTCAACAAATTAGATAAATTATAATGGACAACCAGTTTTAGATCAACATTCGCAGCGGAAATAACAATTCATTAGAAGAGTTAAGTAGAGAATGAAATCTACTATCATTTATGAATTTAAAAGTCCATCGTCATTATTTTATCCCTGTAACATCAATCAATATACATCTTGCATCAAATATTCATCTTTGCACTACGGGCCAAAGATATTCATTTATATCATCAGTTGGTCATGTTCATCTCAACACATGTTCATCTTTGCACTACGGGCCAAAGATATTCATCAGGTAATCATACATCTTTGCACTACAGACCAAAGATATTCATCAAGTATCACCATTAAGGACTGAGGATGATAAAAAAACATTTTAGAGAACGAATCCAATGAGACAAAAGGATAAAGATTAGAGATTCGTACTTTAGATAATTCAAGTTTAAAAACGCTTCATAATAATCCATAGTGAAGATCAAAACATGGATTCAATTTCAAGAATAAGGGTCACAACAGATAACTTGAAAGAAAAAAAAATATTTTTTTTCTTTTTGTGAACAGTACCCGTGAACAGTAACTGTGAACAATACTCAGTCATGAAAAGTTCCAAATTTGATTAAAAAGTTCAGATCAATATTTCTATGAAATGATATTAGATGAAGAAAAATTTCTAATCATTTCAGGAATTATAGAAGCAATACTTACCATAGTAAGTTCAAATTTAGGAATACGAGAGGAAATAATATCGCTTACATAATATGGAGTATGAAAGGAAATAATATTTCTCACGAGTATTGCAATAAAATAATATCCTTTACCTTAGTAGAAATTGGATTTGACTGGAATATCGGATATTATTCTGAGAAAATCTTGCAGAAAAACTACGCTCAAAGTATTCTTATACTCAAGAAAAATACTCACAATACTATAGTAAAAGTGCTTTGAGATTTCTGGTGTGATTTAGGATGGAGGGTTGCCCTCATATTTATAGCAATGGGGGAAAGAAAAAGAAACAGATAAAGCGCCTGACATTTTTTTTCCTCCTCTACCTAATATCCTGCCTAACATGCATTCTCATATTTCAAATGGGTGAGGGCCACCCTTTGAAACTAGCTTGCAGGAATATCATGCCTAATTCACATTTTCCATATGTTGGGGACACATTTTGAAATGATTTAGCATAAAACCTACCACCCACCAGGAAAGAAAAAACAACAATAGGGGCCACCCTTTGAAAAATATTTTGCAGGAAGAAAACTAAGTCATCTCTGAAGAAAAAGAAAAGGACAGCTTACTGTGTTTCTTTTGAAAACAAGTTTGCTTTGCAGTCAATACTCCACCACCAACCAACTTAGGAAAATAATGGACAAGCTATACAATTTGCTCACTCCTTTTCTTTAATCACATATATATATATATATATATATATATATATATATATATATATATATATATATATATATATATTATTGGAGAAAAGATAAAATACCAACTTTCAACAAATAATTCTGCAGAATTCCTTCAATTATATCCACATAGAAACAATAAATATATCCATCAATAAATATTTCCTTATCATATAAATCAATAATTAATCATTCACAAATAATATTATAGAATCACAATTATGACAACCATGCCGTTCCCAGGAAAGAGGGAGCTTTCCGATAAGGATTTCTCCTTACTGGCGCGCAATTAGGTGACCAAACCTCTCCTTAGACAGAACTTTCTAGACATTGCCAATAATGTTATCTAATAATATTATTCAAATAATATGAATTATTGATCGGATAATGGGAAATACTGTGCAATGACAATTATTGAAACAACAATAATATAAAATATCAACGCAGCAATTATTGAATCAATAAAATAAAATATTGAACAGTAATAACTGTAACAATTATTGAGTAGTTCCTTCTTACATAAGAATCAATAATTCAACAATACTGTGCAATACCGTGTGCTACTGTGCATCCACACGTATTACTGTATTTTAACCACCGGGTAATCCATAATGTAAACGGTAACAATTACACCATTATTTATAACAACTCAAATTTGTCATTTTCTTCATCTGACAGTTATTCTGTTATGAGGCCCACGAATGGCTGCGTCGTCGTATGAATATTCCCCGACAACAAGTATATTCCACGACCAAACGAATATTTCCCGACAAAAATGAATATTTTATAACCACTTGCTTATTTTGTAAAATTTGCACATTTCACCCATAACCAAAGTATTATATCACTTAACACCTTTTTATTTCAAAATAATGAATATAGGAAATTCAATTTTATTTATAAAAAGTTGGGGTCTTACACTTATCCTAGACCATCACTCCATTTCCCAACTCGTCCCAGCTATATTCTCATTTCCTGAAGAGAACAATGGAAGAAAAGGGTGAGCTCAACTAGCTCAGTAAGAAATATTATGACTAAGATAATGCAGAATAAATTATCCTTAGCCTTCAACAGTGTTAAACTGATAAAATATAATAAACATCAAGTTTAATTGCAGCGGAATAAGCAATCCTTTAGAAGAGTCAAGTAGAACATAATGTCTATTATCTCTTCTAGATTAAAGGTCCATCGTTAATATTTCATTCCTGTAATACTCATCAACAGTTCTTTGTTATACCCAAGACAAAAAGAACTATCATCACCTGTCTTCACCTGAACCACCAAAGATTATAGTTAAATCCACAATTCATATTTTTAATCATATAAATCAACAGTTTCTCCTTGTCACAAAGGATTAATAGAATGTTTACTCAATATCCTTACCCCAAAGGCTAAAGATATTCAAATGTAATAACAATTATCATACCAATCAGTTGTCTACCTTTGCACCATGGGCCAAAGATATTCAACTATAAAACCAATTGTCATGATCATACCAATCAATTATGCATCGATTGCACTACTACCAAAGACATTCAACTGTTAACTAATGGTCATGATCCCGCTTAATCACATCATCGAATTATCCATGCACTACGAGCCAAGGATATTCGTTATTATCACCAGTGGTTATGATCATGTCATACACCTGTCCATCTTTGCACATAAGCCAAAGATATACAGCTATAAAACCAATAATCAACAGTCCATCTTTGCACGTAAGTCAAAAATATACAACTTTAAAAGCAATAATCAACAGTCTATCTATGCACGTAAGCCAAAGATGACTTTTATACAATATAAGCATGGGGATGATGACAATGATATAAGCATTAATCAAACAAAATCAAGGATAAATAATAAAGACTTTAAATTTATCCAGAGTTTAAAAATATCCAAATTGTCAGCATAATACTGCTTTGTGGAGTAAAATTTAAGAATAATATTCATGTACCAAAAATAATTTGGACTGAAAAGAAATATATTTTTCTAGTGAATAGTATCCCGTGAATAGTACTTCGGGAATAGTACTTCATGAATAGTACCCCGACATGAAAAGTTCCCCAACTACCCGAGTGAATGATACTAGAGTGAATAGTAATCGAGTGAATAGTAACCCATGAATAGTAATTCGTGAATAGTACTTTGGCACGAAAAGTGCCCCGAATACCCGACTGAATAATACTATAGTGAATAGTAATTGGATGAATAGTAACCCGTGAATACTAACTCGTAAAAAAACCAAAGAAAATGATATTCCATGACGAGTACAAAAGAAATGATATCTCATACGAGTATAATAGAATATACGAAACTGCAAATGGATTTTCACCCGCCATGCGGTAATCCATGTAGACAGATCATTTCCACAATTTAATAAAGAATGAATACAAAGGATCATTCACCATGCATGTGGTAATCCACAAAGACAGGTTATTCCAACAAATTAATAAAGAATGGAATAACAGAAGAATTCACCATGCATGCGATAGACCTTATGAGACGAGTTATTCCCAATGAATAATAAAGAATGGAACGGTAAATGCGTAATCCGCACAGACAGTATATTTCAACAGAATAATAAAGAATGGAACCAGATCATGCGTAATCAGCACAGACAGGATATTCCAAGAGAATAATAAAGAATGGACCTAGGTCATGCGTAATCCGCACAGACAGGATATTCCAATAGAATAATAAAGAATGGAATAACAGAAGAATTTCACCATGTATGTGGTACTTCGCATAGACAAGTTATTCTAACATAATAATAAAGAATGGAACAACAACCCTTACGAGTACGGAAAGAAAATAACTCTCTTCATGAATACGAAAGAATAATACCCCTTACACAATAATGATATCCCTTACCTCAGAAGAAGACTAGATACTGAAATAGTGAGGTAGCAGACTTCTTTTCTTCTTTCTCTCTATAATTTCTCTCTATAATAATTGCTATATAGCTTTAGTGAATTGGTGAAAAATAATGAAGGAATGAGCTTCTATTTATAGAAAAATATAGTTTCAATAATTTCACATTTTAGGGCTCGAAATATTACAATATAATACCTTCATCTTTTCCTTCATTTTTAATTTAGTCATTCAAGCATTATCAAACTTACACCACCTCCCATAATAGTAAATCATGTGAATTAATAGTAAATCATGTGCTCAATAGTTCTAAACATGTGAAAAAAATTAATTATAGTATAGTACATTCATCTATACCTCCATTTTTAACTTAGTCATGCAAGTATTATCAATCTTGCATCAACTCCCCTAATAGTAAATTATGTGAATCAATAGTACACACATGTGAACACATAGTTATAAGCATGTGAATTAATAGTAATTAATTGCTCATTTATCCGTTTAATTATCCGATTGGTCAATATAACCTCCAGACATCAATTATTATCGAAATAAATGTCGATTACCACTAACGCCAATAATTCCCACACAATGGAACTATCAATTTCATCTTTAATCAACACGAACTTATTCATCATTAATATTATAACTCATAATATTTAACAACCAGGTCATTCTCAGGAAAGAGGGGGCTTTCCGATAAGGATTTCTCCTTATTGGCGCGCAATTAGATGACCTAACCTCTCCTTGACATAACTTCTATGTGAGACCCCGAATTTTATGAAATGAAAGTATTCAATTTTCTTAAAATTATTCTATTTAGTAAATGGTTAAATTGATAAAGGTTAAAGTTAAGGGTGATATGTGAAAATTTTGCAAAGTAAGCAAGTTGTTATAAAATAATCGGTGGTAAAATACGCGTGGTTGCATAGTAACACACGGTATCAATTATTGATGCTTATTTGAGAAGTCACTCAGTTATACTCAATTATTGCTACGATAATTCTTTGCATCATATCTCTCATATTATTGATTCGATTATTGTCACAAGATTATCATCGCATTATATGATATATTATTAAATCAATAATTGAGGCGATAAAGTTATTCATATTATTAAATTGTAATATTTACAATGTCTAAAAAATTACATCGAGGAGAGGTTTGGTCACCTAATTCATGCGCATAATAAGGAGAAATCCTTATCGGAAAGCCCCCTCTTTTCTGGGAACGACCTGGTTGTTAAATATTATGAGTTATGATATTAATGATGAATAAGTTCCTGTTGATTAAAGATGAATGTGATAGTTCCATTGTGTTGGGATTATTAGTGTTAGTGGAAATCGACATCTATTCCGATGATAATTGATGTCTGGGGGTTATATTGATAAATCGGGTAATTAATCAGATAAATGAGCAATTATTTGCTACTAATTCACATGCTTATATAACTATTTCTTCATATGTGTGTACTATTGAGTCACATTCACTTACTATTAGGGGAGTTGGTGCAAGATTGATAATACTTGCATGACTAAGTTAAAAATGGAGGTACCATACTGTAATTCATTTTTTCACATGTTTAGAACTATTGAGTCACATGATTTACTATTGATTCACATGATTTACTATTAGGGGAGGTGGTGCAAGATTGATAATACTTGCAGGACTAAGTTAAAAATAAAAAAAAAGTTGGAGGTATTGTTCTGTAATATTTTGAGCCCCAAAACGTGCAATTATCGAAACTATATTTTCCTATAAATACAAGTTCATTCTTCCTTCATTTCTCACCAATTCAAAAAAGCTATAGAGCAATTATTATAGAGAGAAATTATAGAGAGAAAGAAGAAGATAAGTCTGCTACCTTTCTATTCCAGTATCCTGCTTTATTCTAAGGTAAGGGATATTATTTGTTGTACTCGTAAGGGGTATTATTTCTTTTGTATTCATGAAGAGAGCTATTGTTATTTCATTCCTTATTATTCTGTTGGAATAACCTGTATATGCGAAGTACCGCATACATGATGAAATTCTTCTGTTATTCCATTCTTTATTATTATGTTGGAATAACCTGTATATGCAAAGTACTGCATATATGGTGAAATTCTTCTATTATTCCGTTCTTTATTATTACGTCGAAAATATCACATGCATAGACGTTTACGCTTGGGACCTAGTTCCATTATTTATTATTTTGTTGGAATATCCTCGCATGCTTGTAATTTACTTTGACACGGTTCCGATTCTTTATTATTACATTGGAATATCACATCGATTGTGGATCACGCTGACCTGGTTCCATTTGTTATTATTCATTGGGAATAGCACATGCATGCGGTCTCTATCGCATGCATGGTGAATCTTACATTATTCCATTCTTTATTATTACGTTGGAATAACTCGCGTACATGTGGATTACCACATGCGTGGTGAATGATCCTTTATATTCATTCTTATTAAATTATGGAAATGATCATTTACGTTGATTATGATGAGAGTCATAATAAAAGCATTGGAGTGATGAAAATCATGGGTATATGTAGTATTAATAAGTGTTATGATGAGTTATGTTGGTTATTATGTGAAAACATGAAAGTTTCTTAGAAATCATAAAGAGTTGAAAATCAGATTTTGGTGAAAATAGAACATAAAATTCAATTGACCATATCTCCTATTATATTTCAAATTTTTGAGTGTGGTTAAGTCCTAGAGTTAGATCTATGAGTTTCCTAACTTATCCAAGTGGAATCACTTATAAAGGATTTACAAATTTTCGTGTGGAATGATTTTAGTAAAGGATAAAAAATCTGGAAATGCTTAAAAAGCTACTGTCCATATTTTTAAAAGGGAATTTTCGGCCACTTAATTTATGAGAAAAATTCCGGCCTTTTGGGACATGAAAGTATATGATATAAAGTACCTCCTGTCCAAAAATGAGCTCATTCCGACTTAAAATGATCAAGTTATGACCATTTCAATATTTAGGTTTTCGACAAAAAACGCTATAACCGGAGTTCTATAACTCCGATGACCATGAAATTTAAACTAGAAACTCACGTTAACATGTGTAAGATCCTGCCAAGATTTGGGAATTTTTGGAGTTAAACTTGAGGTAGTTAATTTCTTAAGGAATTAATTAGAAATTGATTTTTTTTAAATAGTAAATGAATTTTAAAAATTCCGAGAAAAATATATGTTCGATATGGGACTATATTCTGCTAAATCCTAGAAAAGAAATATTTTTGGGACTGATTTGGTATTTTTCATGAAAATGATCAAGTTATAAGTAAATGAGTTAAATATGTTATGTGAATTAACAAAGTTGGAAAATACGATTTTATGGCTTGAGAATCCTATATAGGGTATATGCAGATTTTTTTATGAGGGATTTGATCATTGGTGATGAAATCTTTTGAGTATGGCATTTTTGAATGATTAAAGTGCATTATTTGGTAAAGTGTAAACAATTGAAATAAATTGTTTATAAGTTTAAGAAGTGATTTAAATATTGTTATAATATTAATAATATTAGATTATGAGTTTATTAAGTGATTGATAATATTTGGATAAATTTAAAGTCTTTAATATTTATCCTTATTTTAGTTTGATTAATGCTTATATCATTGTCATCATTCTCATGCTTGTGTTGTGTTAAAAGTCATCTGTGGCCTGTAGTGCATAGATGGACTTGGTATGATTATGACCAGGGATTATTCAGTATAATCATGACCGTAATGTTAAAAATGATATGGTAAAAGTCATCTTTGGCCGTAGTGCATAGATGGACTTGGTATGATTATGACCAGGGATTATTCGGTATAATCATGACCGTAATAGAAAACACGAATATCCTTGGCCCATAGTGCATGGATATTCATGGTCGTGATACTATTAAGCTGAGTCTCAGTATTATTGGTTTTACAGTGGTATATCTTTGGCCTGTAGTGCAAAGATGAACTGTTGATTATTGGTTATACAATTGTATATCTTTGGCCGTAGTACAAAGATGAATTTATTAGTATGATTATGATCAGGAATTGTAATTTGGTATAACCATGATTTTTGATGTTTTAGGTGAAGATAGGTGATGTAAATTATCTTCGTCCTGGGTGCGAAAAGGAATTCAGAATCACAATTATGATTATGAGTTATTCATATAATTGTGGACATGAATTGTTGATTGATGTTATAGGGATAAAATATTATTGATGGACTTTTAACATGGAGATGATAATAGACCAAATGGTCTATTTGACTCTTCTAATGGATTGCTCGTTCTGCTGCAACTACGGTTGAAAAGTTTTATCATCTACCATATGTTCTAAATCTCTGATTTATTATTGATGAATGTTATTGATAATTTAATTATCTTTAGTCATGATATTCTTTCTTTGGGCTAGTTTGTTTCACCCTTTTGCTTCACAATTCCTTTCAGGTAATAAGAGTGTAGCTAAGTTGAGCGGGGATAACAAGGAAATAGTGAGATGGTCCGAGACTACTGAAGTTTCTCAATACATTATAAAACGGCATGACATGCAATATATAATTACATTGAGGACCTAAGATGTGTGTCATATTTTATACGTCACTTAATAATTGATTTTGGTGAACAACAATAGGGTGATGAGAACCCGACCTTGAAAGCGTCAAAAGTGCACCGCATTAAAATGAAGAGAACAGAAATCTTCTCGTGTCCCCTTGGAGACTTGAAATATTTGCTGTTGTACTTTATATGGCATGTAATAATTTGAGTACGAATATTGTCGTATTATATACGTTATAATATTTGTATTGAAACTCACAATATATATGTCGTCGTATTTTGCACGACAGTTGTATAAATGGAGTTTATAATTGATTTTTGTACCATGTATTTGGCGACTCAAGATGGGTGATGTATACCTATTTTGGGGGCGTCACATTCTAGACATTGTCAATATTGCAAATAATAATATGAATAACTGTGTCATCTCAATTATTGATTTAATAATATAAAATATTATGACAATAATTGAATAACTTATCACGTAAGCATCAATAATCAAAGATACTGTACAATATCGTGTGCTACTATGCAACCACGCGTACTACTATACTTTTATTACCGATTATTTTATGACAACTTGCTTACTTTGAAAAATTTTCAAATATCACCCTTAACTTTAAACTTTTATCAATTTAACCATTTACTAAATAGAATAATTATAAGAAAATTGAATACTTTTATTTCATAAAATTCGGGGTCTCACAATCTCCCCACCTTAAGAAATTTCACCCTCAAAATTTACGTACCTGGTAGTTCGAAGAGATGAGAATACCTTGATTTCTTTTCGGATTGTACCTTCCCAGTTATTTTCTCTCTATCATGATTTTTCCATTTCTCATCTCCTGTATTTCAAATATCATTCTAGAATATAGTTTCAAAATAAGGGTTAATTGACAAGCCACATATTATCCATATACTTTGACCGACCAATTAAATACCAAATAACTTAGGTAGGTCATACTAGCGAAGGAATTCCCCGTCTCTCCCCTCCTAGTTCTTGTCTCACATCTCAGCTAGGGATCATATCCCTAAGCTCTGATACCAACTGTGACCCGCATCCAGGACTTGGATAGTACCTCACAATGATACCTATCAACTTGCCACCATTACTCACGGTGTCCCCTAAGGAAAGTCTGGCTTCAGTGCATCCCAAGACTTGGAAGTCACTAGATAAAGGCTCGGGGCTCTTTTTTATGGCTTTGATACCAACTGTGACGCCCCCAAAATAGGTATACATCACCCATCTTGGGTCGCCAGATACATGGAACAGAACTCACCTAAGAACTTAATTATACAACTATCGTGTACAATACGACAAAACATAGCTGAGAGTTTAAACACGAATATTGCCTTCTAGACAATATCCACTCTTAATGGAGTCCTCATTACAATTATTATCACACTATTTCACAGAATAATGAGGACTACTAAAGCCACTTATCCTAGACCATCACTCCATTTCCCAACTCGTCCCAGCTATATTTTCATTTCCTGAAGAGAACAATGAAAGAAAAGGGTGAGCTCAACTAGCTCAGTAATAAATATTATGACTAAGATAATGCAGAATAAATTATCCTTAGCCTTCAACAGTGTTAAACTGATAAAATATAATAAACATCAAGTTTAATTGCAGCGGAATAAGTAATCCTTTAGAAGAGTCAAGTAGAACATAATGTCTACTATCTCTTCTACATTAAAAGTCCATCGTTAATATTTCATTCCTGTAATACTCATCAACAGTTCTTTGTTATATACCCAAGACAAAAAGAACTATCATCACTGTCTTCACCTAAACCACCAAAGATTATAGTTAAATCCACAATTCATATTTATAATCATGTAAATCAACCAGTTTCTCCTTGCCACAAAGGCTTAATAGAATGTTTACTCAATATCCTTACCCCAAAGGCTAAAGATATTCAAATGTAATAACAATTATCATACCAATCAGTTGTCTACCTTTGCACCACGGGCCAAAGATATTCAACTATAAAACCAATGGTCATGATCATACCAATCAATTGTCTGTCAGTGCACTACGTCCAAAGACATTCAACTGTTAACTAATGGTCATGATCCCCGCCAATCACATCATCGAATTATCCATGCACTACGGGCCAAGGATATTCGTTATTATCACCAGTGGTTATGATCATGTCATACACCTGTCCATCTTTGCACGTAAGCCAAAGATATACAACTATAAAACCAATAATCAACAGTCCATCTTTGTACGTAAGCCAAAAATATACAACTTTAAAACCAATAATCAACAGTCCATCTATGCACGTAAGCCAACGATGACTTTCATCACAATATAAGCATGAGGATGATGACAATGATATAAGCATTAATCAAACAAAATCAAGGATAAATAATAAAGACTTTAAATTTATCCAGAGTTTAAAAATATCCAAATTGTCAGTATGATACTGCTTTGTGGAGTAAAATTCAAGAATAATATTCATGTACCAAAAATAATTTGGACAGAAAAAAAATATATTTTTCGAGTGAATAGTACTTCGGGAATAGTATCTCATGAATAGTACTCCGACATGAAAAGTGCCCCAAATACCCGAGTGAATGATACTAGAGTGAATAGTAACCTGTGAATAGTAACTCATGAATAGTACTCTGGTACGAAAAGTGCCCTGAATACCCGAGTGAATAATACTAGAGTGAATAGTAACTGGGTGAATAGTAATTCGTGAATAGTAACTCATAAAAATAATACCAAAGAAAATGATATTACATGACGAGTACAAAAGAAATGATATCTCATACGAGTATAATAGAATATACGAAACTGCAAATGGATTTTCACCAGCCATGCGGTAATCCACGTAGACAGATTATTTTCATAATTTAATAAAGAATGAATACAAAGGATCATTCACCATGCATGCGGTAATCCACATAGACAGGTTATTCCAACAGAATAATAAAGAATGGAATAACAGAAGAATTCACCATGCATGCGATAGACCGCACAGACAGGTTATTCCCAACAAAATAATAAAGAATGGAACCAGGTAATTACTGTTCAATATTTTATTTTATTGATTTAATAATTGCTACGTTGATATTTTATATTATTGTTGTTTCAATAATTGTCACGGCACAGTATTTCCCATTATCAGATCAATAATTCATATTATTTGAATAATATTATTAGATAACATTATTGGCAATATCTAGAAAGTTCTGTCAATGAGAGGTTTGGTCACCTAATTCTTGGCTTTTAGTAAGGAGAAATCCTTATCGGAAATCCCCCTCTTTCACAGGAGCAGTAGGTTGTCATTATTGTGATTCTGTAATATTATTTATGAATAATTAATTATTGATTTATATGATAAGAAAAATATTCATTTTATGTGGATATAGATAGAGAAAATTTTTAATGTGACAATTGTTAAAAATTGATATTTTATCTTTTCTGATAAAATAATTCATTTAAATATATTATTATATTTTAATAATATAATAATGATGATATTTTTACAATGAATATGTAATATATGAATAAATGAGGTGGAAGAGTATTTTTGTTGCATTAAATGTTTAACACATGTTAAACATGTTGGTGGACACAATTTTTGACTGAAATTTGATTATAGCCTATAAAATCGTCCGTATGTGGATTTCAGTCAATTTTTGTTTGAAATTTGGAAAACCTTTCTTCTGCAAAGTTGTAGAGAATTAAATTTCCTATGAAACGGACATAAGATTTGAATTTTTCAGATAAAAGGGCTATTTATTATGAATTATTGAAGTTCTGGAATATTGGGTCTGAATTGATTTTGTTGCATTAAATGATAAAAACATATTTTTCATTTTGGTGGGCCCCACTAACATGTGTGAATTGCTGAATTCAGATGGTAAGGTGTGCGTAGGAATTTATTTAGAAAATATTAATATTTTATTAAATTTTCTGCTTTGGTGTTCTAAGTATTTTCCTATAAATAGGGTGTTTAGGTTAGAATTAAAAATCACACCAGAAACTGAAATCTTCTCTCTCTATATTATCGAGCGTATTCTTGTGAGTATTTTGATACTTTGAGTGTTATTATACGGTGAAAGTTCGTTCACCGTTATATCCGACATTCCAGTCAGAAATACTGTTCTTTTGAGGTAAGGGATATTGTCGTTATTATGTAAGGGATTGTAAGGGTTATTATGTTTCTTCAGTTTCATAATTTTTCTGACCTTCAAAAATTCTGGAAAAATTTGAGATGATATTTTGATGAATTTTCTCGATTGTGTCCAAAAATGGCGATTTTTGGATGTATAGATTAGGAGTTATGAATTTTATGGGAAAAGACTATTTTAAAAGTAAACCCTTATAACTCCTTGTGATTAACTCCAAAAATGGTGAAATTTTTATTGGAAGTACATGTATATTATAGCAGTATACTCTGTAAATTTCGAAATTTTTGGACAAACGTACAGTTTATGATAATTGTCTAAATATTCGGCAGTTTTGGCCATATGAAAAATAGTAAATGAATTTTAAAAATTCCGAGAAAAATATATGTTCAATATGGGACTATGATCTGCTAAATCCCAGAAAAGAAAATTTGTTTATACTGATTTGGTATTTTTTATGAAAATGGACTAGTTATAAGTAAATGAATTAAATATGTTATGTGAAGTAACAAAATTGGAAAATAGGATTTTATGGCTTGGGAATCCTATAAAGTATATGCAGATTTTTGATGAGAGTTTTGGTTATTGGTGATGAAATCTTATGAGTTTGGCATTTTAGGATGATTAAATGCATTAATTAGTAAAGTGTAAATAATTAAAATAAATTGTTTATAAGTTGAAGAAATGATTAAAATATTGTGGTAATATTAATAATATTAGATTATGAGATTATTAAGTGATTTATAACATTTGGATTAAGGTGTTATGAAATCATTGATTTATGAATTTTACTCTTGAAATTAAATGCAGTTGTTGATCATATTGTTTTATTATCATATATAACATTTTATAATCCCGGTGATGAAATTTCTCTTTGACTTAAGTGTAAAGATGGGTAGATTATTGGTGTGATCGTGACTATGGGTTCTCTTTGGCCAGTAGTGCAAAGATGAATTATTGACTGGTATGATCATGACCATTGAATTTACAATTGAATATTTTTAGCTTAAGTGCAAAGGTGAATTAATCAACATGGTTATAATTATGGTTTATATAAATTCTGAAATGATTATGTATTTCTTTGAGATATTAATATCTTTGGCCTGTAGTGCAAAGATGAACTGTTGATGGATATCTTTGGCATGTAGTGCAAAGATGTCCCGTTGTTGAATATCTTTGGCTTGTAGTACAAAGATGTCCTGTTGATGAATATCTTTGGCCCGTAGTGCAAAGATGAATTTATTAGTAGATATATAGATTATGAGCGAGGCTGTGATTTGGTATAACCATGATTTTTGATGTTTGAGGTAAAGGCGGTGATGAAAATTATCTTCGTCTGGATGAGAAAAGGAATTTGGAACCACAATTATGATTATGAGTTATTCATATGATTGTGGGAATGAGGCTATTGATTGATGTTACTGAGGATAAAACATTGTTGGTGGACTTTTAACATAGAAGATAATATACATTATGGTCTATTTGACTCTTCTAATGGATTGCTCGTTTCATTGCAACTATGGTTGAAAAAGTTTTATCATCTACTATATGTTCTAAATCTACGATTTATTCTTCGATGAAGGATATTGATAATTTAATTATCTTTAGTCATGATATTCTTTTCTTGAGCTAGTTGTCTTTCACCCTTTTTGCTTCACAATTCCTTTCGAATGTAATAAGTGTGTATTTGGGTTGAGCGGGGATAACGAGGGGAATAGAGCGGTGGTCTATAGATGTTGAGGTTCTCCTAAATAGTATGGAAATAATTTTATTGAGAACTTTAGATAAGTGTGTGTGTATTGTATTGTATCGTCATTTGATATTTAATTTTGGTGAACCGAATAGGGTGAGGTGAACCCAACTTTGGAAGGGTGTTTTGCCACTATCATACAAGATGTCTAATGACATACAACCTCGTGTTATCATAAGACAGGGTTGTGCACATCCACTTGCTGAGTATATCTACGAGCACTACCTATATGATCTTGGAGTTTGGTTGAAACATAATGTCCAATCGCAGACGGTGGAGATAGTTATATGTCAAGAGAAGACTCACCATTGGAAGGAACATGATAGTAATCTTCTTGTTTTTTTTGGGGTCTATTAGATCAACCAAGGATAATTCTCTGGACATATGATATCTATCATAACTTAGATTTATGGCCTCCAATGTACGAAGGTTTTCTTGAGCACTTCCAAAAGATTTTAATTTCTAAAACAGTTATTGACTGTACCTTTATGTAATGTATCAATGTGAGGTGTTGTCCATAGTTGGGACATGAGTCACAGTTGGTATTAAAACTCATAGTATATGTGTTGTTGTATTTTGCACAACAATTGTAGTAATAAAGTTGTAGTTGTTTTCTGTACCATGTATTTGGCGACTAAAAATAGGTTGGATGGATTGGACCTATTTTGGGGGAGTCACAGTTGGTATTAGAGCTTAGGGATATGGTCTCTGACGGAGATCGGGGATTAGAACTAGGAAGGGAGAGACGAGTAATATCCTTCGCTAGTGTGTGTCCTACCTAAGCTGAATTTTTACTTAACTTGACAAATTATGATATGTCAATTAACCTTTGTTTTGAAGCTGTATTCTAGAATGATATCTGAAATACAGGAGATGAGTAATGGAGAAATCATTATGACCGGGGGAGATAAAATCTGAAATGAAAGCAAGGTATTCTCAACTCTTCGAAATACCAAGTACGTAAATTTCGGGGACGAAATTTTATAAGGAGGGGAGATTGTAAGACCCTGAATTTTATGAAATAAAAGTATTCAATTTTTCTTATAATGGTTAAATTGATTTCAATATCATTATACCGGAATATTGGTAAGATTTTTCTTGTGAAATTCTTATTTTTATGTCGGGGTTACTATTCATGAGTTACTATTCACGAGTTACTATTCGCGAGTACTATTCACGAAGCATGATAATTTCTTTTACGTAAGAAGGCACTACTCAATAATTGTTACAGTAATTACTGTTCAATATTTTATTTTATTGATTCAATAATTATTGCGTTATTTTATATTATTGTTGTTTCAATAATTATCACGGCACAGTATTTTCCATTATCATATCAATAATTCATATTATTTGAATAATATTATTAGATAACATTATTGGCACTGTCTAGAAAGTTCTGTCAATGAGAGCTTTGGTCACCTAATTGCGCGCCAGTAAGGAGAAATCCTTATCGAAAAGCCCCTCATTCACTCGCGAGCTACTTAGTTGTCATTATTGTGATTACGTAATATTATTTGTGAATAATTAATTATTAATTTATATGATAAGGAAAATATTCATTTTATGTGGATATAGATGGAGAAAATTTTTAATGTGACAATTGTTGAAAATTCATATTTTATCTTTTATGATAAAATAATTCATTTAAATATATTATTATATTTTAATAATATAATAATGGTAATATTTTTACAATGAATGTGTGATATATGAATACATGAGAAGGAAGAGTATTTTTGTTGCATTAAATGTTTAACACATGTTAAACATGTTGGTGGACACAATTTTTGACTGAAATTTGATTATAGCCTGTAAAATTGTCCATATGTGGATTTCGGTCAATTTCTGTTTGGAATTTGAAAAAACTTTCTTCTGCAAAGATGTAGAGAATTAAATTTCCTATGGAACAAAAATAAGATTTGAATTTTTTTGATAAAAGGGCTATTTATTATGAATTATTGAAGTTCCAGAATATTGGGTCTGAATTGATTTTGTTGCATTAAATGATAAAAACATATTTTTCATTTTGGTGGGCCCCACTAACATGTGTGAATTGCTGAATTCAGATGGTAAGGTGTGTGTAGGAATTTATATAGAAAATATTAATATTTTATTAATTTTTTGGCTTTGGTGTTCTAAGCATTTTCCTATAAATAGGGTGCTTAGGTTAGAATTGAAAATCACACCAGAAACTGAAATCTTCTCTCTCTATTTTATCGAGCGTATTCTTGTGAGTATTTTGATATACTTTGAGTGTTGCTATACAGTGCAAGTTCATTCAGTGTTATATCCGACATTCCAGTCAGAAGTACTGTTCTTTTGAGGTAAGGGATATTGTCGTTATTATGTAACGGATTGTAAGGGTTATTATGTTTCTTCAGTTTCGTAATTTTTCTGACCTTCAAAAAATCTGAGAAAATTTGAAATGATATTTTGATGAGTTTTCTCGATTGTGTCCAAAAATGGCGATTTTTAGATGTATAGATTAGGAGTTATGAATTTTATGGGAAAAGACTATTTTAAAAGTAAACTCTTATAACTCCTTGTGGTTAACTCCAAAAATGGTGAAATTTTTATTGGGAGTACATGTATATTATAACATTATACTCTGTAAATTTCAAAATTTTTGGACAAACGTACAATTTATGATAATTATCTAAATATTCGGCAGTTTTGGCAATATGAAAAATAGTAAATGAATTTTAAAAATTTCGAGAAAAATACATGTTCAATATGGAACTATGATATGCTAAATCCCAAAAAAGAAAATTTGTTTATACTGATTTGGTATTTTTCATGAAAATAGACTAGTTATGAGTAAATGAATTAAATATGTTATGTGAAGTAACAAAATTGAAAAATAGGATTTTATGGCTTGGGAATCCTATATAAGGTGTATGCAAATTTTTGATGAGTTTTGGTTATTGGTGATGAAATCTTATGAGTTTGGCATTTTAGGATGATTAAATGCATTAATTAGTAAAGTGTAAACAATTAAAATAAATTGTGTATAAGTTGAAAAAATGATTAAAATATTGTGGTAATATTAATAATATTAGATTATGAGATTATTAAGTGATTTATAACATTTGGATTAAGATGTTATGAAATCATTGATTTATTAATTTTATTCTTGAAATTAAATGCAGTTGTTGATCATATTGTTTTATTATCATATATAACATTTTTATAATCCCGGTGATGAAATTTCTCTTTGACTTAAGTGTAAAGATGGGTAGATTATTGGTGTGATCGTGACTATGGGTTCTCTTTGGCCAGTAGTGCAAAGATGAATTGTTGACTGGTATGATCATGACCATTGAATTTATAATTGAATATTTTTAGCTTAAGTGCAAAGGTGAATTGATCAACATGGTTATAATTATGGTTTATATAAATTCTGAAATGATTATGTATTTCTTTGAGATATTAATATCTTTGGCCTGTAGTGCAAAGATGAATTGTTGATGGATATCTTTGGCCTGTAGTGCAAAGATATCCCGTTGTTGAATATCTTTGGCTTGTAGTACAAAGATGTCCTGTTGATGAATATCTTTGGCCCGTAGTAGTGAAAAGATGAATTTATTAGTATGATTATGAGCAGAGGCGTGATTTGGTATAACCATGATTTTTGATGTTTGAGGTAAAGGCGGTGATGAAAATTATCTTCGTCTGGATGAGAAAAGGAATTTGGAACCACAATTATGATTATGAGTTATTCATATGATTGTGGGATGAGGCTGTTGATTGATATTCTGAGGATAAAACATTATTGGTGGACTTTTAACATAGAAGATAATATACATTATGGTCTATTTGACTCTTCTAATGGATTGCTCGTTCCGCTGCAACTATGGTTGAAAAAGTTTTATCATCTACCATATGTTCTAAATCTCTAATTTATTACTGATGAAGGATATTGATAATTTAATTATCTTTAGTCATGATATTCTTTACTGAGCTAGTTGTGCTCACCCTTTGCTTCACAATTCCTTTTCGGGTAATAAGTGTGTATTTGGGTTGAGCGGGGATAATGAGGGAATAGAGCGGTGGTCTATAGCTGTTGAGGTTCTCCCTAAATAGTATAAAATTAATTTTATTGAGAACTTTAGATAAGTGTGTCGTATTGTATACGTCATTTGATATTTAATTTTGGTGAACCAAATAGGGTGAGGTGAACCCAACTTTGGAAGGGTGTTTTGCCACTATCATACAAGATGTCTAATGACATACAACCTCGTGTTATCATAAAAGGCAGGGTTATGCACATCCACTTCTTTGAGTATATCTACGAGCACTACCTATATGATCTTGGAGTTTGGTTGAAACATAATGTTCAATCGCAGACGGTGGAGATAGTTATATGTCAAGAGAAGACTCACCATTGGAAGGAACATGATAGTAATCTTCTTGTTTTTTTTTGGGGTCTATTGGATCAACCAAGGATAATTCTCTGGACATATAATATCTATCATAAATTAGATTCATGGCCTCCAATGTACGAAGGTTTCCTTGAGCACTTCCCAAAGATTTTAATTTCTAAAACAGTTATTGATTGTACCTTTATGTAATGTATCAATGTGAGGTGTTGTCCATAGTTGGGACATGAGTCACAGTTGGTATTAAAACTCATAGTATATGTGTTGTTATATTTTGCACGACAATTGTAGTAATAAAGTTGTAGTTGTTTTCTGTACCATGTATTTGGCAACTCAGAATAGGTTGGAGGGATTGGACCTATTTTGGGGGCGTCACAGTCCCAGCTTCTTGAATTCCTTAGCGTTGACCATATGTGAGTTTCTAGTGTTTCCACCTGTATTTTGAACAGGAGCCGCTCTCGCCTGATGTTGCATGAATTGCATGAAGCCTCTAAAACATCCCATCGTTCATCATTTGATTGGTGTTGTTGTTTACCTGAGGATTATTGTCTTCCTATTGCACATTATCTTGGATATTGGTCGTTGCTGACTCAACAGTCTCATGTGCTTTATTGCTTATCTCGACATTTTCAGATGCAATTTTTAAACACTACCACAAAACAAGAGTTAATTGACATGCCACATATTATCCCTATACTCTGACCGACCAATTAAATGCCAAATAAAATTAGGTAGGTTATACTAGCGAAGGAATTCCCCGTCTCTCCCCTCCTAGTTCTTGTCTCACATCTCAGCAATGGATCATATCCCTAAGCTTTGATACCAACTGTGACGCCCCCAAAATAGGTATACATCACCCATCTTGGGTCGCCAAACACATGGTACAGAATAAAAATACAAACTTAATTATACAACATGAGCTGAGAGTTTTTACACTAATATTGTTGTCTAGACATTATCCAAACTCAAATAGAGTCCTCATTATATTTATTGGCACACTATTTTATAGAATAGTGAGGACTATTATAACACCATCTCGGGCCATCACTCGGTTCCCCGACTAGTTAAAACTACGTTCTCATTTCAAGAGAACAATGGAAGTAAAAGGGTGAGCTCAACTAGCCCAAAGAAGAAATATTATGACTAAGATAATGCGAATAAGTTATCATTAGCCTTCAACAATGTTAAACTGATAGAATATAATAGACAACAAGTTTAACTGCAGCGGAACAAGAAATCCATTAGAAGAGTCAAGTAGAGCAGGATATCTACTATCTTCTATGATTTAAAAAGTTTATCATTAACTTTATCATTTGGGACTCGACAATAAATAAATCACATCATCGAATCATCCCTGCACTACGGGCCAAGGATATTCATTAGTATCACGTCCATAAATTATTCCTGCACTACGGGCCAAGAATATTCGTGTAATCATCAATGGTTATGATCATACCGAATTATCCCTGGTCATAATCATACCAATCAACATTTCATCTATGCACGTAAGCCAAATATGACTTTCATCACAATATAAGCATGAGGATGATGATAATGATATAAGAATTCAATTAAAAGAAAGCAAAGGATAAATTTTTAAAGATTTATAATTTAATTTATCCAGAATTCAATAATGTCCAAATTTTCAACATGATACTGCTTTGTGGAGTAAAATTCAAGAATAATATCCATGTAACAAAAATAATTTGGACAGAAAAGAAATAAATTTTTCGGTGAATAGTACCCCGTGAATAGTACCTTGTGAATAGTACTTCAGGAATAATACCCCGTGAAGAGTACCCTGACATGAAAAGTGCCCCAAATACCCGAGTAAACAATATTTGAGTGAATAGTAATCACGTGAATAGTAACTCGGGAATGGTACCCTGGGATGAAAAGTACCCCGAATACTCGAGTGAACAATATTTGAGTGAATAGTAATTGGGTGAATAGTAACCCGTGAATAGTAACTTGTGAATAGTACTCCAGCATAAAAAGTGTCCCGAATACCCGAGTGAATAATATTATAGTGAATAGTAATCGGGTGAATAGTAACCCATAAATAGTACCCTATGAATAGTACTTTGGGTGAAAATTTTGATATTTAATAAGAAAGTTCATATCAATATTCTAATAAAATGATACTGGATGAAGCGCAAAACTCAAGGATATTCCACTAATTTTAAGGATTATAGAAGCGATACTTACCATAGTAAGTTTAGATTTAAGAATATTAAAAGAATTAACATACGAAAACTGCAAATAGATTTTCACCTGTCATACAGTACGTAATCCGCGTAGACAGGTTATTCCGACATATTAAAGGACGAATACAACAAATAGTATTCCTTATGAATACGAACGAAATAATACCCCTTACCTTAGTAGAAAGCTGGATACTGCAAAAGTGAAGTAACAGAATACTCTTCTTCTTGCTCTCTATAGTTTCTCTCTCTATAGTGTCTCTTGTGAATCTCAGTGAATTAGTGAGAATGAAAGAAGAATTAAGCTTCTATTTATAGGAGAATGGACTAAATAGTAACTAATTCATGAACGGTCCAGATTGATTCACTATTAGAATGGGCAGTCCATATTGATTACTATTAAAACCACAACCGACGGTCCAGATTGATTTACTTTTAAAACCACCACCGACGATCAAGATTGATTTATTTTTAAAACCACCACTAACGGTCCAGATTGATTTACTTTTAAAACCACCATCAATGGTCTAGATTGATTTACTATTAAAACCACCATCAATGGTCCAAATTGATTTACTATTAAAACCACCATCAATGGTCCAGATTGATTTACTATTAAAACCACCACCAATGGTCCAGATTGATTTAACTTATTACACTTTATTACCCCTAAAGTTTTCCAAGTTTGCATTATTCCCCTCTAACTTTTGTAATTCACTTATCTTCAATAATCACATTCTTAATACTTCAATAATTATTCATCATTAATATTATAACTCACAATATTTAATAACCAGATCGTTCCCGAAAAAGAGGGGGCTTTCCAATAAGGATTTCTCCCTATTGGCGTGCAATTAGGTGACCAAACCTTTCCTGGACAGAACTTTCGAGACATTGTTAATATTGCAAATAATAATATGAATAACTTTGTTGTCTCAATTATTGATTTAATAATATAAATATTATGCAGATGATAATGTGACAATAATTGAATCAAATAACGTGAGATACTATACAACAATTACTGTAGCAATAATTGAGTATAAATGAGTGATTTCTCACGTAAGCATCAATAATCAATACTGTGTACTACTATGCAACCACACGTATTACTGTACTTTTACCACCGGGTAGTTCAACAGTTTAACGGTAAAACTTCCGCCATTATTTTTATAAAAAGATATTTCTGTCGTTTTCTAACTACGATAATACTTCCGTTGTGGGGTCCACCAATGATTGTGCCGTCGTACGAATATTCCCTATTAAAACGATATTCCCCGACCAATCGAATATTCACTGACACAACGAATATTTTATATCAACTTGCTTACTTTGCAAAATTTTCCAATATTACCCACAACTATAACATTATATAATATCCATACCATAATATTCTAAAATATATTTCGAGAAAAATTATTCTTTATTCAAGAAAGTTGGGGTCTTACACTAATGAGCTAACATGCCTACAAAAAACATCTTTAGAAATTGGCTTCGTCAAGGGATCAACTACCATAAGTCCAGTGGGCATGTACTCCGAAATCACCTCATTATTTGCTATGTTATCGATCTCTGATAGAATTCATCCTCAAGTCAATGTGCTTCGTTCTGCCGTGATACTTGGGGTCCTTGGTGTAATCTAGGGACGTCGTGTTATCACAGAAAACAGTCACAAGATCCGAAGCATGAGAGACGATTCCAAGATCCTCGAAGAATCTCCTTAGCTACATAGCTTCTAAACATCTGACGTATATGCTACAATCTCCGACTCCATCGTACAAAGAGCAACATAATTCTGTTTCTTGCTACACCGAGTAATGGCACCACCATGTAGCAAGAATGCATATCCTGAGGTCGACTTGCGCATCCCCTGGTTACCTCCCCAACTGGCATCATAGTAATCAATCAAACGCAGGTCTAGTCCTCCATAGGAAAACATGTAGTCCAAAGTACCTTTCAAATATCTCAAGATCCTCTCTATTTCTTTCCAATAAGAAATCTCAGGGTTTGACTGATACCGACCGAGATAACCGATTGCATATGTTATATCAGGCCGAGTACACACAACTACATACATTAGCTTTCCTATAGCATTGGCATACGGGTAATGGGTGATGAGTGGGTAATATACCCATGAATCAGGTATTTTTAGACTTAATATTTTGTTTTTTAAGTGTTTATGATTTTATTTGTTTAGTATGTATTTTGTAGGTTAATTCAGCTGAAAAGGCAAATTTGGAAAATTTGGGCAAGTAGTGGTAGTTTCATAAATAAATGGAAGTTGAATGCTGGGGCATTAAGTGGCAGGAAGTGGACAAAAATTCTGTTGATTGGGTCATTTTTATTGGGATTTGGAGACTCTAAACCTAATGGTGATTGAAAAGACTTATAATATAAAAGGAAAAAAGGGTTGCTAACACAACACACATATAATTTGAGACATAGACTAGAAATTAGACTGGGAGATTCAAGGAAGCATACAAGGAATTCAGATTGGAGATTGAAGTCTGGAGTCAATTACTTATTTTTTATTCTTCTTCTCTATTTGTAATTTAATTGTGATGTTTTCCATAGAATTTTTTGTTTTAATTTTCAGTATGAACTAATTTTCCAATTAAGGCTACAGTTGAACCTTTTATGCTTATGAATTGATTATCGATATTAATCCAATTATTGATTCAAATTGAATTGTTTGTCATATTTTGTGCTTATTGATTAATTGTCTAGCGAACAATTAGCATGTTACACTAGATGAATTCGGGAGATAAAATCTTTGGTTAGAACTGAATGTGATAGCATGCATTCTTAATTATTTGCATGAGATGAATAGTTAGGGTTGCAAATTGATTAGGAATATTTCTTTTCACTGCATGTAACAATTGAGAATTGGTGCTTAATGAATTTAATTCTTTTATTTTGCATAGGAATATAGCAGAATTAATTGAATTAGATATTTTTATTTGATCACTTGGAAAATGGTTTATAAATAATTTAAATTCCTGTTAACAACTCAAGTGGATTTAATAATTAGAAAAATTGGATTATTTATTTATATTGCATAATCGGGAATATTATAGTCTTAAACCTTATTCATCTTAATTAAGTTTTCGTGTAACTATAGTTTTAATTACTTTAATTTAGTTTTAGTTAAAAAATCACATAATTCGGTTGTTTAAATAAAATTGAATTGATAAAAAACTAGTAGTTGGAATTTATGGAATACAGATTCTTCGTGGGTTCAACACTCGTTCTAATTATCACTTTATTACTTGTTGACCGTGTATACTTGCACACATATATTGATTGTGAAATCGATTAACAATGGGACATTTTCTCAATTTTTTCGGGAGAAGTAGGTCATTGTTCGAGTCCAATGACGTCGCCTTTAGCGATAGAAGTGTCTATAGGTTTGCAGTTGTTCATCTGGAATTGTTTAAGAACCTTCTTGAGGTAAGTCTCTTGAGACAAACTAAGAAGCTTTCTATATCGATCTCTATAGATCCTAACCCCAAGAACATAAGCTATATAAGACCCCGAATTTTATGAAATGAAAGTATTCAATTTTCTTTTAATTATTATTTTATTTAGTAAATGGTTAAATTGATAAAAGGTTAAAGTTAAGGGTGATATTTGAATTTTCAAAGTAAGCAAGTTGATATAAAATATTCGTTGTGTCGGGGAATATTCGTTTTAACAGGGAATATTTGTACGACGGTACAATCATTGGTGGTCCCTACAATGGAAGTATTGTTGTAGTTAGAAAACGACAGAAATATATTTTTATAAAAATAACAGAAAAAGTTTTACCGTTAAACCGTTGAGATACCTGGTGATAAAATACTGAATCTGGCGTGGTTGCATAGTAGCACTTTGCGGTATTGATTATTGATGCTTACGTAAAGCCACTCGGTTTACTCAATTATTACTACGATGAATTGTTACATAGTATCTCGTTATTTGATTCAATTATTGTCACAAAGATCATCTCGCATAATATTTTATATTATTAAATCAATAATTGAGACAATAAAGTTATTCATATTATTATTTGCAATATTGACGATGTCAGAAAGTTACATCGAGGAGAGGTTTGGTCACCTAATTGCGAACCAATAGGAGAAATCATTATCGGAAAGCCCCTCTTACTTGAGAATGATCGGTTGTTAAATATTGTGAGTTATAATATTAATGATGAATAATTGTTGAAGTATTAAGAATGTGTTTATTGAAGATAAGTGAATTACAAAAGTTAGAGGGGAATAATGCAAACTTGGAAAACTTTAGGGGTACTAAAGTTTAATAAGTTAAATCAATCTAGACCATTGGTGGTGTTTTAATAGTAAATTAATCTGGACCGTCGATGGTGGTTTTAATAGTAAATCAATTTGGACCGTCGGTGGTGGTTTTAAAAGTAAATCAATCTGTACCGTCGGTGGTGTTTTTAAAAGTAAATCAATTTGGACTGTCGGTGGTGGTTTTAAAAGTAAATCAATCTGGACCGTCGGTGGTGGTTTTAAAAATAAAATCAATCTGGACCGTCGATTATGGTTTTAATAGTAATCAATATGGACCGTCTGTTCTAATAGTAAATCAATCTGGACCGTTCGTGAATTAGTTACTATTTAGTCATTTCTCCTATAAATAGAAGCTTAATTCTTCTTTCATTCTCACCAATTCACTGAGATTCACTAGAGAAGCTATAGAGAGAGAAACTATAGAGAGCAAGAAGAAGAGTATTCTGCTACTTCACTATTGCAGTATCTAGTCTTCTACTAAGGTAAGGGGTGTTATTTCTTTTGTATTCGTAAGGGGTATTATTTCTTTCGTATTCATAAAGAATACTATTTTTCGTATTCATCCTTTAGTATTTCAGAATAACCTGTCTACACAGATTACGTACCATATGACAGGTGAAAATCCATTTGCAGTTTTCGTATGTTAATTCTTTTCATATTCTTAAATCTAAACTTACTATGGTAAGTATCGCTTCTATAATCCTTAAAATTAGTGGAATATCCTTGAGTTTTGCGCTTCATCCAGTATCATTTTATTAGAATATTGATATGAACTTTCTTATTAAATATCAAAATTTTCACCCAAAGTACTATTCATAGGGTACTATTTATGGGTTACTATTCACCCGATTACTATTCACTATAATATTATTCACTCGGGTATTCGGGACACTTTTTATACTGGAGTACTATTCACAAGTTACTATTCACAGGTTACTATTCACCCGATTACTATTCACTAAAAAATTGTTCATTCTGGTATTTGGGGCACTTTTCATGTCGGGGTACTATTCCCGAAGTACTATTCACAGGGTACTATTCACAATGTACTATTTACCAAAAAAATTATTTCTTTTCTGTCCAAATTATTTTTGATACATGGATATTATTCTTGAATTTTATTCCACAAAACAGTATCATGTTGAAAATTTGGACATTATTGAATTCTGGATAAATTAAATTATAAATCTTTAAAAATTTATCCTCTGCTTTCTTTTAATTGAATTCTTATATCATTGTCATCATCCTCATGCTTATATTGTGATGAAAGTCATCTTTGGCTTACGTGCATAGATGGACTGTTGATTGGTATGATTATGACCAGGGATAATTCGGTATGCTCATAACCATTGATGATTACACGAATAATTCTTGGCCCGTAGTGCAAGAATAATTTATGGACGTGATGCTAATAAATTTCCTTGGCCCGTAGTGCAGAGATGATTCGATGATGTGATATATTTATTAAGTTGAGTCCCAGCAATAAAGTTAATGATAAACTTTTTAAATCATAGAAGATAGTAGATATCATGCTCTACTTGACTCTTCTAATGGATTGCTTATTTCGCTGCAGTTAAACTTGTTGTCTATTATATTCTATCAGTTTAACATTGTTGAAGGCTAATGATAACTTATTATGCATGATCCGAGGAGCAAAAGGTTCCCTTTACCACCTTCATGTTGAGAGGAGAAAGCGATTCATTGGTGGGAATCGATAAAAGCGTACCCGACTGCTTGACTCAAAATGTCTTGGGAGAAGTTCCAAGAGTCATTCAATGACAAGTACATTCCGAAAGTATTCGTCACATGAAGGAGGTGGAGTTTATCAAGTTGGAGCAAAACAATATGGACCGGTGTGTCGAAGACGAGGCTAAGTTTGCCGAGTTGTCCGATTCGCATCCCATTTGGTTGATAATGAGGAGAGAATGACGCGAATGTTTCTACGAGGTTTAAGACCCGAAATACGTCAATACCTCATTTCTTACAAAGTGTGTTTGTATTCAGATGTTGTAAATAGGGCTCAGTTATTGGAGTGCGATAATGAGTCATCCCAACCAAGAGAGAGCAGCCGACAAGTCGATAATATTAGTGTTAGCAGTAATCAAAGTAGTGACAACAAACGTGGAGGGAATTAACATGCCAGAAATGGTAACCACTCTGGTGGTAATCATGACCAAGATAATAGAAGTAGAAATTTGAAGAACAAGAGATTCAATAATGATGGAAAGACGTTAGCACCAGCACCTGTTGTTAAGGAAGGATAACGATCGCCGACCGTATGTTACAAATGCGGAGGAGAGGGACACATCAGTCCAAACTGTACGCACCAGTCCAAAACATGTTACAATTATGGAAGAGAAGGTCACCTAGCCCGATTTTGTCGTGCACCAAAGTCAAGTCCAGCTGGGATGGAGGCATCAAAGGTCGTCCTAGACAAGACAAAATCGGTAGTTCAAGGGAGAGCGTTTGTCGTAACCTCCTAAAAAGCGAGGAATCTGAACGAGGTGATCATGGGTAAGCTAATCATAAACTCTAGCGAAGTCTATACCTTATTTGATACCGGTTCTATCCATTCTTTTATTTCTCATACTTACGCTCAACGTTTAAATTTGACTCCAGAGAAATTAGACTTTAACTTATCTGTTGAAACTTCGTTAGGAGAAACCTTCATTACATCCACTGTTTATAAATCTTATTTGATTCAAATCAACACCCGCATGTTACCTGTCGATCTTATCTCTTTGATAATACTTGCATTCGATGTGATTTTAGGGATTGATTAGTTAATCACTCATCATGCTAAAATTGATTATTTTCGTAAGGTTGTTAGCTTTCATATTCCTAACCAACCTATTATGCGAATTCAAGTAACCAAACCACTAAAGTCAATCACTATTGTGACGCCCCCAAAACAGGTATACATCACCCATCTTGAGTCGCCAAAAACATGGTACAAAATTCAAAAACAACTTAATTATACAACAGTCGTGTAAAATACGACAAAACATAATCTAAGAGTTTTAATAAGAATATTATCATCTAGACAATATCCACACTCAATGGAGTCCTCATTACATTTATTGTCACACTATTTAACAGAATAGTGAGGACTACTAATGCTATCATCTAGACCGTCACTCCGTCCCCCGACTAGTCCCGGCTACGTTCTCATTTTCTGAAGAGAACAGTGAAAGAAAGGGTGAGCTCAACTAGCCCAGTAAAAAATATTATGACTAAGATAATGCAAAATAAATTATCATTAGCCTTAAACAATGTTAAACTGATAGAATATAATAGACAACAAGTTTAACTGCAGCGGAACAAGCAATCCATTAGAAGAGTCAAGTAGAGCATAAAATCTACTATCTTTTATGATTTAAAAAGTTTTTCATCAACTTTATCGCTGAGACTCAGCTTAATAAATAAAAATAAATCATCCCTGCATCACGACCAAGGATATTCATGTAATCATCAATGGTCATGACTATACCAAATAATCCCTGGTCATAATCACACCAACAACTGTCCATCAATGAACTACAGGCCAATAATCCCTGGTCATAATCATACCAAGTCCATCTATGCACGTAAGCCAAAGATGACTTTCATCACAATATAAGCATGAGGATGATGATAATGACATAATAATTCAATAAAACAAGTTCAAGGATAAATTTTAAAGATTTATAATTTTAATTTATCCAGAAATCAATAACGTCTAAATTGTCAACATGATACTTCTTTGTGGAGTAAAATTCAAGAATGCTCAGAAGAATATTTCCATGAAAAGATACTAGATGAAGCATAAATATCAAGGATATTCCACTAATTTCATGGAGTATAGAAGCCAAAACTTTAACCAACTGAGTATAATAGAATATATGAAACCGCAAATAGATTTTTTGCCCGCCATGCGGTAATCCACGTAGACAGATCATTTTCATAATTTAATAAGGAATGAATATGAAGGAACATTCACCATGCATGCGGTAATCCACACAGACAGGTTATTCCAACAGAATAATAAAGAACAGAATAACAGAAGAATTCACCAGGCGTGCGTAATCCACACAGACATGTTATTCCAATAGAATAATAAAGAATGAAATAACAGAAGAATTCACCAAGCGTGCGTAATTCGCACAGACAGGTTATTCCAACAAAATAATAAAGAATGGAACCAGGTCATGCGTAACTCGCACAGACAGGATATTCCAACAAAATAATAAAGAATGGAACCAGGTCATCCGTAATCCGCACAGATAGGATATTCCAACAGAATAATAAAGAATGGAATAACAACAGAATTCACCAAGCATGCGATAGACCGCACAGACAGGTTATTCCAACAGAATAATAAAGAATAGAATAACAGAAGAATTTCACCATGTATGAGGTACTTCACATAGATAGGTTATTCTAACATAATAATAAAGAATGAAATAACAACCCTTACGAGTATTGAAAGAAAATAACTCTCTTCATGAATACGAAAGAATAATACCCCTTACCTTAGAAAAGGCGGATCTTTGGAATAGTGAGGTAGCAGACTTCTCTTTTTCTTTCTCTCTATAATTTCTCTCTATAATAATTGCTCTATAACTTTAGTGAATTGGTGAGTAACGAAGGAAGAATGAGCTTCTATTTATAGGAAAATATAGTTTTGATAATTGCACAACTTGGAGATCAAAATATTACAGTATAATACCTTCCTTTTTTTCTTCATTTTTAATTTAGTCCTGCAAGTATTATCAAACTTGCACCACCTCACCTAATAGTATATAATGTGAATCAATAGTTCAATCATGTGAATTAATAGTTATAATCATGTGAATATACGAATTACAGTATAGTACCTTTAACTATACCTCCATTTTTAACTTAGTCATGCAAGTATTATCAATCTTGCACCACCTCTTATAATAGTACAAGAATGTGAATCAATAGTACACACATGTGAACAAATAGTTATAATCATGTGAATTAATAGCAATTAATTGCTCATTTATCCGGTTAATTACCCGATTGGTCAATATAACCTCCAGACATCAATTATTATCGAAATAAATGTTGATTTTCCCTAACACTAATAATTCCTACTCAATGGAACTATCCAATTCATCTTTAATCAACACGAACTTATTCATCATTAATATTATAATTCACAATATTTAACAACCAAGTCGTTCCCAGGAAAGAGGGGGCTTTCCGATAAGGATTTCTCCTTATTGGCGCGCAATTAGGTGACCAAACCTGTGACGCCCCCAAAATAGGTATACATCACCTATTCTGAGTCGCTGAATACATGGTACAGAATATAAATACAATCTTAATTATACAACAAGAGAGCTATGAGTTTAAATACAAATACTGTCTTCTAGACAATATCCAGAATAAGTCCTCATTACATTTATTTTCACACTATTTAACAGAATAGTGAGGACTACAAGCTAATACTATCACCCGGACCATCACTCCGTTCCACGACTCGTCCTAGCTACGTTCTCATTTCCTGAAGAGAACAATGAAAGAAAGGGTGAGCTCAACTAGCCCGGTAAGAAATATTATGACTAAGATAATGCAGAATAAATTATCATTAGTCTTCAACAATGTTAAATTGAAAAAATACAATAGACATCAAGTTTAACTGCAGCGGAACAAGCAATCCATTAAAAGAGTTAAGTAGAGAATAAAATCTACTATCTTTTATGATTTAAAAGGTTTTTCATTACTTTTATCGCTGGGACTCAACTTAATAAATAATCCACATCATCGAATCACCCCTGCACTATAGCCAAGGATATTCTTTAGTATCACGACCACAATTATCCATGCACTACGGGCCAGGAATATTTGTGTATTTATCAATGGTCATGATCATGCCAACAACTGTCCATCAATGCACTACGGGCCAATGAGGACTTTTATCACATCATTTGTAACATTACGGTCATGATTATATCGAATAATCCCTAGTCATAATCATACCAAGTCCATCTATGCACTACAGGCCACAGATGACTTTCAAAAATATAAACATGAGGATGATGACAATGATATAAGAATTCAATAAAACAAGTTCACGAATTAATTTATCCAGGAACTAATAACGTCCAAATTGTCAACATGATACTTCTTTGTAGAGTAAAATTCAAGAATGCTCAGAAGAATATTTCCATGAAAAGATACTGGATGAAGCACAAATATCAAGGATATTCCAATAATTTCATGGAGTATAGAAGTCAAAACTTTAACCAACTAAGTATAATAAAGAATGGAATAACAAAAGAAATCACCGGGCATACGGTGCTTTCAGCATAGACATGTTATTCCAATGGGAATAATAAAGGCGGAATCAGTCCCAGTAAAAGCGCATGAGCAGGATATTCCAGCGAGAATAATAAAAGCGGAACCCGGTAAAGTGCAAAATGCATGATGGATATTCCAGCGAGAATAATAAAGAAAGGAATAATGAAGAATTTCACCATGTATGCGGTACTTAGCATACACAAAAGTTATTCAACATAATAATAAAGAATGGAATAATAGAAGTTCTCTTCATGAAGACGAAAGAATAACACCCTTACGAGTACAATAAATAATATCCTTACTAGTAAAAGACTTTGGATATCAAGTAGTGAAGTGGCGAGAACACTCTTCTTCTTTCTCTATAATTTCTCTCTAGAGTTTCAAATTGAATTCGTAAGAAATAATGAAGGAATTAGCTTCTATTTATAGAAAAACTAAGAGTGGATCTTGGTTTTAACGAAGGGTCAAAATGACTCTTGGTAATATTGAAGAGACAACTACTATTTGCGAAGGGGTAATTAACTCTTGGAACACCGAAGAGGCAAATAACTCTTGGTAATATTGAAGAGACAACTACTGTTTACGAAGGGGTAATTAACCCTTGGAACACCGAAGAGGAAAATAACTCTTGGTAATATTGAAGAGACAAGTTACTATTAAGACTTTAAATCAACGATCCATATTGATTTCTTATTATAATTTCAACCACCAATTAGGAAAAATTAGCACATCTCCTCATGGAATAATATTGTACCCAAATACCCGAGTGAATAATACTAGAGTGAATAGTAATCATGTGAATAGTAACTCGTGAATAGTAACTCATGAATAGTAACTCGTGAATAGTAACTCATGAATAGTAACTCGTGAATAGTACTCCGACACGAAAAGTGTCCCGAATACCCGATTGAACAATATAACCTCCAGACATCAATTATTATCGAAATAGATGTCGATTTCTACTAACACAAATAATCCCAACATAATGAAACTATCAAATTCATCTTTAATCAACACGAACTTATTCATCATTAATATTATAACTCACAATATTTAGTAACGAGTTGTTCCTGGGAAAGAGGGGCTTTCAATAAGGATTTCTCCTATTGGTAGCGCAATTAGGTGACCAAACCTCTCCTTGTGCAGAACTTCTAGACATTGTAAATATTGCAATTTAATAATATGAATAACTTTGTCGTCTCAATTATTGATTTAATAAAATAACATATTATGCGGATGATTGTGACAATAATCGAATCAATAATATGAGAGATATGATGATCGACAATTATCGTAGCAATAATGCGGTATAACCGAGTGACTTATCACTTAAGCATCAATAATCAATACTGGTGTGCTACTTATGCAACCACGCGTATTCTTGCTTTTTTACTAAGGGTAGTTCAACAAGATTAGCAGTAAAACCTCCGCCGTTATTTTCATAAAATATTTTTGTCATTTTCTAACTACGACAGTGCTTCCGTTGTGGGGTCCACCAATGATTGTGCCATCGTACGAATATTCCCCGACAAAAAGAATATTCCCCGACCAATTGAATATTTATAACAACTTGCATACTTTGTAAAATTTTTAAATACTACCCACAACTATAACATTATATCAAATCCACACCATAATATTTAAAAAAATATTTCGAAAAAATTAAATATTTATTCATAAAATCTGGGGTCTCACAAAACCTCTCCTTGACAGAACTTCTAAACATTATCAATATTGAAAATAATAATATGAATAACTTTGCCGTCTCAATTATTGATTTAATAATATATATTATGCAAATGATACTCGGATGGTATAGAATCTCACAATTGTAGTCCTTAATTAACTCCAACCACCTTCTTTGGCGCATATTCAAGTCTTTCTATGTAAAAATATATTTCAGATTCTTGTGATCTGTATATATTTCACACTTCTCCCCATAGAGATAGTGCCTCCAGATTTTCAAAGCAAAAACCACTGCAGCTAACTCTAAGTCATGGGTCGGATACCCCTTCTCATAATCCTTCAATTGTCGTGGACGACATACTGTGATGACTCGCCATTCTGCATAAGCACACAGCCAAGTCCTTTATGCGATGCATCACTATAAACCACAAAATTTCCTATGTCATCTGGAAGAGATAACACAGGTGTTGTACTCAACCTCTTCTTTAATTCTTGAAAGCTTTCCTCACACTTCTCCGTCCAAACAAATTTCACCGATTTCTAGTCAAATTAAATCAATGGAGTTGCGATCTTGAAAAATCTGAATGAATCTTCTCGTAATAACTTTGTCAATCCAAGAAAACTTCTTACTTTCGACGGCGTCTTCGGCTGATCCCAGTTAATCACAGCTTCGACTTTGGAGGGATCCACCGAAATTTCGTCTCTATCAATTACATGTCCAAGAAATTGTACTCTTTCAATCCAAAATTCACATTTCGAAAACTTAACATACAACTTCTCCCTTATCAATACCTCTAATGTCATCTTCAAATGCTCTTCGTGTTCTTCCTTGGTTTTTGAATATACCAAAATGTGGTCTATAAATACCACTACGAATTTGTCCAAAAACAGCTTGAACACTCCATTCATTAAGCCCATAAATGCTGCAGGAGCATTTGTTAGACCAAATGACATTACCAGAAATTCGTAGTGACCATATCGTGTTCTAAAGCAGCGTCTTGGTACATCCTCTGGTCTCACCTTGATTGATGATAACCACTCCTCAAATCTATCTTTGAAAAATATCTTGCTCCCTTTAACTGATCGAACAAGTCGTCGATTCGCGGTAATGGATACCTATTCTTGATCCTGACCTTATTCAGTTCTCTATAGTCTATGCAGAGCCACATTGTCCCATCCTTCTTCTTCACAAATAAAATTGGCGCTCCCCACGGTGATACGCTTGGTTGAATATACTTCTTGTCCAGTAATTCTTGTAGTTGGACCATCAGTTCTTTCATCTCTACCAGTGCCATTCGGTACGGTGCCTTCAATATTGGAGTCGTTCCTGGAGCCAAATCGATAACAAACTCAACTGCTCTATCTGGAGGAAGTCCCAGGCAAATCGTCCGAAAATACGTCTACAAAATCTCTCACTACTGGAATCTCATCTATTTTTAGATTCTCTTTACGACTATCGACTATGTAAACTAGATATCCTACACAGCCTTGCTTTAACAACCTCCTCTGGCCTACATCATCGTCAGACAACTTCGGCTTTGTCTAGGCGATTTCTTACCATAAAACACAACCTTTGGACGAGTCATAAGGTTATCGTTTCTTCTGGCGTTCAATTACCGCCCATAATTGGATAACGGTCCATACCCAAAATAACATCAAATTCTCCAAGTCGAATAGGGATAAGATCTACGTTCATGATATTACCCTTAATATCCACTCTACGAGTTCTTGTGCACGCATTATGAGGGATAATTTCTCTATTCGCAATTTTTATGTTCATGGGGTATTCTAACTCGTCCTTAAGTAATTCTAAGTTCTTAGCAAAGTCATCGGATATAAATTAAGTAATTCTAAGTTCTTAGCAAAGTCATCGGATATAAATGAACAAGTAGCACTCAAATCAAATAATACATACGCATTAACTTTATTGATCGGAATGATACCTGACACCACATCGCGGGACTGCACCGCATCTTGCACTGTCATGTTGAATGTTCCTCATTTGTTTATCGATTGGTTGCGGTTGGTCCCTGAATGGTCGAGAAGTGCTTCCACCAATATTTCCTCTATTTCCTCCTGAACTCGTCCCTCCCGATCCCTTCTTAGGACAATCTCTTGCAAGATGGTCCTTTGAGCCACATGTGAAGCAGGCACCCTTCTTTGGGTTCGGACAGTTTGGTACTATGTGGCCTTCCTGACCACAATTGTAGCACACTCGCTTCCCTTTCATGCAAACTCCCAAGTGAGTTTTTTTGCAGGTTGGACACGCTTCTATCTTCTTCTTCTGCCCTCCATGTTGACTTCCAGCCGACGAATTATCAGACCACTTCCTCTTCTGACTATGATTACCCCCAGTACTACTCCCACCAGTTTTGTTGTTGCCTTCTGTAAGACCCCAAATTATTAATAAATGAAATTTATTTTTCTCTATTTATTATTTTGAAATAGTAAGGGTTGATTTGATTAATGTGGATAGTTATGGGTAAAATACGCAAATATTTCGAATAAGCAAGTGGTTATAAAATATTTCATTATTGTCGGGGAATATTCGTTTGGTCGTGGAATATTCTTTGTCGGGAAATATTCGCATTGATTTATTGATCTTTTGTGGGCCCCATAACGGAAAGTGATTGGATGAAGAAAGCGACAAATATAAGTTGTTTATAAATAACTTGGCGTAGTTATTACTGAAGTATAATCTTGTTGAAATACCGGTGGTTAAAACACATTAATAATGTGTTGTTGAGCGATAGCACGGTATTGCACCAATTATTGATTCTTACGTAAAAAGACACTACTCACTCAATAATTATTACGATAATTCTGCTCAAGATATTTTATTTTATTGATTCAATAATTGCTGCATTGATATTTTATATTACTGTTGTTTCAATAAATTGTCATTACACAGTATTTTCCATTATCGGAGCAATAATTCATATTATCTAAATAATATTATTGGATAACATTATTGGCAATGTCTAGAAAGTTCTGTCTAAGGAGAGGTTTGGTCACCTAATTGCGCGCCAGTAAGGAGAGATCCTTATTGGAAAGCCCCTCTTTCCTAGGAACGGCCTGGTTGCCAGTACTGTGATTCTGTAATATTATTTGTGAATAATTAATTATTGATTTATATGATGAGGAAAATATTGATTTTATGTGGATATAGATGGAGAAAATTTTTAATGTGACAATTGTTGAAAATTAATATTTTATCTTTTTTTGATAAAATAATTCATTTAAATATATTATTTTAATAATATATTAACGGTGATATTTTTATAATGAATGTGGGATATATGAGTATATTAGGAGGAAGAGTATTTTTGTGACATTAAATGTTTAACACATATTTTGTGTGTTGGTGGACACAATTATTGACCGAAATTTGATTATAGCCTGTAAAATCGTCCGTTTGTGGATTTCGGTTAATTTTTATTTGGAATTTGGAAAAACTTTCTTCTGTAAAGTTGTAGAGAATTGAATTTCCTATAAAAATTGGCGAGATTCGAATTTTCTGATAAAAGGGCTATTTATTATGAATTATTGAAGTTAGAAGCTCAAATAATTGATTTTGGAAGTTTAAAATATTTAAAATAAGAAAACGTTTTTTTTTTTTTTTTTGTGGGCAGCCCTAGCATGTGCAAGATAAATTTGAAATCAGTTGTCAAATGTGCGTAGAGAATTTATAATATATATAATATTATTATATTAAATTTTCTACTTTGGTGTTCTAAGCATTTTCCTATAAATAGGGTCTTAGGTTAGAATTGAAAATCACATTTAAGCTGAAGTTTTTCTCTCTATATTATTGAGCGTATTCTTGTGAGTATTTTGAGTATACTTTGAGTATTGCTATCTGACGGCAAGTTCAAGTCATAGCCTATATCAGGTGTTTCAACTAGAAGTATTGTCTTTGAGGTAAGGGATGTTATTTTATTCGAAAATGATATTATTTCTTCAATATCATTATCTTTGAAATATTGGTTGAAAATTTTATCAAATTTGGAACTTTTTCATGTCGGGGTTACTATTCATGAGTTACTATTCATGAGTTACTATTCACGAGTACTATTCACTTAAGCGTGAAGATGTTTTTGTGAAATTTCTATCTTTTGGTGTGAGTTCTTATTCACGATATCGACATTATTCACGATATCTGACCACTATTCACGAATACTAAGACTATTCACGAAAAATGAAATTTCTTCTTTTGTCCAAAATATCTACTATGGATACTAGCTTTGATTGTATCCATGTTTTGATATTCTTGAATTTTACTCCACTACGATTACTTATGAAGTATTTTTGAACTTGGATTGTTTAAAATACGAATCCTTAATATTGTTCTTTTGTTTCATTGGATTCGTTTCCTTTAAAATATTTTTCATCATCCTCAGTCCTAAATGATGATATTACTGAATATCTTTGGCCTGTAGTGCAAAGATGAATGATTTCTTGATGAATATCTTTGGCCGTAGGCAAAAGATGAGCAGTGTTGAGATGAACATGACCGATCGATTAATATCTTTGGCCCGTAGTGCAAAGATGAACAAGTGTTTAGATGAACATGAATTAATCGATGAATATCTTTGGCCTGTAGTGCAAAGATGAATATTTGATTCGAGATATATATTAATTGATGTTACGAGGGATAAAATATGAGGCGATGAACTTTTAAATCCATACATAGAAGATAGTAGTTTGCATTCTCTACTTAACTCTTCTAATGAATTATTATTTCATTGCGAATATTGATCTAAAACTTGTTGTCTATTGTATTCTATTAGATTTTTTTTCCTGTTGAAGACTAATGATAATTTGTTGTATATTATCTTAGTCATAATATTCTTTCTTGGGCTAGTTGAGCTCACCCTTTTCCTTTTTGTTCCATTTTTCTTCTCGGGGAGGCGAGAATATATAGCGAGTACTTAGTCGGGGTATGGAATGAAGGTTCTAGAGAGAGTTGTTTAGTAGTCCTCACCATTTTTGTAAAATAATGTATCAATAAATGTGATGAGGATTTATTTGAGTATAGATATTGTCTAGAAGATAATATTTGTATTCAAACTCACAGTTTTACTGTTGTAATAATAAAGTTGTAGTTGTTTCTGTACCATGTATTGACAACTCAGAATGGGTGATGTATACCTATTTTGGGGGCGTCACACCTTCATTCTCACTTTTCTTCTTCTTCTTATCCTGATTGTACTTAGTTACTGCATCGCTTCCACCCTCAGCGAGTATGGCCTTCTCTAACACTCCAGCAAAAGTGTTCAATTGAAACATTGACACCTTGCTATACAACTAGGGCTTCAGTCCTTGTTCGAATCGTCTTGTCTTCCTCTCGTCGGTGTGCACTTGGTATGTGGCGAACCTAGCCAACTCGTTAAACCTTGTCGTGTAATCAGCTACTGACATATTTCCCTGTTTCAACTCTAGAAACTGAACCTCCATCTGATTTTATGAACTAGTCGGAAAGTACATCTCAAAGAACGTCTCTTTGAATCTTTCCCAGGATACTAAACCTTCACCTCCTCTCACTTTGTTTGCCTACCACCAATAACTGGCTTCGGACTTTAGCATGAATGTTGCATACGCGGTTTTTTGGTCTTCCCTTACTCGAGCGACGTCGAACACCTTCTCCATCTCCATCACCCAAGTCTGAGCTTCAATTGGGTTTATGGAACCCTTAAACTATGGCGGTCCCACCGCCTTGAAGTCCTTAAATGAAGTATTTGGTGGAGCTTGTGGTTGATTGTTAATCGCTCCGGCTAAAAGGTTCACCAACTACTGAACAGGGTTAGCATTGGCGTCATTATTGTTCATTGGTTCCTCTTGTGCTTGCTGACAATTTTGTCTTCTTCTAGGCGGCATATTTCTGTTAAGAATATACGCTTATTAGGTCTCTACTCAATCTCTAAAACATTTAAGACTTAACTAAACATTTATTCATAACTCACTTAACACATCAATTCAAATAAACTCTGACATTTTCATTAAATTCAAAAGTTTTAACATCAAAAGATAGCATCATTTCTATTTACATCCACTATCCCGAGACAAAGAATCTACAGGATTTAAAACATCAAAATATTCCTTTGTTTATAAACACATCGGAATTTACATCATTGACTACCAAATAGTTTTCACATAATTAAACTAATACTATCACTGTCTGTTAAGGCACTGGATAGTCTTGCTACGTTCCTCCTCCATGATGCGAGACATTGTCCTACGATCAAGCATGTAAGATGGTAGGCCTTCAAACTGGATTGGGTATTTCATAACTCGATCCTGGGCCGTATCCATTGTATTGTGAAATATAGAGTACGTCTCCTCAAGTTTAGCCTTCTTCGCACGGCGATCATCTTCTACAAGATCAGCACGACGTGACTCTCGTACCCAGCCCTCCTCTGCTATGGCAAGCCTCTCTGAATTCTCTTTCAGATCCTTCTTCAACTTTTCTATTTCTGCGGACTTATCCTCTGTTTGACCCTTCTCGTGAACCAGATCCCACTCCACGTTTCCCAAACGTGTGTGAAGAGTCACAATCTCCCTATCCTCTCGCTTTCAATAGTAATCTGACGACAACCGCTTGATCGATTTAGGACGATATCCTAAAACTCTATGTTACGATCATACAGTGCATCATACATCTCAGCATCAATGAAGTTCGGTGGGAACTCCTCTTCTTCATCTTCTTCCTTAGGATCCTCCTTTGGATCAGTCTCAGGCTCATGCTCCTGACCAACAACAGTGATCAACGGAGATGGCTCTCTCTGTACCAGCTGTTCCCTGACGACATAAATGTCTCGGGGCTCCTCCTCTATAGGTACTTGGGGTTCCTCCTCCCCAGCTCGACTAGCTCCTCCAACATCCGACATCCTGACAACAAAATTTTAAGTTTTAGTTACTAATCCGTCTTTAGTAAACACATAGATTAACACATAAGCACATAAAGTCTTTTATTATCTTCAATGAATTTAGAAATTCATTTCTTAGAACTCGATAAGAGTTTATCACCACTATGTTCTCGATCTCCTACAAGGCTACTACCTAAGGTTGTTTCCCCCACCTAAGGTTCATAACCTTCTGACTTTGATACCAACTTTGTGACACCCCAATCTGGTACTTCCATTTCCACAAGATTTGGTGTTCACTGTAAAAACATCATCTATCTATCTACCCATAAATAAATGCAAACCATGCAATAGATAGAAATAAATAATAAAATCTCTCCCCTTAGGGGGCTACATCAACTGCATAATAAATAAATCCCAGGTTACTCTAACCTTAAATCATCTGTGCGGAAAATATAAACAAATAAGTCTTAAGTAACATCAATTCTAATCATCATTACATAACCACAATAATAAAACAATCTTCATTACTTGATAATCTTGCCCTTGCCCTTACTAGTGGAAGGTTCGTCTGCTCTTTCGTTCTTAACTGCAATGTTATTATTATGCAAGAGTGAGCATGATTGCCCACAAGTATAACAATATAACAAATGAATAATAACATGCGAATGAATTAACAACTTCTGAACTAAAGCTCAACTTTTGAATCAAAAATGGATAACAAGAACCAAAAGAACTTCTGAGGGTCATAAGACCTTGAACTATGTCCTAGGTTATCAAGTGTTTTACTTGAAACCTTTCTTGATCATAAGACTATGGACTCTTCTTCTCGCACTTAGGGGATCAGCCCTTAGTACCATATTGTGCACAATATCTTAATGCTAAAGCGTAAATAATCCCCTATACAGGGTTGTTCATCTCAGTTTGACATTCGACTCCGTACCAAAGGAAGTTTGGTTTGGATAATTCATTAAGGGTTCTGAAATTTAGAACGCTCATCAACTATGGACTAGTCAAATCATTAAGGGTTCACTAGTCTAACAAGGTTTATCAGTAACTGAATATTCAACTTGAATAAAATCTCAAAAGGTATACAATAGAATAATTATTGTATAACAACATCATGCTTGAAAGATTAATAGGCTTTAATATACAAGACAAACTTGATCAGTAATAATGATAACTTGCTCAATATAGAAAGGTGAATTCATCAACTTATATGATAACAAGTAGGGTTAAGAAACTTGCCTCGTGCGTAGATTACACTTAAATAAACTCGTTCTTTGATTTAAATCCTACATATCAATTACGTTCACAATACCAGTCAATAATAACGTACTAACATCATAAGTTTACTCTTTTGTCTAACTCGAATTCATGACTATACCTAGTCAAATTATTATACTTGTTTTCCCATAATATAATATTACACAAACAACAAGTTAGATGCATAATCAATGATTCAATTAACATCTAGATGTCTTCTTGACTTGACAAAACTTATTTTAATATCTCATCATACGTCTAATAAATTTTTATATTCAATAGACTAGGTTACAAACACATTTCTATACTTTAACATAAAAAAAAAAATTGCATTTCTGGATAAACTGCAGAGTAGTGTATGCGGCCACACCGGTAGTTCTTTATTAGGCCATATGACGTGGCGGGTATACTGACCGACAAGGCATGGTGTGGTGACTATGACGTGGAATATCGACTTTGGAGTTGGGGCCATGTTACGGGACATCGATTCGGAGTTGGCGTCGTAGCGACACTCCAGAATTTGATTCCCAGTTCGCGAAGAACACAGAGTTCAGCGAATTTAACACTACATGATCATTAATTCCCCAAATTAAACGTACCCACAAGTTAGAATTCATATATAGTCAATACCCAACATTTATATAGTGATTTTAACCCATTAAAACACACAATCACAAATTAATTTATGCAAATTGTACTGTTCTTGATGTTCTTGAAGTGTTGAACAAAATTCCTAGAATTCAACGCCACGGATTCGTTATACATCCAAATCCAACCATTCAAATTTCAATTTTGTTCGTTTTAGCATGCATAATCATATAAGTGTAAAATTTAGAGATAATATATGATCAACACATTAAATACCACGTATAAGGCCATATGGCCATATAACATACTCTGTAATCGTTTATTGTATAATTTCATAAAACTGATGATATGGAATCATGCAATATATATATAACATACTATACTACTCGAATTATTACATATATTCCTATAACAATAGAATTTCCCAATTTACAGAGATTTACAGAATGTATGAAAGCCATTTTATAAAACTAAATGACGTAACAATGAAAATTGGGTTGGAGAGAATTACCCAAGCGTAGATTAGTAGGATTGAAACCTTTCCCAATTTCTTCTTAACTCTCACAATCTCTTAACAATCTCTGAACTTTCAAACTCTCTCTCTCTCTCTCTCTTTCTCCTCTCTGATTTTGCGGACTTAGAAAAATAATAAGAAAAGAAGACGCGTCGATAATAAAGGAGAGAAAAAGCAGGACCTTAGATGAGAATTGATTACCCCCCATCATGGGTAACTTCCCTCAACTCCCACCAAGGCCATGTTTGGCTAGTTAGAATAGGTTTTAAAAATTATTTAGTTTAATAAAATTTTATCATATAGTTTAAATAATGTCACACTCCTTTATAAAATAAATCAATATCTTATTTAATTTACTTTAAATAAAATATAATGATTTCTCAATAATGCACATAGTCACATAATTAAATTTTCTCATTTAATAATAATATCAATTATTAAATCTCTAATTAATAATTAAATTAATTAAAATACTATCGAGCTTATTAAATATTTCTTTTAATACAATAAGCTCACATATTCACATACTTGAATAATAAAAATTCTCCACATTAATTTAATAAATATAACACATATAATTAAATTAATCTACCACAACTTCATCGATTAATTATTTAATCTAATAAATAATTCATCGAAAAAATATTTATTCAATCCAATAAATATTAAAATTAAATTACAAAATCTCGGTTGTCACATGACTTCTCACGTAAGCATCAATAATTAATCTGCAGGTGCTACTATGCAACTAACGCCAGACACATTTGTACTTTTACTCTTTGGGTAGTTTAACAGTTTTAACGGTAACACTTTCGCCGTTATTTTTATAAAAAGATAATTCTGTCATTTTCTAACTACGACAATATTTCCGTTGTGGGGTCCACCAATGATTGTGTCATCGTACGAATATTCCCCGACCAATCGAATTTTATATAACAACTTGCTTACTTTGCAAAATTTATAAATATTATCCACAACTATAACATTATATCAAATCCATACCATAATATTCAAAAATATATTTCGAGAAAATTATTCTTTATTCATAAAAGTTGGGGTCTTACAACCTCCCCTTCTTATGAAATTTCGTCCTTGAAATTAGGGTACGTACTTGGTATATCGAAGAGGTGAGGATATCTTGACTTCATCTCAAATTCTAACTCTCAGGTCATTTCTTCCACATCGTCGTTTCTCCACAAAACTTTGACTTGAGGTATAACCTTGGAGCGTAGAATATGATCCTTCTTATCCAAGATTTTAACAGGTAACTCTTCATACGTTAAATCTTCATCTATCTCGTTCGGTTCTAATTCAATAATGTGGTTCGGGTCTTTCACATATTTACGTAACATAGATATGTGAAAAACGTTATGAACACGAGACATACTTAGCGGTAAAGAAAGCGAGTCTATAGGGCACGATTCTTTACTCGATCGAGGATTAAAAATGGGCCAATGAAACGAGGATTGAGCTTTCCTCTCTTTCCAAATCTCGTAACTCCTTTCCATGGAGTAGCACGTAACAACACATAATCTCCAATATTAAATTCCACATCCTTTCGATGAATATCTGCATAACTCTTTTGTCGATCTTGTGAGGTTTTTATACGTTGTCGGATCGTTTGAATCTTTTTCGTAGTCATACATACCAAATCCGATCCCAACAACGTTGCTTCACCCACCTCATCCTAGCATACTGGAGAACGACACTTCCTTCTATACAACGCCTCAAATGGAGCCATGTCAATACTTGCTTGATAACTATTGTTGTAGGAAAACTCCACCAATGGTAAGAACTTGTCCCAACTTCCCTTGAAGTCAAGGACACAGAGTCTTAATAAATCTTCAAGAATTTGAATAGTCCTTTCCGACTGCCCATCCGTTTGAGGATGATATGCCGAAACTAAATCATAAATCTGTGCCCATAGCTTTTTGCAAACTAACCCAAAATCTTGAAGTGAATCTTGGGTCTCGATCAGAAACTATGGATACTGACATACCATGCAATCTTACAATCTCATTTATGTACATACTAGTAAGATGTTCAAGTGTATAAGTTTCTCGTATCGTTAAAAAATGAGCAGACTTGGTAAATCTATCAACACTGACCCAAATCGTATCTATGCCTTGAGAAACCTTGGGAAGACCAGTAATGAAATCCATGGTAATGTGCTCCCACTTCCATTCTGGAATTTCAAGTGGTTGCAATGGACCTTTTGGCACTTGATGCTCCGCCTTGACTTGTTGACAAGCCAGACACCTTGAGATAAACCTCGCTATCTCTCTCTTCATATTGCTCCATCAAAATGTATATCGAAGATCATGATACATTTTGGTACTCCCAAGATGGATTACAAACGGTGTGTTGTGCGCCTCCATCATGATTTTATACTTCAAGTCAGAATCATTAGGAACACAAAGTCTGGAGTTGACTCGAAGTATTCCTTCTTCATCGATTCTTGCTTCTGAAATAGCACCTTCTTGCACTTTCTTCCTCATACGCATCAGCTCCAAGTTTGTAGCTTGAGCAGCTTTAACTTTATCGATTAAAGTCGGTTCCACTCGTATATTCGCCATCATCACATGGATCCCTGAAGTCTTTAACTCTATTTCCATCCTTTTCAAATCATACAAAATGGGCCTTTGCGTTGACAATATTGCACTCGTGCCCGCATATGATCTTTTACTCAATGCGTCAGCTACTACGTTCGCTTTTCCAGGATGGTATTGGATGGTATGATCATAATCTTTCAACAACTCAAGCCATCGTCGTTGCTGCATGTTGAGTTCCTTTTGAATGAAGAAATATTTGAGGCTTTTATGATCCGTATAGATCTCCACCTTCTCTCCATACAGGTAATGCCTCCAAATCTTAAACATAAAAGAATTGCATCACGCCAACTCTAGATCATGAGTAGGATAATTTCTCTCATATTCTTTGAGTTGTCGCGAGGCATAGGCTATGACTTTTCCATGTTGCATGAGAACACATCCTAACCCTTTGCCTGAAGCATCACTATAGATGACAAATCCCTCCGAGCCAAATGGTATTGTCAGAACAGGTGTTGAAATGAGTCTTCTCTTGAGTTCTTAAAAACTCTTCTCACATTCCTTGCTCCAATCGAACTTTGTATCTTTTCGAGTCAGCTGAGTTAATGGAGTAGCGATTCGAGAAAATCCTTCCACGAATCTCCGATAATAACTAGCTGTTCGAGAAAGCTACGACTTGATCCATCGACTTTGGTTGCTCCCAGCTTTGAATTGCTTCAATCTTCATTGGGTCAACAGATATTCCATGATTTGATATCACGTGCCCAAGGAATGCAACTTCCTCAAGCCAGAACTCACATTTCTTCAACTTGGCATATAGCTTGTTTTCACGAAGCTTTTGGAGTATCAGCCTCAAGTGTTGTTCATGGTCTTCACGGGTTTTGGAGTATATGAGGATGTCATCAATAAAGACGACCACAAAGTGATCCAAATATTCCTTGAATACTCGAGTTCATCATGTCCATGAAGGCAAAGTAGGAGCATTAGTCAATCCAAAAGACATGACTAGAATTCATAATGCTCGTCATAGGGAGTTCGAAAGTTTGTCTTTGGAATGTCATCGATTTTAATCTTCATTTGATGATATCCGGAATGAAGATCAATCTTTGAAAAGAATTTGGCTCCTTGTGGCCGGGTCAAACAGTCATCAATGCGAAGCAACAGGTACTATTTTTGATGGTGACATGATTCAACTCCGATAATAATTACAAAGTCGCATATACTTCCATCTTTCTTCTTCACGAATAAAAGCAGAACACCCCGAGGAGGCGTCTTTAGGATGAATGAAATCGATGTCTAACAATTCCTCAGTAGTTGGGTTTTTAACTCCACGAAGTTCAATAGGAGTCATTCGATATGGGGCTTTGGAAATGGGTTTTGTACTGCATTCAAGGTCGATACAAAATTCAATTTCACGCCCGGGGTAGGCTGGGAAGTTCTTCTGGGGAATACGTCGGAAATTTATTAACAATAGAAATATCATTCAAATCTGATGTATTTTTATTTAAATTCGTGAAATGGGCTAAGAAAGCTTGACATCCGTTTTTCAATAAATGAATAGCTTTATGACTTGATATGACAGTGATTGATTTTAATGGTTTGGTTGCTTGAATTTGCATAATAGGTTGGTTAGGAATATGAAAGCCAACAACCTTACGAAAACAATCGATTTTAGCATGATGAGTAGTTAACCAATCAATCCCTAAAATCACATCAAATGCAAGTATTTTCAAGGAAATAAGATCGACAGGTAACGTGCGGTTACTGATTTGAATCAAACAAGACTTATAAACAGTGGATGTAATGAAGGTTTCTCCCAACGGAGTTTGAACAGATAAGTTAAAGTCTAATTTCTCCGGAGTCAAATTTAAAAGTTGAGCGCAAGTAGGAGAAATGAAAGAATGGGTAGAACCGGTATCAAATAAAATATAAACTTCACTAGAGTTTATGATTAGCTTACCCGTGATCACCTTGTTCGGATTCCTCGCTTTTTAGGAGGTTACGATAAACGTTCTCCTTTGAACTACCGGTTTTTTCTTGTCTGTGACACCCTTTGATGCATCCATCCCAGCTGGACTTGACTTTGGTGCACGACAAAATCGGGCTAGGTGACCTTCTTTTTCATAATTGTAACATGCTTTGAATTGCGCATCGCGAGTTTGGGTGATGTGTCCTTCCCTCAACATTTGTAACATATCTGACCGGCAATCGTTCTCCTTCTAATAACAACGAGTCTTTGGTGACGCGTCTTTCCATCATTGTTGAATCTCCTCTTCTTGAAATGTCCACTCTTATTATCATGGCCATGATTACCACCAAGTGATTACCATTTCGGCATGTTGATTCCTCCACGCTTGTTGTCACCGCTTCGATGATCGCTATCTCTTGGTGTTATCGACTTGTTGACTTCTCTCTCTTGGTTGGGTTGACTCATTATCGCGCTCCAATAACTGAGCCCTATTCACAACATCTGAATACAAACATAGTTTGTGAGAAATTAGGTATTGATGTATCTCGGGTTTCAAACCTCTTAGAAACACTCACGTCATTCTCTCCTCATTATCAACTAAGTGAGACGTAAATCGAGACAACTCGGCAAACTAAGCTTCGTACTGCACCACGGTCATATTGTTTTGCTCAAGCTTGATGAACTCTACCTCCTTCATGTGACGAATACTTTCAGGAAACACTACAAAAAAATGGGGCTTCAGTAACAACTGATTTTCGTTGCTAAAGGTGCCAAATTTCGTTACAAAATGGTTTTGGCAACGACTTTACTGTCGTTGCGTCTTTCGTTGCGCAATGAGCGTTGCTAATTGTTCCACAACGAACGTTTTTTTTTTGTTGCCAAAAGTAATACATTTTGCAACGAAATTTGGCTTTCGCACAGAGACATCGATCCTTTAGCAACAAAATGTATTGTTGCAGAATAATTAAAATTTCGTTGCTAAAAACGCCATTTAGTTGCAAAAGCCTGCTAATTGCCAACGAAATGAACTCTTTTTTTTTTGCAACGACCATGCATTTTCGTTGCAGTTGACACCATTTTGCAACGACATTTTTCGTTGCAGTAAATTATGAAAATTGTTGCCTAAGCTTGCTTTTCGTTGCGGAATGTAAACTTTTTAAGAACGATTTTTTGTTCTTGATTATATTATTTGGCTTAGCGACATTATCTTTGAATCAATGAACAAAAATGTTTATTCTTTGGTTTTTTTAATAAAGCAAAGAAAGTCGTCGATTAGCAATGACATTATATGTTCTTAGTTTCTTTTATATGTGCAACGAAAGTCGATATGATTTGCAATGATAAAAAATGTTGCCTTTTATGTTAGTATTAACAACAATATCCTCTTCGTTGTTATTAGGTTAATTTTTCGTTGCCAAATATTATATTTTTATTGCCACTAGCAACGAAAATTTGTTGCTAAATGTATAAAAAATTGTTACTATATTAAAACGTGTTCAATGCTTTGGCAACGAATTATATTGTTGTCAAATCAAAATTTGACATTCTTTTTGTGTACCTGACTGGCTCAATGTCCCCATAGCAAATAATGACAAAAATACAAAAAACTAAAATATTATTAACTTAATAAAATCATTCATTAAATAATCATTCATTATCTTTACAATTAACCATCTAAAGCTACCACGATTTTTCAATCAAAGTATATATCTACATATATAGAGAGTACACTTTATAATTTTTTGTCTTCCGTAAACGTAACACGAAAATTTGATACCTAGTATTGTAAGGAAAGTCGTAGAAGGAGTTTTCCTGCACATATTTAAAAATAATAGCAAAGTCAGAAAAATGAAGGAAAATTATGATCATAAAGGTGCCGGTATCTATATATTAATAAGACATTTTATCTATATTTAACACATTTCACTTACTGACTATTGCACAATTTTTCAACTATCCACACTAATCAATCCTAATACATTCAACATTAACCTTCAAATTTAGAAAACTATAAAAATTATTGGTACCTAACAATAAGCTGAAATCAGTATAAAGGTGTGAACGCAATCAAACTCACCTTCGCCCACCTATGCATACTAACCTTTGGAGATTAGTTTATAGCATGAATAGCATAAAGACCTCAAATTTGATTATTGCCAAAAAACATATTAATCTATAAAATTATTGCATCAATAAGAATATTAGGGTTGGAGCCATTTGAAGCAGAAGACAACGATTTAGCATTTGCTTCGTAATTATCATCAACCAAACAAGAAACTACGAGAACCCCAAACAAACAATTGATGTTTTTTCTCGAGGTTATGAGAAATCTCCGATCTATAAAAAAAGCAAGGAACTATAAATATATTTTTGTTGGATTATCATAAGCAGTTCAAATATTGATGCAAAGAGCAAAATAAAAAAAATAAAAAATAAGTTAAAGGGAAAGCTACACACCAGAAGAGGGATAATTTACCTGTAGAATTTGAGGGAACCTAAATTGGGCCTGAAGAAATTAGTGCAGGAGATGGAACAAAAACGATTACGAGTTTTGACTGTGGGTGTGGAAGAGAAGGAAGAAAGGTTTGTATAACCGTATGCGGTTGCAGCAAAACTGTTCCTAAACTCAGTACTCGCCGAGCTCTCCCCATCGAACCTTGATATGCTAAACTCGACTCTAGACAACTGCTGCAGAATGGTGGATATAAAAATATTAGAACAAACATCATTTTATATGAGAACAAACATCATGGTCTTGCCATTTCTAAGACTACATTGATAGAGACATTAAAGGTAACTAAAAAAATACAATCCAATACAAATTCATGTAAATATGTTAATAAAATAAAACAAAATAAAACTTAGACTATATATTTAATTGAAGCTTCAAGTAGACAACCTATCAACATTTATGATAAGTAATATCGATCCAATATGAATTCACCATACCTGAACATTATCATAAAGTTCAAAGGATAGCAAGAAGTTTCAAAAAAATTGGCAATGCAAAATACTCTCTCTTAGACAAATGAACAAGGAAAAGTTTCTTATGCTCCTGCATTAACAGAAAAGGTGCCATGTAATAATATTAGCCAAATGTGAGGATAAACTGATAACAGAGAGTTCTAAAATACAATCAGAAGTAAAAAACATATATAAAAAAGTGAAACTAACAAAGAATTATTGAAATGATAAAGAAAAGAATAACATAAGTATTACAAGACCCAGGACCTTAAGAAAATAACAGAAAAGTTAAATTACAAGACTAAGTGTCCAAAACTAGGTTGCACACAGAAAGAGGAAAAAACATGATAACTGAAACTTACTAGCAACAACGTTCCAACATCAGGCTTTTCTTTCAGATTATCGAGGATTTCCACAAGTTGTGTCCTGATAATATCCAAATCAACAGTCACTAGTCTTATTCAGAATTATTCCAAAGGAAAAATAATATAACTGTACTATGTTAAGGAAAATATAGATATTGTCCTCAATTATATTTATTTTTTGATAGGCCCCAAATAAGGTCCTAGCTCCAAACCTTTTTATAGTTTCTTTATATTCAAAATATCAATAACTTTTCTCATTAGACTTTTTCCAAGGACCAATTTTTATTATTAATTGATAACACATATCCAATGACTAGCCTTGTGTAAAGCAGTATTTTGCAGGAAGTGACTGCTTAAATTTATAAATATATTTTTCAGGAGAACTTCTGATCTAACCCCACATGCTTTAAATACTAACGGGCAGTTTCAGTCAAAAAATTTGAAGCCCAATTTGGATCATTTCTAGATGCCATAGCCAATAATAGAAGAATTCTGTTAGCCATCAGATTGTACTTGAAAAAGGAAATTTAATCATTGAGCAAATAGTTTTATCTTATGTGAAACTCAAAGTCCAGTACATCTATAATCTCTACATTGACCATAGAATAAATAAAATCACTGACACAAGTATGCTTATTAAGAGTACAAATGAATCAAAAGATAGAAATCATACCGCCAGTGCAAGTTGGTAGATTCAAAACTCATAGAACCAATCTCAGATACCAAAATCGCAAAATCCTTCCCGTCTGAACTGTTGTTGGGACTACTATATATTCTTCTAGAGAGCCCCGCAAAATAGATGTTGTATTTAACAAACAACAATTGGCATTCCACAAAATTATAAGCACAAAACAGAAAGAAAAAATCATGACCTTTAAATCATCTTATGGAAGATCATACCTCGATGATTGCTTTATGAGCTTTCAGTGATTCATGATGGGAACTATAAGAAAAACAAAGAAAGTAAGATATAGACAGGATGGCATCATAATAGCAAGTCTGTTAAAAAATCTGAAGCAATGCAGCTATATCAGTTGCATGACGTAAGGTTACCTTGAAAGAATTCCTAGAAGAAATGAAGAAAATGCCTTTGGATCCTGATTTGGAAATAATAAAATAAGTATTAGTAAAAATCTCAACGATTTCGACTAAGCAGTTTTGTCTAAGATGCATACCGTCGTTAGATGCTTTAGAACAGTTTGAGTACCAAGTAATGCACAAGAACCTAAGATGGCATATTCTGGTGCTTTGGGGTTCCTCAAGTTTTCTGTGAGAGTTAGCACACAATTTGAAATTATAGGTGGCCACCGTTTCATCATTTTTAAGAGTGATTTTCCAGCAAGTCTGGCAGCCATTCAATGAGGCAGTGATATTATAAAAATTACAAATGGACGTATGATTATACAGACTAAATATAAATGATGATATTATTATAGACATAATGAAGGATAAAGAAACTCCACAGTAAGCAAGTCCACCACTAATCGATTTTCAAAGACCTCATTCTTTTAATTTTTCAATTAGTATATTGCAACACAACTAATTCCAACAGCTTATTAGCCTGAAATGTTTCTGATAAATAATCACCAAGCAAACATCAAAGCAGGGTGGAAAAGGTGCACTTCTTCTGAAAATCTTGATTTATCCCCAACTTTGTTAAATGTTCTTCATCTCTCCAAGGTACATAGATGAAGAAAACAAACCTTAGCAGAGGCAGCATGACAAATTATGTTTGCAACAAAGTGTAGACTGTATCCTTTAGCAGGCAACCATAGTACATCCATGTAAGACAATAGTCCAATTATACTTGAAACAAACATGTAGATGATTGTTAGAGTACAATATAGATTGTCATTACATCTATGCCATGTATTCTTGTAATATGGAAATTTTTTGAGCTAAGATAATGTCATGTATTCAGTTAAAAAGATTATAGAACAGTAGAAAACTCACAGGCAGACACAATTTCATAGCTATGCAAAGAGAGGTTAAGAAGATCATCCATCAAAAGAGTAACATGATCTGATGGAGATATATCACAAAATGCTACAGACCCCTTCAAATTGCAGTACTAACAAGTCATAGAGATCCTATAGCTTCAAATATTCTTCAAGCGTAATTCTAAAATAAAGCACACAAATGAGACTGTAGTTTTATTAGAACCAAGAACAAGTGTGTTTGCTTCTACTTTGTGCACAAACTATAATTAGAAAAAAGAAATTTAATTAATGGTTTGAAAGGAATTTTTAAATAGGGAAGGAAATGTAAAACTGCACAGTTCGTCAACAAACTGTTGCACAAAATTCTAGTAACATAAATAGTATATGATTTACTAAAAGCATACATAACTGGACTTTTGTTCACTAAAAGTGTTTCTCTAACCCGATAAAGAAGAATTCAAGGTCGGCTAAGCCAAATATGATCCTGATTACAGTTCTCCCCTTTTTTCCCCTTTTTATTTTTCACAAGCATCAATCACATTAAAAAAAAGAAAACAAAAATTATGACCTAATTCTGGCCAACCAAGGATGTTGAGAGAAAGAGAGAAACCTGTGATGGTGCCGTGAACAATAGTCCCATTTTTGAGCTCAATCGAGATGGTCTCATTGTTCAACTTCATCAAAAACCTGCTACAAATCCAGTATATGCCTGGACAGAGATTAAGAATTGGAATTACAAAGCCAGCATATGCGTGCGCATGGGCATGGGCGACGCAAGCTGTTAATTAAGGTTTGTGATTGACCCTCTTGTCTTTAGGAATACTAAATAACGAGCCATAGTTTGATTTAGTTGATGGGATGGATCAAAGTATACTACTACAAATCTTTACCCACCGTATAGTCCGTATATTCAAAAGATTATCCTTTATTTTTAACCATAAGTAGTCTGAGATTAAAAGTTTTTGTGCATGTTCTGTACTAAAAAACTATGGACACCATAAGTGTGCTGAAAAACCATATATTCTTCTTGTTATGGGGATCTAAATAAAGTCAAAAGCAGCAACATTGGAAGTTGTAAAAGTACCTTAGTATGGGGATCTGAATTAAGAACGATCTTGTGCTTCTCAGACAAAACATTCTTTTCACCACATGATTCAAACTCATTGGAAGTTATTTTAGAAGACCACATCCTGTCATTTTCATTAACATTTTTAAAATTTCCTGATCTAGTTGATTCAGTTCCTCTGCTCTGGCGTACAGATGCTGGACAATGAAAGATTGTATTAGATGAGCTTGAAACCATACTATTTGATGAACCAAATTCCAAATTCTTGCAAAAAATAGCACCGCTTCTCTCAGGAATATCATATGAATAAAAGCTGCTTAGTAGAATTTCAAACTGTCAGGTAGATTGAACATGATATGAAAATTTATAAGGCAACTCTATTTGCAAGCTTCATATACGTTATTTAAATCCAGAAATATGTATAGATGTGATGGTAGGACACAGATGCACAATTTGAAGAATGCCACAACTAAGAATTATGAAAAGACTAACAAACCTCATACATGGCAGTCCTTTTCAGAATCTGATATTTGGGCGTCTCCAAATCAGGAGTCTTGTAAATCTACAGCTGCCACATATTATAATATGCATATTAGAACACAGTCAACATATATTGGATTTTGCATGCTCAATTCTGACCTTCAAGGAGATGGATGTACCTGCTTCATTACATCCCATAGTCCTTCAAGAGAAAAATAGTTATTTTTCTCTATAGAATCCCAATAGTCCTGCAATAGTATATATATAATGAGTGAGAGAGATAGAGGCAGTTATGGGGTCAGTTATTAGATCTCTACAATAGTTTGATTTCACGGGAGAGGGAAATCCTACTGCATGGCTGCAAAACTTCCCAAACTCCAAATTGATGCCCATCACAGAAGTGCCAGTAAATATCAGTTCTGGTTTCCAAGGCAAAAGAATGAACCTCATTACCATTGTCCACCTTGTAGTTATTTCATAAGGTCCTATTTACAGAAATTATTTTATTACCTTCCAATTGTATACAAATCAATCACAACAGTACCCCTAAAGCCACATAATCCCGTGGATCCAATAGTGGAAGAACGTTGGACATGGGAATTTAATCTAGTCCTTCCGTCAGCAAACTATAAAATTTTGAACATAAAACACTTCATACTTACTCTTTTTTTGTTATTTTTTTTGGTGTATTAAATATGAACTACGTAATTAATGCCTAGAGGAAAATTACTGTCACTTGAAATCAAACATAGGATTGTTTTGAAGACCACTTTTCAGGGGGTGAAAATCCAATGGTATTTATCACAATTGAGAACAAAACCCCCTCAATTTTTAGTGGTTCAGGATTTTGCAGCACCCTCATCTTCCAATTTTATTCACAAATTGCAGAGTGCATCTTAGCAAATATACCTTACTGAAACAAGGCAATAAGAGGATAATAATTTACCTCACTCAAATTCAATACTTTTACAGCAACATTAGATCAAATTATAAGTAAAATATTAGAAATAAACACATCTCAGAAAACCAATTATAATTAAACATGTTTCAAGATACACTATACATATATACCTGTCCAGCAGCAATTCGCAATAAAGTTCTCCTAATCCGGGAGTCATTATTTTCAGAAACCCCCATTTGAGCCCTCATTAGCTCCCCAATAGTCAATGGCCTCTTCCCCTTCCCCGGGGATGGACTACCCCCCAAAACTCGGACTCAAACCAAAACTGGAGCTAGATCGGAGCCCTAACGCCTTTTTCATTTTCGAAGCGACAGTAGAAGTGACGGATCGGTGTTGCACCGATGGCGAGCTCGATAACGATGACGACGACGGAGATGGAGACCCACGGTCGGCGCTGTTGCTGGGAATGTATGTGAGGGGTTTGCCGGAGGATGTACGGAAGGTGGCGACGAAGATCTCGTAGGCAATGTCATGGAGGCCGGCGGCGGAGAGAGAAGGTGTTAGGTCTTCGAATAAAATAAAATTGAAAGTAGAGTAATATGAATAACAGATTCTTTAAGTGTTCGTATGATTGCATGAATAAATAAAATGATACTCCCTCGTCTGTCGCATAATAAACGTTCTAATATAATTTTAATGGTAAAATTTATTATTTTTAAATAAATAATTAAAAATTTTATATAAAATTTTTAAATCACGAAACTTTACATAACTAGTATATTATTCATACTTTATATTATTATAAATTTGAAACGACTGTCGTTGGGAGTAAAAGCTCACACATCTAATTTGGAAAAAATTATTGAACGTCATTTGAAATGGTGTTGACTTTTTGGATTTTTTTTTTTTGACTAAAAATCAGAAAGGCAACCAACGCCACTTTAAAAAATATTTTTTTCTAAAAACGAATTTAAAAAAAAATTATCTTAATTTTTTTTAAAACGATTTTATTTTTTTAAAGAAATTTGAAAAAAATAAAAATGTGATCTAATGCCAAACTAACCGGCATTGTAACTTTTTAAAATTTTTTTATAAAGTAAATTTGTAAAAAAGAAGAGTAAGATATAACATCACTTTAACTGACGTTGAAATCTTTTTTTTTTTTAATTTCTTTGATCTCTTATACTTGTTTACAAATATCAATATTTTTTTATGTTTATTTTCTGTCATCGGCGTTGGAAATAAAGGAGTATATAAGACTTCAGCTATAAAAAAAATAAAATCTAACGCCAATTACACTGATGTTGCATCTTACTCTTCTTTTTTATAAATTCTTTTTTTTTAAATAAATAAAATAGGGATAAAATTGATATTACATTAATATAGGTCAAACTAACTTATTAGGAATGACTTATAAGTTATTTTTAAATAATTTATTCTATTTTAGTTCATAAAACATAATAAATTTTTCTTCATCTTTTATGTTTTCTCTTAGAACTGATAGTATTATAATTTAATTTTATAATATATTTGGAAAAAAAGTAAAAGGAAAACTAGGAATAGCTAGGGGTATACCATTACTATTCTTCTTTTTATGTTTTATTTTTGGACTTAGAAATATGTTCATGATTTAAGTTACTCCCTCCGTCTAAGAATAAAAGTTCTTATTATTTTATGTAATCTCAAGTTAAATATTTACTTATATTAAATAATCTATTTTTTTATAATAATTTGTACGTAATATCCTTAGTATTAAATGTCATATTTTTATTATTTATATAATGTAAGACCCCCAATTTTTATGAATAAAGATGAATTTTTCTATAAATACCATTTTTAAATATTAAGATGTGAATTTGAAATAATGTTATAGTTGTGGGTAATATTTATAAATTTTGTAAAGTAAGCAAGTTGTTATAAAATATTCGATTGGTCGGGGAATATTCGTACGACGGTACAATCATTGGTGGACCCCACAACGAAAGTATTGTCAGAATTAGAAAATGATATAAATATCTTTTTATGAAAATAACGACAGAAGTTTTACCGTTAACTGTTGAAATAAAATTGTTAAAAGTACGATGAATACGCTTGGTTGCATAATAGCACACCAGTATTGATTATTGATGCTTACGGGAGAAGTCACTCATTATACTCAATTATTACTCACGATAATTCTTGCATCATATCTTTTATATTATTGATTCAATTATTGTCAAGATATCATCGCATAATATTTTATATTATTAAATCAATAATTGAGACGACAAAGTTATTCATATTATTATTTGCAATATTGACGATGTCTAGAAGTTACATCGAGGAGAAGTTAGATAATCTAATTGCGCGCCAATAGGGAGAAATCCTTATCGGAAAGCCCCCTCTTTCCTGGGAACGACCTGGTTGTTAATATTGCGAATTATAATAATAATAATGAATAAATGTTATTAAATCTTAAATATCCACATTAAACTATATATATATATATATATATATAAATTTATCTCTAAATATTCATATAAATATTTATAAGCAAATATTCATATAAATTTATCTTTAAAATTTATAAATTTATAAATATTTCATCTAAAATTTACTTTAATGTTGAGATTTGTTTAGTTACCTAATAAATTGGAATGACTCAGTGGTAGCTTAATGACGCAATAACCCATAGGTCTTAGGTTCAAAACCTAGGTGTGATATTTTTGCTTCTTATGTTATATTTTTTGTCTATTAGGTAAATTCTATTACGATATATATATATATATATATATATATATATACACACATCTTAAATCTCCACATTAAACTAAATATATATAAAGTAACTATGAATATTTATATAACCATATATATATATATATATATATATATATATATATATATATATATATATATATATATATATATACACCTTAAATCTCCACATTAAACTAAATATATATAAAGTAATTATGAATATTTATATAACGTAACTACTTAATATTTTAATATATATATATATGTGTATATATATATATATATATATATATATATATATATATTTATAAATTTATTCGTAAATATTCATATAAATATTTATAAACAAATATTCATATAAATTTATCTTTAAAATTTATAAATAAATATTTATTTATAAATTTATAAATATTTCATCTAAAATTTATAAAATTTAGATATGAATATTTGTTATAAATATTTATATGAATACTTAGAGATAAATTTATGAATATTTGTTTACATATAAAAATATTCATAGTTACTTTATATATATTTATTTTAATGTTGAGATTTGTTTAGTATTTTATTTAGTTTGATAAGAAATTTTGAAAAGAATATGTACATATCATATGTACACACACATACGTACATATCATATGTGGACGGGCTGACGTGGCGAATATTGAACTTTATCCCAAAAAATATGTTGATACACAGATTCGAACCCAAGACCTCCAATTTGGAATATTGATCTAATGACCATCCGAGCACCTGGGCCTAATTGTTATTGTTTTGCAAGGATTATTATTATTATTATTATTATTATTATTATTATTATTATTATTATTATTATTATTATTATTATTATTATTATTATTATTATTATTATTATTATTATTATTATTATTATTATTATTGTTATTATTAGTCTTATTATTATTATTATTAATGTTATTATTATTTATGATTATTATTATTATTATTATTATTATTATTTAAGGCAACATTTTAATAATCGTGCAAAAAGTTGTATAAAATATGCTGTGAAAATAAAAATTGTTGCCAATGAATGTGGTCCATATTAGTAACGAAATATAGCAACAAAAAACTTTTGTTGCCCACGATGAGAAGAAATCAAGTGGTTAGAAATTTTGCAACTAATTTCTAGCTAATTTTGTTTCCAAATTTTGCAACTACTTATGAATTTCGTTTCAAAAAAGTGAAAGCGACCTGATCTGCAACAAAATGACAAGTTTCGTTGCTAAACATACACTTTTAGCAATGACTTATAAAGTCGTTGCTCAAAAAGCGCTTAATGCCCCATTTTAGCAAAAAAAAAAAACTTTCGTTGCCCACGCGATAGCTGGAAAGCAAGTGGTAGAAAATTTTGCAAACTAATTTCTAACTAAATTTTTCCCCGCCAATGAATTAGCAACGAAATTTTGCAATGACTTATGAATTTCGTTGCAAAAAGTGAAAGCCTGACACAATTTGCAACGAAGGACAAATTTCGTTGCTAAACATATACTTTTAGCTTATAAAGTCGTTGCCCGAAAAATCGTTGCTAAAGGCCCATTTTTTTATAGTGAAAGTACTTGTCATTGAACAGTTCTTGGAACTTCTCCCAAGACACATCTTGATGCGGCAAAGTTGAGTACGCTTTCTGATTTCCACCAAGAATCTACCCGTCATGAACATAAAGGTGGCAAAGGGAACCTTTTGCTCCTCGGAGCATCCCAAGACATCAAATATCTTGTTGATCTATTTTATCCACGTCTCTGCCTTAAGTGGTTTTGGCTCTCCAAAAAACTCCGGTGGTCCCAACTCCTTGAACTACTTAGCGGTGGACCATCACGAGAGTTGTCAGTGTTTCCACCTGCATTTTGGACAGGAGCCGCCTACTACCGATGTTGCATGAATTGCATAAAACCTCTGAACATCCCATCGTTCATCATTTGATCCTTATTGTTTACTTAAGGATTATTGTCTTCCTGTTGCATATTATCTTGGGTATTAATCTGTGGTGACTCAACGGTCTCATGTGCTTCATTGCTTATCTCAACATTTTCGGATGCCATTTTCAAATACTGCCACAAAACAAGGGTTAATTAACATATCACATATTATCCCACATCGATTCGACCAATTAAATACCAAATAAACTTAGGTAGGTCATACTAGCGAAGGAATTCCGTCTCTCCCTCCTAGTTCTTGTCTCAAATCTCGGCACCAGGATCATATCCCTAAGCTTTGATACCAACTGTGACACCCCCCAAAATAGGTATACATCACCCATCTTGAGTCGCCAAAAACATGGTACAAAATTCAAATACAACTTAATTATACAACAGTCGTGTAAAATACGACAAAACATAATCTAAGAGTTCTAATAAGAATATTTTTATCTAGACAATATCCACACTCAATGGAGTTCTCATTACATTTATTGTCATACTATTTAACAGAATAGTGAGGACTACTAATGCTATCATCTGGACCGTCACTCCATCCCCGACTAGTCCCATTACGTTCTCATTTCACGAAGAGAAACGGTGAAAGAATGGGTGAGCTCAACTAGCCCAGTAAGAAATATTATGACTAAGATAATGCAGAATAAATTATCATTAGCCTTCAACAATGTTAAACTGATAGAATATAATAGACAATAAGTTTAACTGCAGCGGAATAAGCAATCCATTAGAAGAGTCAAGTAGAGCATAAAATCTACTATCTTCTATGATTTAAAAAAAATTTCATCAACTTTATCGCTGAGACTCAGCTTAATAAATAAAATCGAATCATCCCTGCATCACTTCCAAGGATATTCATGTAATCATCAATGGTCATGACTATACCGAATAATCCCTAGTCATAACCACACCAACAACTGTCCATCAATGAACTACAGGCCAATGAGGACTTTTACCACATCATTCGTCATATTACGGTCATGATTATACCGTATAATCCATGGTCATAATCATACCAAGTCCATCTATGCATGTAAGCCAAAGATGACTTTCATCACAATATAAGCATGAGGATGATGACAATGACATAAGAATTCAATAAAACAAGTTCAATGATAAATTTTAAAGATTTATAATTTTAATTTATCCAGAAATTAATAACGTCCAAATTGTCAACATGATACTTCTTTTGGAGTTAAAATTCAAGAATGCTCAGAAGAATATTTTCATGAAAGATCTTTGGATGAAGCGCAAATATCAAGGATATTCCACTAATTTCATGGAGTATATAAGCCAAAACTTTAACCAACCGAGTATAATAGAATATACTGAAATCGCAAATGGATTTTTTTTCGCCATGCGCAGTAATCCACGTGAGATGCAGATCATTTTCACAATTTAATAAGGAATGAATACGAAGGATCATTCACCATGCATGCAGTAATCCCATAGACAAGTTATTCCAATGTAATAATAAAGAATATAGAATAATGTAAGAATTCACCAGCGTGCGTAATCCTCATAGGACAAAGTTATTCCAACATAATAATAAAGAATGGAATAATAGAAGAATTCATCAGCGTATGCGAATCCGCATGCATGAGTTATTCCAACAAAATAATAAAGAATTGAACCAGTCATGCAGAATCTGCATGCATGTGATATTCCAATGAATAATAAAGAATGGAACCGGGTCATGCGAATCGTCTTTGTGAGGATATTCCAAATGAATAATAAAGAATGAAATAACAACAGAATTTACGTGCATGCGATAGACCACATAGACAAAAGTTATTTCAACATAATAATAAAGAATGGAATAATGTAAGAATTTCACCATGTATGCGGTACTTTTTATGTAGACAAAGTTATTCCAACATAATAATAAAGAATGGAATAACAACCCTTATGAGTATTGAAAGAAAATAACTCTCTTCATGAATACAAAAGAATAATAATTTCTTACCTAGAAGAAGATTGGATAATTGGAAAAGTGAGGTAAAGATTTCTCTTCTTCTTTCTCTCTATAATTTTTCTCTATAATAATTGCTCTATAGCTTTAGTGAATTGTTGAGAAATGAAGGAAGAATGAGCTTCTATTTATAGGAAAATATAGTTTCGATAATTGCACGTTTTGGGGCTCAAAATATTATAGTATAATACCTTCCTCTTTTTCTTCATTTTTAATTTAGTCCTGCAAGTATTATCAAACTTGCACTACCTCCCCTAATAGTAAATAATGTGAATCAATATTTATAATCATGTGAAAATACGAATTACAGTATAGTACCTTCAACTATACCTCCATTTTTAACTTAGTCATGCAAGTATTATCAATCTTACACCACCTCCACTAATAGTACAAGAATGTGAATCAATAGTACACACATGTGAACAAATAGTTATAATCATGTGAATTAATAGCAATTAATTGCTTATTTATTCGGTTAATTACCCGGTTGGTCAATATAACCTCCAGACATCAATTATTATCGAAATAAATGTCGATTTTCACTAACACCAATAATTCCAACACAATGGAACTATCCAATTCATCTTTAATCAACACGAACTTATTCATTATTAATATTATAATTCACAATATTTAACAACCAGGTCGTTCCCAGGAGAGAGGGGGCTTTCCGATAAGTATTTCTCCTTATTGGCACACAATTAGGTGAACAAACCTCTCCTTGATAGAACTTCTAGACATTATCAATATTGCAAATAATAATATGAATAACTTTGCCGTCTCAATTATTGATTTAATAATATATATTATGCAGATGATATTGTGACAATAATTGAATCAATAATATGAGAGATATGATCACGGCCAATTCTTGTAGCAATAATTGAGTATAATGAGTGACTTCTCACGTAAGCATCAATAATCAATACTGTAGTGCTACTTATACAACCCACGCCATTATTATACTTTTACTAAGGGTAGTTCAACAGTTTTAATAGTACCACTTTCGTAGTTATTTTTATAAAAAGATAATTACATCATTTTCTAACTACGACAATACTTCCGTTGTAGGGGTCCACCAATGATTGTCTTGAGCATTTAATATTCCATATTAAAATGAATATTCCCCGACTAATCGAATTTTATATAACCACTTGTTTACTTTGCAAAATTTCTAAATATTACCCACAACTATAACATTATATCAAATCCACACCATAATATTCAAAAATATATTTCGAGAAAATTATTCTTTATTCATAAAAGTTAAGGTCTTACAACTATCATCTCAAGCCATAAAGCTATTCGTTTATTAAAAAATGGATGTCAAGCTTTCTTAGCTCATGTCACGGATTTAAACAAAAATACGTCAGTCTTGAATGATATTTCTATTGTTAATAAATTTCTTGACGTACTCCTTGAAGAACTTCCTGGCCTACCCCCAGAGCATGAAATCGAATTTTGTATCGACCTTAAACCCGGTACAAAATCCTCAAATATTTCTTCACCCAGAACAAACGTAACATGCGCTAAAGATGTTGGCTTGAGCTGTTGAAAGATTACCATTATACCATTCAATATCATAGTGGAAGAACGAACGTGGTAGATGACGAGTTGAGTAGAAGATCGTATGCGGTTACGAGTGTGACGTTGTTAACACAAAGACTCATTTCATACGACTTACAAAAGATGGAGATAGAGTTAAAGACTCCAAGAACCTCCGTGAAGATAGCGAAAATACGATTAAAACTGACTTTAATCGATAAAGTTAAAGCCGATCAAGCTACAGACTCAGAGCTGATGAATGTGAAGAAGAAGGTTCAAGAGAGCGTTATTCTAGAAGCAAGAATCGACGAAGAGAGGAAATCTCAACCCTCAATTTTATTGGCCCATTTGAAATTCTCGATCGAGTAGGAACCGTGGCTTATAGACTAGCCTTACTGCCAAGTATGTCGCGTGTTCATAACATTTTTCACGTATCGATATTACATAAATATGTGGATGACCCGAACTACATTATTGAATTAGAACCGAACGAGATAGCGGAGGATTTAACGTATGAAGAGGTACCTGTTAAAATCTTGGATAAGAAGGAACATATTCTACGCTCAAAGGTTATACCTCAAGAGTTAGAATCTAACGAGGTATCCTCATCTCTTCGGCATACCAGGTACGTACGTAAGTTTCGAGGGCGAAATTTCATAAGGAGGGGAGATTGTAAGACCCCGAATTTTATAAAATAAAAGTATTCAATTTTCTTATAATTATTATTTTATTTAGTAAATGGTTAAATTGATAAAAGGTTAAAGTTAATGGTGATATTTGAAATTTTTTCAAAATAAGCAAGTTGATATAAAATATTCGTTGTGTCGGAGAATATTCAATTGGTCGGGGAATATTCGTTTTAACAGGGAATATTTGTACGACGGTACAATCATTGGTGGTCCCCACAACGGAAGTATTGTTGTAGTTAGAAAACGACAGAAATATATTTTTATAAAAATAACGGAAAAAGTTTTACCGTTAAACCGTTGAGATACCTGGTGATAAAATACAGTAATACGCGTGGTTGCATAGTAGCACACGGTATTGATTATTGATGCTTACGTAAGAAGCCACTCAGTTTACTCAATTATTACTACAGTAATTGTTACATAGTATCTCTCGTTATTTGATTCAATTATTGTCACAGTATCATCTGCATAATATTTTATATTATTAAATCAATAATTGAGACAATAAAGTTATTCATATTATTATTTGCAATATTGACGATGTCTAGAAAGTTCTGTCGAGGAGAGGTTTGGTCACCTAATTGCGAACCAATAGGGAGAAATCATTATCGGAAAGCCCCCTCTTACTTGAGAATGATCTGGTTGTTAAATATTGTGAGTTATAATATTAATGATGAATAATTGTTGAAGTATTAAGAATGTGTTTATTGAAGATAAGTGAATTACAAAAGTTAGAGGGGAATAATGCAAACTTGGAAAACTTTAGGGGTACTAAAGTTTAATAAGTTAAATCAATCTAGACCATTGGTGGTGTTTTAATAGTAAATTAATCTGGACCGTCGATGGTGGTTTTAATAGTAAATCAATTTGGACCGTCGGTGGTGGTTTTAAAAGTAAATCAATCTGTACCGTCGGTGGTATTTTTAAAAGTAAATCAATTTGGACTGTCGGTGGTGGTTTTAAAAGTAAATCAATCTGGACCGTCGGTGGTGGTTTTAAAAATAAAATCAATCTGGACCGTCGGTTATGGTTTTAATAGTAATCAATATGGACCGTCTGTTCTAATAGTAAATCAATCTGGACCGTTCGTGAATTAGTTACTATTTAGTCATTTCTCCTATAAATAGAAGCTTAATTCTTCTTTCATTCTCACCAATTCACTGAGATTCACAAGAGAAGCTATAGAGAGAGAAACTATAGAGAGCAAGAAGAAGAGTATTCTGCTACTTCACTATTGCAGTATCTAGTCTTCTACTAAGGTAAGGGGTGTTATTTCTTTTGTATTCGTAAGGGGTATTATTTCTTTCGTATTCATCCTTTAGTATGTCGGAATAACCTATCCACGCGGATTACGTACCATATGACAGGTGAAAATCCATTTACAGTTTTCGTATGTTAATTCTTTTCATATTCTTAAATCTAAACTTACTATGGTAAGTATTGCTTCTATAATTCTTGAAATTAGTGGAATATCCTTGAGTTTTGCGCTTCATCCAATATCATTTTATTGGAAGATATGAACTTTCTTATTAAATATCAATATTTTCACCCAAAGTACTATTCACAGGGTACTATTCACGGGTTACTATTCACCCGGTTACTATTCACTATAATATTATTCACTCGGGTATTCGAGGCACTTTTCATGTCGAGGTACTATTCACGAGCTACTATTCACGGGTTATTATTCACCTGATTACTATTCAATCAAAAATTGTTCCCTCGGGTATTTGAGGCACTTTTTATGTCGGGATACTATTCACGGGGTACTATTCCTGAAGTACTATTCATAGAGTACTATTCACGGGGTACTATTTACCAAAAATTTTATTTCTTTTCTGTCCAAATTATTTTTGATACATGGATATTATTCTTGAATTTTACTCCACAAAGCAGTATCATATTGAAAATTTGGACATTATTGAATTCTGGATAAATTAAATTATAAATCTTTAAAAATTTATCCTTTGCTTTTTTTTAATTGAATTCTTATATCATTGTCATCATCCCCATGCTAATATTGTGATGAAAGTCATCTTTGGCTTACGTGCATAGATGGACTGTTGATTGGTATGATTATGACCAGGGATAATTCGGTATGATCATGACCATTGATGATTACACGAATAATTCTTGGCCCGTAGTGCAAGAATAATTTGTGGACGTGATGCTAATGAATATCCTTGGCCCATAGTGCAGGGATGATTCGATGATGTGATCTATTTATTAAGTTGAGTCCCAGCAATAAAGTTAATGATAAACTTTTTAAATCATAGAAGATAGTAGATATCATGCTCTACTTGACTCTTCTAATGGATTGCTTGTTCCGCTGCAGTTAAACTTGTTGTCTATTATATTCTATCAGTTTAACATTGTTGAAGGCTAATGATAACTTATTCTGCATTATCTTAGTCATAATATTTCTTACTGGGCTAGTTGAGCTCACCCTTTTACTTCCATTGTTTTCTTCAGGAAAAGAGAACGTAGCCGGAACTAGTCGGGGAACGGAGTGATGGCCCGAGATGGTGTTATAGTAGTCCTCATTATTCTATAAAATAGTGTGCCAATATATGTAACGAGGACTCCATTTGAGTTTGGATATTGTCTAGAAGACAATATTCGTGTAAAAACTCTCAGCTCATGTTGTATAATTAAGTTTGTATTTATATTTTGTACCATGTATTTGGTGACCCAAGATGGGTGATGTATACCTATTTTGGGGGCATCACAAGCTACTTCCCTATTTCTTTTATCTCAAATGACAGCCACTTTGGTGGCGACAATCATATCCTTATCGTTCCCAGCTAGTAGGATGTCATCGATATACATAGATAAGATAAGGAATTTATCTTTGGACCGTTTGATATATACACAATGGTCTTCCTTATTTATCATAAACCAATCATTAATTACGAATCAATAGAATCTCAAATACCATTGTCTGGATGTCTGTTTCAAACCATAGATAGAACGTTTGAGCTTGCATACTTTGTGCTCTTATCCTTCTATGACGAAAACCTCTGGCTGATCCATGTATATTTCCTCAGCTAAATCTTCATTGAGAAAAGTTGTCTTAACCTCCATTTGATATAACTCCAAATCCAAATGCGCGACAATCACTAGGATAAGGCAAATTCATAACTAGTGAGAAGGTTTCCTCGTAATCAATTCCCTCTTATTGGGTGTAGCCCTTGGCTACAAGATGAGCTTTGTACCTTTAAATGGAACCATCCGCCTTGTATTTGACTTTAAGAACCCATTTGTTCCCAATAGCCTTTCGCCTTGGTGGAAGGTTAACTAAGTCCTAAACTTGATTAGTCCTCATGGACTACATCTCTTCTTCCATTGCAATCATCTAATTATCTCTTGTAGCAAATGATAGAACGTCTCGATTAGATCAAGGCTCCTCATTATCTTGTGCATCAGCCACAAAGACATTCCCCTCAATCTCAAAGAGACGACGTGTAATGTTACCCCTTTGACTTCTACGCATTTGAGGAACATGAGACTCCTCATTCGATAGAAGAGAACTGCTCGAAGGCATGTCACTCCCACTTTCTATAGGAGCCTGAGGAATAACCTCTTCGGTCTCAACTATATGAGTTGGGGCGCCTAAATCTTCCTCAATCTCATAAAGGTTCATCTCCTTGCTCACATCACCTCTGTTAGGGAAATCTATCTCAAGAAAATCTTCATCTCATGACTATATCTCGGATACAGTCCCATCAGCCTGCTCACCAACAAACACATAACCTTTAGAGTGTTCAGAATATCTTACAAAGATACACTTCTTATCCCTGGGGCCCAACTTCCCATGCTGATGAGAAGTGTTTACACGTAAGCTGCTGATCCCCAAGGCGCATTCCACTCAATTCAGGATTTCTACCGATCCACATTTCATATGGGGTGGACAGAACTGATTTCGAAGTCACACGATTAAGTATATATGTCATAGTCAACAATGCATCACCCCAATAGGATATAAGCAAATTGTCTTGCGCCATCATAGACCTAACCATGTCTTTAATAATGTTCGGTTCCTCCTCTACGCCACACCATTTTGTTATAGAGTTCTAGGGATTGTCAGTTGCCTGATTATCCCTTTTTCCTCACAAAGTTTTTTAAATTGATTGGACAGATACTAGCGGCCTTGGTCAGTTTGAAGTGTCGTAACAATTTTATCTAACTGATTCTCAACCTCAATCAAATAACGTCTAAAACATTCTAATGCCTTAGACTTATGAGAGATCAAGAAAGTGTACCTGAAGTGCATATAGTCATCTATCATTGTGAGAAAATAAAAACGTCCATGCCTTTCATTCACATTTATAGGGCCACAAATGTCTGACTGAATGAGCTATAATGGTGTTTCTGCCCTTGCGGCTTTACCGAATGGTTTTCTAGTTGATTTCCCTGTCAAACAATGTTCACATGTGGGTAGATTGACCTTAGCGAGTGGGCCTAAAAGACCTGCTCGAGCTAACTTGGTCATTCTATCTTATCCAATATGGCCTAATCTAGCATGCCATTGAATTGAACCATCATGATCATTTTTAACAAGTAAGGAATACAAATCATTACTATTACTGCTAGAATCAATAGTATCCAAAACCATAAAACCATTCATCATAAAACCATGTCAAAAAACATTCATCCCACGAGAAATTACAACACCATTATTCTTAAAACAAATAGAGCATCCTAAACGAAGTACTGATAGAACAAAAAATAAATTATGTCGGACATCCAGCGCATAAAGTACATATATAGGATCAATGCAGAGCATCATCGCATTTCCAATTTGTAAGTGCCAATGCCTAACACGTCCACACTGGAATTATTCCCCATATATACTTTTCTGCCAGCTGAAATACGGCGGTACTCCATAAACCCGGTCCAATCACGCGCTATGTGAGCCGTTGCTCCGGAGTCTACACTCCACAAATGGAGAGAATGAGCAAGGAATACAGTGGAAGACACTAAACATATAGCTTGATCAAGACAAGTGAGTACCTGATTCGGCTCAGTGCAATCATGAGCAAAGTGTCCTGCTGTGCCACGGTTATAACAAATCAACTTGTCATTGTCCTTCTCACCAGCCTCTGCAACCTTTTAAGGCGCCTTAACATTACCAATCTCTATTTGTTGAGCCTTTAGGCGTTTATCTTTTAGTCGTTTAGTCCTTAAACGCTCAACCTCTAGCTGCTCAGCTTCTAAGCGCTCAAGGTGATGAAAAATATTTTATAAATATTTAATATTTTCATCTTGAGCTATATTAGTCTTGAAATTGTTCCAATTGTCAAGAAATGAACGTATCACTGTCAGAATATGTTTTCATCTGACAAAGGGTTGCCAGCAGCTCCTAACGCTTCAATCATATTCGACATGACCTTAAGATGTTCTCTAAAGGAGTGTTCATCTTTCTTTGTATAATTGTCGAATTTGGTAGTTAAGAGATGCAACCTAGCCATGTCCATTTTCTTTTGGGAAAAGAAAGAAGGAGAATCTTATCAGAGATATTCGAGTAATTCACCACAATATATAAATCATCTTTGTCGCATGAACCAAATTAACATAAAAATAATAGGACATAAATTAGAAGGGAGACTTTGTCAGGCTTAGGAATCACAATCCGTTTAAATGTCTAATTATTTAAATTTAATTTTTCAGCGCACAAGACGTGTCATTCAGGGAATAATTTAATTAAATTACTACAACCTAAATCAATCCCACTAGGAACAAGGATATATATGTAATTACAACATGATAATTTAATTTCAAGCACCAACGATTAATATTCCAAAATATTAACAAAAGGAATTAAATAATAGGCAATATTACTCAATTAATATACCAAGTATATATGCTATAAAAATATTAATATGCATCCAAAAAAATTTCAATAGTATATTAACATCACAAAAATTACTGTAATTTTTTGGAATTTTTCTGATAATTTTGCTAATTATCACAATTAATTAAACATTGCATAAATAGTTGGAAATTAACCGAAGATATCTAAATCTGTTAATTTCTTCCAAAAAATTTATAACAGTATCTCATCATCATTAAAAGGGTATTGTAATTTTCTAGAATTTTTGTGATAAGTTTGCTAATTTTCATAATTAATAAACCATTAATTAATAGATAGAAAATTAACCAAAAATATCAAAATCTGTTAATATTTCAAAATTCCAGTATAAATATTAATTATATGCTAATAATTTATATCTGTTAATTTTACATAATTTAATAATCATGTTACAATTTATTAATTAATTTCCATGCATAAAAATAATTTAATAAATCATTTCTGAAAATAAAATTTAAAAATAATAAAATCTAGATAAAGGGGTCGACACCAAGGGTCAAAAGGGTGGGTCAAATCGGGTCAACGGGTCAGATCGATCGAGTAGAGGAGCCGCGTGTCTGGCGCGTATGCCATACACGCGTTACATGAACAATAATCAGCGCATTCATGCGACGCGGGTCGTTATGCGCTTTCCAAGTGCAAGCAGCCACACGCTTCTTGACATTTTTCGCGACGTAAATCAGTTTGTTCTGATTGACTTCCTTCCTTGATCACTATGGTATGTTCAAAATCCATTTTGGAAGCTTCCATGATATGGTTGTGACATACACAACTCTTACTGAGAGTGGAATTATACTTCTCCTTCAACCTCCAGTCACCAGAAATTTTCAAAATCTCAATTTCGCGACCCAAATTTTGAGAGACCATATCTCTGCCTAGATTAGTACGATTTAAGCGTATAATATATCATTGGAAAGCTTATAAGATATACTACGCATACATAACAAAATCTTTCAAAATGGACAATCACAAAAAAAAATTATGGTTGGTCAAAGTAGGTTGTTCGCAAATTAGGGTTTTTAATTAATTATCCAATTAAACCCAAATTATACATATCATACATTGTGTTTAGGCTACAACATACTGCAATATTAGCCCCTAATAATTAGTGTAACTAAGATTGCCATTAATGATGTTTTCAAGTTTTTAAACATGTAATCATGGCATAAAGTGTAAATATTTCATACATAGCATACATGAGATCATTAAACCATGCTCTGATACCATTGTAGGGATTTAATACGTATGTTATTTCACATATTTACACATAATAGAAGGATCAAAGGCATACCTCTTGGAGCGTGATTAAACCTTTAATGCGGAAAACCTCCTGCTATTCCTGAAACCCAGCAGTGTCTCCGAACTACGATCGAGAACGGAGCACTAACTTACGGTTTATAACATTTTTTGGTTTGGTCTGTATTTGGGAGCGCTCTGTATATGGCCAAACTGAATGAATTGCTTATTAATCGATTAACTGAAGAGGCATGAGTATTTAATACGGAGTGGTTGAACCACTCCCCCAATTTCTCTCCACGTTCAGTCAAGTCACGTTTAACTTAATGAACGGCTCCATTGACCTTGTCAATTGGGAAAATTGTTAGTTAAATCAAACGGGTCGGACCCTCCATGGACGATCCATTTAAATACCCAATGTCCAACATATATAAAATATTTGCTCAGAAAAACTAGAGCAGGCAAACATTGTGGATTAATAACGTACTAATTCTCACAATAGTTAGTCGTCGAAGGTCTTACGCTTGTAGTGGTTCTTCCTATTATCTTGGTAAAAGTTAGTTAGTGGTTGGGCCATAAGGAATTCGATCCCCTTATTAGATTGGGGACAAACGCCTTCGCTTTAGGGTTTTGTCAATATAGTACTAAAAAAAAGATTCTGCTCAGACTAAATCAAGTCTACTACAACTCATACGAGTGCTTACCTATAAGGCAGAACGCTCTCAGCTATACTAATATTAAAATAATCATGTGACTTGATTGATGAAATAGTAACTCTCCCACAAAAAGAATATATTTTTTTAATCTAATCTTTCGTTCTTCAGTAGCTCAATAGTATTAGGAATAAAAGTTTCTTTATGGATTATGGAGAAAAAAAATATGGTTGTAGAGCACAATACACTAAAAGTTGTGCATCCCCAAAGCGCAAGAATTTTGTAACATTTCTTGTTGAGAATTAAGTCACGCAAAACAAACAACACAATTAAGAGAATTAAAACAACACAATATTTAACGTGGTTTGATTCTCAATATTCATTCCATTCCTTAATAACTGACGTTTTAGGATAGTTTTTGTTCCTAAATATATGACGTTATAGTATTTCTAGGAGAATTGGTTACATTATTTTCTTAATTACGCCTAAACATTTAATACTCTCTTTAATTCTCTCCTATTTTTCCAAAGCTACTTTTCTCTCTTTTAATATCTTACCTGTATACTCTCTTTAATTCCTATATTTTCTCTATTCTCTAACAATATGTCTCTCTCATCTTTATCACCTACAATTTAGTTTTTCATTTATCTATCAAGGGTATTTTTGGTAATACATAGTAATTTTAATGGAGTAATTTTAGGAGTTTTAATTTTCTTAATCCATATGCAAAAACCTTAAACGTCACATATTTAGGAATGGAGGGAATAACTTAATCCACAAAACTAACTTCAATATATTAATTTTCACGGTACAACTTTTTGCAAGGAATAAATACTGAAAAACCCTCCCTCAAACAATCACCCAAGACCCAATTATACCATCTCTCAACTTTATAATATGTTACTATCTCTTTGATTGTGTTCTATCCCTCTCTAAATACAAGAGTCTATTTATAAAGTACCCACAACTTGCATTTCCATAATAGCAATCCGTGAGGTAACCTAACATTTCTAATTGACTACCAATTATTTATCTATTTATAAATTAAGGGGTAACCTAACATTTCTAATTGACTATCAATTATTTATCTACTCATAAATTAAAAAAGTCATGGTTAAATGAGGGAGAAAGTAGGGAGTTTGTTAATAATAAGGACAAATTTATCAACATAATATATATTGCCTTGTTCACTGATCAAATCTTGTCGGAATAAGTTATAACTAATCTTGACTTGTGAGACTTATGTTCTGGGTAACTTTTGTTTTGAGTACCATACCCAACTTATGTTTTGAATAGCATTTGACATTCACATATAGTTTTGGCTTCAATCTCGACACGGCACATAATCATTAGTCCTAATTAGTCTTGATTTCAATCTCGATATCTTTGTCATTTACATCTACTTGCAAGTGTCACATAAACATTTTTGCCATTTGCATTCATGATTTTTTTTTTTTCCATATATATCATCAAATATTATGTGTTATTTTGAATTTGAGTTGAGTTGCGATACAACTTTATCTTAACCACTTTATCTTAACCGTCGAATTCCTTTAACATTAACCCATAGCAATCGATAAAATTTGTTTTTAATTTCCTCCACCGTCTCATCTCAATATAGACAATTATTGAAATATTTTCACCTAATAGATTAAATGTTGTTTTCCTTACACTCTTTTAACTACACTGAAATATCATGCAAATTGTGTGGAAAGTAAATGATAAAATTGTGGAGAACTAGATGCAGAAATCATGGGTAAAACTGTTGGATTATCAAATGGCATGACTAGAATTATCATGCAAATTGAATTCCTCTTTTTCTTTTTCTTGCTAATCAATAATTGCTAACTAGCTTTTATCGGAGATAGAGTACCCGTCTGGGCAAGAGAGCATTGACCCTTTTGAATTTCAATTTCTGTTTACACCATTTTAAGTGAAAAAAAATATGCATCACGAATCTTAATGGGAAAAAGGGGCTGGCTCTCAGCTCCAGTCTTGCAGACTCGACAGGGAGGATTATTAATCCCATAATATGATAACATTGATCAAGTAGTGAGAGGATAACAAGCATTTTGTGACATGATGATCCAAAAAAGAGAGGAAAATTTTAAAATGTTTGCACCCAGACAGGTAAACTTTTCAGAAATTCAAGTAAAAACATGGAAGGGTTCAACCAACCTCAGAATGCTCTCCAAATGATCGACGGCACTAATTTTGGAAATAGGGTAGTCATACTTTTAAAATTGATGTAATTCATAACACTTTGAAAACATTTTATATGACAATTGGAACTTTTGAGGCCAATTTAATTTTTATGGGTTAAAAAAGGGCTTAAATAATATGGTAAAAAGTGAAAGCTAAATCAAGCAACACAAGATACCATCATAAAATCATCATTAAAATTGTCACGATATGTTTACAGACCACATGAACTTTGCGGAAAAGTAAAAAGAACTTGTACCATGGGCACACAGTTCACAAATAAATAGCTTACTTAGAGTTTCACTTCTCTATCATATATCCAGCTGAACGGCATGGTGCCTGCTTCCTTGGCTCTTCCTTGAGCTCGCTCTTGCAGCCTTGTGATTCTATGAGGCAACCCACAAACATAGTCCTGAGCTTTTCGCCCTGCGCCAGATAATCCTGTTAAATCCGCCACTTTCCATCTCCCAACCAAAAACTGCAATATATCTGCATAGTCCTTAGCAGTGTAGACCTGAAGCCGCTGAGCAACAGCAGAGAAGTGCTCAAAAAGGTTATCATCACTGCCATCATACATCAAGTGGGCCGGCATAGCGATTTTCTTCTGCATCATGTCAGCAAAAGCCTGGATGGTTCCATCAGGGTCGATCTCAAATAACTTCTCAACTATTTTGGTGTAAGCAGTTTCGTGGCGCTTCTCATCAGAGGCAATTGTTCCACATATTTGAGCTAGCTTAAGGTCCCCATACAACTTTGCATGTCTAGCTGTGTTCCCGTGGGAAATAAATGTTGCTCGCTCCTGAAAGGATGTATAGATGAATCCCAGGTAGGGATTATTTTCTGTCTGGGGATCCTGAAAGTGGCAAAATTAATTATTAGTTAAGCACCATAATCATGTGATAGCTTTGAAAATAAAAAGGAAAGACCTCTCAGGATTTCTAGGCATATCTATAAAAATTAACTAAATCTTATACAAGACCTTTGGAGAGACCCATAGTTCTTATTTGGAGAATCTCCGAAAATACACTATTTAGAGAAAGAACTTATAAGTTCAAATACTTACGCTCCAAGCATGCAAGAAAGAACTTATAAGTTCAAATACTTACGCTCCAAGCATGCATGTTCTTGCGTAATCTACCAGAAAAACATGTCCTCTTCTTCTTTTTTCTTTCTTGGGACTATTTTGAACTTGTAGAAAACTTTCTGCTCCTTTTTACTATGAAAATGGTAATAAATTATGTGGAAACTAGATTCAAGAAATACTTCCAAGTAGTATAAGATCCTAGTTCTACATTGAAACATTTTAGCAAATTTTTTAATTAAATGATGATAGAAAACTATTAGTATTGTTCTACTTAATAAGATGCTCGTAGCTTGCATTCTTGTGGAACCATTTTCATTTATAAAGTTAAATGTGCGGGAGCTAAATGTAACACAATTCCCTCATCCCACCACCACCAAAAAAAAAAGTCAAAACAAAAATTTCCTTTTTTCCCACTTACAGAAAGGAAAGTAAATGCAAGGAAAATCCTGGCTCAACCTCTTCATCTTCCTGACAGCTTAGCGGAAAGAAATTGGGAAAAGATAATTTATAAGAGTAAAACTAGGTGGGCAAGTAACTCACCATTCCTGACCCAATCAGATACTGAATTGTCTTCTCAATTTGCCTCATGTCTACTCGTCCAGATAGATAAAGATACTTATTGAGAAGGTCACCATGCCTGTTTTCTTCAGCGGTCCAAGCCCTTGTCCAAATTCCCCAAGGCGTAGGACTCGCCCCTGTTTCATCACGAACACCATCTAAAGTATTAAGCATCGTTTGATACGTTGGAAGGGCTTCTTCTGTGATCATATCTCCAACCAATACAACAAAGTAGTCATCTGGAAGCTCCTTTGCCCTCTCTCGAAGTTCAACAACTTGATCATCAAATCCATCAGACGCAGGATCTGGCAAAAAGTCCTGTGGTTGCCAACAGCTCTCAACGGGCTTTAGGTGAACCAATATGTTCTGCTCAGCCCACTGCTCCATAGATTTGAAGATCTCAATCTTGTCCCGAGCCATTGAGTGCGTCACCTGAACACGAATTTCCCGAGGAGGGCTAAAAGGCTTCTTCAGATTTTCAACATCCCTAAGAGAAAAAACTGGAATTATATAATTGGAAATGGGAGAACTTAAACACTTGCATATATATAATTAATAATCGAAACAGGCTCTTCACAAAACCATGATATAGAATTACAAATTATGAATAGATGTTGATATGAACTTCAATTCTCGTAGATTTCTTGCGTTCACAATGAGATTTGAAAGATATAGCCCTAAGCATGTGCATGTCTTTGTAAGTGTGTAAGAGCATCTCCAGCAGGCCGATCCTAGACTAAATCTAGGACTCAAGATTTCACTCCAGCAGTAAGACTAAATATAGTCTACGGTGAGCCAAAAAGACTATATCAAGGAACAACATTTGATGCACTATAATTTTAAATATATTTAAATGTGAGTGTAGAAGAATGATTGGTGGACTATAATTTCATTAAATATAATATAATCTTTTAATATTGACAAACTATCCCATGAATTGATGTCATATGAATTAAATAAATATAGTCCATGGTATAGTCCACCTTGCTGGAGATGCTCTAATAACATCTAATTAGTTATGATTAGAAAGGCTTAATACACATTGCCCAGGAGGCCAAGAGAAAATCCTTTGAATGTGACAACTAGTAGTTAAATGAGTCGACAAAACTATCAAGTTCTCAACAAAATTAAATGCATAATGCCTTGCTAATGTCAAAAAATTAAATGAACACTATTGAATATCCTAAACCTCCTCCATCCCCACCAAATAGAAAAAACACAATCATGTACACACATGCATAAACATCCTAAAACACCTAGTGCTAAAAAGGAATAATGATTTTAAAATGGATTACACATCTTGCCCGATGGGGAGGGGTTAGGGGGGTGAATCAAATCTCATTTCATGAAATATCTGAATAAGGCAATTGAAACAATGAGACAAAATAAATAAATTTTATACAAAAAAAAAAGAAAAAAGAAAGACCAAATACAAAAATTAATTCGGAAAAAAATAACAAATAACAAATAAAACTGTAAATTGACAAAAACAATGTTAAATGATTATAAAATACAAATTAGATTTGAAAATACTCCCTTCATTCTAAAACTATAGATCCTTCTCCAAAAATTAGAAATATATTTCTAAAACAAGGACCCTTCAAATGTACCCCTAATTTTATCTAACAGTGGTGATGTTGGTGGTGGTGTGATGCTAAAAATGAAGACAAAATAGGAACTTATGTCACTTAATAGTCTTAAAATAGAAATATATCTTTATGTTGAAATAAGCTAGAGAACAGATGGAATACAATGTAAATGATTATCAAACAAAAATGGGTATGTGAGGGAGAGACCAATATCAGCAATTAACGTGAAATAGCATTGAAATCACAAGAAATGCCTATAAATTAAACCATTTCTAATCAAAATAAGAACAAAATAACAACCCAGATACAGAAAACATCAAAATACCCCAAGAAGAATAAACATTAAATCAAAATCTAAAAACGGGTCAATGAATTTGAAAAAAATTAAGTAAACAACAATCAAATGAAAGAGAAAGAGAACTGACTTGGAGTTAGGATGGATAGTGGAAGCCATGAAAAACTTGGGAAATCTGACACTGGCCATTGGTGGCAGAGCAAAAACAGGGTTTTTCTGGCATTGGAAAGTAAGGGGATTGAGCTTCAGAGCCATCTCCTTTCCTTCTACAGAGTTGTGAGGAGAGAGAAAAGAGGGGAGGACAAAATCTTATGAGAGAGAAATAGAGAAGAAGTATAAACGGTGGGACATGGAAGCTAGTGAAGGAGCATTATATATATATATATATATATATATATACACACTTCTGTGACGAATGTTATACCATCGACCTGCCCGTGGTTTTTGTTATTCAATGTACTCCCCCTCCCACCAAAATAAATATTACTCCAGTGAGAAATGTGACTCAACTCAAGTGTACAGGTGGAATCTTAACATAAAGACACCTGGCAGCAATGAAACAAATACTTGTAACATTAAAATTTAGAATATTTTAGATGAAGATGTACCATCAAACTGCCCATGGATTAATAATATATTGTTCAAAAAAAAATATCCGAAATACACATTTCAAATTATAAAATATTTTTTTTATGAATTATATGTATACACAGCTGTGTAGTACACAACTATATTATAGCGATAATTTTTTAAAGCTATAACGACGGTTCAATCATCGCCATAAACTAGAATATCTATTATGACAACTGATCTGGCGCCGTAACTTAAAAAAATTTGTGTATATATATTTTTTCTTTCTTTTATATATAATACTCCCTCCTATTCAGATTAAATAACATTTTAGAGTTAAGCACACTTATTAAAAAATAATACAAAAATGTCTTTTATGTCCCTAATTAATTATTTCTCTCTCCACAATTATCTCTTCTCATTCTCCACAATTGTCCCTAATTAATTATTTCTCTCTCCACAATTGTATTTACTAAGCATATTAAATAGAGGGGTAAATTAGGAAAAAATAGTGCAATATTGCATAGAGATTCTAAAATGATATTTATATAGAATAAAATTAAACTCCTTAAAACGTTATTTAATCTGAATAGGAGGGAGTATGATAATATGAGAGGGAGTGTATTCAAATATATAAAAAGACGTGATCTCACGCAAACGTAAGGTAGTCCTTGCCTTCCATTTTACCTAAAATTAATTTTATGTCAAAACTACTTAATTTAATTAAACCAAAGAAGATACTATAGTGGTAAAGACCTCTATTTTAATGAAGAGTCCCTCTTTTTTAGGAGTGTGCAAAAAAATCGTTTTTTTTTTGTTTTTGGACGAATTGTGTAAGACCCCGAATTTTATGAAATAAAAGTATTTAATTTTTCTTATAATTGTTATTCAATAAATGGTTAAATTGATAAAAGTTAAAGTTAAGGGTGATATATGAAATTTTTCAAAATACGCAAGTGGTTATAAAATATTCATTTACATTAGGAAATATTCGTTTGGTCGTGGAATATTCTTGTTGTGGGGAATATTCGCATTTAGCCTTGACCATTCATTGGGCCCCATAATGTAATAAGCGCTTCGGATGAAGAAAAGCGACAAATTTGTGTTTTTATAAATAATGACGTAGTTATTCTGCTAATTATCTTTGTTGGAATACCTTGTGGTTAAAATATAGTAATACGCTGCGTGGTTTGCATAAAGAAGCACACAATATTGCCGCGATATTTTTGAATTATTGATTCTTACGTGAGAAGACACTTACTCAATAATTGTTACAGTAATTCTTCGCTCAATATTTTATTTTATTGATTCAATAATTATTGCGTTAATATTTTATATTATTGTTGTTTCAATAATTGTCACTAAGTACGATATTTTCCATTATCGGATCAAGAATTCATATTATTTGAATAATATTATTAGATAGCATTATTGGCAATGTCTAAAAAGTTCTATCAAGGAGAGGTTTGGTCACCCTAATTGCGCCCGATGAGGAGAAATCCTTATCTGAAAGCCCCTCTTCCTAGACAAGGCTGTCTCGGGTTGTCATTATTGTAATTTTGTAATATTATTTGTGAATAATTAATTATTGATTTATATGATAAGGAAATATTTATTTGATGTGGATATAAATGATGGATTTATTTATGTGGTTATAAATGAAGGAATTAACGTTGAGGTGTTTTATCAGTATTTTGTCGGATTGGAGGTATTAAAAACTCAAATCGGTGTTCTTAAAGCTTTATTGCGTGAGTTATAATTTTAATCCGACCGTTGGATCGTTGTGATTTTTAGATATGTTATACATATATGAGTTGAGTATATGTCTACAAATTTTGAACCATTGAAAATTAACGCATGATTTGTTATGAATTTTAAAAGGTGTTAAAAATCATCCGTTTGTGGATTTCGGATATTTTCTGTTTGGAATTTGGAAAAATTCAAAGCTACAAAGTTGTAGAGAATTCGATTTCATGCAGAATGGACATAAAGTTCATATTTTTCTGATAAACGGGCTATTTTATATGAATTACTGAAGTTTCGGAAAATAAAACAATTTTTATTAAAATAGGGGTGGGACCCACTTTTGTCATTTGTTAAAAACATGTGCTGAATTTCTTGTTCAAAGGTGGTGGCTGAATTTTTGATTCAAATGAGGCATGCGTAGAAGGTGAATAAATAATAATAATAATTTATTATTTAGTCTCCTTTGACGTTCTAGCATTTTCCTATAAATAGGCGCTTAAGTTAGAATTGAAAAACACACCAGAAACTGAAGTTTTCTCTCTCTATATTCTTAAGCGTATTTTTGTGAGTATTTAGATACTTGGAGAGTTGCTATTCAGTGCAAGTTTCCTTCGGCTTTTCATCCGACATTCCGGTCGAAATATTGCTCTTTTGAGGTAAGAAATTTTAAGGGTTATTATGTTTTTCAGTTTCGTAATTTTTTGGACCTTTAAAAATTCTGGAAAAATTTAAAATGATAATTTGATGAGTTTTCTTGATTGTGTCCAAAAATGGCAATTTTTGGATGTATAGATTATGAGTTATGAATTTTATGAATTTTTTTTTTTTTAAAGTAAACCCTTATAACTCCTTGTGGTTAACTCCAAAATTGGTGAAATTTTTATTGGGAGTACATGTATATAATAGCAGTATACTCTGTAAAATTCAGAATTTTTGGACAAAGGTACAATTTATGATAAATGTCTAAATATTCGGCAATTTTGACCATGTGAAAAATAGTAAATGAATTTTAAAAATTCCAAGAAAAATATATGTTCAATATGGGACTATATTATGCTAAATCCCAGAAAAGAAATATTTTTGGAACTGATTTGGTATTTTTCATAAAAATAGACTAGTTATGAATAAATAAATTAAATATGTTATGTGAAGTAATAAAATTAAAAAATAGAATTTTATGGCTTGGAAATCCTATATATGGTATATGCAGATTTTTGATGAGGTTGTTAGTTATTGGTGATGAAATCTTATGAGTTTGGCATTTTAGTATGATTAAATGCATTAATTAGTAAAGTGTAAACAATTAAAATAAATTATTTATAAGTTTAAGAAATGATTAAAATATTATGATAGTATTAATAATATTAGATTATGAGATTATTAAGCGATTTATAACATTTGGATTAAGGTGTTATGAAATCATTGATTTATGAATCTTACTCTTGAAATTAAATGCAGTTGTTGATCGTATTGTTTTTATATCATATATAACATTTTATAATCCGGTGATGAAATTTCTCTCCGACTTAAGTGTAAAGATGGGTAGATTATTGATATGATCGTGACTATGGGTTCTCTTTGGCCGAAGATTGCAAAAGAGGCAATTGTTGGTGGTATGATCATGACCATGAATTTACAATTGAATATTTTTAGTTTAAGTGCAAAGGTGAATTGATCAACATGGTTATAATTATTGTTTATATAAATTTCGAAATGATTATATATTTCTTTGAGATATGAATATCTTTGGCCTCAGTGCAAATGAGATGACCTTCTTGAATATCTTTGGCGTGTAGTACAAAGATGACCTGTTGTTGAATATCTTTGGCCCGTAGTGCAAAGATGATCTGTTGTTGAATATCTTTGGCATGTAGTGCAAAGATGAACTGTTAATGAATATCTTTGGTCGTAGTGCAAAGATGAACTTATTAGTATGATTATGAGCAGGAACTGTGATTTGGTATAACCATGATCTTTGATGTTTCAGGTAAAGACATGTGAAGAAAAAATATCTTCGTCTTGTATGAGAAGAGAAAATTAGAACTACAATTATGATTATGAGTTATTCACATGACTGTGAACAGGATCTGTTGATTAATGTTACAGGGTTAAAGCATTATTGGTGGACTTTTAATATGGAGAAGATAATAGACTTTATGGTCTATTTGACTCTTCTAATGGATTGATCGTTCGCCACAACTATGGTTGAAAAGTTTTATCATCTACCATATGTTCTAAATCTCGATTTATTATCGATGAAGGTTATTGATAATTTAATTATCTTTAGTTATGATATTCTTTCTTTGGGCTAGTTCATGGCCACCCCTTTTGCTTTCACAATTCCTTTCGTGTAATAAAAGTGTGCATTTTGGGTCAATGGGGATAACAAGGAAATAGTGTGGTGGTCAAGAGACTATCAAAGTTTCTCAAAGACATTATAAAGCGGCATGGCATACAATATATAATTGTATTGAGGACCTAAGATGTGTGTGTCGATATTATTATCGTCACTTAATAATTGATTTTGGTGAACAACAATAGGGTGAGGTGAACCCAACTTTGGAAGGGTGTTTTGCCACTATCATACAAGATGTCTAATGACATACAATCTTGTGTTAACATAAGAAAGGGTTGTGCACATCCACTTGCTGAGTATATCTACGAGCACTACCTATATGATCTTGGAGTTGGGTTGAAACATAATGTTTAATCGCAGACGGTGGAGATAGTTATATGTCAAGAGAAGACTCACCATTGGAAGGAACATGATAGTAATCTTCTCATTTTTCTTTGGGGTCTATTGGATCAACCAAGGATAATTCTCTGGACATATGATATATATCATAACTTAGATTCATGGCCTCCTATGTATGAAGGTTTTATTGAGCACTTCCCAAATATTTTAATTTCTAAAAGCAGTTCTAGATTGTACCTTTATGTAAGGTATCCTTTGTGAGTCTTGTCCATAGTTGGGACATGAGTCACGATTGGTATTAAAACTCACAATATATGTGTTGTTGTATTTTGCGAGACAATTGTAGTAATAAAGTTGTAGTTATTTTTTACGTACCATGTATTTGACGACTCGAATAGGTTGGATGGATTGGACCTATTTTGGGGGTGTCACCTGCATCTGCATGGGTTCAGATATCCGATCCAACCCAGAATCTAGGTATCGGTATCAAGATTTGAGCGATTTTGATCTGGGGTTCGCTTTAAATCTTGGTTCGGTTCGGTCCGGTAAAAACCGGTTGAACACCCCCACTCCTTTTATTGTGTAGATTACATGTTGTAGTAATGAGATTTTTTAAATTTCTTTTTAGATTTTTAAATTTGTACATATTTATTTTTTTAATATTAAACTTTAAAGACTAAAATTTATTATGAAGTAAAAATGAAAGCTCATTTAACAATTTAAAAAATAAATAAAATGAAAGCTCTCTGGGATAAGTTGGTTTAATCTACAAGAAATCAAATAGTTTACAAAAAATCAATTATGATTGTTCTTAATATTAGATTTTTCAGAAGTATAGATAATCAAGGTTATTGTTCTTGACTAAGATAGGTATTTTCTTTTTCTTTTTTATATTAATCTTTTTTTTCTTTTTTTTTCCAGGTATTTTCAAACTTCCAAAAATACCCTTAGAGTTCAAATATTATTATCGTAAAGGACTTGAGATTTTAGTTCTCTAATAATTTTTATACTTTAATATTTTTGAAAAAATTGGGTCAATGTTACTAATTCAAATCAAAAGCCAGATTTATTTATTTTTGAGAGCAGAGGAAGTTATTATATGTTACCTAGGTGATTTTAAGAGTTTAATATTAAAACTATGTTAAAGATGAGGAGAGGTTGCTCATCAGCCAAAGATATTATAGAGTAAAAAGAAATTAGGTAAAAAAAGGGGGTGTTTACCATTAAGTTAACTTTGGTCAATTGATCAATACAGTGTTGACTCGTAGACGGGAGGTGACCTCTCTCTGTGTTTTAGCATTGTATTGGTCACATGACCAACTTACCATAAAATTAACTTCATGATAATCGAATCCGATAAAAAAGTTCCTTTTCAAGAAACAAAAAGTTATGGATAAATAGTTTGAAAAAATTCAACCAACTCAATTTCAAAATGTTTGCTAGCCCATTAAAATGCTAAGAATTTTCTTTGAATTTGGGGAAGATTTGTAGGGATAGTAAATGTATATATATAACTTATATATATACATTTCTCTAGCTATAAATAGGCCCATTTCATTTAATAGAAAAGAGTTTACTTCACTTTTATTTCTAATGAGCTTAGATGATGCCATTTTATGTGTTAATGAGCTTTCACAAGGAAGATGTACAAAAATTGTTTTTGGACTTAAAAATTCTAAATTTCAGTCCACTTTAGATCTCTACCATTTTAAATCTATAAATTATTTTTTAGATCCGTCAAATGTGAGACCCCAAATTTTATAAATAAAGATTTATAAATTTCTTGAAATATTTTTTTGAATATTATGGTGTGGATTTGATATAATGTTATAGTTGTGGGTAATATTTATAAATTTAATAAATTATGCAAGTTGTTATATAATATTCGATTGGTCGGGGAATATTCTTTTTGTCGGGAAATATTTGTACAACGACACAATCATTGGTGGACCCCGCAACGAAATTATTGTCGGATTGAGAAAACGACAAAAATATTTTATGAAAATAACGGTATGAAGTTTTACAGTTAAGCTGTTGAAACACCCGTGTTAAAAGTACAAGAATGTCTGGCGTGGTTGCAAAGTAGCACCCGGTTTTGATTATTGATGCTTACGTGAGAAGTCACTCAATTTTATTTAATTATTGCTTCAGTAATTGTTGAATAGTATCTCACGTTAATTGATTCAATTATTGTCGATATTTTATATATTATTAAATCAATAATTGAGACGATGAAATTATTAATATTATTATTTGCAATATTAACGATGTCTAGAAGTTCTGCCAAGGAGAGGTTTAGTCACCTAATTGCGCGCCAATAGGGAGAAATCCTTATTGGAAAGCCCCCTCTTTCCTGGGAACGACCTGGTCGATTAATAGTGTGAATTATAATAATGATGATGAAGTTTTGTTTTATTAGTATTATTAATGTAATAAAACAGAATAGCTTTTTATATAAAACAGAATACTTTTATAAAGTTATTCGTTTTATTAGACTATAAATAGAATATATTATATTCTATTATGCATAGTATTTTGCATAGTAAAATCTTTTTATATAAAACAAAATACTTTTATAAAGTTATTCGTTTGATTAGACTATAAATAAAATATATTATATTTTATTATGCATAGTGTTTGCATAGTGCCTGCATAGTGTTTGCATAGTAAAATCTTTTTATATAAAATATAATACTTTTATAAAGTTATTCATTTTATTAGATTATAAATAGAATATATTATATTTTATTTAAAAGATTTTGTTTTATTAGAATATTTTCTAGTAAATCAATCTGGACCGTCCGTTTAAAAGTAAATCAATCTGGACCGTTTCAGAATTAGTTCTTATTCAAATCCATTCTTCTATAAATAGAAGCTCATTCCTTCATTATTTCTTACTTAATTCTTTGAAACTCTAGAGAGAGAAACTATAGAGAGAAAGAAGAAAAGTATTATGCTACTTCACTACTCCTATAACCAGTTTTTTCTAAGGTAAGGGATATTATTTGTTGTACTCGTAAGGGGTATTATTTCTTTCGTATTCATGAAGAGAAATTTTGTTATTCAATTTTATTTATTCATTGGAATAACTTTGTATATACATGGCCTACCCTATACTTGGTGAAATTCTTACATTATTCCATTTTTATCATTATGTTGGAATAACTTTGTCTATGTCAAGCATCGCATACATGGTGAAATTCTTACGTTATTCCATTCTTTATTATTCATTGGAACATCACATGCATGCGTTTATGCATGACTGGTTCCGTTATTTATTATTCTGTTGGAACATCCCGGTCAATTTAATTTCGCCGACACGGTTCCGTTATATATTATTCATTGGAATATCGTCATGCGTGCGCATTTCGCATGACTGTTCCGTTATTTATTATTACATTGGAATAACTCCGTGCATGCGGTCTATCGCATGCCTGGTGATTTCTTTTGTTATTCCATTCTTTATTATACTCAGTTGGTTAAAGTTTTGGCTTTTATACTCCATGAAATTAGTGGAATATCCTTGATATTTGTGCTTCATTCAGTATCTTTTCATGGAAATATTCTTCTGAGCATTCTTGAGTTTTTCTCTACAAAGAAGTATCATGTTGACAATTTGGACGTTATTAGTTCCTGGATAAATTAATTCTTGAACTTGTTTTATTGAATTCTTATATCATTGTCATCATCCTCATGTTTATATTATGTTGAAAGTCATCTGCGGCCTGTAGTGCATAGATGGACTTGGTATGATTATGACCAGGCATTATTCGGTGTAATCATGACCGTAATGTTATAAATGATGTGGAAAAAGTCCTCATTGGCCAGTAGTGCATTGATGGACAGTTGTTGGCATGATTATGACCATTGATGAATACACAAATATCCTTGGCCGTAGTGCATATATAATTTGTGGTTGTGATACTAATGAATATCCTTGGCCGTAGTGCAGGGATGATGTGGATTATTTATTAAGCTGAGTCTCAGCGATAAAAGTGATGAAAAACCTTTTAAATCATAAAAGATAGTAGATTTTATTCTTTACTTGACTCTTTTAATGGATTGCTTGTTCCGCTGCAATTAAACTTGATGTTTGTTATATTTTACTAGTTTAACCTTGTTGAAGACTAATGATAATTTATTATACATTATATTAGTCATAATAATTCTTACTGGGCTAGTTGAGCTCACCCTTTCTTTCACTGTTCTCTTCAGAAAATGAGAACGTAGCCGGGAAACGGAGTGACGGTCCAAAAAATAGTATTAGTAGTCCTCACTATTCTGTTAAATAGTGTGAAAATAAATGTAATGAGGACTCTTTTGAGTGTGGATATTATCTAGATGACAATATTCTTATTAAAACTCTCAATTTACGTTTTGTCGTATTTTACACGACAGCTGTATTATTAAGTTAAAGTTGCTCAAGCCACCTACCCGGAGCTGATGCGTATGAAGAAGAAAGTACAAGAAGGTGCTATATCGGAAGCGAGAATCGATGAAGAAGGAATACTTCGAGTCCACTCCAGACTTTGTGTTCCTAACGACTCTGATTTAAAGTACAAGATCATGATAGAAGCACACAATACACCGTTTGCAATCCATCCTAGAAGTACCAAAATGTATTGTGATCTTCGACATACATTTTGGTGGAACAATATGAAGAGAGAGATCGCGAAGTTTATCTCGAGGTGTTTAACTTGTCAACGTGTGAAGGCGGAGCATCAAGTACCTAAGGGTCCATTGCAACCACTTGAGATTCCAAAATAGAAGTGGGAACACATTACCATGGATTTTGTTACGGGTCTTCCCACGATTTCTTAAGGCATAAATGTTATTTGGGTTATTGTTGATAGATTAACCAAGTCTGCTCATTTCTTGCCGATACGGGAGACTTATTCCCTTGAACGTCTTGCTCATTTGTATGTAAATGAGATTATGAGATTGCATGGCATGCCAGTATCCATAGTTTTGGATCGTGACCCAAGATTCACTTCACGATTTTGGGTTAGCTTACAAAAGCTATGGGCGCAGATTTCTGATTGATTGACAGCATATCATCTTCAAACGGACAGACAATCAGAGAGGACTATTCAAACTCTCGAAGATCTATTAAGACTTTGTGTCCTAGATTTCAAAGGGAGTTGGGATAAGTATTTACCATTGGTGGAATTCTCCTACAATAACAGTTATCAGGCAAGTATAGGTGTGGCTCCATTCGAAGCATTATACGGATGAAAGTGTCGCTCTTAAGTATGTTGGGATGAGGTGGGTGAAGCAACATTGTTGGGACCAGAATTGGTACGTATGACTACAGAAAAGATCCAAATGATTCGACAACGTATACAAACGGCACAGGATCGACAAAAGAGTTATATGGATCTTCATCGAAAGGACGTGAAATTTAGTATTAGGGATCATGTATTGTTGCGTGTGGCTCCATTGAAGGGAGTTATAAGATTTGGGAAGAGTGGAAAGCTCAATCCATGATTTATTTGTCCATTTTAGATTCTTGACCGAGTAGAAAATGTGGCCTATAGACTCGCATTACCTCCAAGTATGTCTCGTGTTCATAATGTTTTTCATATATCTGTGCTACGTAAATATGTGAAAGACCCGAACCACGTTATTGAGTTAGAACCGGACGAGATAGCCGAAGATTTAACGTATGAAGAGGTACATGTCAAGATCCTGGATAGGAAGGAGCATGTCCTACGCACAAAGGTTATACCACAAGTTAAAGTTTTGTGGAGGAACCATGCTATTGAGGAAATGACCTGGGAGTTGGAAACAGAAATGAAAGCGAGGTATCCTCACCTTTTCGAAATACCAGGTACGTACGTCAATTTTGAGGATGAAATTTCATAAGGAGGAGAGGTTGTAAGACCCCAACTTATTATTAATGAAATCGAATTTCCTCTATTTATTATTTTGAAATAGTAAGGGTTCATTTGATTAATGTGGTTAGTTATGGGAAAATGCGTAAATATCTTAAATAAGCAAGTGGTTATAAAATATTCATTGTTGTCGGGGAATATTCGTTTGGTCGTGAAATATTCTTCACCGCTTGGGAATATTAAATATTTACGACCTAGATCTTTTGTGTGGGCCCCATAACGGAAAGCAATTGGATGAAGAAAACGACAAGTATAAGTTGTTTATAAATAATGGCGTAGTTATTCACAGATTATCTTGTTGAAATACCTTGTGTTAAAACATAGTAGATACACTGCGGTATTGCACCAATTATTGATTCTTATGTAAGAAGGCACTACTCAATAATTGTTACAGTAATTACTGTTTAATATTTTATTTTATTGATTCAATAATTGTTACGTTGATATTTTATATTATTATTGTTTCAATAATTGTCACTACACATTATTTTCCATTATCGGAGCAATAATTCATATTATTTGAATAATATTATTAGATAGCATTATTGAAAATGTCTAAAAAGTTCTGTCTAAGGAGAGGTTTGGTCACCTAATTGCGCGCCAGTAAAGAGAAATCCTTATTGGAAAGCCCCCTCTTTCCTGGGAACGGCTTGGTTGCCAGTATTGTGATTCTGTAATATTATTTAATAATTAATTATTAATTTATATGATAAGGAAAATATTCATTTTATGTGGATATAGATGGAGAAAATTTTTAATGTGACAATTGTTGAAAATTGATATTTTATCTTTTCTGATAAAATAATTTATTTAAAAATATTATTATATTTTAATAATATAATAATGGTGATATTTTACAATGAATGTGTGATATATGAATAAATGAGGAGGAAGAGTATTTTTGTTACAAAAAATGTTTAAAATATGTTAAACATGTTTGTAGACCCCATTTCTTGACTGAAATTTGATTATAGCCTGTAAAATAGCCCGTTTATGGATTTCAGTCAATTTCTATTTGGAATTTGGAAAAACTTGAACTTATAAAGTTTTAGAGAATGGAATTTACTATAGAAAAGACATAAGGTTCGAATTTTTCTGATAAAAGGGCTATTTATTATGAATTATTGAAGTTCCGAAGTTCCGAAATAATTGATTTTTGGAAGTTTTAAATATTTTTTTTAATAAAAACGTTTTTTGCAAGTGGGCGGGCCTTAATTGTTGTTAAACATGCTGAATTTGATGATTCAAAGGTTGGCGTAGAAAACTTAATTTATATATTAATATTTTATTAAATTTTCTGCTTTGGTGTTCTAAGCATTTTCCTATAAATAGGGTGTTTAGGTTAGAATTGAAAATCACACCAGAAATAAGTTTTCTCTCTCTTTCTCTCTCTATATTATCGAGCGTATTCTTGTGAGTATTTTGATACTTTGAGTGTTGCTATACGGTGCAAGTTCCCTTTAGCACTATATCCAGTATTCCAGTCAGAAGTACTGTCTTTTTGAGGTAAGGGATATTTTTTTTTAAAATGATATTATTTCTTCTAATATCATTATGCTGGAATATTGGTAAGATTTTTCTTGTGAAATTATAGTCTTTTAGTGTCAGGGTTACTATTCACGTATACGACACTATTCACTTATACGGTACTATTCACGAATACGACACTAAATTATAGGGAGAAAGAAGAAGAGAAGTCTGCTACCTCACTATTCCAATATCCAGTTTTCTTCTGAAGTAAGGGATATTATTATTATAGTAAGGGGTATTATTTCTTTCGTATTCATGAAGAGAGTTATTGTTATTCCATTCCATATTATTATGTTGGAATAACCTGTCTATGCGAAGTTCTGCATACATGGTGAAATTCTTCTATTATTCCATTCTTTATTATTCTGTTGGAATATACTGTCTGTGCGGATTATGCATGACCTAGTTTCGTTCTTTATTATTCTGTTGGAATATCCTGTCTGTGCGGATTATGCATGACCTGGTTCCATTCTTTATTATTACGTTGGAATAACTGCATCATCGCGGTTTATCGCATGCATGGTGAATTCTGTTGTTATTCTATTCTTTATTATTCTGTTGGAATATCCTGTCTGTGCAGATTACGCATGACCTGGTTCCATTCTTTATTATTCTATTGGGAATAACCTGTCTGTGCGTGTGACGCCCCCAAAATAGGTATACATCACTCATCTTGAGTCGCCAAATACATGGTACAAAATTCAAATACAACTTAATAATACAACTGTCGTGTAAAATACGACAAAACATAAATTGAGAATTTTAATAAGAATATTGTCATCTAGATAATATCCACACTCAAAAGAGTCCTCGTTACATTTATTTTCACACTATTTAACAGAATAGTGAGGACTACTAATACTATTTTTTGGACCGTCACTCCGTTTCCCGGCTACGTTCTCATTTTCTGAAGAGAACAGTGAAAGAAAGGGTGAGCTCAACTAGCCCAGTAAGAAATATTATGACTAAGATAATGTAGAATAAATTATCATTAGTCTTCAACAAGGTTAAACTGATAAAATATAACAAATTTCAAGTTTAACTCTAGCGGAACAAGCAATCCATTAAAAGAGTCAAGTAGAGAATAAAATCTACTATCTTTTATAATGTAAAAGGTTTTTCATCACTTTTATCGCTGAGACTTAGCTTAATAAATAATCCACATCATCCCTGCACTATGGCTAAGGATATTCATTAGTATCACAACCACAAATTATCCATGCACTACGGCCAAGGATATTCGTGTACTCATCAATGGTCATGATCATGCCAACAACTGTCCATCAATGCACTGCGGGCCAATGAGGAATTTTTCCACATCATTTGTAACATTACGGTCATGATTACACCGAATAATCCCTGGTCATAATCATACAAAGTCCATCTATGCACTACAGGCCACAAATGACTTTCAACACAATATAAACACGAGGATGATGACAATGATATAAGAATTCAATAAAACAAGTTAAAGAATTAATTTATCCAGGAACCAATAACGTCCAAATTGTCAACATGATATTGCTTTGTGGGGTAAAACTCAAGAATGCTCAAAAGAATATGTCCATGAAAAGATACTGGATGAAGCGCAATTATTAAGGATATTCCACTAATTTCATGGAGTATAGAAGTTAAAATTTTAACCAACTGAGTATAATAAAGAATGGAATAACAAAAGAAATCACCATGCATGCGATAGACCGCACAGATAGGTTATTCCAACAGAATAATAAATAACAAAACTAGGTCATACGTAAACGCACAGACATGATATTCTAACAGAATAATAAATAATGGAACCAGGTCAGGCGAAATTCGCACCGACGGGATGTTCCAATAGAATAATAAATAACGAAATTCAGTCATGCAGAAACGCATTGCATGTGATGTTCCAATGAGAATAATAAAGAATGGAATAAATGAAGAATTTCACCATGTATGCGGTATTTCGATGAGCAAGTTATTCCAACATAATGATAAAGAATGGAATAATGGAAGAATTTCACCAAGTATAGGGTACAATCACAGATACATTAAGTTAGTTATTCAACAGAATAAAAAAATGGAATAATGAAGTTCTCTTCATGAATACGAAAGAAATAATACCCTTACGAGTACAACAAAATAATATCCCTTAACTTAGAAGAAACCGGATATAGGAGTAGTGAAGTAAGCGTAATACTTTTCTTCTTTCTCTCTATAGTTTCTCTCTCTAGAGTTTTAGTGAATTCGTAAGAAATAATGAAGGAATAAACTTCTATTTATAGGAGAATGGACTGAATAGTAACTAATTCCTGAACGGTCCAGATTGATTTACTATAAAATATTCTAATAAAACAAAATCTTTTAAATAAAATATAATATATTCTATTTATAATCTAATAAAACGAATAACTTTATAAAAGTATTCTGTTTTATATAAAAAGATTTTACTATGCAAAACACTATGCATAATAGAATAGAATATATTCTATTTATAGTCTAATAAAATGAATAACTTTATAAAAGTATTACATTTTATATAAAAACTTTTACATTTTATTATATTAATAATACTAATAAAACAAAACTTCATCATCATTATTATAATTCACATTATTAATCGACTGTGTCGTTTCTCGGAAAGAGGGGCTTTCAATTAAGATTTCTCTATTAATTAGCGCAATTAGGTGACCAAACCTCTCATTGGCAGAACTTCTAGACATCGTTAATATTGCAAATAATAATATTAATAACTTTGTCATCTCAATTATTGATTTAATAATATATAAAATATCGACAATAATTGAATCAATTAACGTGAGATACTATGCAACAATTACTGAAGCAATAATTGAACAAAACTGAGTGACTTTTCACGTAAGCATCAATAATCAAAACCGTGTGCTACTATGCAACCACGCGTATTACTGTACTTTTAACACTGGGTGTTTCAACAGTTAACGGTAAAACTTCTGCCGTTATTTTCATAAAATATTTTTGTCATTTTCTCAATACGACAATAATTCTGTTGCGGGGTCCACCAATGATTGTGCCGTTGTACGAATATTCCCCGACCAATCGAATATTATATAACAACTTACATACTTTGCAAAATTTATAAATATTATCCACAACTATAACATTATATCAAATCCACACCATAATATTCAAAAAAATATTCCGAGAAATTAAATCTTTATTCATAAAATTTCGGGTCTCACAATCTCCCCTCCTTATGAAATTTCGCACTCGAAATTTACGTACGTACCTGGTATGATGAGGATACCTTGACTTCATTTCATATTCTAACTCTTGAGGTATAACTTTTGAGTGTTGAATACGATCCTTCTTATCCAAGATTTTAACACGTATCTCCTCATACGTTAAATCTTCTGCTATATCGTCTAGTTCTAATTTAATAATATGGTTCGGGTTGTCCACATATTTACGTAACATCGATACGTGAAAAACGTGATGAACACGCGACATACTTGGCGGTAAAACGAGTCTATAGTCAACAGTTCCTACTCGATCAAGGATTTCAAATAGACCAATAAAATCAAGGGTTGAGATAACGCCTTCTTGAACCGTTTTCTTCACATTTATCAGTTCTGAGTATGTAGCTTGAGCGGCTTTAACTTTATCAATTAAAGTCGATTCTAATCGTATATTTGTTATCTTCACGTGGGTCCCTAGAGTCTTTAACTCTATCTTCATCATTTATAAGTTATACGAAATGGGCCTCTGCGTTGACAATATCGCACTCGTACCCGCATATGATCTTCTACTCAATGCGTCAGCTACCACGTTTGCTTTTCCAGGATGGTATTGGATGGTATGATCATAATCTTTCAACAGTTTAAGCCAGCGTCGCTGTCGCATGTTGAGTTCCTTTTGAGTGAAGAAATATTTGAGGCTTTTATGATCCGTAAAGATCTTCACTTTCTTCCCATACAAGTAATACCTCCAAATTTTAAGTGCGAAGACAACAGCTGCCAACTCTAGATCATGAGTAGGATAATTCCTCTCATATTCTTTGAGTTGTCGAGAGGCATAGGCTATGACTTTCCCATGTTGCATGAGAACACATCCTAACCCTTTACCTGAAGCATCACTGTAGATGACAAATCCCTCCGAGCCAGATGGTATTGTCAGAACAGGTGCTGAAATGAGTCTTCTCTTGAGTTCTTGAAAACTCTTCTCATATTCCTCATTCCAACCGAATTTTCTCCATCTATATCCACATAAAATGAATATTTTCCTTATCATATAAATTAATAATTAATTATTAAATAATATTACAGAATCACAATACTGGCAACTAGGCCGTTCCCAGGAAAGAGGGGGCTTTCAATAAAGATTTCTCTCATCGGTAGCAATTAGGTGACCAAACCTCTCCTTAGACAGAACTTTCTAGACATTACCAATATACTATCTAATAATATTATTCAAATAATTTGAATTATTGTCTAGATAATGGAAATATCTTTGTGTAGTGACAATTATTGAAACAACAATAATATAAAATATCAACGTAGCAATTATTGAATCAATAAAATAAAATATTGAGCAAGAATTACCGTAACAATTATTGAGTAGTGCCTTCTTACATAAGAATCAATAATTGGTGCAATACCGCAGGTAATCGTGTGTTTTAACCACCCAAAGTATTTCAACAAGATAAGCAGAATAACTACTACCAAGTTATTTATAAACAACTTATACTTGTCGTTTTTCTTCATCCAATCGCTTTTAGTTATAGGGCCCCATAAGTCGTCTTGGCCGTCGCATACGAATATTCCCCGACAGTAAGAATATTCCACGACCAAACGAATATTCCCCGACAACAATGAATATTTTATAACCACTTGCTTATTTAAGATATTTGTGCATTTTACCCATAACTAACCACATTAATTAAATCAACCTTTACTATTTCAAAATAATAAATAGAGAAAATTCAATTTCATTAATAATAAGTTGGGGTCTTACAACCTCCCCTCCTTATGAAATTTTATCCTCAAAATTGACGTACGTACCTGGTATTTCGAAAAGGTGAGGATACCTCTCTTTCATTTCCGTTTCTAACTCCTAGGTCATTTCCTCAATAGCATGGTTCCTCCACAAAACTTTGACTTGTGGTATAACCTTTGTGCGTAGGACATGCTCCTTCCTATCCAAGATCTTGACATGTACCTCTTCATACGTTAAATCTTCGGCTATCTCGTCCGGTTCTAACTCAATAACGTGGTTCGGGTCTTTCACATATTTACGTAGCATAGATATATGAAAAACATTATGAACACGAGACATACTTGGAGGTAATGCGAGTCTATAGGCCACATTTTCTACTCGGTCAAGAATCTAAAATGGACCAATAAATCGTGGATTGAGCTTTCCTCTCTTCCCAAATCTTGTAACTCCCTTCAATGGAGCCACACGCAACAATACATGATCCCCAATACTAAATTCCACGTCCTTTCGATGAAGATCCGCATAACTCTTTTGTCGATCCTGTGCCGTTTGTATACGTTGTCGAATCATTTGGATCTTTTCTGTAGTCACACGTACCAATTCTGGTCCCAACAATGTTGCTCCACCCACCTCATCCCAACATACTGGAGAGCGACACTTTCGTCCGTATAATGCTTCGAATGGAGCCACACCTATACTTGCCTGATAACTGTTGTTGTAGGAGAATTCCACCAATGGTAAATACTTATCCCAACTCCCTTTAAAATCTAGGACACAGAGTCTTAATAGATATTCAAGAGTTTGAATAGTCCTCTCGATTGTTAAATACATTTGAGGATGATATCTTAGAACAAAATCGTAAATCCGTGCCCATAGCTTTTTGCAAGCTAACCCAAAATCATGAAGTGAATCTTGGGTCACGATCCAAAACTATGGATACTGGTATGCCATGCAATCTCACAATCTCATTTACATACAAATGAGCAAGACGTTCAAGGGAATAAGTCTCCCGTATCGGCAAGAAATGAGCAGACTTGGTTAATCTATCAACAATAACCCAAATAACATTTATGCCTTAAGAAACCGTGGGAAGACCCATAACGAAATCCATGGTAATGTGTTCCCACTTCCATTTCGGAATCTCAAGTGGTTGCAATGGAGCCTTAGGTACTTGATGCTCCGCCTTCACACGTTGACAAGTTAAACACCTCGAGATAAACTTTGCGATCTCTCTCTTCATATTGTTCCACCAAAATGTATGTCAAAGATCACAATACATTTTGGTACTTCCAAGATGGATTGCAAACGGTGTATTGTGTGCTTCTATCATGATCTTGTACTTCAAATCAGAGTCGTTAGGAACACAAAGTCTGGAGTGGACTCGAAGTATTCCTTCTTCATCGATTTTCTCTTCCGGAATAACACCTTCTTGTACTTTCTTCTTCATACGCATCAGCTCCGGGTTGGTGGCTTGAGCAACTTTAACTTTTTCTATTAAAGTTGGCTCTATGCGTATACTTGACATCATCACATGGGTCCCCGGAGTCTTGAATTCTATCTTCATCTTTTGTAAATCACACAAAATGGGCCTGTGTTGACAACATCGCACTTGTTCCCGCATATGATCTTCTACTCAACGCGTCCGCCTACCACGTTCGCTTTTTCGGGATGGTATTGAATAGTGTGGTTGTAATCTTTCAACAATTTCGAGCCAACGTCGTTCTTTGCATGTTGAGTTCCTTTTGGGTGAAGAAATATTTAAGGCTTTTATGGTGCGAATATATCTCCACTTTCTCTCCATATAGATAGTGCCTCCGGATCTTTTAGCAAAAACGATCGCTTCAACTCTAGATCATGAGTAGGATAATTCCTCTCATATTATTTAAGTTGTCGTGAGGCATAGGCTATGAATTTCCCATGTTACACGAGGACACATCCTAACCCTTTGCCCGAAGCATCGCTGTAGATAACAAATCCATCCGAACCTGATGGTATTGTCAGAACAGGTCCAGAAATGAGTCTCCTCTTAAGCTCTTGAAAACTCTTCTCGCATTCCTCGCTCCATATGAATTTTGTATCTTTCCGAGTCAGTTGAGTTAACGGGGTAGCGATTCGAGAAAATCCTTCCACGAATCTTTGATAATAACCAGCTAGGCCCAGAAAGCTACGTACTTCGGTCACCGTCTTCGGTTTCTCCCAACTTTTTATTGCTTTAATCTTCGCCAGGTCAACAAATACTCCATGTTTTGACACCATGTGCCCAAGGAATGCTACTTCCTCAAGCCAGAACTCGCATTTCTTCAACTTAGCGTATAGCTTGTTTTCACGAAGCCTTTGGAGTACCAGCTTCAAATGGTGCTCATGATCTTCAAGACTTTTGGAATATATGAGGATGTCATCAATAAAGACAACAACGAACTGATCCAAATATTCCTTGAATACTCGGTTCATCATATCCATGAAAGCCACAGGAGCATTAGTCAATCCAAAAGACATGACTAAGAATTCATAATGCCCGTACCGAGTTCTGAAGGCAGTCTTTGGAATATCTTCAGTTTTAATCTTCAGCTGATGATATCCAGAATGAAGATCGATCTTTGAAAAGAATTGTGCTCCTTGCAACTAGTCAAACAGGTCATCAATGCGAGGTAGCGGGTACCTATTCTTGATGGTGACATGGTTCAATTCTCGATAGTCAATACAAAGTCGCATACTCTCGTCTTTCTTCTTTACAAATAAAATAGGAGCACCCCAAGGAGATGTACTAGGACGAATGAAACCGATGTCGAACAATTTCTATAGTTAGACTTTTAACTCCTGAAGTTCAATAGGAGCCATTCGATATGGGGTTTTAGAAATGGGCTTTGTACCAGGTTCAAGATCAATAAAGAATTCAACTTCACGTTCTGGGGGTAGACCGGAAAGTTCTTCAGGAAATACGTCAGGAAATTTACTAACAACAGGAATATTATTCAAATCTGACGTGTCTTTTTTCAAATCCATAACATGGGCTAAGAAAGCTTGACATTCATTTTTCAATAAACGAATAGCTTTATGACTAGATATGACAGTGATTGATTTTAATGGTTTAGTTTCTTGAATTCATACAACAGGTTGGTTAGGAATATGAAACTAACAACCTTATGAAAATAATCAATTTTGGCATGATGAGTAGTTAACCAATCAATTCCTAAAATCACATCAAAAGCAAGTATCTTTAAAGAGATAAGGTCAACAGGTAATGTGATGGTGCCAACTTGGATCAAACAAGATTTATAAACAGTGGATGTAATAAAAGTGTCTCCTAACGGAGTCTCCACAGATAGGTCAAAGTCTAATTTCTCCGGAGTTAAGTTTAAACGTTGAGCACAAGTAGGAGAGATAAATGAATGGGTAGCACCGGTATCTAGTAAGGTATAAACTTCGCAAGAATTTATGATTAGCTTACCCGTGATCACCTCGTTTGGGTTCTTCGTATTTTGACCAGTCACGACAAACGTTCTTCCAGGAATCGTTGACTTTGACTTTTCTGGGACAGCCTTTTGAGTCACCATCCCCGCTAGACTTGGTTTCGCTACCGTACAATCTCGAGTGATATGTCCTTCTTTTCCACAATTATAGCATACCTTGAACCACAGGCGGTTTAATGATATGTCCTTCTTTCCCGCATTTATAGCATACGACCGGTGGTCGTTCTCCTCCCTTAGAACCAGTTGTTGCTGGTTCTGACGTCTTTGAATTGTCATTAATGAATTTTCTCTTTTTAAAATCTCCCCCCGACTCGCTTCTTCTATTTTCATGGCCATGATTACCACCAGAGTGGTTACCGCCTTTGTCCGTATTTTTCTTTCTCCGCTGGTTATCGTTGTTCTGATGACTGCTGTCACCAGTATGATCCTGGTTGTGGTCCCTCGGTTGAACGTACTCGTTTTCTCGCTATAATAATTGAGCCATGTTGACAACATCTGAATAGAGAGAAAATTTATGAGAAATGAGATATTGACATATGTCGGATTTCAAACCTCTCAGAAACATCTGCGTCATACGTTCCTCATTCTCCACCAAATGAGGTGCAAACCTGAATAACTCTGCAAACTTCGCCTCGTACTGGGACACCGTCATGTTGTTTTGTTCCAATCTAATAAACTCCACTTCCTTTATATGACGAATACTTTCAGGAAAGTACTTGTCATTGAACAGTTTCTAAAACGTCTCCCAAGACATGCCGAAAGCGGTTTGGATGGGTACGCTTCATGATTTCCACCGATGAATCGCCTCATTACTGGAACATAAAGGTGACGAATGGAACTTCTTCGTTCTCCGTGCATCCCAAGACATCGAATATCTTGGTAATTTCCTTGACCCACATTTACGCCTTTAATCGGATCCGCTTTCTCCGAATCGGTGGTCCCAACTCTTTGAACTGCTTGGCTGTGACAAACTGTGCGTTGTTATCATTTCCACCTGTATTTTGAACACGAGTCTCCCTCGTTTGATTTTGCATGAACTGCAAAAAACTTTTAAACATCTCATCGTTCTTCATCTGCTCAGTGGTGTTATTCACAGGAGGAACATTGTCAGCCTGTTGCACGTTCTCCTCGTTGGTGAGTAAAGGTGTCTCCACGGTCTCATTTACTCCACTGTTAAAATTCTCAGTCAACATTCTCAAATACTGCCATAAAATAAGAGTTAATTAAAGAAATTAACATATTACATAATATCCCTATATTCTGACCAACCAACAAATAAGCTTAGGTATGACACACTAGCGAAGGATTTATTCGTCTCTCCCCTCCTAGTTTTATTCCCCGATCTCCGCTAGAGATCATATCCCTAAGCTCTAATACCAATTGTGACGCCCCCAAAATAGGTTTACAACACCCATTCCGAGTCGTCAATAACATGGTACAGAAACAACTACAACTTTATTAATACAACATAAAAACTGTGAGTTTAAATACAAATATTATCTTCTAGACAATATCAACACTCAAATAAGTCCTCATTATAATTATTGATATATTATCTTACAAAAATGGTGAAGACTACTAAAACAACTCTCTAAGACCTTCATTCCATACCCCGACTAGTTCTCGCTACATTCTCGCCTCCTCAGAAGAAAAATGGAACAAAAAGGAAAAGGGTGAGCTCAACCAGCCCAGTAAAGAATATTATGACTAAGATAATATAGAACAAATTATCGTTAGTCTTCAACAAGGAAAAAATCTGATAAAATACAATAGACAACAAATTTCAGATCAATATTCGCAGCGGAAATAATAATTCATAGATGAGTTACGTAGAGAATGAAATCTACTATAATCTATGAATTTAAAAGTCCATCATCAATATTTTATCTCTGTAACATCAATCAATATTCATCTTGAATCAAATATTCATCTTTGCACTACAAGCCAAAGATATTCATCAGTCGGTCATGTTCATCTCAACACCTGTACATCTTTGCACTACGGGCCAAAGATATTCATAAGAAAATCAACCATCTTTGCACTACAGGCCAAAGATATTCAGTAATACCATTATTTAGGACTGAGGATGATGAAAAATATTTTAAAGAAAACGAATCCAGTGAAACAAAAGAACAAATATTAAGGATTCGTACTTTAAACAATCCGAGTTCAAAAATAATTCATTAATAATCATAGCGAAGTAAAATTCAAGAATGATCAAAACATGGATACAATCAAAGCTAGTATCCATAATAGATATTTTGGACAAAAGACGAAAATTTAATTTTTCTGTGAATAGTGTCATATTCGTGAATAGTACCGTATATGTGAATAGTACCGTATACGTCAATAGTAACCCTGACACTAAAAGACAAGAATTTCACAAGAAAAATCTTACCAATATTCCAGCATAATATATTAGAAGAAATAATATCATTTTTTTTTAAAAAAATATCCCTTACCTCGAAAGACAGTACTTCTGACTGGAATACTGGATATTGTGCTGAAGGAAACTTGCATCGTATATCAACACTCAAAGTATCAAAATACTCACAAGAATACGCTCGATAATATAGAGAGAGAAAACTTATTTCTGGTGTGATTTTCAATTCTAACCTAAACACCCTATTTATAGGAAAATGCTTAGAACACCAAAGCAGAAAATTTAATAAAATATTAATATATAAATTAAGTTTTCTATGCCAACCTTTGAATCATCAAATTCAGCATGTTTAACAACAATTAAGGCCCACCCACTTGCAAAAAAACGTTTTTAATAAAAAAAATATTTAAAACTTCCAAAAATCAAATATTTCGGAACTTCGGAACTTCAATAATTCACAATAAATAGCCCTTTTATCAGAAAAATTCGAACCTTATGTCTTTTCCATAGGAAATTCCATTCTCTACAACTTTGTAAGTTTAAGTTTTTCCAAATTCCAAACAAAAATTGATCGAAATCCACAAACGGGCGATTTTACAGGCTATAATCAAATTTCAGTCAAGAAATGGGGTCCACAAACATGTTTAACATATTTTAAACATTTTTTATAACAAAAATACTCTTCCTCCTCATTTATTCATATATCACACATTCATTGTAATATATCACCATTATTATATTATTAAAATATAATAATATTTTTAAATAAATTATTTTATCGGAAAAGATAAAATATCAATTTTCAACAATTGTCACATTAAAAATTTTCTCCATCTATATCCACATAAAATGATTATTTTCCTTATCATATAAATCAATAATTAATTATTAAATAATATTACAAAATCACAATATCGGCAACTGTAGCTCCTGTGAAAGATGAGACTTTCCAATAAGGATTTCTCCTTACTGGCGCGCAATTAGGTGACCAAACCTCTCCTTAGACAGAACTTTCTAGACATTGCCAATAATACTATCTAATAATATTATTCAAATAATATGAATTATTGCTCCGATAATGGAAAATATTGTGTAGTGACAATTATTGAAACAACAATAATATAAAATATCAACGTAGCAATTATTGAATCAATAAAATAAAATATTGAGCAAAGAATTCTTTGTAACAATAATTATTGAGTAGTGCCTTCTTACGTAAGAATTAATAATTGGTGCAATACCATAATCTACATCGTGTTTTAACCAACCGAGTATTTCAACAAGATTAAGCAGTAATAACTATGCCGTTATTTATAAACAACTTATACTTGTCGTTTTTCTTCATCCAATCGCTTTTCTTTATGGGACCCACATGATAAGGTCATTTGCTAGTCATCGTATGAATATTCTGACGGTAAGAATATTCCACGACCAAACGAATATTCCCAAACAACAATAAATATTTTATAACCACTTGCTTATTTAAGATATTTAGCATTTTACCCATAACTAACCACATTAATCAAATCAACCCTTACTATTTCAAAATAATAAATAGAGGAAATTCAATTTCATTAATAATAAGTTGGGATCTTACATCATAATCATACCAAGTCCATCTATGCACTACAGGCCGCAGATGACTTTCAACATAATATAAACATGAGGATGATGACAATGATATAATAATTCAATAAAACAAGTTCAAGAATTAATTTATCCAGGAACTAATAACGTCCAAATTGTCAACATGATACTTCTTTGTAGAGAAAAACTCAAGAATGCTCAGAAGAATATATCCATGAAAAGGTACTGGATGAAGCACAATTATCAAGGATATTCCACTAATTTCATGGAATATAGAAGTCAAAACTTTAACCAACTAAGTATAATAAAGAATGGAATAAAAAAAGAAATCACCATGCATGCGATAGACCGCATGCATGAGTTATTCCAACGAGAATAATAAATAACGGAACCAAAGTTATGCGTAAGCGTATAGGCATGGATATTCCAAAGAATAATAAATAACGGAACGAAGTCGGACAAAATTACGCAAGCATGAGGATGTGCCAATGAGAATAATAAATAACGAAACCGGTCATGCTTAAACGCATTGCATGAGGATGTTCTAAGAGAATAATAAAAAATGGAATAACAAAAGAATTTTACCATGTATGTGGTATTTCATAGTACAAAAGTTATTCCAACATAATGATAAATAATGGAATAAATGTAAGAATTTCACCAAGTATAGGGTAGATCAGCAGATTATAAAGTTATTCCAATGAGAATAAAAAAATAGAATAATGTAAGTTCTCTTCATGAATACGAAAGAAATAATACCCCTTACGAGTACAACAAATAATATCCCTTAACTTAGAAGAAACTAGATATAGGAGTAGTGAAGCGGTGAGAATACTTTTCTTCTTTCTCTATAGTTTTCTCTACAGAGTTTTAGTGAATTAAGTAAGAAATAATGAAGGAATAAACTTCTATTTATAGGAGAATGGACCTGAATAGTAACTAATTCTCGAAGCGGTCCAGATTGATTTACTATAAAATATTCTAATAAAACAAAATCTTTTAAATAAAATATAATATATTCTATTTATAATCTAATAAAACGAATAACTTTATAAAAGTATTCATTTTATATAAAAGATTTTACTATGCAAAACACTATGCATAATAGTAATAGAATATATTCTATTTATAGTCTAATAAAATGAATAACTTTATAAAAGTATTTCATTTTATATAAAAACTTTTCATTTTATTATATTAATAATACTAATAAAACAAAACTTCATCATCATTATTATAATTCACATTATTAATCGACTGTGTCGTTTCTCGGGAAGAGGGGCTTTTCAATAAGGATTTCTCCTATTAGCGCGCAATTAGGTGACCAAACCTCTCCTGGCGTAACTTCTTAGACATCGTTAATATTGCAAATAATAATATTAATAACTTCGTCGTCTCAATTATTGATTTAATAATATATAAAATGTCGACAATAATTGAATCAATTAACGTGAGATACTATGCAACAACCATCAAGCAATAATTAAACAAAAGCTGAATGACTTCTCACGTAAGCATCAATAATCAAAATCGTGGTGCTACTATGCAACCACGCATATTATCGTACTTTTTAACTTATAGGGTGTTTCAACAGTTAACGGTAAAACTTTCGCCGTTATTTTCATAAAATATTTTTGTCGTTTTCTCAATCCAACAATAATTCTGTTGCGGGGTCCACTAATGATTGTGCCGTTGTACGAATATTCCCCGACAAAAAGAATATTCCCCGACCAATCGAATATTATATAACAACTTGCATACTTTACAAAATTTATAAATATTACCCACAACTATAACATTATATCAAATCCACACCATAATATTCAAAAAAATATTTTGAGAAATTAAATCTTTATTCATTAAATTTGGGGTCTTACAGTGCGATCTATCGCATGCATGGTGAATTCTTCTTTAATTCCATTCTTTATTATTCTGTTGGAATAACCTGTCTATGTGGATTACCGCATGCATGGTGAATGATCCTTTGTATTCATTCCTTATTAAATTGTAGAAATGATCTATCTACGTGGATTACCACATGGCGGGTGAAAATCCATTTGCAGTTTCGTAGTTTTTCTGACCCTCAAAAATTCTGGAAAAATTTGAAATGATAATTTGATGAGTTTTCTATATTTTGTCCAAAGATGGCGATTTTTGGATGTATAGATTAAGAGTTATAAATTTTATGAGAAAAGACTATTTTAAAAGTAAGCCCTTATAACCCCTTGTGGTTAACTCCAAAATTGGTGAAAAGTCAAGTAGAGAATGAGTTCTACTATCTTCTAAGATTTAAAAGTTCATCATCAATATTTTATCCCTGTAACATCACTCAATATACATCTTTAATCAAATATTCATCTTTGCACTACAGGCCAAAGATATTCATTTGTATCACCAGTCGGTCATGTTCATCTCAACACCTGTTCATCTTTACACTATGGGCCAAAGATATTCATCAGTTAATCATTCATCTTTGCATTACAGGCCAAAGATATTCAGTAACATCATCATTTAAGACTGAGGATGATGAAAAATATTTTAAAGAAAATAAATCCAGTGAGACAGAAGGACAAATATTAGGGATTCGTATAACAGTTTATCTAAGATCAATAATACTTCATAATAACCAATTGTAAATCAGAATTCAAAAATAAAGATCAAAATATGGATACAATCAAAGATAGTAACCATAATAGACATCTTGGACAAAACGGAAAATTTTCATTTTTCAGTGAATAGTGCCGTATACGTGAATAGTGTCATATACGTGAATAGTAACCCAGACACAAAAGTTCCAAATTTGATTAAAAAGTTTAAATTAATATTTCGGCATAATGATATTGAAGAAAATAATATCATTTAAGAAGAAAATAACATCCCTTACCTCAAAATAATGGTACTTCTGATCGGAATATCGGATAGAAAGTCAAAGGAAACTTGTACCGAACAGCAACTCTCAAAGTATCTAAATACTCACAAAAATATGTTCGATAATATAGAGAGAAAGAAAACTTGTTTCTGGTGTGATTTTCAATTCAAACCTAAGCGCCTATTTATAGGAAAATGCTAGAACGCCATAGGAGACTAAAATAATATTATTTCTATTCTCATTTTCTACGCATGCATTAATTGAACAAGCTAGCAACCATCTTTGACAAAAAAATCAGCAGCCCACATGTGTATTCAACACCAACCAAAAAGTGGGTCCCACCCAATTTTAATAAAAATCATTTTATTTTCTGAAACTTCAATAATTCATAGAAAATAGCCTGTTTATCAGAAAAATACAAATTTTCTGTCCATTCCACACGAAATTGAATTCTCTACAACTTTGTAGCTTTGAGTTTTTCCAAATTCCAAATAGAGAATATCCGAAATCCACAAACGGATGATTTTTAATACCTCAACTCCGACAAAATAATGATAAAACACCTCAGCATTAAATCCTTCATTAATAACCACATAAAATAAATAAATCCATCATTTATATCCACATCAAGTAAATATTTCCTTATCATATAAATCAATAATTAATTATTCACAAATAATATTACAGAATCACAATTATGACAACCAGGCCATTCCCAGGAAAGAGGGGGCTTTCCAATAAGGATTTCTCCTTACTGGAGCGTAATTAGGTGACCAAACCTCTCCTTGACAGAACTTTCTAGACATTGCCAAAAATACTATCTAATAATATTATTCAAATAATATGAATTATTGATCTGATAATGGGAAATACTAAGCAGTGATAATTATTGAAACAATAATAATATAAAATATCAACGCAACAATTATTGAATCACTAAAATAAAATATTGAACAGTAATTACTGTAACAATTATTGAGTAAAGGCCTTGCTACGTAAGAATCAATAATTTAACAATCTTTGTAATATCTGGATGGTATCTTCTTTGTGCAACCACGCCGTATTACTATATTTTAACCACCGTGTAATCCAACAAAGATTGTTAATTGGTAATAATTACGCCATTAATTATAAAACTCAAACTTTGTCGTTTTCTTCATCCAAGCTTATTATTGTTAGTTATGGGCCCACAAATGGGCTACTGTCGCAGTAAATGCGAATATTCCCCGACAACAAGAATATTCCACGACCAAACGAATATTCCCCGACAGAAATGAATATTTTATAACCACTTGCTTATTTTGTAAAATTTGCACATTTTACCCATAACCAAAGCATTATATCAAATTAACACCTTATTAATTTAGAATAATGAATAGAAGAAAAATTCAATTTTATTTATAATAAGTTGGGGTCTTACATCTACCATATGTTCTAAATCTCTGATTTATTATTGACGAAGGCTATTGATAATTTAATTATCTTTAGTCATGATATTCTTTACTAGGAGGTAATAAGAGTGTAGCTGGGTCGAGCGGGGATAACAATGAAATAGTGTGATGGTCCGAGACTGTCGAAGTTTCTCAATACATTATAAAATGGCATGACATGCAACAGATAATTGTATTGAGGACCTAAGATGTGTGTGTCATATTTTATACGTCACTTAATAACTGATTTTGGCGAACAACAATAGGGTGATGAGAATTCGACTTTGAAAGCGTCAAAAGTGCACCTCATTAGAATGAATATGATAGTAATCTTCTCGTTCTTCTTTAGGGTCTTAAACTATTTGCTGCTGTATTTTATATGGCATTGTAAAAATTTGAGTTTGGATACTGTCTACGAGACAATATTGTATTAAAACTCACGACTTATCTGTTGTCGTACTACTGCATTTGACAGTTCAGCGATTGTATAAATAAAGTTTGTATTTAATTTTTTATAGAGTGATATCTCGACTCGAGAAATAGTCGTGTGGACCTATTTGGGGGGGCGCCACAAATGGTATCGAGCTTAGGGATATGGTCGTTGGCGGAGATAAGAGTCTAAAACTAGGAGGGGAGAGCGAGAAAGTTATATACTTAACAGTGTGTGACTTACCTAAGTGAAATTGTTTACTTGATAAGTTGACAAATTGTGATATGTCAATTAACCTTTATTTTGAAGATATATTCTAGAATGATATAAAATACGAGGAGATGAGCAATGGGAAAATCATGATACGGAGGAAATAACCGGGAAATACAATCGAAAAGAAAGCAAGGTATTCTCATCTCTTGAAACATTGAGCACGTAAATTTCGAGGGCGAAATTTTATAAGGAGGGGAGATTGTGAGATCCCGAATTTTATGAAATAAAAGTATTCAATTTTCTATTTTGGTAAATAGTTAAATTGATAAAAGTTTAAAGTTAAGGGTCATATTTGAATATTTTTTTTAAAATAAGCAAGTTGTTATAAAATAACCAGTAGTAAAAGTACAGTAATACGCGTGGTTGCATAGTATCACACGGTATTGATTATTTATGCTTATGTGAGAAGTCACTCAGTTATACTCAATTATTGCTACAGTAATTGCTGCATCATATCTCTTATATTATTGATTCGATTCTTGTCACAGTATCATCTGAATAATATTTTATATATTATTAAATCAATAATTGAGACGATAAAGTTATTCATATTATTATTTGCAATATTGACAATGTCTTGAAGTTTTGTCAAGGAGAGGTTTGGTCACCTAATTGCGCGCCAATAAGGAGAAATCCTTATCGGAAAGCCCCCTCTTTCTTGGGAACGACCTGGTTGTTAAATATTGTGAGTTATAATATTAATGATGAATGTTATTAAAAATCGAATTTGAGTTCGGAGTTGAATTTAGAGACGCGGACGTGATATTTGAGTTCGGAACGATGAAATTAGTAGAAATAGACTATAAGCACAAAATTTACTGGGGTTGACTTTTTGATCAAAAAAGTCAACAGTTGACTTTTTCGAAAAAAGTCAAACTTTGAAATTTCAAAAATAAAATTTTTGAGAAAAATATTTCCATTGTGTTGGGATTGTTAGTGTTAGTGGAAATCGATATTTATTTCGATAATAATTGATGTCTGGAGGTTATATTGACCAACCGGATAATTAATCGGGTAAATGAACAATTAATTGCTATTAATTCACATGCTATTAACTATTTTTTCACATGTGTGTAGTATTGATTCACATTCATGTACTATTAGGGGAGGTGGTGCAAGATTGATAATACTTGCATGACTAAGTTAAAAATGTAGGTATAGATGGAGGTACTATACTGTAATTCGTATTTTTACATGATTATAACTATTAATTCACATGATTTACTATTAGAGGAGGTGATGCAAGTTTGATAATACTTGCAGGACTAAATTAAAAATGAAAGAAAAGTTGAAGGTATTATACTATAATATTTCGAGCCCCAAAACGTGCAATTATCGAAACTATATTTTTCTATAAATAGAAGCTCATTCTTCCTTCATTTCTCACCAATTCACTAAAGCTTTAGAGCAATTATTATAGAGAGAAAGAAGAAGAGAAGTCTGCTACCTCACTATTCCAGTATCCAGTTTTCTTCTGAAGTAAGAGATATTATTATTATAGTAAGGGGTATTATTTCTTTCGTATTCATGAAGAGAGCTATTGTTATTTCATTCCTTATTATTATGTTAGAGTAACATGCCTATGCGAAGTACTGCATACATGGTGAAATTCTTCTATTATTCCATTCTTTATTATTCTGTTGGAATATCCTGTCTGTGCGGATTATGCATGACCTGGTTCCGTTCTTTATTATATACATTTGGAATATCACATGCGTGTGGATTACGCATGACTCGGTTCCATTCTTTATTATTCATTGGAATAACTCGTCATCGTGCGGTTTATCGCATGCACAGTGAATTTCATGTTGTTATTCCATTCTTTATTATTATGTTGGAATATCACATGCATGCGGATTACGCATTTGACTCGGTTCTATTCTTTATTATTACATTGGGAATAACTTATCATGCGATCTATCGCATGCATGGTGAATTCTTTTGTTATTCCATTCTTTATTATTCTCGTTGGAATAACTTTGTCTATGTGGATTACCGCATGCATGGTGAATGATCCTTTGTATTCATTCCTTATTAAATTGTAGAAATGATGCATACGTGGATTACCGCATGGCGGTGAAAATCCATTTGCAGTTTCGTAATTTTTCTGACCCTCAAAAATTCTGGAAAAATTTAAAATGATAATTTAATGAGTTTTCTATATTGTGTCCAAGGATGGCGATTTTTGGATGTATAGATTAAGAGTTATGGATTTTATGGGAAAAGACTATTTTAAAAGTAAACCCTTATAACTCCTTGTGGTTAACTCCAAAATTGGTAAAAATTTTATTGGGAGTACATGTGTATAGCAGGAGTATACCCTGTGAATTTCGGAATTTTTGGACAAAAGTACAATTTATGATAAATGTCTAAATATTCGGCAGTTTTGGCAATATGAAAAATAGTAAATGAATTTTAAAAATTCCGAGAAAAATATATGTTCAATATGGTACTATATTCTGCTAAATCCCAGAAAAGAAATATTTTTGGGATTGATTTGGTATTTTTCATGAAAATGAACTAGTTATGAGTAATGTATTAAATATGTTATGTGAAGTAACAAAATTAAAAAATAGGATTTTATGGCTTGGAAATCCTATATAGGGTATATGCAGAATTTTGATGAGGAATTTGATCATTGGTGATGAAATCTTATGAGTATGGCATTTTTGAATGATTAAATGCATTATTTGATAAAGTGTAAACAATTGAAATAAATTGTTTATAAGTTTAAGAAGTGATTAAAATATTATTATAATATTAATAATATTAGATTATGAGTTTATTAAGTGATTGATAATATTTGGATAAATTTAAAGTCTTTAATATTTATCCTTGTTTTCGTTGATTAATGCTTATATCATTGTCATCATCCTCACGCTTATATTATGATGAAAGTCATCTTTGGCTTATGTGCAAAGATGGACTGTTGATTATTGATTTTACAATTGTATATCTTTGGCTTACGTGCAAAGATGGACTGTTGATTATTGATTTTACAATTGTATATCTCGAGCTTACGTGCAAACATGGACTGTTGATTATTGATTTTACAATTGTATATCTTTGGCTTACGTGTAAAGATGGATTGTTGATTATTGGTTTTATAGTTGTATATCTTTGGCTTACGTGCAAAGATGGACTGATGATTATTGGTTTTATAGTTGTATATCTTTGGCTTACGTGCATTGATGGACAGTTGTTGGTATGATTATAACCAGGGATTATTCGGTATAATTATGACCATTGTTGAAAACACAAATATTCTTGGCCCGTAGTGCATGGATAATTCGTGATCGTAATACTAATGAATATCCTTGGCCGTAGAGCAGGGATGATTCGATGCTGTAGATTAATTATTAAGCTGAGTCTCAGCGATAACATATTGATAATACACTTTTAATTCGTAGAAGATATTAGATATCATGCTCTACTTGACTCTTTTATAATACAGTTGTATGTCTTTGGCCTGTAGAGCAAAGATGAATTGTTAATGAATATCTTTGGCCCGTAGTGCAAAGATGAATTTATTAGTATGATTATGAACAAGAATTGTGATTTGGTATAACCATGATTTTTGATGTTTCAGGTGAAGATAGGTGATGAAAATTATCTTCGTCCTGGGTGCGAAGAGGAATTTAGAATCACAAATATGATTATGAGTTATTCATATGATTGTGGATGGGAATTATTGATTGATGTTATAGGGATAAAACATTATTGGTGGACTTTTAACATGGAGAAGATAATAGACCTGATGGTCTATTTGACTCTTCTAATGGATTGCTCGTTCCGCTGCAACTATGGTTTAAAAATTTTATCATCTACCATATGTTCTAAATCTCTGATTTATTATTGACGAAGGCTATTGATAATTTAATTATCTTTAGTCATGATATTCTTTACTGGGCTATTTGTGCTCACCCTTTGCTTCACAATTCCTTTCGTGTAATAAGAGTGTAGTACGGATCGGCGGGGATAATGATGAAATAGTGTGATGGTCCGAGATCGTCAAGTTTCTCAATACATTATAAAAACGGCATGACATGAAATGATAATTGTATTGAGGACCTAATATGTGTGTGTCGTATTTTATACGTCACTTAATAATTGATTTTGGCGAATAACAATAGGGTGATGAGAACCCGACTTTGAAAGCGTCAAAAGTGCACCTCATTAGAATGAATATGATAGTAATCTTCTCGTTCTTCTTTTGGCGTCTTAAAATATTTTTCTTTCAGATTTTATATGGCATTGTAACAATTTGAGTTTGGATACTATCTACGAGACAATATTGTTTTAAAACTCACAGCTTATCTGTTGTCGTACTCTGCACGACAGTTCAACAGTTGTATAAATGAAGTTTGTATTTGATTTTTATAAAGTGATATCTGGCGACTCAGAATGGGTCGTGTGGACCTATTTTGGGGGCGTCACAACAACTATATTGGACCGTCACTCAATTCCCCGACTAGCCCCCGCTATATTCTCATTTCCTGAAGAGAATAATGAAAGAAAAGGGTGAGCTTAACTAGCCTAGTAAAGAATATTATGACTAAGATAATACAGAATAAATTATCTTTAGTCTTCAACAGTATAAAAACTGATAGAATACAATAGACAACAAGTTTAACTGTAACGGAACAAGCAATCCTTTAGAAGAGTCAAGTAGAGTGTGATGTCTACTATCTTCTATGATTTAAAAGTTCATCATCAATGTTTTATCTCTGTAACACAACTCAATAAATAATCCACATCATCAAATTATGCATGCACTACGGACCAAGGATATTCGTTAATATATCCACATAATCGAATTATCCATGTACTACGGGTCAAGGATATTCGTTAGTATCACCAATAGTCATGATCATGCAAAACAATTGTCCATCAGTGCACTACGGGTCAATGAGGACTTTCACCACATCATTTGTCTTTAACATTATAGGTCATGATTATACTGATACATAATTTCTGATCAAAATCATACCAATCAACAGTACATCTATGCACTACGGGCCAAAGATGACTTCCATCACAATATAAGCATGAGGATGTTGACAATGATATAAAGAAATTAATCAAGTGAGATCAAGGATAAATATTAAAGATTTATAATTCAATTTATCCAAAGTTTTAGAATGTCCAAATTGTCAACATGATAATTAAATGTGGAGTAAAACTCAAGAATTATATTCATGTATCAAAAATAATTTGGACAGAAAAGAAACAAATTTTCGTCGTGAATAGTATCCCGTGAATAGTATTTTATGAATAGTACCCTGTAAATAGTATCCCGTGAATAGTACCGTATGTATGAACAGTACCCATGCATGAAAAGATTAAAATTTAACAAGAATGTTCAGAAAAATATTTTAGTGAAACGATACTAGATGAAACGTAAATTTCAAGAATATTCTACTAATTTCAAGGAGTATAGAAGCAATACTTATCAAAATAAGTGTAGATTTAAGAATATAAAATGAAATAATATTACTTACATACTACGGAGTATGAAAAAAAATATTAATTCTTACGAATATTGAATGAAAATAATATCTCTTACCTTAAAATGAGAGTAATTCTGACTGGTATAGCGGGGATATTCTTGAAGAAAACTTGCACTATTTGCTACACTCAAAGTTTCCTTAAACTCAAAAGAAATACGCTCAATATTATAGAAGAAGAATTCTCTGATTCTTGTGTGATTTTTATTTCTAAACTAAGCATCCTATTTATAGGAGAATGACATGGTACTATTTAAGAAAATAATCACGGGTGAATAGAAAAATATTCACAGTAGCAGAAACCAAATAATTAGCGTGATTTTTCGATTTTACTATTCATTATCAGGCAATAAAAAAATATTCTAATAAAACAAAAATTTTAATAAAATATAATATATTCTATTTATAATCTAATAAAATGAATAACTTTATATATAATATAAAAAGTATTCTGTTTTATATAAAAAGTTTTCTGTTTTATTACTATTATAATAATAATAAAGTAAAAACTGAGATAACTTTCTACCGGCGATTTTGAAAAATGAGTAAGTGGGGGTCCATGTAATAAGCCAAACTTACAACAAATACTTCATAAAAAAACTCATCTATTTATCACAAATCACTTGTCTTCAATAAACACATTTTTAATCTTCAAAAATTATTCATTATTAATATTATAACTCACAATATTAACAACCAGATCATTCCTAGGAAAGAGGGAGCTTTTCGATAAGGAATTCTCCTTATTAGCGCACAATTAAATGACCTAACCCCTTTCCTCGACAGAACTTTCTAGACATTGTCAATAATAAAAATAATAATATGAATAACTGTGTCATCTCATTTATTAATTTAATAATATAAAATATTGTGCAGATGATACTGTAACAATAATTGAATCAATAATATGAGATACTATGCAGCAACTATTGTGATAATAATTGAATGAACTGAGTGATTTCTTACGTAAGAATCAATAATAAGAGATACTATACAATATCGTGTGCTACTGTGCAACCACGCGTATTACTATACTTTTATCACCGGGTATTTCAACAAATAATGGTAAAAGTTTTGCCGTTATTTTTATAAAAAAGTTATTTCGTAAAGCTTTTATATCCGATGATAAGAATTCCGTAAATGGGTCCACCAATGATTGTGTCATCGTACGAATATTCCCCGATCAGACAAATATTTTATAACAACTTGCTTACTTTGCAAAATTTATAAATATTACCCACAACTATTATATCAAATCCACACCTTATTATTCAAAATAATATTTAGAGAAAATTAAATCTTTATTCATAAAAATTGGGGTCTTACAAGAATCACATTATTAATACTCAATTGAGTATTTAACAATTGTATGTGATATTTAGTCATTCGTTTTTTTAAACAAAATAAATAGTAGTCGGTGAATTTAAAATTAAAAAAATATATTTTATAATCACTATATAAAATAAGTTAAAAATAATTTTATCTTAAAAATAACTCTTGTTTCGCACTGGGCACTTAGCTAGTATAATTAAAAGCACAAACTTAATTTAATTTTACCAATTTTTGATTTAATTTTGCTAATTCATATTAGCATAAGTACTATCTAAATTAATTTTTCTCAATTAAATACTAGCCAAATTTAAAGATACTAGCTTTCTAATCCGTGCGAGACACACTTTAGAACTTTATTGGGAGAATGGGGAATCTGTTGGTTTTATGAGGCAATTGGTGATCATAAGGTAATTATTATGACTGTATGAAACTTGTGGTAGTTAGTGTCTTGGTGATCATAATAATTAGGATTCTGTGAGTTGGCATTCTCCTTAATGGTTAAAAAGTTATATAATTTTTTTGGAGAAGGAAACGAAGAGGAAGTGACAAAGTTTTGGGAGGAAACGACTCTTCGATCTCAAATTGGAGAGTAACATGTGCGAACAAAAATGACTCGGTCATACTTTAACGTATTTAACATAATTGAATTTATGGCCAAACCAAAATTAATTTATTTTTATCATTAACTCAGGTAAAATAATCCGTACGAATGAAATTGACTCCTAAATAATTAAGAGTCGACTCAAATTGGGATCGCCTTACCATTTATTATATAAAGTATATAATGAAATTGACTCCTAATTAATTATGAGTCGACTCAAATTGGGATCGCCTTACCGCTTATTATATGCTCCCTCCGTTCTAGGATAAAAGTTTTTATTACTATTTTAGATAGTCCCATGTTAGATGTCTACTTACCTTAAATGATCTATTTTTTTCAATAATTTGCCTATAATGTCCTTATTATTAATTGTTATATTTTTATTCTCTATGCATATTTAAGAAGCATCACTAGTATTGTGCAGAAAACTATGCAATTAAATGAGAATTTAAATATGGACAATTTTGTCATTTTATCATTTTTCTTAATATGCGCAAAAAGTCGATCATCACTTTTATCATGGGACGGAGGGAGTATAAATATAGAAATATTGATTCCTATATCTAAGAGGAATAGAAAAAAAAAGGAGGATTTTTTTTCTTTCCTATTCAAATTAGTAGAAGTACTATACAAATGTATAATAATTAATAATTAAATATATAATATCTAAATTTATAAAGTATTCAAAAGAAACCTAACTGTTACTACAATACATGTTTTTAGATTTGTCGATGATATGCGAAAATAATGTATATATTTATAATCAATAGCTTTTGTTACGTCCTTATAATGAAATTATTGTAAAATAACTGCGTTTAAAGATCGAACTTGTTAGGTTGATCTATTTCATAAAGTGAATCTGATTTATAAATCTTAAGTTAAAAGATAAAGCAAAAGGGGTTATTGACGGTTAAAATTGGTATAGTATATTCATACCTTATGCTAAAGAAATTTTATTATTATTATTATTATTAGTCTATTAATCTATTTTCACCACTTCTCTATTTTATGGTAAATTTTCTATTCACAAATCTCTCAAACCTCCCTTGAAATTTCCCATTCTCTCCAGTCTACACTACTCCAGCTTTGGTTTTCAAATTCACATCACCTTCTCCTATTTTGACTTTTAATTTTTTTTATATTGTTTTTCCAATTCTAAAATATTTTTCTTATTTTTTTAAATATAAGAATTTTAGACATGGGCCGTGTGTGCTTCAATTACTAATCAATTATATATAAATATATAATAAGACAAAACTTAGTTTTGTGGTCTTGATATTTGGTCTTTAGTATAGGCCTAGAATTTAATTAGAAATAAAACACTTTTTATACTTTTATATAATGTTAAGATTAATTTACCTAGAACTAGAACCCACTTTATGGTCCTACAAAATTTAATATTCACTTATTATTCTGCAATAATTTTATTTTTTATAAAAGGCCTTTAGTTACTTAGTTATGTAATAAATTTTAACTTAAAAATCATATTTAAAATTTTAGTTTAAGTTTCTACTCAATTTTAGTCTCTAAATGACTACATATTAAAAATATTATGAGTACATAATAATTAATATTAAAAAATATTATATATATACATATACACTAAAAGTATATTAAAGATTACTTTAATTACAAATTCTATTACATATTAGGAGACCTTTAGTTAATTAATGTTAGAAAATAATTATAACTTATATATTAGTTATTAAAATTTAGTTAGCTAATTTTTAAAACTAAAATCATAATGACAACTCATTTTTACAACATTTATATTCCTAAATAATTATATATTAAAAATATTATGAGCAAATACTAATTAATATAAAAGAATTATAATGTATATTAAAAAATATATAAACGATTAATATTTAGTAAAGAAGTTTATTTCATATAGGAGACCATAAGTTAAATAATGTTAAAAAACCATGACTTATATATTACTAATTAAAATTTAATTACCTTTTAAAACTAAAATCATGATCGTAACTTATTATTTTACAATAATTTTATTTTTTATAAAATTTATTTAATTAATTAATTATACAATAGTGTATGACTAAGTACACTATGTTTAGATTTTTAGGATCCACTCAACTTTGAACTTTAATTAAAAATGCATATATAAATACAAAGGATTGATTATAAAAACTAAATATTAATTTTCGAAACTATATAAAAACTTAATATTAAATTAAAAATAACAAATGAATCACATTAATAACATTCAATTAAGTATTTGACAGTTGTATGTGATATGTAGTCATTCATTTTTTAAGAAAAATAAATAGTAGTAAGTCAATTTAAAATTCAAAAAATATATTTTATAATCACTATTGTAAGACCCCAACTTTTATGAATAAAGATTAAATTTTTCTTAAAATATATTATTGAATATTATGGTGTGGATATGATATAATGTTATAGTTGTGGGTAATATTTATAAATTTTGTAAAGTAAGCAAGTTGATATAAAATATTTGTTGTGTCAGTGAATATTCGATTGGTCGGGGAATATTCGTTTTAACATAAAATATTCGTATGACGGCACAATCATTGGTGGACCCTACAACGGAAGTATTGTCGTACTTAGAAAACGACAGAAATATCTTTTTATAAAAATAACGGCGGAAGTTTTACCGTTAAACTGTTGAACTACCCTATGGTAAAAAATAAAGATGTCTGGCGTGGTCAGTAGTAGTAGCACCACGGTATTGATTATTGATGCTTACGTGAGAAGTCACTCAGTTATACTCAATTATTGCTACAGTAATTGTTGCATAGTATCTCATGTTATTTGATTCAATTATTGTCACATTATCATCTGCACAATATTTTATATTATTAAATCAATAATTGAGACAATAAAGTTATTCATATTATTATTTGCAATATTGACAATGTCTAGAAAGTTCTGTCGAGGAGAGGTTTGGTCACCTAATTGCGCTCCAATAGGGAGAACTCTTTATTGGAAAGCCCCCTCTTTCCTGGGAACGATCTGGTTGTTAAATATTGTGAGTTATAATATTAATGATGAATAATTGTTGAATTATTAAAAATGTGTTTATTCAAGAAGATATGAATTACAAAAGTTAGAGGGGAATAATGCAAACTTGGAAAACTTTAGGGGTACTAAAGTGTAATAAGTTAAATCAATCTGGACCGTCGATGGTGGTTTTAAAAGTAAATTAATCTGGACCGTCGGTTGTGATTTTAATAGTAATCAATATGGACCGTCCATTCTAATAGTGAATCAATCTGGACCGTTCGTGAATTAGTTACTATTTAGTCCATTCTCCTATAAATAGAAGCTTAATTCTTCTTTCATTCTCACCAATTCACTGAGATTCACAAGAGACACTATAGAGAGAAAAACTATAGAGAAGCAAGAAGAAGAGTATTTTGCTACTTCACTTTTGGGTATCCACTTTTCTACTAAGGTAAGGGGTATTATTTCTTTTCGTATTCATAAGGAATACTATTTTTCGTATTCATCCTTTAGTATATGCTGGAATAACCTTGTCTTCGATGATTATGTATCGTATATTACGGTGAAAATACATTTTGATTTTCAGTAGTTAATTCTTTTCATATTCTTAAATCTAAACTTACTATGGTAAGTATTGCTTTTATAATCCTTGAAATTAGTGGAATATCCTTGAGTTTTGCGCTTCATCTAGTATCATTTTATTGGAATATTGATATGAACTTTCTTATTAAATATCAATATTTTCACCAAGAAATATTATTCAGAAGTCTTATTCACTTTAAGTTACTATTCACCCAGTTACTATTCACTATAATATTATTCACTCGGGTATTCGGGGAACTTTTCATGTTGGAGTACTATTCATGAGTTACTATTCACAGGTTACTATTCACCCGATTACACTTCACTCAAATATTGTTCACTCGGGTATTTGGGGTACTTTTCATGTTGGGGTACTATTCCCAAAGTACTATTCACGGGGTACTATTCACCAAAAAAATTATTTCTTTTCTGTCCAAATTATTTTTGATACATGGATATTATTCTTGAATTTTACTCCACAAAGCAGTATCATATTGAAAATTTGGACATTATTGAATTCTGGATAAATTAAATTATAAATATTTAAAAATTTATCATTTGCTTTCTTTTAATTGAATTCTTATATCATTGTCATCATCCTCATGCTTATATTGTGATGAAAGTCATCTTTGGCTTACGTGCATAGATGGATTGTTGATTGGTATGATTATGACTAGGGATAATTCGGTATGATCATGACCATTGATGATTACACGAATATTCTTGGCCCGTAGTGTAGGAATAATTTATGGACGTGATACTAATGAATATCCTTGGCCCGTAGTGCAGGGATGATTCGATGATGTGATTTATTTATTAAGCTGAATCTCAGCGATAAAACTGTTGAAAAACTGTTTAAATCATAGAAGATAGTAGATATTTTGCTCTACTTGACTCTTCTAATGGATTGCTTGTTCCGCTGTAGTTAAACTTGTTGTCTATTATATTCTATTAGTTTAACATTTTTGAAGGTTAATGATAACTTATTCTGCATTATCTTAGTCATAATATTTCTTACTGGGCTAGTTGAGCTCACCCTTTTACTTTCATTGTTCTCTTTAGGAAATGAGAACGTAGCTGGAGCTAGTTGGGGAACGGAGTAATGGCCCGAGATGGTGTTATAGTAGTCCTCACTATTCTATAAAATAGTGTGCCAATAAATGTAATGAGGACTCCATTTGAGTTTGGATATTGTCTAGAAGACAATATTCGTGTAAAAACTCTCAGCTCATGTTGTATAATTAAGTTTGTATTTGTATTATGTACCATGTATTTGGCGACCCAAGATAGGTGATGTATACCTATTTTGGGGGCGTCACAGTTGGTATCAAAGCTTAGGGATATGATCCATGGCTGAGATGTGAGACAAGAACTAGGAGGGGAGAGACGGGGAATTCCTTCGCTAGTATTATCTACCTAAGTTTATTTGGTATTTAATTGGTCGATCAGAGTATAGGGATAATATGTGGCATGTCAGTTAACCCTTGTTTTGTGGCAGTGTTTGAAAATGGCATCTGAAAATGTCGAGATAAGCAATGAAGCACATGAGACCGTTGAGTCACCAACGATCAATATCCAGGATAATGTGCAACAAGAAGACAATAATCCTTAGGTAAACAACAACACCGATTAAATAATGAACGATGGGATGTTTAGAGGCTTCATGCAATTTATACAATATCAGGCGAGAGTGGCTCCTGTTCAAAATGCAGGTGGACACACTGGCAACTCACAGATGGTCACCGCTAAACAATTCAAGGAGCTGGGACCATCGGAGTTTTGGGGAGAGCCAAAACCACTTATGGCGAATACGTGGATAAAGCAGATCACCAAGATACTTGATGTCTTAGGATGCTCCGAGGAGCAAAAGGTTCCCTTTGCCACCTTCATGTTGAGAGGAGAAGCAAAGGTTCCCTATGTCTTGGGAGAAGTTCCAAGAGTTATTTAAGGACAATTACTTTCCCGAAAGTATTCGTCACATGAAGGAGGTGGAGTTTATCAAGTTGGAGCAAACCAATATGACCGTGTCGTAGTACGAGGCTAAGTTTGACGAGTTGTCCCGGTTCGCATCCCATTTGGTTGATAATGAGAAGAGAATGACGCAAATGTTTCTATGAGATTTGAGACCCGAAATACGTCAATACCTCATTTCTCACAAACTGTGTTTGTATTCAGATGTTGTAAATAGGGCTCAGTTATTGGAGCGCGATAATGAGTCAACCCAACTAAGAGAGTAGCCGGCAAGTCGATAATACCAGTGGTAACAGTCATCAAAGTGGTGACAACAAACGTGGAGGGAATCAACATGCCAAAAATAGTAACTACTCCAGTGGTAATCATGGTCAAGATAATAGAAGTGGAAATTTCAAGAAGAGTAGATTCAATAATGATGGAAAGACGTCAGCACCAACACTTGTTGTTAAGGAAGGAGAACGACCACCGGTCATATGTTACAAATGTGGAGGGGAGGGACACATCAGTCCAAACTGTACGCACCAGTCGAAAGCTTGTTATAATTGTGGAAGAGAAGGTCACCTAGCCCAATTTTGTCATGCACCAAAGTCAAGTCCAGCTGGGATGGAGGCATCAAAGGTCGTCCTAGACAAGACAAAACCGGTAGTTCAAGGAAGAGCGTTTGTTGTAACCTACCAAAAAGTAAGAAATCCGAACGAGGTGATCACGGGTAAGGTAATCATAAACTCTAGCGAAGTATATACCTTATTTGATACCGGTTCTACCCATTCTTTTATTTCTCCTACTTGCACTCAACGTTTAAATTTGACTCTGGAGAAATTAGACTTTGATTTATCTGTTGAAACTTCGTTGGGAGAAACCTTCATTACATCCACTGTTTATAAGTCTTGTTTGATTCAAATCGGTAACCGCAAGATACCTGTCGATCTTATATCTTTAAAAATACTTGCATTCGATGTGATTTTAGGAATTGATTGGTTGACTACTCATCATGCTAAAATTAATTTTTTTCGTAAGGTTGTTAGCTTTAATATTCCTAACCAACCTATTATGCGAATTTAAGCAACCAAACCATTAAAGTCAATCATTGCCATCTCAAGCCATAAAGTTATTCGTTTATTGAAAAACGGATGTCAAGCTTTCTTAGCTCATGTCACAGATTTAAACAAAAATATGTCAGTCTTGAATGATATTGTTATTGTTAATAAATTTCCTGATGTATTCCCTGAAGAACTTCCTGGCCTACCCCCAGAGCGTGAAATTGAATTTTGTATCGACCTTGAATCTGGTACAATACCCATTTCTAAAGCCCCATATCGAATGACTCTTATTGAACTTCAGGAGTTAAAAACCCAACTACAGGAATTGTTAGACATCGATTTCATTCGGCCCTAAGACGCGTTTCCTTGGGTTGCTCTGTTCTATTCATGAAGAAGAAGAAAGATGGAAGTATATCGACTTTGTATTGATTATCGGGAGTTGAATCATGTCACCATCAAAAATAGGTACCCGTTACCTCGTATTGATGACATGTTTGACCAGTTATAAGGCGCCAAATTCTTTTCAAAGATCGATCTTCGTTCCAGATATCATCAGTTAAAGATTAAAACCGATGACTTTCCAAAGACTGCTTTCAGAACTCGGTACGGGCATTATGAATTCCTAGTCATGTCTTTTGGATTGACTAATGCTCCTGCTGCCTTCATGGATATGATGAACCGAGTATTCAAGGAATATTTGGATCATTTTGTAGTCGTCTTTATTGATGACATCCTCATATATTCCAAAAATCATGAAGATCATGAGCAACACTTGATGCTGATACTCCAAAAGCTTCATGAAAACAAGCTTTATGCCAAGTTGAAAAAGTGCGAGTTTTGGCTTGAGGAAGTAGCATTCCTTGGGCATGTGATATCAAATCATGGAATATCTGTTGACCCAACAAAGATTGAAGCAATTCAAAGTTGGGAGCAACCCAAGTCAGTGACCGAAGTACGTAGCTTTCTGGGCTTAGCTGGTTATTATCGGAGATTTGTGGAAGAATTTTCTCGAATCGCTACTCCATTAACTCAGCTAACTCGAAAAGATACAAAGCTCGGTAGGAACGAGGAATGTGAGAAGAGTTTTTAAGAACTCAAGAGGAGAATCATTTCAGCACCTGTTCTGACAATACCATCTGGTTCGGAGGGATTTTTCATCTACAGTGATGCTTCAGGCAAAGGTTTAAGATGTGTTCTCATGCACCATGGGAAAGTTATAGCCTATGCCTTACGAAAACTCAAAGAATATGAGAGAAATTATCCTACTCATGATCTAGAGTTGGCAGCTGTCATTTTTGCGATTAAGATTTGGAGGCATTACCTGTATGGAGAGAAGGTGGAGATTTATACGGATCATAAAAGCCTCAAATATTTCTTCACTCAAAAAGAACTCAACATGCGGCAAAGATGATGGCTTGAGCTGTTGAAAGATTATGATCATACCATTCAATACCATCCTGAAAAAGCGAACGTAGTAGCTGATGCATTGAGTAGAAGATCATATGCGGGCACGAGTGCGATATTGTCAACACAAAGGCCCATTTTGTATGACTTACAAAGGATGAAGATAGAGTTAAAGACTCCAGGGACCCATGTGATGATGGCGAATATACGAGTAGAACCGACTTTAATAGATAAAGTTAAAGTTGCTCAAGCTACAGACCTGGAGCTAATGCGTATGAAGAGGAAAGTGCAAGAAGGTGCTATTCTGAAATCAAGAATCGTTAATGGTCTTCCCAAGGTTTCTCAAGGCATAGATGCAATTTGGGTCTTTTTGATAAATTGACCAAGTCTGATCATTTCTTACCGATACGAGAAACATATACACTTGAACGTCTTGCTCGTATGTACATAAACGAGATTGTAAGATTGCATGGTATGCCAGTATCCATAGTTTCTGATCGAGATCCAAGATTCACTTCAAGATTTTTGGTTAGTTTACAAAAAGCTATGGTCACGGATTTACGATTTAGTTCAGCGTATCATCCTCAAACGGACGGACAATCAGAGAGGACTATTCAAACTCTTGAGGATTTATTAAGACTCTGTGTGTAAGACCCCAACTTATTATAAATATAATTGAATTTTTCCTCTATTCATTATTCTAAATTAATAAGGTGTTAATTTGATATAATGCTTTGGTTATGGGTGAAATGTGTAAATTTTGCAAAATAAGCAAGTGGTTATAAAATATTCATTTCGCTTAGAATATTCGTTTGGTCGTGGAATATTCTTTTTGTCTGGGAATATTAGATGATGGTATAAAACCATTCAGGGGCCCCATAACGGAAAAGCGGTTGGATGAAGAAAATGATAAAGTATGAGTTTTATAAATAATGGCGTAGTTGTTACCGTTAACACTGTTGGAATACCTGGTGGTTAAAATACGATGAATACGCGTGGTCGCACAAAGAAGATACCAGTATTGCATGTGATATTGTTGAATTATTAATTTGTACATAAGAAGGCACTACTCAATAATTGTTACAGTAGCTACTGTTTAATATTTTATTTTATTGATTTAATAATTGTTGCGTTGATAGTTTATATTATTGTTGTTTTAATAATTGTCACTGCACATTATTTCCCATTATCAGATCAATAAATCATATTATTTGAATAATATTATTAGATAGCATTATTGGCAATGTCATGAAAGTTCTGTCAAGGAGAAGTTTAGTCACCTAATTGCGCGCCAGTAAGGAGAAATCCTTATTGGAAAGCCCCCTCTTTCCTAGGAACTGCCTGGTTGTCATAATTGTGATTCTGTAATATTATTTGTGAATAATTAATTATTGATTTATATGATAAGGAAATATTTATTTGATGTGGTTATAAATGATGGATTTATTTATGTGGTTATAAATGAAGGAATTAATGTTGAGGTGTTTTATCAGTATTTTGTCGGAATGGAGGTATTAAAAATCATCCGTTTGTGGATTTCGGATATTTTCTGTTTGGAATTTGGAAAAACTCAAAGCTACAAAGTTGTAGAGAATTCGATTTCGTGTGGAATAGACATAAAATCGTATTTTTCTGATAAACGGACTACTTTCTATGAATTACTGAAGTTTCGGAAAATAAAATGATTTTTATTAAAATTGGGTGGGACCCACTTTTGTTTTAACACATGAGGGTTGCTGATTTTGGTTCAAAGAAGGCTGCCTAATTGTCAAAAGGGGTGGCGTAGGAAGTTAGAAAAGAAAAAATAATATTCTATTATTTTAGTTTCCATTGGCGTTTTAGCATTTTCCTATAAATAGACGCTTAGGTTAGAATTGAAAATTACACCAGAAACAAGTTTTCTTTCTCTCTAGATTATCTAACGTATTTTTGTGAGTATTTTGATACTTTGAGAGTTCTTTGTTAAGTACAAGTTTCTTTTTCGCTTTTATATCCGATATTTCATCGGGAACTGCTATTATTTTGAGGTAAGGGATTTTATTTTCTTCTTAAATGATATTATTTTCTTTACTATCATTATGCCGAAATATTGGTTTGAATTTTATAATCAAATTTGGAACTTTTGTGTCGGGGTTACTATTCACGTATACGACACTATTCACCGAAAAATAAAAAATTTTCTTTTTGTCCAAGATGTCTATTATGGTTACTATCTTAGATTGTATCCATGTTTTGATCTTTATTTTTGAATTCTGCTTCACAATTGGTTATTATGAAGTATTATTGATCTTGGATAAACTGTTATATGAATCCCTAATATTTGTCCTTCTGTCTCACTAGATTCGTTTTCTTTAAAATATTTTTCATCATCCTCAGTCTTAAATGATGATATTACTGAATATCTTTGCTTCAGTAGTGCAAAGATGAATGATTAATCGATGAATATCTTTGGCCCGTAGTGCAAAGATGAGCAGTGTTGAGATGAATACACATTGATGGTGATATAAATAAATATCTCTACTTTGTAGTGCAAAGATGAATATTTGATTAAAGATGTATATTGATTGATGTTACAGGATAACATATTGATGATGGACTTTAAAATCTTAGGCGATAGTAGAATTCATTCTCTACGTGACTCTTCTAATGGATTCTTTGTTTCATTTGCATTTGTTGATCTAAAACTTGTTGTCTATTGTATTCTATCGATTTTTTCCTGTTGAAGACTAATGATAATTTGTTGTATATTATCTTAGTCATAATATTTTTTTTCGGGCTAGTTGAGCTCACCCTTTTCCTTTTTGTTCCATTTTTCTTCTTAGGAGGTGAGAACATAGCGAGGATCTAATGGGGTATGGGTGATGGTTCTAGAAAGATATTTTTATGATCCTCACTATTTTATGTAAAAATAGTGTATGAATAATTGTAATGAGGACTTATTTGAGTGTGGATATTGTCTAGAAGACAATATTTGTATTTAAACTCACAGTATGTGTTGTCGTATTTTGCACGATAATTGTATTATTGAGTTTGGCGACTCAGAATGGGTGTTGTATACCTATTTTGGGGGCATCATAGTTGGTATCAAAGCATAGGGATATGGTGTCTGGCGGAGATCGGGGAATAGAACTAGGAGAGGAGAGATGAGTAAATCCTTCGCTAGTGTGTCCTATCTAAGCTTATTTGTTGGTCGGTCATAATATAGGGATATTATGTGATATGTTAATTTGTTTAATTAACCCTTGCTTTATGGAAGCATTTAAGAATGGCTGCTGAGAACGTTAACAATAGAGTGTATGAGACTGTGGAACAACCTTTAGTCACAAACTAGGAGAACGTGCAACAGGAAGGCAATATTCCTCCTGTAAACAACACCATTGATCAGACGATGAACGATGGGATGTTTAGAAACTTTTTGCAGTTCATGCAAAATCAGACGAGGGAGACTCGTGTATAAAATACGGGTGGAAATGATGGCAACGCGCGGTCTGTCACAGCCAAGCAGTTCAAGGAGTTGGGACCACCAGATTTCTGGGGAAAGCCCGATCCGATTAAGGCAGAAATGGGGTCAAGCAAATTACTAAGATATTCGATGTCTTGGGATGCACGGAGGAATAAAAGGTTCCATTCGCCACCTTTATGTTCCGTGGAGAGGCAGATTACTGGTTGGAATCCGTGAAGCGTACCCAGCCAGCCGCACTCAACATATCTTGGGAAAGATTCTAGAAACTATTCAATGACAAGTACTTTCCTGAAAGTATTCGTCATATGAAGGAGGTAGAATTTATTAGACTGGAACAGAACAACATGACGGTGTCTCAGTACGAGGCGAAGTTCGCAGAGTTATCCAGGTTTGCTCCTCATTTAGTAGAGAATGAGGAATGTATGACGCGGATGTTTCTGAGAGGTCTAAAACCCGAGATTCCTTAATACCTTATCTTTTATAAATTTTCTTTGTATTCAGATGTTGTCAACAAGGCTCAATTATTAGAGTGAGATAATGAGTATACTCAACCGAGGGATCACAAAATGTGGTCATACCTATGATGTTAGCCCGATCTGAGCGATGATAACCAGGGAGGAGGGAAGAATACGGACAAAAGCGGTAACCACTCGGGTGGTAATTGTAGCCATGATAATAGAAGAGGTGAGTCTAGTGGAAATTTCAAAAAGAGGATATTCAATAATGACGGGAAGACATCGTGAAGAACACCAAAGATTAATCGTTGTTAGGGAGGAGAACGACCCATTTGGTCGTGTGTTATAAATCTTGGGAAGAGGGACATATCACCAAACAAACCCACAACAATCCAAGGTATGTTATAACTGTGGAAAGGAGGGTCATATATCCCGAGAGTGTTCTGTAGCAAAACCAAGTTCAGCAGGGATGGTGACTCTAAAAGCTGTCCCGGATAAGTCAAAATCAGCGGTTCCTGGAAGAGTGTTTGTCATGACTGGCCAAAATGTGAGGAACTCGAACGAGGTGATCACGGGTAAGCTAATCATAAACTCTTGCGAGGTGTATACTTTACTAGATACCGGTTCTACCCATTCTTTTATCTCTCCTGCTTATGCTCAATGTTTAAACTTGACTCTGGAGAAACTAGACTTTGACTTATCTGTTGAAACTCTGTTAGGTGAAACCTTCGTTACATCTACAGTTTATAAATCTTAATTAATCCAAGTTGGCACAATCACATTACCTGTTGATCTTATCTCTTTAAAGATACTTGCTTTTGATGTGATTTTAGGAATTGATTGGTTAACCACTCATCATGCCAAAATTAATTGTTTTCGTAAGGTTGTTAGTTTTCATATTCCTAACCAACCTGTTATGAAAATTCAAGCAACTAAACAACTAAAATCAGTCACTGCCATATCAAGCCATAAAGCTATTTGTTTATTGAAAAACGGATGTCAAGCTTTCTTAGCCCATGTTATGGATTTGAACAAAGACAAGTCAGATTTGGATAATATTTCTGTTGTTAGAGAATTTCCTGATGTATTTCCTAAAGAACTTCCCAGGCTACCCCTAGAATGTGATGTTGAATTCTTTATTGACCTTGAACCGGGTACAAAATCCATTTCTAAAACCCCATATCGAATGGCTCCTATTGAACTTCAGGAGTTAAAAGTCCAACTACATGAGTTATTAGACATCGGTTTCATTCGTCCTAGTACATCTCCTTGGGGTGCTCCTGTTTTATTCGTAAAGAAGAAAGACGGGAGTATGCAACTTTGTATTGACTACCGAGAATTGAACCACGTCACCATCAAGAATAGGTATCTGCTACCTCACATTGATGACATGTTCGACCAGTTTCAAGGAGCACAATTCTTTTCAAAGATCGATCTTCCGGATATCATCAAACCAAGATTAAAAGCGAGGATATTCCGAAGACTGCCTTTAGAACTCGGTACGGGCATTATGAATTCTTAGTCATGTCTTTTGGATTGACTAATGCTCCTGCTGCTTTCATGGATATGATGAACCGTGTATTCAAGGAATAATTGGATCAGTTCGTTGTTGTCTTTATTGATGACATTCTCATCTATTCCAAAAGCCGTGAAGATCATGAACACCATTTGAAGCTGATACTTGAAAGACTTCGTGAAAACAAGCTTTATGCCAAGCTAAAAAAATGTGAGTTCTGGCTTGAGGAAGTAGCATTCCTTGGGCACGTGGTGTCAAAACATGGAGTATCTGTTGACCGTGCCAAGATTAAAGCAATACAAAGTTAGGGAGCAACCAAGTTTCGGTGGATCAAGTCCATGACTTTCTATGCTTAGCTGGTTATTATCGGAGATTCGTGAAAGGATTTTCTCGAATCGCTACTCCGTTAACTCAACTAACTCGAAAAGATACAAATTCCTATAGAGCGAAGAATGCGAGAAGAGTTTCGAAGAGCTCAAGAGGAGACTCATTTCGGCACCTGTTCTGGCAATACCATCTGGTTCGGATGGATGTGTTATCTACAAATGATGCTTGTGCAAAGGGTTAGGATGTGTTCTCATGCAACATGGGAAAGTCATAGCCTATGCCTCGCGACAACTCAAAGAATATGAGAGGAATTAACCTACTCATGATCTGGAGTTGGCAGCAGTCATTTTCGCGTTGAAGATATGGAGACACTACTTGTATGGGGAGAAAGTGGAGATTTATACGGACCATAAAAGCCTCAAATATTTCTTCACCCAAAAAGAACTCAACATACGGCAACGACGTTGGCTTGAGCTATTGAAAGATTACAATCACACTATTCAATATCATCCTAAAAAAGTGAATGTAGTAGCTGACGCATTGAGTAGAAGATCATATGCTAGTACGAGTGTGATATTGTCAACATAAAGGCCCATTTTGTATGACTTGCAAAGGATGGAGATAGAATTAAAGACTCCAGGGACCCACATGATGATGGCGAATATATGAGTAGAGCCAACTTTAATCGATAAAGTTAAAGCTGCTCAAGCTACGGACCTTGGGCTAATGCGTATGAAGAAGAAAGTGCAAGAAGGTGTTATTCCAGAAGCAAGAATCGATGAAGAAGGAATACTTCGAGTCAACTCTAGACTTTGCGTTCTTAACGATTTAGACTTGAAGCACAGAATCATGATGGAGGCACACAACACACCGTTTGCAATCCATCCTGGGAGTACCAAAATGTATCATGATATTCGACATACATTTTGGTGGAACAATATGAAGAGAGAGATCGCGGAGTTTATCTCGAGGTGTTTAACTTGTCAATGAGTAAAGGCAGAGCATCAAGTGCCAAAAGGTCCATTGCAACCACTTGAGATTCTGGAATGGAAATGGGAACACATTACCATGGATTTTGTTACAGATCTTCCCAAAGTTTCTCAAGGCATAGATGCGATTTGAGTTATTGTTGATAGATTAACCAAGTCTGCTTATTTCTTGCCGATACGTGAGACTTATTCCCTTGAACGTCTTGCTGGTACGTACGTGAATGAGATTGAAAGATTGCATGGCATGCCAGTATCCATAGTTTTGGATCGTGACCCAAGATTCACTTCAAAATTTTGGGTTAGCCTGCAGAAAGCTATGTGCACGCAATTTCATTTGATTGAGTTCAAAGATACCATCCTCAAACAGAGACGGCAATCGGAAAGGACTATTCAAACCCTTGAAGATCTATTAAGACTCTGTGTCCTAGATTTCAAAGGAAGTTGGGATAAGTACTTGCCACTGGTAGAATTCTCCTACAACAACAGTTATCAAGCAAGTATAGGCATGGCTCGATTCGAGGCGTTGTATGGACGAAAGTGTCGTTCTCCAGTATGCTAGGATGAGGTGGGTGAAGCAACTTTGTTGGGACCGGAATTGGTACGCATGACTACAAAAAAGATCCAAATGATTCAACAACGTATTCAAACCTCGCAGGATCAACAAAAGAGTTATGTGGATCTTCATCGAAAGGATGTGGAATTTAATATTAGGGATCATGTATTGTTACGTATTTCTCCATGGAAGGGAGTTACAAGATTTGGGAAGATAGGAAAGCTCAATCCACGATTTGTTGGTCCATTTGAGATTCTTGACCGAATAGGAAATGTGGCCTATAGACTCACGTTACCTCCAAACATGTCTCGTGTTCATAATGTTTTTTACATATCTATGATTCGTAAATATGTGAAAGACCCGAACCACATTATTGCGTTAGAACCAGATGAGATAGCCGAGGATTTAACGTACGAGGAGGTATCTGTTAAGATCTTGGATAGGAAAGAGCATGTTCTACGCACCAAGGTTATACCACAAGTTATGGTTTTGTGGAGTAACCATGCTATTGAAGAAATGACCTGGGAGTTGGAATCGAAAATGAAAGCGAGGTACCCTCACCTGTTCGAAACACCAGCTACGTACGTCAATTTCGAGGACGAAATTTTCTAAGGAGGGGAGGTTGTAAGACCCCAACTTATTATAAATAAAATTAAAATTTTCCTCTATTCATTATTCTAAATTAATAAGGTGTTAATTTGATATAATGCTTTGGTTATGGGAGAAATGTGTAAATTTTGCAAAATAAGCAAGTGGTTATAAAATATTCATTTCTGTCGGGGAATATTCGTTTGGTCGTGGAATATTCTTTTTATCGGGGAATATTCGTACGACGGCGCAGCCATTTGTGGGCCCTATAACAAAAAATGGTTGGATGAAAGAAAATGACAAAGTATGAGTTTTATAAATAACGACGTAGTTATTCACTGAATTAACATCGTTGGAATACCGTGGTTAAAATACGATGAATACGCGTGGTTGCACGAGAAAGACACAAGATTTCACAAGATTATTGAATTATTAATTGCACGTAAGAAGGCACTACTCAATAATTTTTACGGTGAATTCTTCGTTCAATATTTTATTTTATTGATTCAATAATTCCTGCGTTGATAGTTTATATTATTGTTTTTCAATAATTGTCATCGCACAAGATTTCCATTATCAAATCAATAATTCATATTATTTGAATAATATTATTAGATAGCATTATTGTCAATGTCTAGAAAGTTACATAAGGAGAAGTTTGGTCACCTAATCAAGGCTACCGAGAAGGAGAAATCCTTTTGGAATGCCCCTCTTTCTGGGGAACTATAAGTTGTCATAATTGTGATTTCGTAATATTATTTGTGAATAATTAATTATTGATTTATATGATAAGGAAATATTTATTTGATGTGGATATAAATAATGGATTTATTTATGTGATTATAAATGAAGGAATTAATGCTGAGGTGTTTTATCAGTATTTTATCGAAATGGAGGTATTAAAAATCATCCGTTAGTGGATTTTGGATATTTTCTGTTTGGAATTTGGAAAAACTCAAAGCTACAAAGTTGTAGAGAATTCGATTTCGTGTGGAATGGACATAAAATTTGTATTTTTCTGATAAACGGGCTACTTTCTATGAATTATGAAGTTTCGAGAAAATAAAATGATTTTTATTAAAATTGGGTGGGACCCACTTTTGTTTTAACACATATAAATTGCTTGATTTTGGTTCAAAGAAGGTCATTTAATTGTCAAAAGGGTGGCGTGGGAAGTTAGAAAAGAAAAATAATACTCTATTATTTTAGTCTCCTTTGACGTTCTAGCATTTTCCTATAAATAGACGCTTAGGTTAGAATTGAAAATCACACCAAAAACAAGTTTTCTTTCTCTCTAGATTATCTAACGTATTTTTGTGAGTATTTTGATACTTTGAGAGTTGTTGTTCGGTACAAGTGTCTTTCGGCTTTATATCCGATATTCCGATCAGAAGTACCGTTATTTTAAGGTAAGGGATGTTATTTTCTTCTTAAATGATATTATTTTCTTCAATATCATTATGCCAAAATATTGGTTTGAACTTTTTAATCAAATTTGGAACTTTTGTGTCGGGTTTACTATTCACGTATACGGCACTATCACGAATACGACACTATTCACCAAAAAATAAAAAGTTTACTTTTTGTCCAAGATGTCTATTATGGTTACTATCTTTGATTGTATCCATGTTTCGATCTTTATTTTTGAATTCTGCTTCACAATTGGTTATTATGAAGTATTATTGATCTTGGATAAACTATTATATGAATCCCTAATATTTGTCCTTCTGTCTCACTGGATTCGTTTTCTTTAAAATATTTTTCATCATCCTCAGTCTTAAATGATGATATTACTGAATATCTTTGGCCTGTAGTGCAAAGATGAATGATTAATTGATGAATATCTTTGGCCCGTAGTGCAAAGATGAACAAGTGTTGAGATGAACATGATCGACTGGTGATATAAATGGATATCTTTGGCCTCTAGTGCAAAGATGAATATTTGATTAAAGATGTATATTGATTGATGTTACGGGGATAAAATATTGATGATGGACTTTTAAATCTTAGAAGATAGCAGAATTCATAATCTACGTGACTCTTCTAATGGATTGTTGTTTCCGCTGCATTTGTTGATCTAAAACTTGGTGTCTATTGTATTCTATCAGATTTTTTCCTGTTGAAGACTAATGATAATTTGTTGTATATTATCTTAGTCATAATATTCTTTATTGGGCTAGTTGAGCTCACCCTTTTCCTTTTTCTTCCATTTTTCTTCTTAGGAGGTGAGAACATAGCAGGATCTAGTCGGGGTATGGAGTGATGGTTCTAGAAAGATGTTTTAGCAGTCCTCACTATTTTCTATAAAATATTGTATAAATAATTGTAATGAGGACTTATTTGAGTGTGGATATAATCTAGAAGACAATATTTGTATTTAAACTAACAGTATGTGTTGTCGTATTTTGCACGACAATTGTATTATTGCAGTTGTAGTTTGCTTTCTGTACCATGTATTTGGCGACTCACAATGGGTGTTGTATACCTATTTTGGGGGCGTCACACTGTGTCCTTGACTTCAAAAGAAGTTGGGACAAGTTCTTACCATTGGTGGAGTTTCCTACAACAACAGTTATCAAGCAAGTATTGGCATGACTCCATTTTAGGCGTTGTATGGAAGAAAATGTCGTTCTACAGTATGCTGGGATGAGGTAGGTGAAGCAACGTTGTTGGGACCGGATTTGGTACGTATGACTACGAAAAAGATTCAAACGATCCGACAACGTATAAAAACCTCACAAGATCAGCAAAAGAGTTATGCTGATCTTCATCGAACGGACGTGGAATTCAATATTGAAGATCATGTGTTGTTACGTGTTGCTCCATGGAAAGGAGTTACAAGATTTGGAAAGAGAGGAAAGCTCAATCCTTGATTCATTGGCCCATTTGTAATCCTTGATCGAGTAGGGCTGTGGCTTATAGACTACTTTCATCAGTAAGTATGTCTCTCGTGTTCATAACGTTTTTCACATATATCTATGTTACGTAAATATATGAAAGACCCGAACCATATTATTGAATTAGAACCAGATGAGATAGAGGAAGATTTAACGTATGAAGAGTTACCTGTTAAAATCTTGGATAAGAAGGATCATATTCTACGCTCTAAAGTTATACCTCAAGTCAAAGTTTTGTGGAGAAACCATGATGTGGAAGAAATGACCTGGGAGTTAGAATCTAAGATGAAGTTAAGATATCCTCACCTCTTCGATATACCAGGTACGTACCCTAATTTCGAGGATGAAATTTCATAAGAAGGGGAGGTTGTAATACCCCAACTTTTATGAATAAAGATTAATTTCTCTCGAAATATATTTTTGAATATTATGGTGTGGATATAATATAATGTTATAGTTGTGGGTAATATTTATAAATTTTACAAAGTAAGCAAGTTGATATAAAATATTCGTTGTGTCAGTGAATATTCGATTGGTCGGGGAATATTCGTTTTAACAGAAAATATTCATATGACGGCACAATCATTGGTAGACCCCACAACGGAAGTATTGTTGTAGTTAGAATATGAACAGAAATATCTTTTTATAAAAATAACGGTGGAAGTTTTACCGTTAAACTGTTGAACTACTCGGTGGTAAAAGTACAGTAATACGCGTGGTTGCATAGTAGCATACGATATTGATTATTGATGCTTACGTGAGAAGTCACTCAGTTATACTCAATTATTGCTACAGTAATTGTTGCATAGTATCTCACATTATTTGATTCAATTATTTTCACATTATCATATGCATAATATTTTATATTATTAAATCAATAATTGAGACAACAAAGTTATTCATATTATTATTTGCAATATTGACAATGTCTAGAAATTCTGTCGAGGAGAGGGTTGGTAACCTAATTGCGCGCCAATAGGGAGAAATCCTTATTGGAAAGCCCCCTCTTTCCTGGAAACGATCTGGTTATTAAATATTGTGAGTTATAATATTAATGATGAATAATTGTTGAAGTATTAAGAATGTGTTTATTGAAGATAAGTGAATTACAAAAGTTAGAGGGGAATAATGCAAACTTGGAAAACTTTAGGGGTACTAAAGTGCAATAAGTTAAATCAATCTGGACCGTCGGTGGTGGTTTTAAAAGTAAATCAATCTGGACTGTCGGTTGTGGTTTTAATAGTAATCAATATGGACCGTCCGTTCTAATAGTGAATCAATCTGGACCGTTCGTGAATTAGTTACTATTTAGTCCATTCTCCTATAAATATAAGCTTAATTCTTCTTTCATTCTCACCAATTCATTGAGATTCACAAGAGACAATTGTAGAGAGAGAAACTATAGAGCAAGAAGAAAGAGTATTCTGCTACTTCACTTTTGCAAAGATCCGATTTTCTACTAAGGTAAGGGGTATTATTTCTTTCGTATTCATAAGGAATATTATTTTTGTATTCATCCTTTAGTATGTCGAGAATAACTTTGTCTCACGCGGATTACGTATTACGGTGAAAATCCATTCTAGGTTTTTCAGTATATTAATTCTTTTCATATTCTTAAATCTAAACTTACTATGGTAAGTATTGCTTTTATAATCCTTGAAATTAGTGGAATATCCTTGAGTTTTGCGCTTCATCTAGTATCATTTTATTAGAATATTGATATAAAATTTCTTATTAAATATCTATATTTTCACCCGAAGTACTATTCACAAGGTACTATTCACAGATTACTATTCACCCGGTTATTATTCACTCAAATACTATTCACTCGGGTATTTGGGGCACTTTTCATGTCGGGGTAATATTCACGGGGTACTATTCCCGAAGTACTATTCACGGGGTACTATTCACCAAAAAATTTATTTCTTTTCTGTCCAAATTATTTTTTATACATGGATATTATTCTTGAATTTTACTCCACAAAGAAGTATCATGTTGAAAATTTGGACATTATTGAATTCTGGATAAATTTAATTATAAATCTTTAAAAATTTATCCTTTGCTTTCTTTTAATTGAATTCTTATATCATTGTCATCATCCTCATGCTTATATTGTGATGAAAGTCATCTTTGGCTTACGTGCATAGATGGACTGTTGATTGGTATGATTATGACCAGGGATAATTCGGTATGATCATGACCATTGATGATTACACGAATATTCTTGGCCCGTAGTGCGGGAATAATTTGTGGACGTGATACTAATGAATATCCTTGGCCCGTAGTGCAGGGATGATTCGATGATGTGATTTATTTATTAAGCTGAGTCTCAGCGATAAAACTGTTGAAAAACTTTTTAAATCAGAGAAGATAGTAGATATCATGCTCTACTTGTCTCTTCTAACGGATTGCTTGTTCCGCTGCAGTTAAACTTGTTGTCTATTATATTCTATCAGTTTAACATTGTTGAAGGCTAATGATAACGTATTCTGCATTATCTTAGTCATAATATTTCTTACTGGGCTAGTTGAGCTCACCTTTTACTTCCATTGTTCTCTTTAGAAAATGAGAACGAGTTTTAACTAACTAGTCGGGGAACGAGTGATAGCCGAGATGGTGTTATAGTAGTCCTCACTATTCTATAAAATAGTATGCCAATAAATGTAATGAGGACTCCATTTGAGTTTGGATATTGTCTAGAAGACAATATTCATGTAAAAACTCTCAGCTCATGTTGTATAATTAAGTTTGTATTTGTATTCTGTACCATGTATTTGGCGACCCAAGATGGGTGATGTATACCTATTTTGGGGGCGTCACAACAATATATATAAAATAAGTTAAAACTTAAAAAATAATTTAATTTGAAAAATAACTCTTGCTTTGCACGGGGCACTTAACTAATCAATACCTTATATATAAAGGCATCACGGTCGATCCTTTAAATTATATAATTGGGTGAGTCAACTCACTCAATTTGAAATCAATTAGGAGTTAACTTGCTCAATTGCAAAAAAATTCACATCAAATTAGAATCGTTCAATCGACAAAACCGTTACTCTCTTCAGATTTCCTAATTCTTCTCCTTCCTCTTCATCTTCCTCTTCTTCTTCTTCACTACCGTCACCCTTATTTGGCTATTTCACTTCCATATACGTGCATGTTCCCCTTCTCTCACTCCTCTTGCTTTTCCTTACCCTCATCTTCCACTTCCACTTTCATCCTCTTCCACTTAACTCTCCATTTCTCTTCTGTCTTCTGTGGCGCCACACCTGACCCTCGATGGTTTTGTCGTTGGCATGGCCAAAACCTGACGACCAGATGCAGTTGAATAATTGAAGGCCTCCGACGTCGTCCCTGTTTTCACATATATTAGTAATTGTTCATCAAACTTTTGATTACTTTTAATGTTTTTTTATGATTTCTATTTGTTTTTTGAAATTAAGATATGGGTATTTGGGATTTATCCTTTTATTCTTAATATTGGTCTAAATGAGGTGCTTATGTAAAAAGGAATTTGTGTTGTATTGAAGAAAGATCTGCACATGAATTTTATTTTTGGTAGAAGGTAGATATTATATGTGACGCCCCCAAAATAGGTATACATCACCCATCTTGAGTCGCCAAATACATGGTACAAAATTCAAATACAACTTAATTATACAACAGTCGTGTAAAATACGACAAAACATAATCTAAGAGTTTTAATAAGAATATTGTCATCAAGACAATATCCACACTCAATGGAGTCCTCATTACATTTATTATCACACTATTTAATAGAATAGTGAGGACTACTAATGCTATCATCTGGACCGTCACAACGTTCCCCGACTAGTCCCGGCCACGTTCTCATTTCCTAAAAGAAGGTGAAAAAGAAAGAAGGGTGAGCTCAACTAGCCTAGTAAGAAATATTATGACTAAGATAATGCAGAATAAATTATCATTAGTCTTCAACAATGTTAAACTGATAAAATACAATAGACATCAACTTTAACTGCAGCGGAATAAGCAATCCATTAGAAGAGTCAAGTAGAGCATGATATCTACTATCTTCTATGATTTAAAATGTTTTCATCAATTTTTTTTATCGCTGAGACTCAGCTTAATAAATAAACCACATCATCAAATCCTCCCTGCACTACGGGCCAAGGATATTCATTAAATCATCAATGGTCATGACTATACCGAATAATCCCTGGTCATAATCATACCAAAAACTGTCCATCAATGCATTACAAAGCACGAGGACTTTTACCACATCATTTATAACATTATAGGTCATGATTATACCGAATGATCCCTGGTCATAATCATACCAAGTCTATCTATGCACGTAAGCCAAAGATGACTTTCATCACAATATAAGCATGAGGATGATGACAATGACATAATAATTCAATAAAACAAGTTTAAGAATAAATTTATAAGTTAATTTATCCTGAAATCAATAATGTCCAAATTGTCAACATGATACTGCTTTGTGGAGTAAAATTCAAGAATGCTCAGAAGAATATTTCCATGAAAAGATACTGGATGAAACGCAAATATCCAGGATATTCTACTAAATTCATGGAGTATAGAAGCCAAAACTTTAAACAACTGAGTAAAATAGAATATATGAAACTGAAAATGGATTTTTACTTCAATGCGCGGTAATCCGTGAGAGATCATTTTCACAATTTAATAAGGAATGAATACAAAGGATCATTCACCATGCATGCGGTAATCCACATAGAAAGGTTATTCCAATGTAATAATAAAGAATGGAATAATGGAAGAATTCACCATGCATGCGATAAATCGCATGCAGCGGCTTATTCTCAGCAGTAATAATAAAGAATGGAACCAAAGTTATGCGTGAAACCGTATGCATGAGGATATTCCAAGAGAATAATAAAGAATGGAACCAGGTCATGCGTAAACTGCACAGACAGGATATTCCAAAAGAATAATAAAGAATAGACCAGGTCATGCGTAAACCGCACAGGCAAGATATTATAACAAAATAATAAAGAATGGAACTAGGTCATGTGTAAACCGCACAGACAGGATATTCCAACAGAATAATAAAGAATGGAATAACAATAGAATTCACCATGCATGCGATAGACCGCACAGACAGATTATTCCAACAAATAATAAAGAATGGAATAACAGAAGAATTTTACCATGTATGCGGTACTTCACATAGACAGGTTATTCCAACATAATAATAAGGAATGGAATAACAATAGCTCTCTTCATGAATATGAAAGAAATAATACCCCTTACCTTAGAAGGAACTGGATATTGGAATAGTGAGGTAGTAGACTTCTCTTCTTCTTTCTCTCTATAATTTCTCTCTATAATAATTGCTCTAAAGGTTTAGTGAATTGGTGAGAAATGAAGGAAGAATGAGCTTCTATTTATAGGAAAATATAGTTTCGATAATTGCACGTTTTGGGGCTCGAAATATTACAGTACAATACCTCCAACTTTTCTTTCATTTTTAATTTAGTCCTGCAAGTATTATCAAACTTGCACCACCTCCCCTAATAGTAAATAATGTGAATCAATAGTTCAATCATGTGAATCAATAGTTATAATCATGTGAAAATATGAATTACAGTATAGTACCTCCATCTATATCTCCATTTTTAACTTAGTCATGCAAGTATTATCAATCTTGCACCAAACCCCTAATAGTATATGAATGTGATTAAATAGTACACACATGTGAACAAATAGTTATATAAGCATGTGAATTAGTAGCAATTAATTGCTCATTTATCCGATTAATTACCCAATTTATCAATATAACCCCCAGACATTAATTATAATCGGAATAGATGTCGATTTCCTCTAACACTCATAATCCCAACAAAATAAAACTATCAAATTCATCTTTAATCAACACGAACTTATTCATCATTAATATTATAACTCACAATATTTAACAAACCGTGTCGTTCCTCAGAAAGAGGGGCTTTCAGATAAGGATTTCTCCTTATTGGCCGCAATTAGATGACCAAACCTCTCCTTGACAGAACTTCTAGACATTGTAAATATTGTAATTTAATAATATAAATAACTTTGTCATCTCAATTATTGATTTAATAATAAAACATATTATGCAGATGATACTGTGATAATAATTGAATATATAATATGAGAGATATGATGCAACAATTACTGTAGTAATAATTGAGTATATCTGAGTGACTTCTCACGTAAGCATCAATAACCAATACCGTGTGCTACTATGCAACCACGCGTATTTTCGCATTTCTTTACTACTAGGGTAGTTCAACAGGTTTTAACGGTAACACTTCATACCGTTATTTTTATAAAAAGATAATTATGTCGCTTTCTAACTACGACAATACTTCCGTTATTGGGTCCACTATTAATAATTGTATGATCGCATTTAATATTCCCTGTTAAAACGAATATTCCCCGACCAATTGAATATTATATAACCACTTGCTTACTTTGTAAAATTTATAAATATTACCCACAACTATAACATTATATTATATCCACACCATAATATTCAAAAATATATTTCGAGAGAAATTAATCTTTATTCATAAAAGTTGGGGTCTTACAACCTCCCCTTCTTATGAAATTTCGTCCTCGAAATTAGGGTACGTACCTGGTATATCGAAGAGGTGAGGATATCTTGACTTCATCTCAGATTCTAACTCCCAGGTCATTTCTTCGACATCGTGGTTTCTCCACAAAACTTTGACTTGAGGTATAACTTTAGAGCGTAGAATATGATCCTTCTTATCCAAGATTTTAACAGGTAACTCTTCATATGTTAAATCTTCCTCTATCTCATCTGGTTCTAATTCAATAATATGGTTCGGGTCTTTCACATATTTACGTAACATAGATATGTGAAAAATGTTATGAACACGAGACATACTTGGCGGTAAGGTGAGTCTATAAGCCACAGTTCCTACTCGATCGAGGATTAAAAATGGGCCAATGAATCGAGGATTGAGCTTTCCTCTCTTTCCAAATCTTGTAACTCCTTTCCATGGAGCAACACGTAACAACACATGATCTCCAATATTGAATTCCACTTCTTTTCGATGAAGATCAGCATAACTCTTTTGTCGATCTTGTGAGGTTTTTATACGTTGTCGGATCATTTGAATATTTTTCGTAGTTATACGTACCAAATCCGGTCCCAACAACGTTGCTTCACCCACCTCATCCCAGCATACTGAAGAACGACACTTTCTTCTATACAACGCCTCAAATGGAGCCATGCCAATACTTGCTTGATAATTATTGTTGTAGGAAAACTCCACCAATGGTAAGAACTTGTCCCAATTTCCCTTGAAGTCAAGGACACAGAGTCTTAATAAATCTTTAAGAGTTTGAATAGTCCTTTCTGACTGCCCATCCGTTTGAGGATGATATGCTGAACTAAATCGTAAATCCGTTCCCATGGCTTTTTGCAAACTAAACCAAAATCTTGAAGTGAATCTTGGGTCTCGATCAGAAACTATGGATACTGGCATACCATGCAATCTTACGATCTCGTTTATGTACATACTATCAAGACATTCAAGTATAAAAGTTTCTCGTATCGGTAAGAAATGAGCAGACTTGGTCAATCTATCAACAATGACCCAAATTGCATCTATGCCTTGAGAAACCTTGCGAAGACCAGTAACAAAATCCATGGTAATGTGCTCCCACTTCCATTCTAGAATTTCAAGTGGTTGCAATGGACCTTTTGGTAGTTGATGCTCCGCCTTGACTCGTTGACAAGTTAGACACCTTGAGATAAACCCCGCTATCTCTCTCTTCATATTGCTCCACCAAAATGTATATCAAAGATCACGATACATTTTGGTACTCCCAGGATGGATTGCAAACGTTGTGTTGTGCGCCTCCATCATGATTTTATACTTCAAGTCAGAATCATTAGGAACACAAAGTCTGGAGTTGACTCGAAGTATTCCTTCTTCATCGATTCTTGCTTCCGGAATAGCACCTTCTTGCACTTTTTTCTTCATACTCATCAGCTCTAGATCTGTAGTTTGAGCAGCTTTAACTTTATCGATTAAAGTCGGTTCCACTCGTATATTTGCCATCATCACATGGGTCCCTGGAGTCTTTAACTCTATTTCCATCCTTTCCAAGTCATACAAAATGGGCCTTTGCGTTGACAATATTGCACTCGTGCCCGCATATGATCTTCTACTCAATGCGTCAGCTACTACGTTCGCTTTTCCAGGATGGTATTGAATGGTATGATCATAATCTTTCAACAACTCAAGTCATCGTCGTTGTCTCATATTGAGTTCCTTTTGAGTGAAGAAATATTTGAGGCTTTTATAATCTGTATAGATCTCCACCTTCTCTCCATGTAATAATGCCTCCAAATCTTAAGCGTTAAAAGCGATCGTCGCTAACTCTAGATCATGAGTAGGATAATTCCTCTCATATTCTTTGAGTTGTCATGAGGCATAGGCTATGACTTTCCTATGTTGCATGAGAACACATCCTAACCCTTTGCCTGAAGCATCACTGTAGATGACAAATCCCTCCGAGCCGGATGGTATTGTCGTAACAAAATAAATGAGTATCCTCTTGAGTTCTTGAAAACTGTTTTCACATTCCTCGCTCCAACCGAACTTTTTATCTTTTTGAGTCAGCTGAGTTAATGGAGTAGCGATTCGAGAAAACCCTTCTACGAATCTCCGATAATAACCATTTAAGCCGAGAAAGCTACGTACTTCGGTCACTGACTTAGGTTGCTCCCAGCTTTGAATTGCTTCAATCTTTGTCGGGTCAACAGATATTCCATGATTTGATATTACGTGCCCAAGGAATGCAACTTCCTCAAGCCAGAACTCATATTTCTTCAACTTGGCATAAAGCTTGTTTTCACGAAGCTTTTGAAGTATCAGCATCAAGTGTTGCTCATGGTCTTCACGGGTTTTGGAGTATATGAGGATGTCATCAATAAAGACGACCACAAAGTGATCCAAATATTCCTTGAATACTCGGTTCATCATGTCCATGAAGGCAGTAGGAGCATTAGTCAATCCAAAAGACATGATTAGGAATTTATAATGCCCGTACCGAGTTCTGAAAGCAGTCTTTGGAATGTTATCAGTTCTAATCTTCAACTGATGATATCCGGAACGAAGATCAATCTTTGAAAAGAATTTGGCTCCTTGTAACTGATCAAACAGGTCATCAATGCGAGGTAACGGGTACTTATTTTTTATGGTGACATGATTCAACTCCCGATAATCAATACAAATTCGCATACTTCCATCTTTCTTCTTCACGAATAGAACGGAAGCACCCCAAGGAGACGTATTAGGATGAATGAAACCGATGTCTAACAATTCCTGTACTTGGGTTTTTAACTCCTGAAGTTCAAAAGGAGCCATTCGATATGGGGCTTTGGAAATGGGTTTTGTACCGGATTCAAGGTCGATACAAAATTCAATTTCACGCTCTGGGGGTAGGCCAGGAAGTTCTTCAGGGAATACGTCAGGAAATTTATTAACAATAGAAATATCATTCAAATCTGACGTATTTTTATTTAAATCCGTGACATGGGCTAAGAAAGCTTGACATCCGTTTTTCAATAAACGAATAGCTTTATGACTTGCTATGATAGTGATTTACTTTAGTGGTTTGGTTGCTTGAATTCATATAATAGGTTGGTTAGGAATATGAAAGCTAACAACCTTACGAAAATAATCGATTTTAGCATGAGGAGTAGTTAACCAATCAATCCCTAAAATCACATCAAATGCAAGTATTTTCAAAGAAATAAGATCGACAGTAACGTATAATGTTACCGATCCGAATCAAACAAGACTTATAAACAGTGGATGTAATGAAGGTTTCTCCCAACGGAGTTTCAACAGATAAGTCAAAGTCTAATTTCTCCGGAGTCAAATTTAAACGTTGAGCGCAAGTAGGAGAAATAAAGGAATGGGTAGAATCGGTATCAAATAAAGTATAAACTTCGCTAGAGTTTATGATTAGCTTACCCGTGATCACCTCGTTTGGATTCCTCGCTTTTTGGGAGGTTACAACAAACGCTCTCCCTTGAACTACCGATATTGTCTTGTCTGGGACACCCTTTGATGTCTCCATCCCAGTTGGACTTGACTTTGGTGCACGACAAAATCGGGCTAGGTGACCTTCTTTTCCACAATTTTAACATGCTTTAGACTACATCATGCAGTTTGGACTGATGTGTCCTTCCCCTCCATATTTGTAATATACGATCGGCGGTCGTTCTCCTTCCTTAACAACAGGTGCTGGTGCTAACGTCTTTCCATCATTGTTGAATCTCCTCTTCTTGGAATGTCCACTCTTATTGTCATTGCCATGATTACCACTGAAGTGATTATCATTTTTGGCATGTTAATTCCCTCCACGTTTGTTGTCACCGCTTCGATGACTGCTACCACTGGTATTATCGACTTGTTGACTGCTCTCTCTTGGTTGGGTTGACTCATTATTGCGCTCCAATAACTAAGCCCTATTCACAACATCTGACTACAAACACAGTTTATGAGAGATAAGTTATTGACGTATCTCGGGTTTCAAACCTCTTAGAAACATCCGCGTCATTCTCTCCTCATTATCAACCAAGTGGGATGCAAACTGAGACAACTAGACAAACTTAGCTTCGTACTGCGCCACGGTCATATTGTTTTTCTCAAGCTTGATGAACTCTGTTAGTTCCCGGAGGCACAATAGATATCTAGAAGGGGGGGTTGAATAGATATTTAAAAACTTTTCTTTTGAACGGTTTTGAATGATTGTGATTAATGCACTGCGGAATGAGTATATAGTAAACCTTCTTTTAGATATCTTTTGTTAATGAGAGTAAGACAGTTATGACAGTTATAGCAGTTATAGAAGACACAGCTGTTTTAAGTGGTTTAGAGCACTTAAAGCTCCTAATTCAATCTTCTACTCCTTGAGTAGGGAATCCACTAAGGATGTCTGTTACACTTCTTGAATCTCATAGATTCTTTCTAGACCAGCAGTCTAGGCACTTCTTAGTTCACTCTTGAACTCTTCAAGTCCAGCAGACTTGGTTCTTTACAGTTCACTTAAAACTCTTCAAGTCCTTCAGACTTGGAACTTCTCACTTCAGTTGACGGGTTACTGTTGAGATCGTGATTGGTGCTATTCAGTTGCTATTAAGCACTTGTTCGAAAGAACTGAGTAGCTGAGCAAGCTTTCTATCTTTCTCGGATAGTAGAGTTGAGCGTTGAGTGTTCTTTCACGTTTTTGTTTTTAATACTTGCTTACTTTTCTTATCTGACTGTGTTCAGTATATATGTGATCTTGAAAACTATCCGTTGAAGCCTTTTGAAGAAGCATTAAATGTGTTTGACCTTTCTGAACTTTGATGGAGACTTTTCTGCACATCTTCTCAATTTCACTCTGGCCCACTGACACATCATACTGCTTTCTCACCTAACACCTGAAAAGGTGTTTTTCTCTGTCCAATGGTCCTTTTCTTAGCTTCTTGAATACGTTCCTTTTGATCAATACTAAGGATATCTTTTGTACCATTGGGACTGGTGAGTGCTTCAACGTTCAAAACCCATTCCTCATTTGTTGGAATTTGTCTTCAAACAAAAGTTAGGGCTCGATGCTTCTGACACAAGGCAGATGACACTCTACTATCCATATCGTAGTGTCTTGTCATATTGGTGCTTGCTCTTAAGAGAACACTCACGATTTCTCACAGGATTCGTGACACTACACGATCTTTTTACACGACGATCATCACTTGCTCGTCTTGCAGACTCAACGTTTCCGAGAGCACACTACGATCTCTGAGTTAGCTTAGACAAACGTCTGGACTACTCTACGATTTCTGAAGAGGTCCTTCAAGGCAAATACACTACGATCTTCTAAGCTCTACGATCTTGCCTTGGCTTTTGCAATCTGTTGATCAGCTTGATAGACTACGATTCCTGTTGAAGCCTATCTATACATTTCATGATAGATCAACCTAACATTTTTTATCTCTTTATCTATACATTTGTTTATAGAATGATGAACACTTAAAAGCTAAGATCAACCTAACAAATTTGATCTATCACAAAGTCCTTGTACATATATTCTTTTAAGGACTTTACATATAATCATGATCATTTACTTTAAACATTAAATCAAGATATGCATTCTTTCTACAATCTCCCCCTATTTGATGTTGACATATCCAAGGAGATTTGTTGTCATGATTATCAAAATCTAGATGCATTTTCAGTAAAGTAAACGTGACTTAATATTTCAGTGAGCAGCTGAAATTTTTAGAGAATAAGCATGAATTTATTGATGTCTAAAGAGTAGATATTAAAGATAAGCTTTTCATCAATAAGAGTTTAAGTTTCAACTTATCTCTATTTCTTCGGCCTTTTGCTTCTTGGAGGATTTGAATATTCCTCAGCTCTCCTCTTTCTGCTTGGTTATTCTCTTGTGGCCAAATCTTCCAGCTCACTTGGGCTTAGTCTAGGATTATGATCATGCCTATTCATTAATGCAGGATCTCCAATCGGCATTCTTAGGCCTGTTGTTTTCACCTCATGAGAGCTGGTAGTTGGCCCTTTACTCCTTAATGGTTGAGCCATTAAAACTTCCTGCTGATCAGATCGTTGAGTCTGATGGCTGGATCGTGGAGTCTACTGAGTGATTTTTTTTGCAGGTGGGTTCCTCGAGGCTTGAGTTTGGAATTGTCCTCTGCCTCTGCCCTTGCCTCCCTGACCTCCCTGATCTCCTTTGCCTTTATATTCCCCATTTATGTCAGCATCAAGGGTTCGAATGTCTTTGGAGAGGCGAGTGACTCCTTTGACAAGCTCGTTGAGTTGACTCTGAGTTTGAGCAATGTCCTCACGATTTTCTTGGATCAAGACATCAGAACGAGTTTCTCGTCTTTGAAGAATGTTGAGAACAGTTTCTGTCTGCTGCATTTAACCCATGGAGAAGTCTTGAAACTCTTTGATTGCAGTTTGAAGACTTTTGATGCTCTGTATCATTAGATTGTTCTGAAATTCTTGAGTTTTCTGTAAGATCAAGACAACATCTCGATGCCTTTTAGCTGCAAGAAAGTGAATATCGTCCCTGTCTTTTATGCTTTGAAGCATTTCCTTGATGATTTCTTTGAGCATTTTAGAGAGCTCAGAGCTTAGGGAGCTTGGAAGATTGTTTGCAGCATTGATCATTGATGTTAATCTTAGCTGGATCAGTGCAGTATGATCATCAAGACTCTCGTCGAGTTCCTTGATCACTTTCTCAGACATTGCTGATAAAAGAGCCTTTGTGGATAATTCTGACAGGAGTTCATCTAGTTGAGGAATTTGTGAGGGAGGTGGCGTGCTCTTGGATTGCTCTTGCAAGGAGTAGAGGGCAAGATCAAGATTGAAGTATTCATTGCTGGATGAGGAAGGAATATCTGATGGAGGGGCCTGGGTTTGGATGTTTAAGGTTGGTGACTCTACGATTTGTGGTGGAGACTCTACAATGGGTCTAGAGTCAATGATCGTAGAGTTGATAGGCTGTGGGAGCATTAGGGAGTTGATCTTATTTGGTTCCTCGATTCATGTAATTTTGGGATTCTCGAAGCTGAAATTGATTCGATGGATGAAGAATCACTTCCAACCATCGTGGGAATTCATAAGATCGATTAAATGAGGATGATGACAAGTGATTAACTCTGAAAAGAGTTGGGATAAATAGTACCTCAAGTTTGTTCTTTGAGGAAGAACTGTTGGTGAGAAGCATCTTAGAAAAATTGAATCTCCCTGGGAATCCATTGGCTAGCACTGAGATGGCCGGATACTCTTTGAAACTCCAGAACATGTGATCCCAAGAGTTCAGAATTTGAGCTTGGTGGAAAGGCATCATAGGTAGATATGCAAACAGTTATTCATAGTAGGCTCTTCTGTGCCCATTAATGCCCACAGCTATAATCACTACCTCATCACCTTCCTCCTCTTTTCTGCTTTCGTTGGAGGATTCTGTTATCTCAATGGCCTCATGTTCTTGCACAGGTTCTTCTTCATTTCTTCCCGGAACCTCTTCTTCTGTCATAGAGATGTCATGAGCCTCCCCCTTACCGTGATCATCTTCTTGTACTATCAATAACTCCCCCTCAACTGGGGCACTTTCTATAATGGGAGTTTCAGCCATCGCCCCCTCAATAGGAGTATCCTCTATCATCAAATCTTCAGGTGTCTCCCCCTCAGTTTGAGCTTTGACTATTTTGCTTTTATTTGTTGGTTCCTTTTCAGCAGTCAATTCTTTGTCTTCCCTCTTTAGTGCTTTCTCATTGACAAGGATATATTTCTTGACTTTCTTTAGTTTTATCCTTCTTATCAGCCAAAATGTTTGTTGTAGCTACTTCCTTGTTTGGTCTGGTCTCTACGATCGGCAAAGACTCTACGATCGAAGAGATTGATGGCCTTTTGGTCTTGTGGCTGATTTTATTCTTTTTCAGCAGCTGAGATATGGTTGCTCTATCTTCTTCTGCCTCAGCCTGTTGTTGTTTCCTTCTTAGGAACCTTAGAGTCTCAATGTTTGAGGACTCTACGGGCTTATCGGTAGTGGATCCTTAAGGTTCTTTCTCAGATTTCGCTTTCGACTTCCTTTTCCCTTTGCTTTTTCTGATTAAAGCAATGGGTTCTTCTTGGTTAGCTTCTTCTTCTTCTTCTTCAGTTTCTTTGACAACTGACATGTTCCCTGGCACTCCTGATTCTTTCATTTCACCAGTTCTTCCACTGGATTCAGACATCATCTTCACATTTTCAGCTGGATTCCTTTTCCAGTTTTCAAATAATTGTTAGGTCATTCGTCGATTTGGATTGATAGCTTCTCCTTCATCATCCTTAGTTAGGTCACCAAGAGCAGCCTGTAGGATAATGCTTATAAATCATCCGTAGAGCATCTTCTGTGAGCTCTTTGTTTTCTTTGAGCTGATTAACCATTTCCCAATCCATTCAAGTAATAGAGCCCCATAGTTAAGTTGTATTTTATAACATATGGCAGTCATGAGTTTGAGTTGTACCTCATTCACAGAGTCATGACCTGAGCTCTTACAACTTATACATTTTCCAACAATATCAGCTAGAAACTCATACCTCTGTGGAAACTCTTTCTTCTTGTATCCTTTGACAGAGGGTGATTTCTTGTGATGCATCTTCTTGAGACCCTTATGGAAGTCTATGCCATCTAAGGAAGGATACCCTTCAGATTTGAGGCCTAGGGCTAGATTGATGTCCTCAGCCTTTAGTCTGATTTGGACGTTCCTGACTTTCGCAGTGATGGTGTTGTTTTCAAATACCCCGTTATTGTAGAATTCTTTTACCAGCTATGGGTAGATCAATGTGTCCGTACCCAAGGCTTCTTCGAGACATGCCTTCTTCAGTAGCGACAACGTCTTATGAAATTGAGGTTCAGCTGATTTAAACTCGTCAAAACAGAGTCTGTAGCCGGAGATAACACTGGAAGCTATCATTGATTTCTTGGCAAGAAGTGAGACTGACTGAGCTTGCTACTGATTTAGGGTTTCTGCTTGAGAGAGGAAGAGAGAGATGATCTTTTTCAGATTTCAAAAAGACGATTTTAATTTGTACTTTTAACTTCTCTCTCTCTATTTTGCTTAGTGGGACAGGTGTCGAATTTTGCTTGGCTCTACGAGTCTGACAGAGAAGGATTGTACTGAATTGCCCTTAACCCCTTCTGAGCTAATGTATTCTTCAGTAGGACTACGATCGTTGAGATGGTCCTTGGAATCGTCGAGTCTGAATAGCAGTCGTCGTGTCTGAGCTGCAATCGTAGAGTCTGAACTGCAATCGTAGAGTCTGACCAAGTTCTCGTGATGAACCTTTTTAACTTAGCATTCTTCTCATTTTAAGGTAGCTCAGGAAGGGCCAACCTCTTTGAATGAATCAAGGGTTAGGTTTGTCCCTGAGGTACTTATCAGAGAGATTGCCTTGTTTGATACTTGATCATCAGAGGGTGCTCCTTTGGTTTTGATGTAATTCTGTTATCGTTGAGTCTGCACCGTGATCGTGGAGTCTTTACTGCGATCGTTGTCATTGTATGACACTTTGGTTCTACAATCGTGGTCTTCCTTTGATCGTGTCTATGATTTCAAACATAGCCTTTAAACCTGTATGGTTAGCACATACTAGAGTATATTTTTCATGGTTGTAAGTTAAGCATGCCTAGCTCACTTATTAACTTGATAAATCTGGATTCATCTAGAGGCTTTGTAAAGACATCAGCAAGTTAATTTTCAGTAGGGATATATTGTAAAGATATAGTTCCATTTTGCACATGATCCCTAATGAAGTGATACCTTATTTCTATATGCTTAGTTCTAGAATGCATGACAGGATTGTGAGTTATAGCAATTGCACTTGTGTTATTACAGTGAATAGGAATGGATTTAAATTCAAACCCATAATCTCGCTAGTTGATTTTTCATCCATAAGATTCGAAAGACAAAGAATCGCTCTGCAAAGAATGTATTCAAAATTTCCGCAGGTTGAAGTGAGACATCGAATTTTGCTTTTTGCTAAACCAGGACACAAGTCTGTTTCCTAGCAATTGACAGGTGCCACTGGTACTCTTTCTATCAATTTTGTAGCCTGCAAAATCAGCATCTGTGTATCCTGTTAGCTCAAATGAGGACTCTTTAGGATACCAAAGCCCCAAGTGGGGTGTACCTTTGAGATACCTGAAAATCCTCTTTACAGTAGTTAAATGAGATTCTTTAGGACTAGCCTGAAATCTAGCACAAATGCATGTTGTAAATATTATATCTGGTCTACTGGTAGTTAGATATAAAAGAGAGCCTATCATACCTCTGTATTGAGTTATATCAATACTTTTACCTTTTTCATCTTTGTCAAGCTTAGTTGCAGGAGCAATTGGGGTTTTCATGGGAGAGGCTGATTCCATGTCATACTTCTTAAGTAAGTCTTTAATGTACTTGGCTTGGTTGATAAAGATTCCTTCATCAGTCTGCTTTACTTGCAGTCCAAGGAAAAAGTTCAGCTCACCCATCATGCTCATTTCAAACTTGCTCTGCATAAGCTTGGAGAATCTCTTGCATAACTTTTCATCAGTAGACCCAAAGATAATATCATCAACATATATTTGAACTAATAGGACTTTATCTTTATTCTTTCTACGAAATAGTATGGTATCTACTCTACCTCTAGTGAATCCATTTTCAATAAGAAAGTTAGTCAGTGTTTCATACCATGCTCTAGGTGCTTGTTTAAAACCATATAAGGCTTTGTCTATTCTAAAGACATAATTAAAAAGAGATGCATTGATAAAACCTGGAGGCTGCTCTACATAAACTTCTTCTTGAAGTTCTCCATTCAAAAATGCACTCTTGACATCCATCTGAAAGACCTTGAACTTCATGTGAGTAGCAAAGGCAAGAAATATTCTGATGGCTTCCAATCTGGCAATAGGTGCAAATGTCTCATCGTAATCAATGCCTTCTTCCTAAGAATAGCCCTTGGCCACTAGTCTTGCCTTATTCCTGGTGATGACTCCATCTTCATCCATCTTGTTTCTGTAAACCCACTTGGTTCCAATTACAGGATGGTTCTTTGGTCTTGGAACCAATCTCCATACTTTGTTTCTCTCGAACTAATTAAGTTCTTCTTGCATGGCTTCTATCCAGCTGGAGTCTTCCATAGCATCCTCTATCTTCTTTGGTTCTATTTGAGATAGTAAGTTTAAATAGAAGCATTCATTTTGAGTAGCAGCTCTTGTTTTGACTCTTGCATTCGGATCTTCAATGATTAGATCTTGACTGTGATCTCTTGCCCATCTGCTTCCTATTGGGACATCAGTTCTTATGCCTTCTTGTCTTAGATCTTCAAGATCTATTTCTTCTTCTTAATGTGGAGGTTCGTTGTCTGGCATAGGCCTCTCTACAATCTCATTCCCTTGTTCAACGATTTCACTGTCTGGTACTATAATCGTAGTGTTGAGCTCTACGCCCTCGTTCATAGTGTCTGAACTGTTAGTCGCAGTATCTTAAGGCATTGTTTTGTCTAAGTCTATTTCATCAAAAATGATGTGAATCGAGACTTCAACACTCAGTGTCTTTTTGTTGAACACTCTGTAGGCCTTGCTGTCTGTGGCATATCCAAGAAAGATTCCTTCGTCAGATTTTGGTTGAAATTTTGTCAAGTACTGCTTTCCATTGTTGAGTATGTAGCATGCACAGCCGAACACATGAAAGTAGCTGACACTTGGCTTTCTTCCTTTCCAAAGTTCATAAGGAGTCTTCTTAATCGTAGAGTGTATGAGTGATCTATTCTGAGTATAACATGCAGTGTTGACCGCTTCTGCCCAGAAGTACTCAGGCAGATGAGCTACTGCTAGTAGAGTCCTTCCAGCCTCTATTAATGTCCTGTTCTTTTTCTCAATAACTCCATTTTGTTGAGAAGTTTGTGGAGCTGAGAAGTTGTGACTAATGCCATTTTCTGTGCAGAATTGGTCCATTTATGAGAAATTGAATTCTCTACCATGATCACTCCTTATAGCCTTGATTTTCTCTCCTTTCTCGTTCATCACAAGCTTGAATATTTTGATCAGCTGGGAACTTATCTCATCTTTTGAGGTTAGAAAGAACACCCATGTAAATCTGGTGAAGTCATCGACTATGACCAGAGAGTATTTCTTTCCTCCAAGGCTCGTAGTTGGAATTGGCCCAAAAAGATCCATGTGTAGCAGCTGTAAAGGCTTGTCAATTGAATTGACAGTTTTGCTTTTGAAAGTGCTTCCGATGCATTTCCAAGTCGACGGGCATTGCACTACTTTCTTTAATGAAGTTGAACTTGGGTAGGCCTGCAACTAGATCTTTTGAAGCTAATTTGGACATGTTTTTGAAGTTGAGATGAGACAATCTTCGATGCCATAGCCAGCTCATTTCTTCAGATGCTTTAGCCAGAAAGCATATTGTCTCTTCTGAGCTCAGTTTTCCAAGATTTACAGTGTAGACATTTCCTTCTCTTATTCCAGTTAGCTTTACTGCAGATGTTTTCAGGTCTCGGACATGACATTGATTGTTGAGAAATGTTACTTGATGACCTTTGTCGCAGAGTTGGCTAATGCTTAGAAGATTGTGTTATAGTCCTTCCACATAGGCCACTTTGCTGAAGGATACCGTACCATTTCCAGCTGAGCCATAGCCTCTTGTCTTGCCAGAGCCATTTTCTCCAAAGATGACCGAGGGACCCTCCTTCTCTTTGTAGTTAGATAGAAGGGCTTTGTTCCCAGTCATGTGTCTTGAACATCCACTATTCAGATACCAGGTTGAGTTCGTGAAGCTCTTTTCTTGAGGCAACATTAAACCTTCATTTTGGTACCCATACTTGCATGGGTCCTACTATGTTAGTACCCTTGGGGACCCAAATCTACTTGATTTTGGGTCTCACATGCATGGAATTATAATAACACTTTGCAGCCTTGTGGCCAACTCTGTAGCACACAAAATATTTGATATGAAGCATGTTTGTGTGTGTGTGAAAGTTCTTCCTCCATTTAGACTTTTGTAGGTTATTGGTCATCCTCCTGCTAGGCTGATATTTCCTTTTCCATGTGTTCTCTTGTTTCATTATTTGTGAGGAGTGTATCTTACTTCTACTGTATCTTCCTGGTTGGTTTGTAGAGTTAATTTTATTGGACTCTTCGAGGTTGATCAGTAGTAACTAGATTACTCTTCTCTTTTCTGAAACCTAGACCAGCATGAGATCCCTTACTTCTGGGAATATGAATTGAATCACCAAGGTGGTTTGACAGCTCATCCTTCTCGTGAAGATTTCACAAATATAATGCTTCTACTAAAACCTGAAGCATTACCAGTGCTAGTTTCCTTTGCTTTTTCCATACATGACTCTGAGGTAGATTCCCCAAAGCCTAACCCTGTTCTATCACAGACACTTCTTTGGTTAGAGATTAAGGAGTCCATGGATGAAGAGGATTTATTCCATGTAGAGACTGTCTTTTCTAGATCCTCAATCTTAGAGTTTAGACTAGACTCTCTTTGTGCACTGAGCTCATTTGCCTGTCTCAAGAGCTTATTCTCAGCTTCAAACTTGGAGAGAGAATCAAGACTTGAGAAAGGGTCAAGCTTTAGTTCCTCTTGAACTTTTTCTTTCTCCTTTTGAAGAAGTGAATAGTCTTTAGACAGAACTTTAAACCACTTCATGTATTGATGCAAATCAAATGTTATGCCATGTAATGCAGTTCTAAGGTCATCAATATTTACATCAGGAGAGTTGAAGTCAATTACCTCATCGATACTTACTTCATGTATGTTGGAGTTCTGTTTGTCCCTTGCATTTTTGGCCATCAGGCAGAGATTAGCTATTTGAGGATCTTCATCGTCTCCAGATTCTAGAGTTGAGTCATTATCAGAGTCAATCCACGATCCTCCAGCTACAAGGCCTTTGTCTTTCTTTACTGGCCTTTTGTTGCCTTTGTATTCCTTCTTTGCATGTGATTTCTTCTTGAGTTCTTCTCTAAGAGGTTTGTTGCAGTTGGCAATGAAGTGGCCAGGGTTCTTGCAGTTGTAGCATAGGTCATTCATTTGCTCCTAGTCATGCTAGAAGTGATGCTTAACTTTCTTTCGCTTCTTTGGTTTTGCCTTGTCGCATGAATCTTCGTAGTCTTTTAACCAGCATTGCAAGTCTCATCATCATCTTCATCGTAGTCAGAATCAACTTCAGTGTTGACTTTGGAGGTGTTTTCGGTTACTTTGAGAGCAACACCTTTATCCTTCTTTTTTCCTTCAGATAACGTTTCTGTTCGTTGTGTCACTCCGGTTAGATGCGTGAGGAGGTTGCCATATAAATCATTGAATAAATCATTTCATGTAGATTCTTTGATTCTCTTATGGCAGTGGTTTTGGCATCCCACTTTCTTGGTAAAGCTCTCATAAACTTTATGATCAAATCTTTGTTTGGATAGATCTTTCCATAGGCTCGTAGAGAGTTGAGCAAAATATTGAATCTCTCATATGTGGCAGTGACATTCTCTCCTTGAGTGTGAGTAAACATCTCATATTGTTGAGTCAGGAGAGATTGTTTGTTCTCTCTGACTTCTTCTGTTCCTTCATGCATAATGAGTAGTGCTTCCCAAACCTCCTTTGTTGTTTTGCAGCTGACTACGTTTTCAAATAGATCATCTTCTAATGATTGAAATAGGATGTTCTTGGCCTTTTGTCAAGCTGGACAACTCTCTTCTCGTTCTCTGTCCATTCTCCTTTGACTTTGATCTGTACTCTATTTGGATCATCTGTAGTTGGTGCAAGCTTTGTAGGAACGTAGGGCCCATTTTGAATAGTTTCAAATAGATCTTCATCTATTGAATCCATGTAAGCTTGCATCCTAACCTTCCAGTTAGCGAATTTATCTTTGTTGCACATGGGTGGCTTACTGCCTCCTCCAGTCTTTGATTCGCTTGGTAAGTGTGCCATTGGATCTACTCAAGCTTTGTAGGCTGTATTATAGAACCTGCTCTGATACCAATTGTTAGTTCTCGGAGGCACAATAGATATCTAGAAGGGGGGGTTGAATAGATATTTAAAAACTTTTCTTTTGAACGATTTTGAATGATTGTGATTAATGCACTGCGGAATGAGTATATAGTAAACCTTCTTTTTGATATCTTTTGTTAATGAGAGTAAGACAGTTATGACAGTTATAGCAGTTATAGAAGACACAGTTATTTTAAGTGGTTAAGAGCACTTAAAGCTCCTAATCCACTCTTCTACTCCTTGAGTAGGGAATCCACTAAGGATGCCTGTTACACTTCTTAAATCTCACAGATTCCTTCTAGACCAGCAGTCTAGGTACTTCTTAGTTCACTCTTAAACTCTTCAAGTTCAGCAGACTTGGTTCTTTACAGTTCACTTAGAAATCTTCAAGTCCTTCAGACTTGGAACTTCTCACTTCAGTTAATGGGTTACTGTTGAGATCGTGATTGGTGCTACTAAGTTGCTATTAAGAACTTGTTCGAAAGAACTGAGTAGCTGAGCAAGCTTTCTATCTTTCTCGGATCGTAGAGTTGAGCGTTGAGTGTTCTTTCACGTTTTTGTTTTTAATACTTACTTACTTTTCTTATCTGACTGTGTTCATTATATATGTGATCTTGAAATCTATCCGTTGAAGCCTTTTGAAGAAGCATTAAATGCGTTTGACCTTTCTGAACTTTGATGGAGACTTTTCTGCACATCTTCGGAATTTCACTCTGGCCCATTGACACATCAAACTACTCTCTCACCTAACACCTGAAAAGGTGTTTTTCTCTGCCCAATGGTCCTTTTCTTAGCTTCTTGAATACGTTCCTTTTGATCAATACTAAGGATATCTTTTGTACCGTTGGGATTGGTGAGTGCTTCAATGTTCAAAACCCATTCCTCATTTGTTGGAATTTGTCTTCAAACAAAAGTTAGGGCTCGATGCTTCTGACATAAGGCAGATAACACTCTACTATCCATATCATAATGTCTTGTCATATTGGTGCTTGCTCTTAAGAGAACACTATGATTTCTCACAAGGATTTGCACACTACGATCTTTTCACACGACGATCATCACTTGATCGTCTTGCAGACTCAACGTTTCCGAGAGCACACTACGATCTCTGATTTAGCTTCGACAAACGTCTGGACCACTCTACGATTTCTGAAGAGGTCCTTCAAGGTAAATACACTACGATCTTCTAAGCTCTACGATCTTGCCTCGGCTTTTGTAATCTGTTGATCAGCTTGATAGACTACGATTCCTGTTGAAGCCTATCTATACATTTCACGATAGATCAACCTAACATTTTTGATCTCTTTATCTATACATTTGTTTATAGAATGATGAACACTTAAAATCTAAGATCAACCTAACAAATTTGATCTATCACAAAGTCCTTGTACATATATTCTTTTAAGGACTTTACATATAATCATGATCATTTACTTTAAACATCAAATCAAGATATGCATTCCTCCAACAAACTCTACCTCCTTCATGTGACGAATACTTTCAGGAAAGTACTTGTCGTTGAACAGTTCTTGGAACTTTTCCCAAGATATCTTCAGTGCGACAGGTTGAGTACGCTTTATAGATTCCCACCAATAATCTGCCACTGCTCGCAACATGAAGGTGGAAAAGGGAACCTTTTGCTCCTCGGAACATCCCAAGACATCAAATATCTTGTTGATTTACTTTATCCATGTCTCCGCCTTAAGTGGTTTTGGCTCTCCAAAAAATTCCGGTGGTCCCAGCTCCTTGAACTGCTTAGCGGTGACCGTCTGAGAGTTGTCAGTGTTTCTACCTGCATTTTGGACAGGAGCCACTTTCGCCTGATGTTGTATGAATTGCATAAAGCCTCTGAACATCCCATCATTCACCATTTCATCGGTGTTATTGTTTACATGAGGATTATTGTCTTCCTGTTGCACATTATCCTCGGCATTAATCTGTGGTGACTCAACGGTCTCATGTGCTTCATTGCTTATCTCAACATTTTCGGATGCCATTTTTCAAATCGCCACAAAACAAGAGTTAATTAACATATCACATATTATCCCTATACTCTGACCGACCAATTAAATACCAAATAAACTTAGGTAGATCATACTAGCAAAGGAATTCTCCGTCTCTCCCCTCCTAGTTCTTGCCTCACATCTCAGCCAGGGATCATATCCCTAAACTTTGATACCAACTGTGAAGCCCCCAAAATAGGTATACATCACCCATCTTGAGTCGCCAAATACATGGTACAAAATTCAAATACAACTTAATTATACAACAGTCGTGTAAAATACGATAAAACATAATCTAAGAGTTTTAATAAGAATATTGTCATCTAGACAATATCCACACTCAATTGAGTCCTCATTACATTTATTGTCACACTATTTATCATAATAGTGAGGACTACTAATGCTATCATTTGGACCGTCACTCCGTTCCCTGACTAGTCCCGGCAACGTTCTAATTTCCTGAAGAGAACAGTGAAAGAAGGGGTGAGCTCAACTAGCCTAGTAAGAACTATTATGACTAAGATAAAGCAGAATAAATTATCATTAGTCTTCAACAATGTTAAACTGATAAAATATAATAGACATCAAGTTTAATCCGCATAATGAATAAGCAATCCATTAGAAGAGTCAAGTAGAGCATGATATCTATTATCTTCTATGATTTAAAATGTTTTCATCAATTTTTTATATTTGAGACTCAAACTTAATAAATAAACCACATCATCGAATCCTCCTCACTACTTACTGGGCCAAGGATATTCATTAAATCATCAATGGTCATGACTATACTGAATAATCCCTGGTCATAATCATACCAAAAATTGTCCATCAATGCATTACAGGCTACTGAGGACTTTTACCACATCATTTATAACATTACAGGTCAAGAATATACCGAATGATCCCTGGTCATAATCATACCAAGTCCATCTATGCACGTAAGCCAAAGATGACTTTCATCACAATATAAGCATGAGGATGATGACAATGACATAATAATTGAATAAAACAAGTTCAAGAATAAATTTATAAGTTAATTTATCCTAAAATCAATAATGTCCAAATTGTCAACATGATACTGCTTTGTGGAGTAAAATTCAAGAATGCTCAGAAGAATATTTTCATGAAAAGATACTGGATGAAGCACAAATATCCAGGATATTCTACTAATTTCGTGGAGTATAGAAGCCAAAACTTTAACCAACTGAGTAAAATAGAATATATGAAACTGCAAATGGATTTTCGCCCGTCATGCGGTAATCCACGTAGACAGATCATTTCCACAATTTAATAAGGAATGACTACAAAGGATCATTCATCATGCATGCGGTAATCCACATAGACAGGTTATTCCAATGTAATAATAAAGAATGGAATAACAAAAGAATTCACCATGCATGCGATAGAATCGCATGCATAAAGTTATTCTCAACAAAATAATAAAGAATGGAACCGGTCAGCCAGTAAACCGCACAGATGTGATATTCCAAATGTAATAATAAAGAATGAAACCGGTCATGCGTAAACCACATGCATGTGATATTCCAATGTAATAATAAAGAATGGAATAATAAATGAATTCACCATGCATGCGATGGACCATACGCATAAAAGTTATTCCAATGTAATAATAAAGAATGGAATAATGAATAATTTCATCATGTATGCAGATTGCTTGGCATGACAAAGTTATTCCAACATAATAATAAGGAATGGAATAACAATAGCTCTCTTCATGAATACGAAAGAAATAATACCCCTTACCTTAGAAGGAACTGGATATTGGAATAGTGAGGTAGCAGACTTCTCTTCTTCTTTCTCTCTATAATTTCTCTCTATAATAATTGCTATAAAGGTTTAGTGAATTGGTGAGAAATGAAGGAAGAATGAGCTTCTATTTATAGGAAAATATAGTTTTGATAATTACACATTTTGGGGCTCGAAATATTACAGTACAATACCTCCAACTTTTCTTTCATTTTTAATTTAGTCCTGCAAGTATTATCAAACTTGCACCACCTCCCCTAATAGTAAATAATGTGAATCAATAGTTCAATCATGTGAATCAATAGTTATAATCATGTGAAAATATGAATTACAATATAGTACCTCCATCTATACCTCCATTTTTAACTTAGTCATGCAAGTATTATCAATCTTACACCAACTCTCCTAACAGTACATGAATATGATTCAATAGTACACACATGTGACTAAATAGTTATATAAGCATGTGAATTAGTAGCAATTAATTGCTCATTTATCCGATTAATTACCCGATTTATCAATATAACCCCCAGACATCAATTATCATCGGAATAGATGTCGATTTCCACTAACACTAATAATTCCAACACAATAGAACTATCAAATTCATCTTTAATCAACACGAACTTATTCATCATTAATATTATAACTAACAATATTTAACAACCAGGCCGTTCCCAGGAAAGAGGAGGCTTTCCGATAAGGATTTCTCCTTATTGGCGCGCAATTAGATGACCAAACATCTCCTTAATAGAACTTTTAGACATTATAAATATTGCAATTTAATAATATAAATAACTTTGTCATCTCAATTATTGATTTAATAATAAAACATATTATGCAGATAATACTGTGACAATAATTGAATCAATAATATGAGAGATATGATGCAGCAATTACTGTAGCAATAATTAAGTATAACTGAGTGACTTCTCACGTAAGCATCAATAACCAATACCGTGTGCTACAATGCAACCACGTGTATTTCTATACTTTTACTACCGGGTAGTTCAACAGCTTTAATTCAGAACACTTCACTTTTATTTTTATAAAAGATAATTATGTCATTTTCTAACTACTTATAATACTTAGTTGTGGGGTTCACCAATGATTGTACCGTCGCATTTAATATTCCCTCGTTAAAACTAATATTCCCCACCAATCGAATATAATATAACCACTTGCTTACTTTTGCAAAATTTGTAATTATAACCCCAACTATAACATTATATTATATCCACACCATAATATTCAAAAATATATTTCGAGAGAAATTAATCTTTATTCATAAAAGTTGTCTTATCGTGGACGCCCCAAAATAGGTATACAACACCCATTCATTCGAGTCGTCAAATACATGGTACGTAAAGCAAACTACAACTTCAATAATACAATTGTCGTGCAAAATACGACAACACATACTATGTGTTTAAATACAAATATTATCTTCTAGACAATATCCACACTCAAATAAGTCCTCATTACAATTATTCATACACTATTTTATAAAAATAGTGAGGACTGCTAAAACATCTTTCTAGAACCATCACTCCATACCCCGACTAGATCCTGCTATGTTCTTACTTCCTGGGAAGAAAAATGGAACAAAAAGGAAAAGGGTGAGCTCAACTAGCCCAATAAAGAATATTAGGACTAAGATAATATACAAAAAATTATCATTAGTCTTCAACAGGGAGAAATCTGATAGAATATAATAGACAACAAGTTTTAGATTAATATTCGCAATGAGAATGAACAAAGAATCCATTAGAAGAGTCAAGTAGAGAATGAGTTCTACTATCTTCTAAGATTTAAAAGTTAATCATCAATATTTTATCCCTGTAACATCAATCAATATACATCTTTAATCAAATATTCATCTTTGCACTACAGGCCAAAGATATTCATTTGTATCACCAGTCGGTCATGGTCATGTTCATCTCAACACCTATTCATCTTTGCACTACGGGCCAAAGATATTCATTAGTTAATCATTCATCTTTGCATTACAGGCCAAAGATATTCAGTAACATCATCATTTAAGACTGAGGATGATGAAAAATATTTTAAAGAAAACGAATCCAGTGAGACAGAAGAACAAATATTAAGGATTCGTATAACAGTTTATCCAAGATCAATAATACTTCATAATAACCAATTGTGAAGCAGAATTCAAAAATAAATATCAAAACATGGATACAATCAAAGATAGTAACCATAATAGACATCTTGGACAAAACAGAAAAATTTTATTTTTTGGTGAATAGTGTCGTATTCGTGAATAGTGTCATATACGTGAATAGTGTCGTATACGTGAATAGTAACCCCAACACAAAAGTTCTAAATTTGATTAAAAAGTTTAAACCAATATTTTAGCATAATGATATTGAAGAAAATAATATCATTTAAGAAGAAAATAACATCCCTTACCTTAAAATAACGGTACTTTTGATCGGAATATCGGATAGAAAGCCGAAGAAAACTTGTACCGAACAGCAACTCTCAATGTATCTAAATACTCACAAAAATATGCTCGACAATATAGAGAGAAAGAAAACTTGTTTCTAGTGTAATTTTCAATTCTAACCTAAGCGCCTATTTATAGAAAAATGCTAGAACGCTATAGGAGACTAAAATAATATTATTTCTATTCTCATTTTCTACGCATGCATTAATTGAACAAGCTAGCAACCATCTTTGACAAAAAAATTAGCAGCCCACATGTGTATTCAACACCAACCAAAAAGTGGGTCTCACCCAATTTTAATAAAAATTATTTTATTTTTCGAAACTTTAATAATTCATAGAAAATAGCCCGTTTATCAGAAAAATATGAATTTTATGTCCATTCCACACGAAATCGAATTCTCTACAACTTTATAGCTTTGAGTTTTTCCAAATTCCAAACAGAGAATATCCAAAATCCACAAACGGATGATTTTTAATACCTCCACTCCGACAAAATACTGATAAAACACCTTAGCATTAATTCCTTCATTAATAACCACATAAAAAAAATAAATCCATCATTTATATCCACCTCAAGTAAATATTTCCTTATCATATAAATCAATAATTAATTATTCATAAATAATATTTCAGAATCACAATTATGACAACCAAAAGCCGCTCCTGGGAAAGAGGGGCTTTCCAATAAGGATTTCTCTCATCTTGGTATGCAATTAGGTGACCAAACCTCTTCTCGATGTAACTTTTTAGACATTGCCAATAATGCTATCTAATAATATTATTCAAATAATATGAATTATTGATCCGATAATGGAAAATATCGAAAAAATGATGACAATTATTGAAACAACAATAATATAAAATATCAACGCAGAATTATTGAATCAATAAAATAAAATATTGAGCGAAGAATTAATGTAACAATTATTGAGTAGTGCCTTCTTACGTAAGAATCAATAATTCAACAATATTGTGCAATATCGTGTACCGCGGCAACCACGATATTTATCGTATTTTAACCACCGTGTAATCCAACAAAGGTTAATGGTAACAATTACACGTTAATTATAAAAACTCAAACTTTGTCATTTTTTCATCAAGCAGCTTATTCCAAGTTATGGGCCCACAAATGGTCAAGGCTGCCATCATACGAATATTCTGACACAACAAGAATATTCCACGACCAAACTAATATTCCCTACGTAAATGAATATTTTATAACCACTTGCTTATTTTGTAAAATTTGCACATTTCACCCATAACCAAAGCATTATATCAAATTAACACCTTATTAATTTAGAATAATGAATAGAGGAAAAATTCAATTTTATTTATAATAAGTTGGGGTCTTACACTTACATTATAATTGAGTTTTGCCTGGGTTCATCAGATTAGATGATGATTCTGAATTCCTAATTAGATCAGTCTAAATGATGCACACTAACTGTTTGTTGAAATGCTACAAAAAAGGTAAGAATAGTATTATTATTTTTTAATTTCTCTCTTCTTTTTACTTCACAACGCCAAATTTCTTCATTAGTCTATAAATTAAAATTACTTGACATTGTTTATATATTGGATTTGTGTTCATAAAAGGGCCTCTACTTTTATTTACTACTTATTTCTTCTTCTTTTTCAATCCACGCTTCATTCTTTTTATACCTCTATCCCTTAGCAATTAAAACATATGTATCTATGTATGTCTCTTTATCTGACTGAACTTTACTACAGAACTGAGTCAAATTTGAGGATCCCGATTCTAAAATGCATGCCAGTATAAAAACTCCATGCTATTCCTGGGAGGATTAAGGCTCTTATTGATGGGAATACTGATATTGCTTCTGTTTTCTCAAAAAACTAAGGTAAAAATATTCGTTAAATTTGGCTTTGGGAAATATATTTGACAAATGTTTTATTATTTGGTTGTTAGTAAATTTAACAAGTTTTATAGCATCTTATGTTGTATATTGTTGTACTTACATTAGTGTCATATATATTGTTATTTCAATAGAATTCTATATGCTCTTTGGGTGAATTTGAAATTATTTTATTGAGTTTACTGAATTTAACCATTTTGTGAAACTCCATTCCAACAAAATATAAGATCGTGATTGAATATTTGAAGTCGAGATATTTTCAAACTCAAAATTGATAAGATTTATCAAAAATTACGAAACAATAAATATTTGAAATAGTAGTAGTGTAGTACTCGCTGGTTTGAAATCTCACACAACAGTATTCATTGATTTTATTCTTTGCAGTCTTGCCCAAGGTTTCCAGTCTTTGTCTGACTTTACGGAACACCTTGTTGCCACTATGAACATAGTTTTTCCGGTTATACATGGTTGTTTTGGTGAGGATGGTGGCATTCAGGTCGACACCCTAAAACATTATGCCTTCTTCAAAAATAATTTAAGCTTAAAAGTAATCATAGTTTGCATGATGTATATGCATTTGATCGACTTTTCAAGAACTACTAGAAAAATCAAAGGTTCCGTTTGTTGGCACACAATCGAATGAATGATGTAAACCATTTGACAAGGTAATATACTCTTTTGTTATTTTTTTATATTCTCCCACAAAGTTATATATTTGAAGCCAAGGTCTTGGATATTTTGAAGACATGGTTTTGGTATGAGTTTGTGATGGACTATTTGGTGTAAATAGTTTAATTGTGTCACTGTTTTATAAAACAAATTTGGCCATTCTTTATGTTGTAATTCTCCTAGGGCTTGAACTTCTTTTGAACAAATTAACTACATTTATAAGTCTTTTTTAGGGGTATACTCCTTAGTAAAGATGAGTTTGAAGTCTAATATATACATTTTCTTTATCTTTTTGTTGTAAATTTTAAGGTAGTATATCTCTTAATTTTATGGTAATTCAACAAAAAACTCGAAGTACACAATTTATATATAAAAAAAAGAACTCGAAATACACAATAAATGTAAATTTGTTGAATTACCATAAAATTAAGAGATATATTACCTTAAAAATTACAACAAAAAGATAAAGAGAATGTATATATTAGACTTCAAACTCATATTTACTAAGGATTATACCGTATAATTGAAGGAGCTAAGAAGGGTAAGACACATCTATTACCTGGAATTGAGGAGGATATATCCACATCAACCGAGTCAATCTCAACTATTAAGTGAGAACTTGACAGTGGAAAGTCTCGAGGATGCATTGTTTGAGGACATCAGAGCTTCAATCCAGAAATCAGGTAAAGCATCCAACATGGCAAATTCAAACTGCAGGGAAGCTTCAATAGAGACAAATAACCAAGGTAACTGCTGTAAGCACAATGTCACCTGTTTTCTATTCCGGCACACCACTAGGGGGGTGTGGGGACAAGGAACTTGGGGAAGCAGAATTTTAAGACAACTGACTGAGAAGTCTTCTTTTACCTTACCATTCAACATTCATGATGCTTCTATTACATCTGAAGCTGATGCATCCACCTTAATCTTTGTGACCAACTACACATCAATTACCATGTCCATGCACCACATCATGGTGATTTCACTCCATCCTTTCCTCACCTGCCCATTTTGCCTCTTTTGAACAAGAACAACCACCTTTCTTCTCATCTTTGTCCCCCCTATACATCCAGCTGTTCCAGTTGGCTCTCTAGCAATACCACCTCAACTTATGTTGCCATCGTATCCTTTGATACATCTTTTTTCGTGTGTATTGCTAAAGTAGTCTATAATCTTCACCTAATCATTTTGCATATGCTTGTACCATCACAGTTATTGACAACACCACATTCATAAATAATGCCAACTGCTTAAATTTGCAATGCTTAAATTTCTTAATGGTATGTTTCTTATTAGTGAGTACCCATAATCAATCTTTACCTTTTAATTTGATTTGTAATTTTGGTTTTATATCTTCTTTGTTGTTAATTGGGGGACTAAAGTTTGTGTTTTAAGATTGTTTCTTTTGTTATAAAATTGTGAAACTTCAAAAGGTTACTCAGGGAATTAGATTGGTGAAGATGACGGACGTTTGGATGAGAGGAATAGTGGAAGCAATCCACTCCAGTCCCACTCAGGATGTTCTCTATTCTTCCAGCGGAGCTTCTCAGGTCCCCCTCTCTCTCTCTATATATATATATATATATATATAAATTATATTGTATATAATAATGTTTGGTGATGTTAAAATTGAAGCCGGCCCTGGGTTAGTTACTGTTAGTTCCAGGAGCTTTAAACACAGTACTTGAAGCCTTGGTTCTATATTCTAGAATGTCCATAATCCAATTCCTTTGCAAGGTCCCCATTTCAATTTTATCAATTTTCTGTTATGCTTCTTAATAATATAAATTAATGTTAGTTCCACATCCTACATCAATTTCTCTAAGCCAAATTTTAGGTTCCTGCACAGTTCATCAGTCGTCAAACTTAATGGCTTTATTGGCTTACAATCACACTCTCAAGCTCTCTAAACCAAGTCTGATCTTCCCATGCTCAAATATTTATCTTCATCTAATATATAAAGCGGGAGGGCCGACTATAATGTTTATTTCATCCAAAATTTATTTATTGATTGTTTATAGGTGAGAAAAACACTTTTCTGATAAGTTCGGAATTCTAAAATTAGATTTTTTTAGATACATCGAGTATCTTATTACAAAACATATTTGCTAGATAAAGTGGATGAATAACAATTTTTCATTTGTTGACTACCATTTATTGCTTTTATGATTTGACAATTCTCATACTTTTTGATTTGATCTTCAAACACTTGATACTTATATAATGGTATTGCATATCAGAAAATAGAGAACTATAGTGTTTCAAAACTAAGTTATTGCAATTTGTTATGCTACAACCAACTCTTGAAATTTGAACTTTCTAGACCCATTTGAAGTTGGAACTACTATTTTTTTTTCAAAAAAGTTTGTTTTAGTCATGACCAAGTCTCTGGAAGTTGAAGCTCTTGCATAAAAAACTGTGACAATTTTGGTTACATAAAAGCCCCAATTCAAAATATAGGCTCATGAACACTAATATAAATATGCCTATCTCTATTATCCATTAATTTTGCTTCTCTTCAATGTTTAATAGGCTCTCCAGTTCTAGGTGTGGGGTTTATTGGATCTTTGGCTAGCACACTCAAAGCTTGGGGTCTTGTTTAATACTTTCCTGCTTGCTTTGTAGTTTGTTTGAAACATCAATTAGGCAATTATAAGGGAGTTTTCAGTTTATCATATTTATTAGTGCTAATTAATTTGACAAAAATTGATTTTGGCATTCCATGTTGTAAAACTGTACTTGATTAATTATCAGAATGAGTTCCTAATTACAATCAAGTTGATTGAAATGTAATTGTTTACGCAGCTATGGGAGTTTGCACGCTATGGGTTCCATTAGACCACACCAGTGAAGCAAACTCTATCGTCAAATTTTCCAATCCTTTTCCTTCAACAACCACTGCAAATGAGAAGAGTCAATTAAATTAATTGAAAGACAGAATGTTGGGATTCACAGTGTTGTTTAATCGAGATTTCTTGGTGATTGCAAATTTCTTTTTCTTGATCTTTCAATTTCTCCGATTTTAGACAATTCTTTTTCCCTTAAAAGGAAATTTCAATGAAATTCTGAAATCACCGCAAACATATTTGTTGAAAGGGAGGGAACGACGTTATTGCATGTCAGGTTTTTTAGTTGATACTTAGTGTTCTTCTAACCTTTCATTTTAGTTTGTTTTTGTTTCTCCCCATCAATTAATGTCGAAGTTTTGCATAAAAATGGGATTTTTTTTGTCTGAACATTTAGGTTATAGTTCAATGTTTTAGTTTCTTTGTATCACAACTCATAAATCGGATGTACATTTTATGTTTTATGCTTATTCTCAAATTCAATGCCTAATTGAAACTTATTGCTAATTTGGTATAAGTTTGTGATGGACTAATTGGTGTAAATAGCTTAATTGTGTCACTGTTTTGTAAAACAAATTTGGCCATTCTTTATGTTGTAATTCTCCTAGGGCTTGAACTTCTTTTGGACAAATTAATAACATTTATAAGTCTTTTTTAGGGGTATACTCCTTAGTAAAGATGAGTTTAAAGTCTAATATATACATTCTCTTTATCTTTTTGTTGTAATTTTTAAGGTAATATTATCTCTTAATTTTATGGTAATTCAACAAATTTACATTTATTGTGTATTTCGAGTTCTTTTTTTATATAAATTGTGTACTTTGAGTTTTTTTTTTGAAATAATTATTAGATAAATTATCAAATTTATTATTCAAACTAGCACGTGCATTGCAATTGGTGATCATAAGGTAATTAGGATTCTGTGAGTTGACGTTCTCCTAAATAGTTTAGAAGTTATATAATTTTTTTGGACAAGGAAACGAAGAGTAAGTGACGGAGTTTTGAGAGGAAACGACTCTTCGATCTTAAATTGGACTGTAACTCATGCGAACGAAAATGACTGTCGTATTTTAACATAATTGAACTTATGTTAAAACCCAAATTGATTTATTTTTATGGTTAACCCGGTAAAAAAAATCATACGAATAAAAGTGACTCCAAATTAAATAAGAGTCGAGTCAAATTTGGATTACCTTACCGCTTATTATACATAAGAATATAATTAAATTATTTCCTAATTAATTAAGAGTTGACTTAAATTGGGATTGTCATACCGCTTATTATTTATAAGTATAGATTCCTATTTCTAAGAGAAATAGAAAAAAAAGAAAATTTTCTTTCCTATTCAAATTAGTAGAAGAACTATTAAATTTATAATAATTAATAATTAAATATATAATATCTAAATTTATAAAGTATTCAAAAGAAGCATAACTGTTAGTACAATACATGTTTTTAGATTTGATGATGATATGCGAAAATAATGTATATTTGTAATCAATAGCTTTTGTACAGTCCTTATAATGAAATTGCTATAAAAAGATTGAGTTTAGAAATCGAACTTGTTAGTCAAGTAGTTGAAAATCGTAGAGTCTATTAATCGTAATGATGAAGATCGTAAAGTCTGTTGAACGTTGGCTATGAATCGATCCCCATATATTTGTTATGGATCAAAAATGGGCAGACACTTTCTCTATCGTTTAGTATAGGAATCAACGGTTGAAATTAATTCACGTCCGTTACTAATAGTAATGGATGACGCTAAAAATAGTAATGTCGTCCGCTACTATTACTAGCGAATGTCGACTACTAATAGTAGCGGACGTCGATATTCAGTTTCTAATTATGGTCGTTCCTTCTTGTTTTCAATGGTATTGATGGTGTATGCTATATATGTAAGACCCCAACTTTTATGAATAAAGATTAATTTTTCTCTAAATGTTATTTTGAATAATAAGGTGTGGATTTGATATAATGTTATATTTGTGGATAATATTTATAAATTTTACAGAGTAAGCAAGTTGTCATAAAATATTTGTTTGGTCGGGGAATATTCGTTTTATCAGGGAATATTCGTACGACGGCACAATCATTGGTGGAAGCCACAACGGAATTATTATTCGGAGTTAAAGAAATGTATGTAAATAAATTTTATAAAAATAACGGCAAAAGTTTTCACGTTAATCGTTGAAATATACCTGTGATAAAAGTACAAGAATACGCATGGTTGCATAAGTAGCACACGCTTATTATACTGATATCTTTGATTATTGATGCTTACGTGAGAAGTCACTCAGTTTTATTCAATTATTACCACAGAATAGCATGATATAGTATCTCATATTATTGATTCAATTATTATCACAGTATCATCTGCACAATATTTTATATTATTAAATCAATAATTGAGACGACAAAATTATTCATATTATTATTTGCATTATTGACAATGTCTAGAAAGTTCTGTCGAGGAAAGGGGTTTGGTCACCTAATTGCGCGCCAATAAGGAGATGTCCTTATATATCGGAAAGTCCCCTCTTTCCTGGGAATGATCTGGTTGTTAATATTGTGAGTTATAAATGATGAATAAATGTTATTAAACATGTGTTTAGTAAAGCCAAGTGAATTATGATAAATAGAGGGGATTTTTAAGAAGTATTTGTTGTAAATTTGGCTTATTGCATGGACCCCCACTTACCCATTTTTCAAAATCGTCGGTAGAAAGTTATCTCAGTTTTGTTTTATATATATATATATTAGTGTGTGTGGTGTGTGGTGTGTGGTGTGAGGTGTGTGTGTGTTACGTGGGTGTAAGGTAAGTATATATATATATATATATATATATATATATATATATATATATATATTATATAAGTTTTGTTTTTTATATAAAATTGAATATATTATATTTAATTGCATAGTGTTTGCATAGTGTATGCATAGTGCTGAATAGTGCAGCATAGTAAAATCAAAATTTTTAAAAGTTTCATCCATGAAGTCATTCGCCTGTGATTCTTAATGTTCACCCATGATTTTTCCTTACTGTGCGTCTAAATAGTATCCTGCCATTCTCCTATAAATAGGATGCTCAATTTAGAAATGAAAATCACACCAGAATCAGAGAATTCTTCTTCTATAATATTGAGTGTATTTCTTTAGAGTTTAAGGAAGCTTTGATTGTAGAAAATAATGCAAGCTTTCATCAAGAATATCTCCTTGAAATTAGTAGAATGTCCTTGAAATTTGCGTTTCATCTAGTATCGTTTCACAAGGATATTTTTTTGAACATTCTTGTTAAATTTTATTTTTTTCATGTCGGAGTACTATTCACGAAGTACTATTCACTCGGGTACTATTCACCCAGGGTACTATTCACGACAAAAATTGATTTCTTTTCTGTCCAAATTATTTTTGATACATCAATATTATTTTTGAATTTTACTCCACAAAGCAGTTATCATGTTGATAATTTGGATATTTTTAAACTCTGGATAAATTAAAAATCTTTAATATTTATCCTTGATTTTGTTTGATTGATGTTTATATCATTGTCATCATCCTCATGCTTTTTAGTGTGATGAAAGTCATCTTTGGCCTGTAGTGCATAGATGGACTGTTAATTGGTATGATTATGACCGGGAATTATGTATCGGTATAATCAAGATCTGTAATGTTATAAATGATGTGGTAAAAGTTCTCATTGGCCCGTAATGCATTGATGGACAGTTGTTGGCATGATTATGACCATTGGTGATAATAACAAATATCATTGGCCTGTAGTGCATGGATAATTCGTGGATGTGATACTAATGAATATCATTGGCCCGTAGTGCATGGATAATTCAGTGATGTGGATTATTTATTGAGTTATGTTACAGCGATAAAATATTGATGATGAACTTTTAAATCATGGAAGATAGTAGATATCATGCTCTACTTGACTCTTCTAATGGATTGTTTGTTCCGCTGCAGTTAAAATTGTTGTCCATTGTATTCTATCAGTTTTACACTTTTGAAGGTTAACAATAAATTATTCTGCATTATCTTAGTCATAATATTCTTTACTGGGCTAATTGAGCTCACCCTTTTCTTTCATTGTTCTCTTCAGAAAATGAAAATATAGTTGGGACTAGTCGGGGATTGGAGTGATGGTCCAAGCTGGTGGCTATAGTAGTCTTCACTATTCTATGAAATAGTATGATAATAAATGTAATGAGGACTTCATTTGAGTTTGGATATTGTCTACGAGACAATATTCATGTTAAAACTCTCAGCTTATGTTATACGACAGTTGTATAATTAAGTTTGTATTTGTATTTTGTACCATGTATTTGGCGACTCAGAATGGGTTGTGTATACCTATTTTAGGGGCGCCACAGTTGGTATCAAAGCTTAGGGATATGATCCCTGACTGAGATTTGAGGCTAGAACTAAGAAGGGAGAGACGGGTAAATTCTTCGCTAGTATGACCTACCTAAGATTATTTGTTATTTAATTGGTCGGTCATAATATAGGGATAATATGTGGCATGTCAATTAACCCTTGTTTTGTGGCAGTGTTTGAAAATGGCATCTAAAAATATTGAGATAAGAAATGAGCACATGAGACCGTTGAGTCACCGACGATCAATAACCAGGATAATGTGCATCAGGAAGGCAATAATCCTCAGGTAAACAACAACATCGACCAAATGATGAACGACGGGGTGTTTAGGAGCTTTCTATAATTCATGCAACATCAGATGAGAGAGACTCATATTCAAATGCAGGTGGAAACACTGGCAACTCACGGATGGTCACCGCTAAGCAATTCAAGGAGCTGAGACCACCGGAGTTTTTGGGAAAGCCAGAACCACTTAAGGAAGAGACGTGGATTAAGCAGATCACCAAGATATTTGATATCTTGGGATGCTCTGAGGAGCAAAAGGTTTCCTTTTCCACCTTCATGTTATGAGGAGAGGTAGATCATTAGTGGGAATCTGTAAAATGTACTCAACCTGCAGCACTGAAGATGTCTTGGGAGAAGTTTCAAGAATTATTCAACAACAAGTACTTTCCTGAAAGTATTCGTCATATTAAGGAGGTAGAATTCATCAAGCTGGAGCCAAATAATATGACTGTGTCGCAATACGAGGCTAAATTTGTGGAGTTATCCCGGTTTGCATCCCATTTGGTAGATAATGAGGAGCGTATGACGCGAATGTTTCTAAGAGGTTTGAAACCCAAAATACGTCAATACATCATTTCTTACAAACTTTGCTTATATTCAGATGTTATGGATAGGGCTCAGTTATTGGAACACGATAATGAGTCAACCCAACCAACAGATAGCAGCCGACAAAATGATAACACCAGTGGTAGCAGTCATCGAAGCGGTGACAACAAACGTGGAGGAAATCAACATGCCAGAAATGGTAACCACTTCGGTGGTAACCCTGGCCAAGATAATAGAAGAAATGAGTCAAGTGAAAATTTCAAGAAGAGAAGGTTCAACAATGATGGAAAGACAGCAACACCAGCACCCGTTTTCAAGGAAGGAGAACGACCATCGGTCGTATGGTACAAATGCGGAGGGGAGGGACACATCAGTCCAAACTATACACAGCAACCCAAAGCGTGTTACAATTATGGAAGAAAAGGTCACCTAGCCCGATTTTGTCGTGTAGTGAAGTCATGTCCAGCTGGGATGGAGACACCAAAGGCAGTCCCAGACAAGTCAAAGCCGGTAGTTCAAGAGAGAGTGTTTGTCGTGACCTCCCAAAAATCGAGGAACTCAAACGAAGTTATCACGAGTAAGCTAATCATAAACTCTTGTGAAGTCTATACCTTATTTGATACCAGTTCTACCTATTCTTTTATTTCACCTACTTGCGCTCAACGTTTAAATTTGACTCCAAAGAAATTAGACTTTAACTTATCTGCTGAAACTCCGGTGGGAGAAACCTTCATTACATCCACTGTTTATAAATTTTGTTTGATTCAAATCGGCACCCTTTCATTACCTATCGATCTTATCTCTTTGAAAATACTTGCATTTGATATGATTTCAGGGATTGATTGGTTAACTACTCATCATGCTAAAATTGATTATTTTCGTAAGGTTGTTAGCTTTCATATTCCTAACCAACCAATTATGCGAATTCAAGCAACCAAACCACTAAAGTCAATCATTGTCATATCAAGTCATAAAGCCATTCGTTTATTAAAAAATGGATGTCAAGCTTTCTTAGCCCATGTCACGGATTTAAACAAAAATACGTCAGATTTGAATGATATTTCTATTATTAATAAATTTCCTAACGTATTCCCCGAAGAACTTCCTGGCCTACCCCCAGAGCGTAAAATCGAATTTTGTATTGACCTTGAACCCGGTACAAAACCCTCAAATATTTCTTCACCTAGAACGAACGTAACATACGCCAAAGATGTTGGCTCGAGCTGTTGAAAGATTACGATAATACCATTCAATAACATACTGGAAAAAGCGAACGTAGTAGCTGACGCGTTGAGTAGAAGATCGTATGCGGTTATGAGTGCGACGTTGTTAACACAAAGACCCATTTTGTATGATTTACAAAGGATGAAGATAGAGTTAAAGACTCCAAGGACCCACGTGATGATGTCAAATATACGAGTAGAACTGACTTTAATCGATAAGGTTAAAGCCGCTCAAGCTACACACCCGGATCTGATGAATATGAAGAAGAAGGTGCAAGAAGGTGTTATTCTAGAAGCAAGAATCAACGAAGAGGGAAAATCTCAACCCTCGATTTATTATTCTATTTGAAATCCTCGATCGAATAGGAACTGTGGCCTATAGAATTGCCTTACCGCCAAGTATGTCTCGTGTTCATAATATTTTTTATATATCTATGTTACGTAAATATGTGGAAGACCCGAACCACATTATTAAATTAGAACCAGACGAGATAGCGGAAGATTTAACGTATGAGGATATACCTGTTAAAATCTTGGATAAGAAGAAACATATTCTACGCTCAAAGGTTATACCTCAAGAGTTAGAATCTGAAATGAAAACGAGGTATCCTCACCTCTTCAGCATACCAGATACGTACACCAATTTCGAGGATAAAATTTTATAAGAATGGGAGGTTGTAAGACCCCAACTTTTATGAATAAAGATTAATTTTTCAATAAATGTTATTTTGAATAATATGGTGTGGATTTGATATAATGTTATAGTTGTGGGTATTAATTATAAATTTTGTAAGTAAGCAAGTTGTCATAAAATATTTGTTTGGTCGGAAAATATTCATTTTATTAGGGAATATTCGTACGACGGCACAATCATTGGTGGACCCTATAAAGGAATTATTGTCAGAGTTAGAAAATGACAGAAATAACTTTTTATGAAAATAACAGAAAATTTTTTACCGTTAACTGTTGAAATACCCGGTGATAAAAGTACAGTAATACGCGTGGTTGCATAGTAGCACACGGTATTGTACAATATCTTTGATTATTGATGCTTACGTGAGAAGTCACTCAGTTTTATTCAATTATTGCCATAATAATTGCTGCATAGTATCTCATATTATTGATTCAATTATTGTCACAGTATCATCTGCACAATATTTTATATTATTAAATCAATAATTGAGATGATAACGTTATTCATATTATTATTTGCATTATTAACCATGTCTAGAAAGTTTTGTCGAGGAAAGGAGTTTGGTCACCTAATTGCGCGCCAATAAGGAGAAGTCCTTATCGAAAAATTCCCTCTTTCCTGGGAATGATCTGGTTGTTAATATTGTGAGTTATAATATTAATGAAGAAAAAATATTGTTAAAATGTGTTTCGTGAAGCCAAATGAATTGAGATAAATAGAGGAGATTTTTATGAAGTATTTGTTGTAAATTTGGCTTATTGCATGGACCCCCACTTACTCATTTTTCAAAATCTTCAGTAGAAAGTTATCTCAGGTTTGTTTTACTACTTATATATATATATATATATATATATATATATAAGTTTTGATTTTTATATAAAATAGAATATATTATATTTTATTATATATAGTGTTGCATAGTACTGCATATTGTGTGCATAGTGTTGCATAGTAAAATCAAAAAAATTCAAAGTTCAGCCGAACGAATTTGCCCGTGAATTCGTTCTGTGCAGTTTGTGATTTTTCTTTTCAAATAGTACCCTGCCATTCTTCTATAAATAGGATGCTTAGTTTAGAAGTGAAATCCACACTAGAATCAAAGAATTATTCTTCTATACTATTGAGCGTATTTCTTTTGAGCTTAAAGAAGCTTTGAACGTAGAAAATAATATAAGTTTTCTTCAAGAATATCCCCGCCCTATCAGTCAGAAATAATCTCCTTTTAAGGTAAGAGATATTATTTTTGTTCAATACTTGTAAGAAATAATATTTTCTTCTATACTCTGTAGTATGTAAGTAATATTATTTCGTTTTGTATTCCTAATTCTACACTCATATTGATAAGTATTGCTTCTATACTCCTTGAAATTAGTAGAATATCCTTGAAATTTGCGCTTCATCTAATATCGTTTCACAATGATATTTTTCTGAACATTCTTATTAAATTTTAATCTTTTTATGTCAGGGTACTATTCACTCAGGTACTATTCACCCGGAGTACTATTCATGACAAAAATTGATTTTTTTTCTGTCCAAATTATTTTTACATGAATATTATTCTTGAATTTTACTCCACAAAGCAGTTATCATGTTGACAATTTGGACATTCTTAAACTCTGTATAAATTAAATTGTAAATCTTTAATATTCATCATCTTATCTCGTTTGATTGAATTCTTATATCATTGTCATCATCCTCATGCTTTTATTGTGATAAAAGTCATCTTTGGCCCGTAGTGCATAGATGGACTGTAGATTGGTATGATTATGACCAGACATGTAATGTTATAAATAATGTGGTAAAAGTCCTCATTGGCCCGTAGTGCATTGATGGACAGTTGTTGGCATGATCATGACCACTGGTGATACTAACGAATATTATTGGCCTGAAGTGCATGGATAATTCGTGGATGTGATAATAATGAATATCCTTAGCCCGTAGTGTATGGATAATTCGTGGATGTGATACTAACGAATATCCTTGACCCGTAGTGCATGGATAATTCGATGATGTGGATTACTTATTGAGTTGTGCTATAGCGATAAAATATTGATGATGAACTTTTAAATCATAGAAGATAGTAGATATCATGCTCTACTTGACTCTTCTAATGGATTGTTTGTTCCGCTGCAGTTAAACTTGTTATCTATTGTATTCTATCAATTTTACACTGTTGAAGGCTAACGATAATTTATTCTGCATAATCTTAGTCATATTATTTTTTACTGGGCTAGTTGAGCTCACCCTTTTCTTTCATTGTTTTGTTCAGGAAATGAGAACATAGCTGGGACTAGTCGGAGAATGGAATGACGGTCCAGATAGTTGCTATAGTAGTCCTCACTATTCTGTGAAATAGTGTGATAATAATTATAATGAGGACTCCATTTGAGTTTGGATATTGTCTAGAAGACAATATTCGTGAAAAACTCTCAACTTATGTTACACGACAGTTGTATAATTAAGTTTGTATTTGTATTTTGTACCATGTATTTGACGACTCAGAATGGGTGATGTATACCTATTTTGGTGGCGTCCCATTCCGACTTTATCTGTCGACTTTTTTATTGAGATAGCATTATGAAGTATTTAATTAGGATAATGTTGGTTGATTTTGCGATCAATGAATACGTGCAAGTATACACGATCATCAAGTAATATAATGATAAGAAAAGTATCGTTCCCACGAGAAAATATATTAATATTTATTGATTATCAATTCCAATTCAATATATCTTACTTTAAACTACGAAATATTGGTTTTGAAATGAAATCTAAAATTAACAAAACTAATTAATAAGATCAAAGTTTCGCAAGATTAACTGCAGACTTAACAGGTTAAGATTACAACTTCATTTGGTATTTCATTTAAATCAATTTACTTCCCATTTAACTCAGTTAATTAATACAAATTATTATCCAAGAATGCTTTATAGTATTCACGCACTTCTTCCAAAGACACGTAAACAAATCCTCCTAAATCCAATCATTAAGACACAAATTACAAGGAACACTCTAGTCAATCAACTCACTATATTTCTATTTGAATCAAGTTAATTAGGATTTTAAGCACAAATTCTTTCATTGGATACAAAAGACACATATGTATATTTTTATCCTACATGTTAACCATATTAACCTTATTCAGATTATATGAACAGATGTTATTATATCCATATCTAAATCTATACTCCATTTTACAGTTTATATAAATTATCACAGTAATTGTTGGCCAAATGATTAATCAATAAATACAAGATATAATAAACAATTTAATAAAAACCAACTTTCATTCAACAAGAAGGTTTAATTTAAACGACATACCAAGTTCCGTTGCAATCTTAATTGAAATTTAGTTCATAATGATAAAGGAAAATATCATCAAAGTTAATAATCCAAACATCTCAAATAATTACAAAGAATAAGAATTAGAGAAAATATTAGAAGAACTTGTCAGATTGCACCTAATCCTCCACTTGATCTTTTGCCTAAAAAAATTTCTTTATGTTCTCCTTCTTGTTTTCTCTGCAAATCACTTGATAAAATCCTTGATACATCTTTTCTGAAGTCTTAATTATATTATTTGTATTGGTCCAAACCCTCATCAAGATTCCTATTTTGCTTCAAAATCAACTTAGCAACAAAACATGTCAACCCTAGTCGTGCATGAGCGTCTAGGCGCTCAACCTAGTGCATTTCCAGGCGCCTAGGCGTTTGATCAAAACCAAATATTTATAAAAATATCACTCAACTCCAATTTTAATAATTTTTAATTATTTTCTTCTCCAAAATGACCTATAATCCCCTCCAGCTCCATCATGTAAGAAATACACACCAAAAACAAATAAAAAATATTAAAACATTCAAAGATAACAATAATTAAGTTTAATAATACCGAATTCGTAGATATGAAATCCACTCATCAGATACATGATGAAGTATCAGTTATTAGGGTTAAAAAAATTAACTAAAATTTATGTAAAGAGAAAAAAGAATACAGATGAAGATGTAACCTTCAGCAAATGATGAAATTTGCTATTTATCTAATCCTCATATCAAAGTTCAAAATTTATTAATTTATCACTTTTGGGGTAATTTTGTATATTTTGCTTAATTAGTGATTTATGGTTTCGTAATCCCTACCCCTTTGCTTATGGTCATTCACATGTTATGCGGCTCTCACCTATTTATATTTCAAATAAACACAGATTTTCAGTCTAGGTGATTATGAACTGCTTAAGCCAACAACTAATGTGGTGCAGTTGGGAATTTCTTGATGTTTCAAAAAAAAAAAATTAAATGTGATTCACAAGGACTGCTACCTTGAGCATATTTCAAGTCTTTCTATAATAATAAAAAATATATATATACCATCCAGGTTGCATGCCTATATTTTAATCATCCACAAATACCCTTTGCATCAATGGTATCAAAAAAAAAAAAGAAAAAAAAAAGAAGTAAAATATCAAAAATAATGATAATAGTAGTTTATTCCATTTTTATTTCCATAAACATATTAAATACGTTATTTTTATGAGATCCGATTATCATAAAATTAATTTATACTACAGAGAAATTACGTCCCGACCTACGTGTTAAATACTTTATGACCAAAATTTAATTGCAGGATGCTACCGAAAATTATGGCCATATGTTTAAACCAAGAATAAAACTTATATCTTTCAACACCCAATTCTTCGTACAAACAAACCATCATTCCTACTATACATATATATATATTTTTTGGATTATTATACATCAGTTTTCTGTAACCAATACATCAACATACACTCGCTGTTAAAAGGGGGGGAGAAAACATAACCCAAGATTTGAAAGAAGAAAAAAAAAAGGTTAAGAAATGGCAATTATGGAAGGAAAACAAAAAATCAATCAATCAATCACACAAATCGGTTAAATGGTTTCCTCCCAAATGCAGCAGGCATAGATACAGCAGAATCGACGCTTCGATCGCCTGTAGAATGCAGAGGCTGGTGTTTCTCCACCACTTTTTGAGAAGTGGAATCCTTGCTAGACCCTTTATTCCACTTGAAAGAACCAATGCTTGGAGCCAGAGGGAATGAAAATCTCCTCTTGGATGCCTCGCTTCCCGTTGGAGTCCCCGGAAACCTCTCCTTGAGGTTGCTATTTGGCCTCACTTTTGCTATAGCTGAAACAGTAGGTGACATGTAATTTGGCACAGAAAATGGGGGGCAGCTCATTAGGCTGTCATCATCTTTTATTGATCCATCAAAAGTTGAATCAGCTGTACTGTTTCTTGCTCTTGAATATTTCATCATGTTTGGTGGTGGTGTTCTGCTAGGAGTAAACATTTGTCTTGTTCTTACGGGTGCAGTTGATCTTGATGATTTTGGTGTGGGGGTTTCGAGATTATCGTACCCGAAACTATGTTGTCTGTAGTTGACTGATTGAGGTCGAGGGCTCGGCTTGTGCTCGGGAGTTGGCCTTAAGGGGGTTTGAAGAAAACGCTTCATGGTTTGGCTTTCAGAAGGTACTTTTGTGGAAGGGAGCTGACGGTCAAGCCAGGTCCACCACCAAGGAAATGCACCTGATCTCATGTCCACCACCAGAGGTGTTTGACCTGCTTTTGGATTGCCTTTCCACAACTGATGGCAGAGAAATTAAAAAAAAAAAACAGAAACGAAATGTGTTAGTTATCTATGTGTGAAAGTGTGTGAGATGTGCTTGAGTTGACATCTATGCGTGAAAGTGTGTGAGATGTGCTTGAGTTCATGTCAACACGAGCTTAATTAGTGACTTTTGTTCTCTCATATGTGACCAAATTCATTTTCTAATTTCTTTGCTCATTGACCTTTTACAGTAGCATCTGTGCAAATTATATGAAATGTCTCCAAATTTAATCCTAAAATAGTAGTATTAGAGAAAAAGAACACAACCTCTAGTTTAAACAGCTATGACCATCACCATTCAAATTATACATAACATACTTGTATAATATATGAGCTCTTTTATTTGGGAAAAAAGAAGAGGTTCTATTATATTTGCATAAGCACAAAATAATATAAAATACAGACCAGCACCAAGAAATTTTAATGACTGCTGGAAACTGATACTGGAAATTAAAAGGTTTTCAAAAAATGCACTAGGAAAAACTCGTATAGTACTGTTTGGGAATCACCAGAATTAGTTCAATCCAGGACATCTCATTATAAAATTGGGTTTACCTAAAAGCTGGCATAATATTAGTCAACATGAAAGCCCATCATTGACTTGGTCTTAAAAAAGACTTGTTTTCTCCCCCAAGTTTAATCTAAATGTATATGCAAAGATCTAGAAATTGTAATGAGTCAGTCTAGTCCTCGAATGATCCATTTGTGAAGTTTTGGGTGCAAAGAGGCAATTGTGTTGACGTGGGCACTCAAAGACTCAAACTTAGTGAAAGACCAATTTATGGAACCTTCGCTGCACGCACCTTTTTTCTTATGTTTTTTTTTTTATTTTTACGAGTGGAACCGTTTGTGCACTTAAAGCTCAGTTTCAAAATGAAATGAAGGTAAAGATCAACTGCACTAGTGTAGCCTCTATTATGTGATGCAATCAGTGATGACTGGCCAAAACAAGGTGTACAGTACCTGGTGGGAATAAGCATATGCCATGGCTCTTTCTCTCTTGATCGCCGCCTCCACCTTTTTCTGAATCCTTGCCTCTATTTCCTCTTTCGTTAGCAAGCTATCATCCCAGTCTTCGTGGTCACCTGCCTGGGACTATACACAATGTTCCCGGTCAGCAATTGCACTTAGTTTGCAATAGATATTTAAGAGCAAATATTTGAAAACAGGTATTCTATGTATCTAACTTCAGTGTTGCACTTTGCTCATTTTCAATAATCAAATGGTCTTTGAGAATATTGTAAATAAAATTGTTACAAAGATTGTATGATAGCCTAAATGTTCAAGGGTCAGATCAATATGATCACTTTAGTTTTACTACGTTTGTCTTGTAACAGAAGATGACACCATAAATTGAACAAAAAGGAGCTGTGTAGAATATTCATTTCAGCCTTTTCAGGTCAGCTCTACAACTCTTCACTTTATCATAAGCCTCATTTATGTCAAAACTTGAAATAGTCCAGAAAAAATGACTTCATCATATATAGGCAAGGTTTCTTTTTCTTCCTTTTCTTTCCTTTATTGGGTTGAATTGGGATGGTCAACTATTCAACTAGGCTATGAAATATATCATTACAATTTTATGAAAGCCATAGGAAGTTGAGCTCTAAACTATAAATCCAAAGCTCGGTGATGGACCAACAATGCGGACCACTGAAATCATCAAATTTGTGGGTGTCTATACTCCTCAGATTGCCACATTAAGTATGTAAAATATTTATGCAATCATAAATAAGAAGATATGAAAGCTTACATTCAAGGTCCATTTGCCCAAGGTACTCTCGGCCTCCCCATCATTTTTGAAGGCTTGGTGTTGGAGTGCCTGGTTCTCTAACATTTGGATTCTTCGTGACTGAATTTGAGTTTGAACCCTCACTAGGAGCTGCATATGTTTCATGGCATTCATCGTCTGACGCTTCACGTTCTGACCTCTCACAACTCCTTGAAGCCTCACAAGACCCCTCAAAGCTCTGAAGCTTCTCCTTGCCTGTCGAAAATAAACAAATTATGTCAAATTGTCAATAATTTAAGGGCATTCTTCACAGTACCTATACAGAAACTTCTAGTTCTGCCTATTTTTTCCCCACATTTAACAGTTTTAACTATGAAAACTTTAATCCCAGACATAATGTCACAACTAAAAGCTCAAATATTTGGAACTTTAATTTTGTCCAACCACAACTTAACAGGTTGATCATCATATCAAAGTAGGTTTTGTGCCCTACTGGAGCACAATAAGAACCAGAACAAAGAAGTTGAATTGGCCAGCGATATTTAGTCTAAGCTCAAATATACTTTTAGCAACAACCTCTCAAGTGGTATCATAGCATTTCTTATTGGAAAATGGTCATGGATTCGAGCCACAATTATGGCATTTATGGGCTTGAGGTTTTATGCCCAGGTCAATTTATGGGCATTTATATTGGTTTCAGTGACGAAGAGGCAAAAGCCACAATATGACAGTAGTATATAGATCTCAACTCAGCCCACTCCAAACTAATATAAACAATATACATTATACTTTATTGTGGTAATCTTTATATTTAGAACATAACGCACAGGAAAAGAAGCGCAAATTAGAATTTACAAAAACCAATCCCCAATACTATTAAACAATAAGATTTGTTTTCTCTATGAAAATATAAATCAGGCATGAAAGTCCATGACTAACCTTTTATGGGACATTTTTTCCCAAAAATAACAAGTTAGAAGCTTACCGCATAACCTCTATACGCTGCCTGGATCTTGGTGGCGGAAAGGTGATGGTTTCTTAAAGTTGGTTCTGGTCTGGGACGATAAACTCTAGGGGAAGCAGCCCTTGGAGTAGCAGCCCTAGGTGAGGTGACCCTTGGAGAAGCAACCCTCGGAGAGGTGATCCTCTTAGATGCATTCCTCGGAGAAGTGATCCTCTGATGAGATGCATTCCTCGGAGAGACGGGCCTTGCAGAAAATGAAGGTGGTGTTATTGGTTGCTCATACGGTGTAGAAGGCCTGAACTGTATTTGCTGTTTGTCTACTTCCCCCAATATTTTCTCAATACTGCTTGGTTCTCTAAATAGCGGAATAAACGATCTGGTCTCTCCATGTTTCAATATCCCTTGCCCCTTCTTCTTTTCCCTAGAACTTTTTTTCTCTGATCCCTACAACAATAATTGCTCATTAGGAGAAGCTAAAAGATGAATGGGGTAGTATTTCAGAAGCATATTTGACCCTTTGCAGTAAAAATCTACAAGAATTTTGGTCCACAATTAGTGAAAGTATTTACTATGTGCTATAATATATACGGACTTATAGTTAAAATCCGAAATATGTTCTACTATATGACATTTCTGTGTTGTGAAATGATTTTCCTGAATTGTACTTAACACAACCATGATTTTTGTGTTTGAATAGATTTATTATCAACAGCAATATATCTAACTACTCAAGCTTTCACCATTCACAGAAAATAACATGAAAAATTAAGAAGAGCTAAAATAGGGAACCAAGGAAAATCATACGACTATGCACCAGTGTTGCATGGACTTGTTTAAAATCCAGAAGTACCTGTATCAACACACGACACAGGTACGGGTGTCGGACATGGTAGTGTGGTGAAAAATGAACAAGAATGTTCAAAAATAGGCATGTCCGTATCGTGTCCTTTTAAGGATCCTTTTTATGGGTTTCCGAGTCCATGTAACATAGCTATGCACCGCATAGCACCATCATATTGTTCTTTATAAAAAGGAAATAGAAGAATAAACTGAAAACCAAAGCAAATAATCTGCAGTAGCAATTTAAAATTTATTTTGAGGTGTTGAATATTCTTAGCTATTGTTTTTTTCCTATTTATTTGCCAGCAATTGAATTCATTGCTGCTGGAAGAAAGATGTCCACCTACTTTCTCTAGCTTCTCTCTGGAGTTGGGCACGAAAACCCTCTTGATTGCAGAAAACCAACTCCCTTTCTTCCCCATGTACCTAGCATTACTGTTTCACCCTGAAAAGTAAGAAAGAATAAATAATTTTAAAAAAAAACCGAGTATTTCCAGATCCAACCAAAAAACTAAATTCATATAATCTAGATTTGATAAAAGTATGCTCTATGCGATTTCAAAACTAAAATTCCATGTGATTACAGAAACAATCTTCCAAACATCTAATTACGGAAAAATCTTACAAATATGTACAATTACAATTTATTTACTACATATAAGGCTCTTGTGAAGATCTTTGCAATTCACAACTTAGGAATTAGTCAAAGCACAGTTCTTGAGAGTTGAGACAGAAACATAAAAAAGACAAATATCAAGATCCCAAAAGAATCCCATAAAAAAAATAATATGATGTTGGCCTTTAGTTAGTAGTTGGAATTTTTTTTAATAATAATAAAAAAACAGTAAATAGAGAAACAAACAGCCAAAGGGACGAAGAAAACAGGGGAATTTTACATAAATTTATAAGAGTATCCAACAAAGACAAACAGGATGTGGTTAGATTACAAATCATCAACAACATAGAATTATTTATTTATTTCAAACATTACCCAGTAGCCAAAAAGGCAATTTTAGTCTCAAAATGACTTTAAAACACATTTTGCACACTAATATTAACTCACATAAACAGATAATTTGAGGCCGCCATTTCTAGTTAAGTGCTTATGAGAGAAATAATGTAAATTATTTGGAGAATTCTTCAATAAGTGACCAAGATACTTTTCAGAAAGAAAAGGAGACAGAGGGGGCTTAATCACTATTAAAATTCAGCAAATTTATTAAGAAAATAAAATCTACCACCATAAAAGAGAAGAACTGATAAAAGAACAAATCTGACAAAAAATCCCTCAACCCAGAAAAGGGGAAAAAATTACTTCCTACCCAGTAGCATAAATTCCCAATCCTTTCAGAATTACAATTCCTTATCAATTATTACCATAATTACACAGATCCCCACATGATTATACACCTATATTTAGTAGTTAATAGCACTAATCAAGAAAGATTTGTACCTTGTGAATTTGTGCCAATTTTCCAAACCCCTTTCAGAAAGCTGCATCAAGTAAAAAGTTATGCAAGAAGGGAGAGATGAACTAGCCCTCTTTCTCTCTCTAGAACTATTCCTCTATTTCCCTAAATCTAATTAACCATAGCATGCTTCTTTCTTTCATATACTAATACTAACTTTTTGGAAAGACAAAAAGAAGAGAAAAAAAATTGGTGTTCAATGTTAGTGGGCTTTTTATTTTTGCTTATTTTCTCTCTCTAGAACTTTGAATCATGTTCTACAAATTTCCTTACAAGGATTTTACTTTACTTTTTCTTGCTACCTTGTTTCTTCACCTTTTGTGCTTATATATATATATATATATATATATATATATATATATATATATATATATATATTATTTTGGTTTTGATCATTGATTGTGATTTGTGAAGGGTAAGAGACAGAGAGGTGAGAGGGAGGGGTTGGCCAATTTCTCACTCAATGGCTCTTGGCCACCTTCAAACTTTACTTGAATAGGAAGACTAATTTGGGTCACCAATCCATTAGGTATGTAACAAGTGTCCCCTCCCTTCTTCTCTTTCTAGTTTAGTATTAACATTAATGTCAGGTACTTGTACTAGTACTGTAGTGCATGACAAAAGTCTTTCATTATTGTTTATTGAGAAATTGGGGAGTTTTCTTGTGTCAATCCAAAACATATTCAACGGTTCTTTATTTAATGTATATGTAGTTTATACAAAATATATTAGATATGTATTTGGTTGTTTTTAAAAATACCTTTTTAAGAGTTTGCCTAAACATGTATTCTTACAGGAAATTGATTATTTTTTGATATTTTTACACATAAATATTAATTTCTTTCTTTCTTATATAAAATTTGTTCAGTTTATTGAAAAAAATGTGTTTGAATTTTCAAACGAATCAATATATTATGTAAATATATATAATATTTTTTAAATAAATATTTTAAAAGTTTGTGTTTAAGAGTTCACACAAACGAAGAAGCCGAAGTTCGATTATCTGCTATCTTAATTGGACTAGGCACGTATGCTTTATGTAATCAATTAAAAGAAAAAAAAACTATAATTGTGATGAATTTGATTATGTCTTATAAGTTTCTATTTAATATTTTTATTGTATAATTTAAAATAATTACATCTAATTTATGTTTTATATAGTCTATATAAATATAAAGTAAATAAAGATGTTGAGCTCCTATAAACCATTTAGTGTATGTTTAGTCATTCAACGTTTTGCAGCGTATAGCTTATTGGTTTAATAGTAATGTTAACGCTAAGATCTTCTGTCACGTCCCAATCACGTAAGACGTTTTGATCCTGCACAATAAATACAGTCAACACCAAAAGCTTGATGGTTTCGACCGTCGGAGGATAGTTCAGGCGTGAGAGTCAGTACATGCGATCACAAGGTTAACAGTGGAGGATAAAAATATCTAGTGTATTGAGAGAGATAAAATTATCAGTTACCTTTACTTGGAAGACTTTCTTACTATCATATACTCTCCAAATTTTGCTAACCGTGCCACCCATCACCGTTCGACACCAATCCTCGATCTCGATGATCTCAAATTGATCGCATGCAGCTTCACCCACTACTTCGTCACTTTGTTTTTCCATCACGGCCGACTATCATCCCATCCACATTAATGCATGGCAGAGATAACAGTCAACTGTCATCTTTTTCCATCATTACCGGTCAAAGATAGATATTTAAATATCTGATGGGTCAGTCCACTGACCCGACCCAATATTGTAAGGACTCAACAGAGGTAATACAATGACTAGGCCCAATAACCTTAGGATCCATTAATGATGACCCAATGGACTAACCAAATAAGTAGGCCCAATCCATTCGGCCCAATAGGTGAAATATCATGACCCAACATTGCCCCCTAGTTTTTTATTAAACAGAATGTTTAATAGAAAACTATAAATGGTCCATGATATGAAGAATCTGATAGGATCGAAAGAGGCCCAAACTGAAACCCATCAAGGCCCAAACGGTAAAGAATTAAAATAATAAGGCAAACTAAAAACCGGAAGTCCAAATGAAAGACCCAACCCGGTTAAATTTTAAAACTTATCTTGGACGCTACCCATTCAAATTCACCATGATGGATGTCAATTAAATGTGTCGCCCTCGTATACTGTGTGACCGTCAGTATAAAAGGTAATTTTCTCCCAAATTGACAGTTTTACCTGCCAATTCAAATTCCAGACGCCTTCTGACCTTCCTTTCTCTTTCGAGCTTTCTCCTTCTCTGCAATCTAGCTACAATGGCATCTCAAGATTCTAATCATGGTTCACCCATCCTTGTAACTCCTATCAACACTGTTCCACCTAATCCAAACCCTAACAAGGCGACTTCAAGCTCCAATCCCAAAACTGCCACTCTCAGCAAGAATCCACCTCCGAAACCCCTTCCTACTCCCTCTGAATTCTTCAGGAGTAAAGAACGATACTCTCACTCCAATACCCTTTCTGACATAATGGAGATTGGTTTACGAAAGATCCGGACTCGATACCAAATCCCTGACACCCACCAGGTGAGAGTCCCAAGGTCCGAAGAGCGAATGTATCAACGACGGGAAGGTTGGACGGCCATTCCAGTGACTCTTTTGGAAAAGGGGGTTCGATTTCCCCTTCACATCTTCCTTATTACTGTTTTAGGGTTTATCGGCGTTGGGTTCACCCAATTGGTGCCGAATTCCTATATCCATATTTTAGCCTTCATTGCCTTCTGCCATGAAGTCGGTGTCGAACCCACTCTCGATTTTTTCTTCACTGTATACAAGATTGGTCAATCCCGAGAAAAGGGATTCAAAGCCATAAGTAAACAATCCCCGAAGGCGGGTGAAAAGTTTGATAGACGTCCCTTGGTCTCCACTCCTTCAAGCAACAAAGGATGGCACAAAGGATGGTTTTTCATCAAGGGACCAGAGATTGCTTCCTTGCCGAGTTGGGCCACTGATGATATAGTATCTGCTGACTTTGGTGACATCCCAGAAGAACGAGTGAGCGAAATGATAGAGCTTTTTGAAAACTTCCCTTCAAAGGAATGGAACCACTTACTTCTTACTAAGCAAGCATGGTTGTACGACCATAAATGTAAGTTCTGGATTATTTGGCTGTATAATTACTTGAAATTTTTGTTGACATAGATTCTGATATGTAATTGTTCTCCCTCTGCAGTATCCTTGATTAAACCCACCACTTCTGATGAGAGAGATCTGGAAGACTTCCTATCGGGAAAGTCCTCAGAAGTTAATGTTGAAACTCCCCTGTTGGAAGATCCACTTGAAGACAACCCAAACTAATGAAGCACCTACTGCTGAACCCCAAACCAACGATCTAGAAGCTGAGGATCCCATTCCCCCGAAAGAATCTCTCCAACCTCGCCGAAAAAAAAGAGCCACTCAAAAACCTAGATCCATTCTAACACCAACAGATCTTGAACCTGCCCCAGAACCTGCCATAACCATCAACCCAGCACCTGTCCGAGGAAGTCTGCTTGACATACCGATGGACGAAAGGACCCGAGCCATTCGCATCAAAAATCTGAGAACTAAAGTTACTCCTCTGACTGTTGATGAGCTTCGGGTGCCTTCTTCTTCAGCCGATCTTCCCCCAGTCGTCCCTGTGGAGATTCGGGATTCTGATGATGATGATAATGTTGATCCCACTCCAGCACTATCCCGCAAAAGGAAACAGCCATCTGACAGCCATCCGAGCTAAGCATCTATCCCTTCACCACCGCGTGACCCCATTCCTGATCGATCTCCGTCTCCTGAAAACATCTTAACCGATCCATCTCCGACTCGCGATCAACCCATGCCCTCTCCTCCAAGACATTCATTGTAAGACCCCAACTTATTATAAATAAAATTGAATTTTCTTCTATTCATTATTCTAAATTAATAAGGTGTTAATTTGATATAATGCTTTGGTTATGGGTGAAATGTGCAAATTTTGCAAAATAAGCAAGTGGGTATAAAATATTCCATTTGTCAGGGAATATTCGTTTGGTCGTGGAATATTCTTTTTGTCGGAAATATCCGTACGACGGCACAGTCAATTGTGGGCCCCATAACGGAATAACTGTCGAATAAAGAAAACGACAAAGTTTGAGTTTTATAAATAACGGCGTAATTGTTACCATTAACACTGTTGAAATACATGGTGGTTAAAATACAGTAATACGTGTGGTTTCACAAAGAAGATATCTGGCATTACGTATTATTTTGGAATTATTGATTCTTACGTAAGAAGGCCACTACTCAATAATTGTTACAAAGAGTTATTCTTTATTCAATATTTTATTTTATTGATTCAATAATTGTTGCGTTGATAGTTTATATTATTGTTGTTTCAATAATTATCACCGCATGAGATTTCCCATTATCAGATCAATAATTCATATTATTTGAATAATCTTATTAGATAACATTATTGGCAATGTCTAGAAAGTTCTGTCAAGGAGATGTTTGGTCACCTAATTGCGCACCAGTAAGGAGAAATCCTTATTGGAAAGCCCCCTCTTTTCTAGGAACGGCCTGGTTGTCATAATTGTGATTCTGTAATATTATTTGTGAATAATTAATTATTAATGTATATGATAAGGAAATATTTATTTGATGTGGATATAAATGATGGATTTATTTATGTGGTTATAAATGAAGGAATTAATGTTGAGGTGTTTTATTAGTATTTTATCGGAATTGAGGTATTAAAAATCATCCGTTTGTGGATTTTGGATATTTTCTGTTTGGAATTTGGAAAAACTCAAAGCTACAAAGTTGTAGAGAATTCGATTTCGTGTGGAATGGACATAAAATTCGTATTTTTCTGATAAACGGGCTATTTTCTATGAATTACTGAAGTTTCAGAAAATAAAATATTTTTTATTAATTTATGGGTGGGACCCACTTTTGTGATTTAAAGCCTGAGGGCTGCTGGAATTTTTTTCAAGAGTGGCATGCTGGTCTTTGATGGCTAGCATACGTAGAATGAAGAATAAATAAAATAATATTTTATTATTTTAGTCTCTTATTGCGTTCTAGTATTTTCCTATAAATAGGCGCTTAGGTTAGAATTGAAAATCACACTAGAAACAAGTTTTATTTCTCTCTATATTGTCGAGCGTATTTTTGTGAGTATTTAGATACTTTGAGAGTTGCTGTTAGGTACAAGTTTCCTTCGGCTTTCTATCCGATATTCCGATCAGAAGTACCGTTATTTTGAGGTAAGGGATGTTATTTTCTTCAATATCATTATGCCGAAATATTGGTTTAAACTTTTTAATCAAATTTAGAACTTTTGTGTCGGGGTTACTATTCACGTATACGGCACTATTCACCGAAAAATGAAATTTTCTCTTTTTTGTCCAAGATATCTATTATGGTTACTATCTTTGATTGTATCCATGTTTTGATCTTTATTTTTGAATACTGCTTCTCAATTGGTTATTATGAAGTATTATTGATCTTGGATAAGTTGTTATACGAATCCCTAATATTTATCCTTCTGTCTCACTGGATTCGTTTTCTTTAAAATATTTTTCATCATCATCAGTCTTAAATGATGATATTATTGAATATCTTTGGCCTGTAGTGCAAAGATGAATGATTAACTAATGAATATCTTTGGCCCGTAGTGCAAAGATGAACAGGTGTTGAGATGAACATGATTATTTGGTGTGATAAATGAATATCTTTGACCAGTAGTGCAAAGATGAATATTTGATTAAAGATGTATATTGATTGTTATTCTGAGGATAAAATATTGATGATGAACTTTTAAATCTTAGAAGATAGTAGAATTCATTCTCTACGTGACTCTTCTAATGGATTGTTGTTTTCGCTGCAGTAGTTGATCTAAAACTTGTTGTCTATTATATTCTATCAGATTTTTCCCTGTTGAAGACTAATGATAATTTGTTGTATATTATCTTACTCATAATATTCTTTACTGGGCTAGTTGAGCTCACCCTTTTCCTTTTTGTTCCATTTTTCTTCTCAGGAGGTGAAAACATAGCAGGATCTAGTCGGGGTATGGAGTGATGGTTCTAGAAAGATATTTTAGTAATCCTCACTATTTCTGTAAAATAGTGTATGAATAATTGTAATGAGGACTTATTTGAGTGTGGATATTGTCTAGAAGAAATATTTGTATTTAAACTCACAGTATGTGTTGTCGTATTTTGCACGACAGTTGTATTATTGAAGTTGTAGTTTGTTTTCTGTACCATATATTTGACGACTCAGAATGGGTGTTGTATACCTATTTTGGGGGCGTCACAAAAGCAATAATATCTTCAGACGTCGCCTTCACCATCTGAAGAGTTGCCTTCAGCCCTCATGTGTTAAAACAAAAGTGGGTCCCACCCAATTTTAATAAAAATCATTTTATTTTTCGAAACTTCAGTAATTCATAGAAAGTAGTCCGTTTAGCAGAAAAATACGATTTTATGTCTATTCCACACGAAATCGAATTCTCTACAACTTTGTAGCTTTGAGTTTTTCCAAATTCCAAACAGAAAATATCTGAAATCCACAAACGGATGATTTTTAATACCTCCATTCCGACAAAATACTGATAAAACACCTCGACATTAATTCCTTCATTTATAATCACATAAATAAATCCATCATTTATATCCACATCAAATAAATATTTCCTTATCATATAAATTAATAATTAATTATTCACAAATAATATTACAGAATCACAATTATGACAACCGGTAGATTCCGAGGAAAGAGGGGCTTTCAATAAGGATTTCTCTTCATTTGGGGCACAATTAGGTGACCAAACCTCTCATCGATGTAACTTTCTAGACATTGCCAATAATGCTATCTAATAAGATTATTCAAATAATATGAATTATTGATCCGATAAGCTGGAAATGCATGCGGTGACAATTATTGAAACAACAATAATATAAACTATCAACACAACAATTATTGAATCAATAAAATAAAATATTGAGCGGTAATCTCATCGTAACAATTATTGAGTAGTGCCTTCTTACGTAAGAATCAATAATTCCAAAATATTGTGCAATACCGTGTAGTATCGCACATGCAACCACGCGTATTATTGTATTTTAACCACCAGGTATTCCAACAGTGTTAACGGTAATAATTACGCTGTTATTTATAAAACTCAAACTTTGTCGTTTTCTTCATCTGACAGTTATTCCATTATGGGGCCCACAATTGACTGCGTTGTCGTACGGATATTCTCGACAAAAAGAATATTCCATGACCAAACGAATATTCCCTGACAAAAGGAATATTTTATAACCACTTGCTTATTTTGCAAAATTTGCACATTTCACCCATAACCAAAGCATTATATCAAATTAACACCTTATTAATTTAGAATAATGAATAGAAGAAAATTTAATTTTATTTATAATAAGTTGGGGTCTTACAGCTTTCTTCTAGTCTTAGGATTTTTGTATAAAATTTACTATCTTTTTGTATGGGAACGTTATGATATTAGTGAAAATTCAACTTTGTTTTTCATGACTTCTGCTTACTTCGTTTCTTGTCAATAATTCAGTATTAATCAACTTGAAAATTGTATAAGATTCTTTTGAACTTAACTTAAATTGTGAATCAAGTAAGGCATATAACAGTTAAGTTAAAGAACAACATAAACCGAACTCAATGAATTGAACTCAACACTTGAACAAAATAAAGTAATGCATACTTATCGTTACCAAAGTGTGAGACAGATTAGATATAAGGTCAATCCAGCTAATCTTCCTTGCACCATTGGGATCTTGTTTACCACGCAGGGTACAACAAGTATATAAGGACATTTGTTTACCACACGGGGTATAACAAATTTATAAGGACCATGGAATTTGTTTACCACACGGGGTATAACAAATTCATAAGGACACACCTGCAAATAAGGCTACCATCGAATGGTTAACGAGTCCACCCGAACCTCCTTACACCGTCGTGAATTTGTTTACCACGCAGGGTATAACAATATTAAAAGGACTATGGAATTTGTTTATCACACATGATATAACAAATTCATGAGGACACACCTGCCGATAAGGCTACCATCGAATGGTCAGCAAGTCCACCTGAACCTCCTTACTCCAATGAAGTTTGCCTACAACGAAGGGCCTGACAAATTCATAAGGACCACCTGCCAATAAGGCTACCATCGAATGGTCAGCAAGTCCACCCAAACCTCCTTAATCCGGTGAAGTTTGGACGAATAAAGAGAAGATCAATTGAGGAAAAATGAATCTTTTATTGATCGCCAAGTACATGGTACAAAATTCAAATACAACTTAATTATACAACAGTCGTGTAAAATACGACAAAACATAATCTAAGAGTTCTAATAAGAATATTGTCATTTAGACAATATCCACACTCAATGGAGTCCTCATTACATTTATTGTCACACTATTTAACAGAATAGTGAGGACTACTAATGTTATCATCTCGGACCATCACTCCGTTCCCGACTAGTCCCATTTCTGGTCTCATTTTACTCAAGAGAACGGTGAAAGAAAGGGTGAGCACAACTAGCCCAAGAAGAAATATTATGACTAAGATAATGCAGAATAAATTATCATTAGTCTTCAACAATGTTAAACTGATAAAATACAATAGACATTAAGTTTAACTGCAGCGGAATAAGCAATCCATTAAAAGAGTCAAGTAGAGCATGATATCTACTATCTTCTACGATTTAAAATGTTTTCATCAATTTTTTTATCGCTGAGACTCAGCTTAATAAATAAACCACATCATCGAGTCATCCCTGCACTACAGGCCAAGAATATTCATTAAATCATCAATGGTCATGACTATACCAAATAATCCCTGGTCATAATCATACCAAAAACTATCCATCAATGCACTACAGGCTACTGAGGACTTTTACCACATCATTTATAACATTACAGGTCATGATTATACCGAATAATTCCTGGCCATAATCATACCAAGTCCATCTATGCATGTAAGCCAAAGATAACTTTCATCACAATATAAGCATGAAGATGATGACAATGACATAATAATTCAATAAAAAAAGTTCAAGAATAAATTTTAAAGATTTATAAGTTAATTTATCTTAAAATCAATTACGTCCAAATTGTCAACATGATACTGCTTTGTGGAGTAAAATTCAAGAATGCTCAGAAGAATATTTCCATGAAAAGATACCGGATGAAGCGAAAATATCCAGGATATTCTACTAATTTCATGGAGTATAGAAGCCAAAACTTTAACCAAATGAGTATCATAGAATATATGAAACTGCAAATGGATTTTCACCCGTCATGCGGTAATCTATGTAGACATATAATTTCCATAATTTAATAAGGAATGAATACGAAGGATCATTCATCATGCATGTAATAATCCACATAGACAGGTTATTCCAACAGAATAATAAAGAATGGAACCAGGTCATGCGTAATCCGCACAGACGGGATATTCCAATAGAATAATAAAGAATGGAATAACAGAAGAATTCACCATGCATGCGATAGGCCATGCGCATGAGTTATTCCAATAGAATAATAAAGAATGGAACCGGAGTTTAGCGTAATTACGCACGCATGAGGATATTCCAACGAATAATAAAGAATGGAATAACAAAGAATTCACCATGCATGTGATAGATCAATGCATGCATGCATTATTCCAATGAATAATAAAGAATGGAACCAGGTCTAGCGTAATTCGCACAGACAGGATATTCCAACAGAATAATAAAGAATGGAATAACAGAAGAATTTCACAATGTATGCGGTACTTCGCATCTATAGGTTATTCCAACATAATAATAAAGAATGGAATAACATAAGCTCTCTTCATAAATACGAAAGTAATAATACCCCTTACCTTAGAAAGAAACTGGATACTGGAGTAGAGAGGTAGCAGACTTCTCTTCTTCTTTCTCTCTATAATTTCTCTCTATAATAATTGCTCTAAAGATTTAGTGAATTGGTGAGAAATGAAGGAAGAATGAGCTTCTATTTATAGAAAAATATAGTTTCGATAATTGCACGTTTTGGGGCTCGAAATATTACAGTACAATACCTCCAACTTTTTTTCATTTTTAATTTAGTCCTGCAAGTAATATCAAACTTGCACCACCTCCCCTAATAGTAAATAATGTGAATCAATAGTTCAATCATGTGAATCAATAGTTATAATCATGTGAAAATCTTAATTATGATAATAGTACTCCATCTATACCTCCATTTTTAACTTAGTCATGCAAGTATTATCAATCTTGCACCAACTCCCCTAATAGTACATGAATGTGATTCAATAGTACACATGTGAACAAATAGTTATATAAGCATGTGAATTAGTAGCAATTAATTGCTCATTTATCCGATTAATTACCCGATTTATCAATATAACCCCCAAACATCAATTATCATCGGAATAGATGTCGATTTCCACTAACATTAATAATCCCAACACAATGGAACTATCAAATTCATCTTTAATCAACACGAACTTATTCATCATTAATATTATAACTCATAATATTTAACAACCGTGTCGCTCCTGGGAAAGAGTTGGCTTTCAGATAAGGATTTCTCCTTATATCAAGCACAATTAGATGACCAAACCTCTCCTCGATGAACTTTAGACATTGTAAATATTGCAATTTAATAATATAAATAACTTTGTTGTCTCAATTATTGATTTAATAATATAACATATTATGCGGATGATCTTTGTGACAATAATTGAATCAATAATATAGAGAGATATGATGCAAAGAATTATTGAAAGTAATAATTGAGTATAATCGAGTGACTTCTCGCGTCAAGATCAATAACCAATCTGGTGTGCTCTTATGCAACCACGCCAGCGTATTCAGTATTACTTTTACTCTAGGGTTGTTCAGCGGCTTTTTAACGGTAACACTTCTGCCGTTATTTTTATAAAAAGATAATTCTGTCGTTTTCTTATTACGACAATAATTTCGTTGTGGGGTCCACCAATGATTGTGCCGTCGTACGAATATTCCCTGTTTAAACAAATATTTCCCAACCAATCTAATATTATATAACCACTTGCTTACTTTGCAAAATTTATAAATATTACCCACAACTATAACATTATATTATATCCACACCATAATGTTCAAAAATATATTTCGAGAGAAATTAATCTTTATTCATAAAATTTGGGGTCTTACATTTACCCCCTTATTGTAGTGCTTAGCCACTCTTTGCTGATAGGCCGCCAATCTGATAAAAGTCGTTTCTCTGACTTCTTCCAGCAGATCCATGTTGATCATCAGCCCTTCATCATTGTAAACCTCCTTAAACTGACTGACCCGAAGACTTGGAGATCCAATTTCAACTGGGACTAAGGCATCGAGATCAGAGGCGGTCCGAAAGGTGAATCCCTGATTCATAATACGTTGAGCAGACTCTTACGCCATTTTCCTTTAGCTTCATCCATCTGCGCTTGATCCCATTCAATAGACGTTTATTCGTCACCGATTTTCGCTTCGTTCGATCGTGGATGAGCTACCGAAGTCTTCCTGTGTTGAACCCCCAGCTCTTTCAAAAATCCTTCAAACTTCGATCCCACGAACTGGTGTCCGTTTTCCGATATCACCACCTTAGGAATTCCAAAATGAAACACTACTGACTTTTTCATGAACTTCAAGCTTCTTGTTCCGTTATCAACCTAAGTGGCTTCACTTCTACCCATTTGGTCATATAATCAATGGCGACTATAACAAAACTGACCTGACCTTTAGCTTTTGGCAATGGACCTAGTATATCCACCCCCCATACAACAAAGGGTATAGGAGATAAGATCGAGTATAGCTCTTCTGGTGGCTGATAAGGGATCGGACTGTTGAGCTGGCACTTCTCTCACTTCTTCACGTACTCAGTAGCTTCCTTAAAGATTGTAGGCCAGTAGAATCCCTGCCGAAGTACTTTATAGGCTAATAACTTAGCAGCCATATGGTCGCCATAAATGCCCTTGTGAACCTCTCGAATAGCATATTCGGCTTCGGATGGAACCAAACACTTCAATAATGGAGACGAAAAAGCCCTTCGATAAAGATCCCCGTCAATAAGAACAAAGTTGGCACTCTTGTACTTGATCTTCTTGGCTAACATCTGATCCGAAGGAAGGAAGCCATCTACCATATATTCTAGATAAGGAGTCAGCCAACAGCTAGAACGCTCAATACACATCACTGCCTCGTGCTGAATGCTCGGTTGCTGCAGAATCTCCAAGTAGACTGATCCATCAAAATTATTGGCGTACTTAGTGGCCAGCTTCGACAATGCATCGACAATAGAATTGTCATTACGTTCAACGCCCTGAAACTCATATGAGAGGAAATACTGAAGTCGATCCTTTAATTCTGGCAAATACTTGATCATTCGCGAACCACGAGCTTCATACTCCCCCGAAACCTGCTTGACGACCAGCTGAGAGTCAATATAAATGATCAACTTCTGAACTTCTAGACTCTTCGCCAATCGAACTCCTGCCAGCACTGCTTTATACTCTGCCTCATTATTCGTCGCTCTGGATCCAAGTCTGATGGCTTGGTGCACTTTGAATCCCTCCAGACTTGTCAAGATAATCCCTGCTCCACTGACGTCCGAAGTAGAAGACCGATCTGCATACAACGTCCACGAACTCGATCGCTATTTGAAGAACTACAATGCATTCGATCAGACACTTCAATTTTCCAGCAACTCTACATCCGCTCCTTAGAAACGAACACTCCACCATGAAATCAGCAAAAGCTTGACCTTTGATAGCAGTTCAGGAATGATACTCAATAAATAATTGAGACAACTCCATTGTCCAAGCAGCCAATTTCCCCGATAGTTCAGGTTTGCTCATCACCTTCTTCAGCGGCTGATCCGTGTAAACCACCAAGAGTCGACCTTGAAAATATTGCCTAAGCTTTCGACTAGCGATCATCAAAGGAAAGGAAAATTTCTCAATATTCGGATACCTGATTTTATCATCCCTTAGGACATGACTGACATAATAAATTGGATGCTGTTTGCCCCCTACTTCTCAAACCAACACCGCTCCCACCGCCAAAGAACTAGCTGTCAGATACAAATATAATGGCTCAGTAGGAATCGGCTTTACTAGCAAAGGTGCCAAAGACAAATACGTCTTTATTCCTTCGAAAACATCTTTACACTCCGAAGTCCATTGTAACGTCGTCTTTGCATTCTTTGGTCCTTTCAACGTGTCAAAGAACGACAAACATCTTTCTGCCGATTTGGACATGAACCTCCTCAAAGATGCAATCCTCCCAGTCAAACGTTAAACATCTTTAAATGACTGAGGAGTCTTCATGTTTAGAATGGCCTGAATCTTCTCCGAATTGGCTTCAATGCCCCTCTGACTGACCAGATAGCCCAGGAACTTCCTTGTACTAAGACCGAAGGTGCATTTGGTGGGATTGAGCCTCAACTTGTGATGACGGACCGTCTGAAAGAATTCTTCTAGATCATCCAAGTGTTTCTGAACGATTATGCTCTTCACTATCATATCATCAACATACACCTCCATGTTCCTTCCTAACTGCTTCTGGAAGACGAAGTTCATCATTCTCTGATAGGTGGCTCCAACATTTATCAAGCCAAATGTCATCTTCTTATAGGCATACACCGAACGGTGCGTGATGAATGTTGTCTTTGGAATATCTTCTTTGTATATAGAGATTTGATGATAACCTGAAAAAGCATCCATAAAGCTTAGTAGTGTATACCCCGAAGTCGCATCAATGAGCTGATCAATGTGGGGTAGAGGATAGAAGTCCTTCGAGAATGCTTTGTTTAGGTCCGTATAGTCAATGCACACGCGCCACTTCCCGTTCTACTTCTGCACCAGCACCACATTAGCCATCCACTCCGGGTAGTCTATATCAAATATGAAATCAGCAGTTATCAGCTTTGTGATCTCTTCATCAATGATCCGTTATCTTTCTGGTGCGAAGATCCGCCTCTTCTGCCGAACTGGCTTCTTTGAGGGATCCACTTCCAACCAGTGCTCGGCAATCTTTCGGCTGACTCCAGGCATATCCTGAGGCTCCCATGCAAAGATGTCCGCATAACAGTGAAGAAGTTCCATAAGGTTTGTCCGGAGAGGTTCCGGCAGACCCGAACCTATCTTCATTGTTTTGTCTTTCTTACCAATAACCAGCTCAATCTCTTCCGTCTCTCCTGCAGGGATGACCAATGGCTCCGAACTGCTTTCGGTAAATGGCTCAATTTTTATCGCCATAGTATACGCCAACTTCTTGACCCGACTCCGAGGCAATTACGGAAGATTCCGATAGCATCGTCGGCGGATCCAAGTCCCCCGCTACCTCTCCAACTCCATGTCACATTGGGAACTTGATCTTAAAATGAGGAATGGAAGATTCTGACATCTGTATTGTCGAGTAGAGTCTACCCAGTATGGCATTGTAAGCCGAATCTACATGCACGACATAAAATTTACATGTTATTTCTACCTGCCGAGGAGATCTGCCGAAGATTACTGATAGCTTAATAGTGCCTGCAACTTTGACCGGATCATTACTAAAACCATATAAGGGGGCCTCCTGCCCAACCTCCATCTTTCGCCCATCAAGATGCATCCTCTGATAAGCATGGACATACAGAATGTCGACAAAAGACCTGTTATCGATCATCATCCGTTTCATATCTACCGAACCCCCTTGTGCAATTATCACCAATGCCCCTTCATGGGGTTCGATGGGCTCTGAAGGATAATCTGCATCAGTGAAGGATATAACTGTCTCTGGATATGGTCTGTCGGTCTTCAGGAGAACACCCGCCATGGACATGACCGATTCTAGATACCCCCTCCTCTTCTTCCCTACCAATTTACCTGTTGTCCCACCGATAATTACATCAACGACGTGCCTTGGAGGCTAATTTGGAGCAGGTTGCACAGGTCGAACCGGTTGAATCACTTGAACAGTACGATCATCATTTTGTTGTTCTTGCTGATGATCCCTTCCGGCCACATACTGAACTAACATACCACTCTGAACCTTCCTCTCCATAAAGTCCTTCAGACTACATCATTCATTTGTATCATGACCTGTGGCTTGATGATAGCCACAAAACTTTCGAGTGTTGCCCTGTCCGGGCGTAATATTGTCACGAGGTGGTTCATAAGATGCGGTTGATTCTGATCCGATCCAATATTGCAAACTATCAAGTATTGATTTGGTGTATACCCTATTCACCACCTTCTGGGTAGGAGTAGGTGGGCGATTACTTCCTTGTCGCCAGTTGTTGTTGTACATCTTTGAGCTGCCCTATGGCCGATCATTATTCCCTCCCCCCCTTTTCTTATCACCTTCAGCCTTATTGGTGTCCGTCTCCTTCATTCTATCCAAAGAAAGACGCTTCAGGCTATTCATAGCCTCCTCCACCACAATATAGCCTTCAGCTTTATCAAAAGCTTCAGCCAGACTCTTCGGATGGTGAAACATCAACTTCTTCACCAGCTTCTCTGACTTCACCAGATCTAAACTGATTTGAAACAACCCAACAGCTTGAAGATCATTAAGGTCTGACACTTGGCCAACTGCTTCCCTAAACCACTTCACATACTGACCCATGGATTCGTTCAAAAAGTGTCAAACTTGGGCCAACAAACCAGTAGGCTTTCCCCTCCTTCTGTTGCTCCCAAAACGAGCATGAAACTTGTCACATAGCCCAGACCATGACGAGACTGAATTTGCAGGTAAAGTCCCCAACCACTGCCTCGCATCCTTCCTCAACGTTGTTACAAACGTATGACACTTAGCAACATCGGTAAAGTCATAATAATCCATCAGCCTATCAAACGCCTGGCTATAGTCATAAGGATCTCCGGACCCATCGTAACTCTCCATGTGGGACAACTTCTTAGTGGTATCTACCTTCTCCTTAAGAATATCAGAAGAAAAAGGAGACGCCTTCTTTCTCAGAGTATCTTTCACCTGTTGAACTTCGACCAACTGCTTTCGAAGCTCCTTCAACTCCTTAACCAAAAAGTCTACACCTTTTGGTTTTGAGGAGACTTCCTTTTCTGGAGAAATCCTCTTCTTCTGAGTAGATCGACCTCTTCCATCAGAACCCACTGCTCTCGATGGACTTCTGGATCTACTTCGGCGTTTGGCCCTATCATCACGGTGAGAATAATCAAGTCGATGCACCTTCTTTGTAGTCTCTGGAATACGTTCTCTAGACCTACTTCTTCGCCTACTGTCACCGTGTTCTCGAGAACCAATAAGATAAAGTACTTTCTTTGACACCTCGGGAGTTCGCTTGATCTCCTTACATCACGAGGATTGACCTCGAGATCATGACCGAGTGGGATGTGCTCTTTCCCTTCTCTCTTTGCCCATCTGTAAGTTTTCTTACGCCTTTCGGACTCCACATAAGTAGACGCGTCGGTCCTTGACTCTGCGATCAAGAAGCATCATTTCGGTGTGTCTCTCTCTCCGCCTGGAAAAACTTCCAAAGCTCTATCTGCTTCATCTACCATCTTCGCCAACTTGGCAGCTTTATTATCCCGACCACTTCGGTGATGGGTTTTAGGCGGTGTACCTTCTACTCGCCTTCGGCCTTGATCACGCTCCTTGTCAGCAGCAAAGACCAACCTCCTTCTGGCTTCACCATGGGCTCTTGAACGAGAACCCCCTTAATCATGCTTGGAAGCCGTGCTGTCATGAGCACTCTTTGAGGGACCCAAACGATCCCTAACAGAAATACGTTGTATGGAAGAACTTACAGCCATCGGTTGTCCTTCCGGTGTAACAGTTCTACTCCTCACCATACTTTCCGACGTAGAACAAATGAACAAATTATGATTGAAAACTCAAGGACACTAGAACACACCCCTCCTTTTTAGCGCCCGATGTTAACGCCTAAGATCTTACGCCACGCCCCAACCACGTAAGGCGTTACGATCCTGCATGATAAACACATAAACACCAAAAGCTTTAACGGCCGTGCCGAGGATAGCTTCGGTGAGAGTCGAGAGTCTGAGCGATCACAAGGTTAACGATGGAGGATAAAAATATCTAGTGTATTGAGAGAGATAAAATTATCGATTACCTTTACTTGGAAGACTTTTCTTACTATCACATACTCTCCAAATTTTAAGTAAGCAGTGTTACTACTCGTTTTCGACATCAATCCTCGATCCACGATGATTTCAAAGCAGATCGCACGTTAGATTCACCCACTACTTCAGTCACTTGTTTTCCCACCGTGACCAACTATCATCCCATCCACATTAATGCGTGGCGAGAGATAACGATCAATTGTCATCTTTTTTCCATCATTACTGGGCCAAAGATAGATATTTAAATATCGATGGGTGGATCTCACCCGGGCCAATATTGTAAGGACTCAACAAAGGTAATACAATGACTAGGCCCAATAACCTTAGGATCCATTAATGATGACCCAATGGACTAACCAAATAAGTAGGCCCAATCCATTCGACCCAATAGGTAAAATATCATGATCCAACAAGTAACTTATTTTAAACAAAATTTATTTAACTCACAAGCGCAGCGTTTACGTTTAGACCAACTTAGACATAATACATCAAAATTAGTACGATAAGTTTAGAAATTTAAACACTAAAAACGGGAGTGGTTAGTATAAAGTGAACTTGATGGTAAGTTTATTTCATATCCAATATAGTGTTGCCACGCAGACACGAAGATCACCCTCTCGTCTGTGTGTCAATATTATATTGAATATAAAGTAAACACTTTCACTACAAATATTAGCATAAAGTGAATTTTATAATAAATTCGATCACCCTTCTGTCTGTATATCAATATTATATTGAACATAAAATAAATTTAACATGAAATTCATGTTCATGCTAACCGGATCCATTACAAAGCTAACCATCTCAAACATTTATAGCCAAACAAACACTTGGAATGCTTTTTGTTTACTTTGAGAAACTAGGTTTTTAATGCCACCACATCATGGATGTAACACGTGAGAGGCACACCACATGGTACTATATAAAACGAGGCAGGAGCAGGACAAGGTCACAGGAGTCGACAATGTCGGTTGAATGAACGGCTAGTAACAGATGATAAAAGGGAATACGTGTGGAGATGGTGGTCCAAAGGGTATTTGGGCCCCCTTTGCACCCAAAAATTAACTTGGCCAGGTCCTACAAATTTTGTCAAATTAACTTAAATCTGGTAAAATCATATTAGGGTTCAAGGCATAATATTATAAAAAATAATAAATGTCATTCCAATAATTATAAGAGGTGTTACTAAATTTATACTTATAATAATATTACTTTTGGTGGTTGATCACCAAAACAATAATTATACTACAAGAGTTATAAATATCGTTAAAAGTTAAAAACGTTCTTAAAATACGTGTTAAAATATCGTTTAATATATATTTACTCTTAAGGTATAAATATTAGCAAGTATTAGTAGTAGTAATTTTTTAAAAAAGACATGTAATAAGTAAAGTCCTCCTATAAATTAACAAAAATTATGATCTCAATTTCGAGTATTAAGTGGGTCCCGCTTCAGCGCCCGAGCGTACCTCGACAAAAAAAAAAATACACCTCATATTGCCAATCAATTCTTTGAGCTAAAAGACAACATAATTTCTCTTCTAACTAGTTTGACGTCTTCGAATTTAGAACTAGTCATTGTTCGCGTCGCTCCCAAGTCAAATAAACCTAATGAGTAATGAGGGTTCAAGGAGAACGTGTATTTGACAATAAATGTTTAACAAGGGTCAATCAACACATAATTATTTTTTGGAAAAATATGTCCCTCTTTTCCAAATTTTTTTTACCACATTTTGACTTTAAAATCTCAATTCAAAGAAATTTAATATTTATATAAATTCATTTATATTTTAAAAAAATGTAATTAGTAGTAATTATTTTATATAGCTTACGGTGTTCATGATTTATTTATTAAATAAAATGAATTTATAACAATTTTAAAGGAAATTAAAATTTCCACACGTGTTTTTTATATTTCCACATAATCATCTCTTATATGAGAAGAAAGTGGGTCCCACCTTAATGTGAGAGGCAACCATGTAAAAATATTAAAATTCGTGTGGAAATAGTGTTCCACTATTTTAAAAAAATACGTCATTTGTCCTACGATAAAAATTTTTATTACTATTTTAGTTAGTCTCATATTAAATATCTACTTACCTAAAATAATTTATTTTTATAATAATTTGCTTATGATATTCTTAATATTAATTGTCATATTTATATTATTTATCCATATTTATATAGCATCACTGGTAATTAGTTTATTCTTTTTTAAATGGGGACAATTTTATTCTTTTATTATTTTTTTAATATACGTAAAAAATCAACTAAAACTTTTATTTTAAAACGAAGAGAATATTATTTTTTAAAATCTGTTGATTTTAATCATCTTATAAAATAGCCTTAAAAGCTAGGTTCAAACTCGTTTAAGATAAAACGAGGATTGTATATTTTTTTATACAACAATTAAATAATTCAAAATAATGTTGGTGTTACTGGTAAAGTCTGTTCTAAATTAATTCAAAAATAATTATAAAAGTAATTTAATTATTAAAGCCCCCAGTCCAAAAGTTGAGAAATTATTTGAGATAAATAAAAATTGAGAGTTGAAATCCATAACATTGCCTTAAGTTTAAAAATATAAATAAATTTACTTATTTCTCAATTCTAAAATTGATCAATTTTATCAACAAAAAAAATAATCAAATTAAGCCAAATTTTACGAAATTTTTGACCAAATTTTGTTTTTTCTCTTTTACCTATATATCTTTAATTATATTATTATTTTGTCTTTTTTAATTATATAATATACAAAAAATGCTATATGGGATAGCCTTAAAATAGAACTATGGAAGTCCAATAATACAATTAATAGAATTGTAAATGAACCGAATTTGCCATGAATTTAGTTCGACTCGACTTAATTAAAGCCAATTTGAGCTCGATTTAGTTCGTTAAAATGAGTCGAACTCGAGCAAATTCTTTTGCCAATTTAGTTAAATAAGTTGAACTAATAATGGAGTGTTTTGCTCTAACTCGACTCGTTTAAGTTCAGTTTATTTAATATTTAATTAATTATTTTTTTTGTTTTTGTAATAAAAAAGTAGAACTAGTTGAGCTTAAGTTTGAATAGGCTCGACTCGTTTAAATTCAACTTGTGTTTATGTTCCACTCATTTATAAAATAACCGAATTTATATAAAAAATTTTAAACTTGTTTGAAAGTCGGTCCAACTCGACTCATTTAACTTCTAAATGAATTCGAACTCAACACATACTTTATTCGAAACTCGTTTACTACTCTAATTAAGAGGTGTTCCATAAATTTTGCAAAAAGAAATATTCCCTCCTTCCCATAAAGAAAAAAAAAATATCTCACAAAACTAAGAATTAGTAAAATTTTAATTAAATCACCAACTCAGAAGTTTTTTTAAATTAAAAATCTTCTCTCTCAAAACTAAGAATTAGTAGAAATAGTCTCTCCCTCCCAAAATAAACTACTTTTTATTTTATTTTATTTTGGACAGCTTGTCTGTTTCTGGCCAACCATCATGCCAAACTTTGGTTGATAAATAGCCGGCAACCATTTCGATATAAATATTTAAAAAAATAGAAAAAACAAATACCGACAAAACGAGTGACTGTCCACTTAAGAGTTAAGACTCAATTGTGACAAAATATACAAGAATATTCTCCAAATTTAATTCATATAAATATAGATTAAATTACATTTTATAATAACAATATTTTAAAAAATTATAAAATATTATTTTGTACATTATATGAGAAGAAGTGTATTAAATTATACAAAATGACATTAATTTTATATGATAGTTCATATAATTATTTTTCATGTCTCACATTTTTTTGCCTTTATTTTATTATATTTTATTTCTTTATAAATTTTATTTAAATAAATTAATTCTATTGAACTAAGGGGTTGTTTGATTGCAGTTAAATAATTTGAATAGAATCGATTCAACAATTCAAAGTCGTTTGTTTTGGGAAAAAAATAAATCGAATAGCGAGAACCAGATCATTCAGAACGATTTTAATTTGAATGATTTAGGGGTGTTTGTTTAGAAATTTGAATGGGTGAATGACTTAATCGATCGGTCGTTTATTTTGGTGCAATTGTAAGACCCCAACTTTTATGATAAAAATATATTTTTTATAAATATCATTTTGAATATTATGGAATAAATTTGATATAATGTTATAGTTGTGGGTAATATTTACAAATTTTGCAAAATCATGCAAGTTGTTATATAATATTCGATTGGTGGGAATATTCGCTTTAAAAGAGGGAATATTCGATTCGACTACACAATCATTAGTGGACCCCTAACGGAATTATTATCGGATGAGAAAGCGACAAAAATATTTTTATGAAAATAACGGCGGAAGTTTCACCGATAAGCTGTTGAAACACCTAAAGTGTTAAAAATGCGAGGAATACTGGCATGTGGTTGCATAGTAGTACTACGGTATTGATTATTGATGCTTACGTGAGAAGTCATTCGGTTTTATTCAATTATTGTCGATATTTTATATATTATTAAATCAATAATTGAGATGATGAGTTATTAATATTTTTATTTGCATTATTAACGATGTCAGAATTTACGCTAAAGAGAGGTTTGGTCACCTAATTGCTTGGCCCAATATGGAGAAATCCTTATTGGAAAGCCTCCTCTTTCTTTTGAGGAGCGACGCAGTCGATTAATAGTGTGAATAATAATATTGATGATGAAGTTTTGTTTTATTAGTATTATTAATGTAATAAAAGCGAGAAAAGTTTTTTATATAAAATGAGAATACTTTTATAAAGTTATTCGTTTTATATTATTTAATAATAAAATCTTTTATATAAAACATAATACTTTTATAAAGTTATTCGTTTTATTAGACAATAATTAAAATATATTATATTTTAATATGCATAATGTTTACATAGTTCTTGCATAGTGTTTGCATAGTAAAATCTTTTTAAAAGTTATTCGTTTTATTAGATTATAAATAGAATATATTATATTTTATTGTAAACCAATTTGGATAATCCATTTAAAAAGTAAATCGATGCGGACCGTTCATGGATTGATTCTTATTGACCCATTCTTCTATAAATAGAAGTTCATTCCTTCATTATTTCTTACGAATTCACTTTGAAACTCTAGAGAAAGCGTAGAGAATTATTCTTCTATCTTGAGCATATTTCTTTAGCGTTTAAGAAAGCTTTGAGCGTAGTGCAAGTTTCTTCATGTATATTCTCGCCCTCTATAGTAGAGTACTCTTCTTTATAAGGTAAGGGTATTATTTCTTTCGTATTCATGAAGAAAACTTACATTATTCTATTTTTTATACATTGGAATAACTCGATATCTGTGATCTACCTATACTTTGTGAAATTCTTACATTATTCCATTCTTTATCATTATGTTGGAATAACACATGCATCTGATACCACATACATGGTGAAATTCTTACATTATTCCATTCTTTATTATTACATTTGGAATATCTCGTCATGCATGCATTTTACGTTGGACTGTTTTTTGTCTTTATTATTACATTTGGAATATTACGTACATGCGTTTTCTATTTGGACTGGTTCCGATTATTTATTATTACATTGGAATAACTTGTACATGCGAACTACTACGCATGCATGGTGATTTCTGTTGTTATTCCATTCTTTATTATTACATTTGGAATATCACGCTTTAGCGTATTACGCTTTGACACAGTTCCGATTATTTATTGTCGTTAGAATAACGTATACATCCAAATCTGCGCATGCATGGTGATTTCTTTTGTTATTTGTAAGATCCCAAATAATTAATAAATAAAATTTAATTTCCTCTAATTATTATTTTGAAATAGTAAGGGTTGATGTGATTAATGTGGATAGTTATGGGTAAAATACTTAAATATTTCAAAATAAGCAAAGTGGTTATAAAATATTCATTGTTGTGGAGAATATTCGTTTGGTCGTGGAATATTCAGTATTGTCTGGAGAATATTTATGCGACTAGTATGACCATGTGTGGGCCCCATAACAAAAAGCGATTGGAGGAAGAAAATGACAAATATAAGTTGTTTAAAAATAACGGCGTAGTTATTCTGATTTTTAATTGTTGGAATACTCGGTGGTTAAAAACACGATGTCTGGCGTTGTTGAAGTATTTTGCGCGGTATTGCACCAATTATTGACTCTTACGTAAGAAGGCACTACTCAATAATGGTTCTGATAATTCTTCATTCGGTGTTTTATTTTATTGATTCAATAATTCTTTGCGTTGATATTTTATATTCTTTTGTTGTTTTAATAATTGTCATTACGATATTTTTCATTATCGAAGCAATAATTCATATTATCTGAATAATATTATTAGATAACATTATTGGCAATGTCTAGAAAGTTACATCTAAGGAGAGGTTTGGTCACCTAATTGCGCGATAAGGAGAAATTCTTATTGGAAAGCCCCTTTCCTGAGGCGCTGGTTGTCAATATTGTGATTGATAATATTATTTGTGAATAATTAATTATTGATTCATATGATGAGGAAAATATTGATTTTATGTGGATATAGATGGAGAAAATTTTAATGTGACAATTGTTGAAAATTGAAATTTTATTTTTTTACGATAAAATAATTCATTTAAATATATATAATATTATATTTTAATAATATAATAATGGTGATATTTTTTAGCGAATGTGGGATATATGAGTATCGAGGAGGAAGAGTATTTTTTTTGCAATAAATGTTTAAAACATGTTAAACATGTAAATTGGACCCCATTTATTATTTGAAATTTGATTATAGCCTCTAACATCACCCGTTTGTGGATTTCGGTCAATTTCTGTTTGGAATTTGGAAAAACTTTCTTCTGCAAAGTTGTAGAGAATTGAATTTCCTATAAAAACTCATGAGATTCGAATTTTTGACAAAAGGGCTATTTATTATGAATTATTGAAGTTACGAAGCTCAAAATAATTGATTTTGGAAGTTTAAATTATTTTAAATTAGAAAAACGTTTTTTATTACTTTTTCTAGAAGGTGGCATGTGGTTATTGAACTGAAATCAGATTTCAAGTGTGCGTAGAAGATTTATTATATATATTATTATTATATTAAATTTTACTGCGTTGGTGTTCTAGCGATTTCTATAAATAGGTCTTAGGTTAGAATTGAAAATCACACGTAAAGCTGAAGTTTCCTCTCTCTATATTATCGGCGTATTCTTGTGAGTATTTTGAGTATACTTTGAGTATTGTTATCACGTTGAAAGTTCAAGATATAGCTTTATATCCAGTATTCCAGGTTAAATCGATCTTTCGAGGTAAGGGATATTATTTTTTGTCGTAATGATATTATTTCTTCAATATCATTATCTTTGAAATATTGATCTGAAGTTTTTATCAAATTTGGAACTTTTGGTGTGGAGTTACTTATTCACGTATACGGCCTTTATTCACGTATATATGGTCTTATTCACGAATACGGCACTATTCATGAAAAATAAAAAATTTTCTTTTAAGTCAAAATATCTATTACGGATACTAGCTTTGATTGTATCCATGTTTTGATCATTCTTGAATTTTACACCACTATGATTATTTTTGAGATATTTTTGGGCGTGGATAAAACAAAGTACGAATCCTTAATCCTTGTCATTTTGTTTCTTTGGATTCGTTTCTTTAAAAAAATATTTTCATCATCCTCGGTTTTACATGATGATATTATTGAATATCTTTGGCACTGTAGTGCAAAAGATGAATGATTTATGATGAATATCTTTGGCCCGTAGTGCAAAGATGAATGATTTCGATGAATATCTTTGACCGTAGTCTGAAGATGAGCAGTGTTTAGATGAACATGACCAATTGGTGAATGTCCTTGGCTTTTGTAGTGCAAGGATGAATATTTGATCCGGATATATATTGATTGATGTTAGGGATAAAAATAGGCGATGAACTTTAAAATTCATACATAGAAGATAGTAGTTTGCATTCTCTACTTAACTCTTCTAATGAATTATTATTTCCGCTGCGAATATTGATTTAAAACTTGTCTGTCTATTGTATTCTATTATATTTTTCCTGTTGAAGACTAACGATAATTTTGTTGTATATTATCTTAGTCATAATATTCTTTCTTGGGCTAGTCGAGCTCACCCTTTTCCTTTTTGTTCCATTTTTCTTCTCGGGGAGGCGAGAATATAGCGAGTCTGAGTGGGGTATGGAATGAAAGTTCTAGGGAGAGTTGTTTAGTAGTCCTCACAATTGTTGTAAAATAATGTATCAATAATTATGATGAGGATTTATTTGTATGTGGATATTGTGCAGATGGCAATATCTGTATTTAAACTCACAGTTTTACTATTGTAATAATAAAGTTGTAGTTGTTTCTGTACCGTGTATTGACAACTCAGAATGGGTGATGTAGATCTATTTTGGGGGTGTCGCATTATTCCATTCTTTATTATACTCAGTTGGTTAAAGTTTTGACTTCTATACTCCATGAAATTAGTGGAATATCCTTGATATTTGCACTTCATCCAGTATATGACACCCGCAAAATAGGTATACATCGCCTATTTTGAGACGCCAAATACATGGTACAGAAAACAAATACAATCTTTTAATATACAACAAGAAAGTCATGAGTTTTAATACAAATATTGTCTTCAGACAATATCCACTCTCGTAATAAGTCCTCATTATATTTATTGTCACACTATTTAATGTAAGAATAGTGAGGACTACTAATCTATCATCTGGACCGATTACTCGTTCCTCGACTAGTCCGATTACGTTCTCATTTCTGTCTGAAATGATGAAAGAAAAGGTGTGTGGCGCCCCAAAACAGTCCATTCCACCCAACCCATTACGAGTCGCCAAATACATGGTACGAAATTACTACAACTTTATTATTACAACAAGAAAGCGTGAGTTTGAATACAAATATTATCTTCTAGACAATATCTATACTTAAATAAATCCTCATCACATTTATTGATACATTATTTTACAAAATGGTGAGGACTACTAAACAACTCTCTCTAGAACCTTCACTCCATACCCCGAGCTCGATCCTGCTTATGTTCTCACCTCACGAAAAGAAAAATGGAACAACAAGGAAAAGGGTGAGCTCAACTAGCCCGATAAAGAATATTATGACTAAGATAATATACAACAAATTATCGTTAGTCTTCAACAGGAAAAAATCTAATAGAATACAATAGACAACAAGTTTTAGATCAACAAATGCAGCGGAAACAGCAATCCATTAGAAGAGTCACGTAGAGAAAGAATTCTCTTTGTCTTACTAAGGTTTAAAAGTCCATCATCAATATTTTATCCCTGTAACAACAATTAATATTCATCTTTGCACTACTCTAGCCAAAGATATTCATTTAAATCACCCGATTGGTCATGTTCATCTAAACACTGTTCATCTTTGCACTTCTGAGGCCAAAGATATTCATCGATTAATCGTTCATCTTTGCACTACTGTGCCAAAGATATTCATCAAAGTATCACCATTAAGGACCGAGGATGATGAAAATATTTTAAGAAGCGAATCCGGTGAGATAGAAGGACAAATATTAGGGATTAAATACAACGGTTTATCCAAGATCGATAATACTTCATAATAAAGCGATTTTGAAGCGAACTCAAAAATAACAATCAAAACATGGATATAATCAAAGATAGTAACCATAAAAGACATACGGAAAAAAAGAAAATTTTCATTTTTGGTGAATAGTTAGTATTTGTGAATAGTCAGAGTATCGTGAATAGTCTTAGTATCGTGAATAGTAACCAGACACAAAAAAGATAGAAATTTCACAAAAAACATCTTCACGCTTCGTGAATAGTAACTCATGAATAGTAACTTCGTGAATAGTAACTCATGAATAGTAACTTCGTGAATAAGTAACTCATGAATAGTAACCCAAGCATGAAAAAGTTCCAAATTTGATAAAAAGTTCAACAAAGATTTTGGCATAATGATATTGAAGAAAATAATATCATTTGCGAAAGAAATAACATCCCTTACCTCAAAATAACCGTCTTTCCGATTGAATTTTGGTATAGTCTTTGTGAAACTCGCATCGATATAGCAACACTCAAAGTATACTCACAAGAAATCGCTCGATAATATAGAGAGAGAGAGAGAAAACTTAAAGCGTAACTTTCTAGACATTGCAATAATGTTATCGATAATATTATTCAAATAATATGAATTATTGATCCGATAATGGAAAATGCGTGCAATTGACAATTATTGAAACAATAATAATATAAACTAGCAACGCAACAATTATTGAATCAATAAAATATTGAGCGATAAGAATTTGTAATAATTATTGAGTAGTGGCCTTTACGTGCGAATCAATAATTCAACAATCTTATCGCAATCTGGTATCTTTCTTTGTGCGACCACGCATATTACTATATTTTAACCACCGGGTATTCCAACGATTATGTAAGCAGAATAACAACTTCTGTAGTTATTTTTAAACAACTTATATTTGTCGTTTTCTTCCTCCAATCGCTTTTCAGTTATGGGGCCCCACGGTCATTTGCGCCATCGCATCGAATATTCCACAAGCAATAAAGAATATTCCACGACCAAACGAATATTCCCCGACAAAAATAAATATTTTAATAACCACTTGTTTATTTTGCAAAAATTGCACATTTCACCCATAACCAAAGCATTATATCAAATTACCACCTTATTAATCAAGAATAATAATTAGAGGAAATTTGATTTTATTTATAAAAATTTGGGGTCTTACAACATCCCCTCTTTATGAAATTTCGTCCTCGAAATTGACGTACGTACCTGGTGTATCGAAAAGATGAAGATACCTCGCTTCCATTTCCGTTTCTAACTCCCAGGTCATTTCCTCAATAGCATGGTTTCTCCACAAAACTTTAACTTGTGGTATGACCTTCGACGTATACACATGCTTCTTCCTATCCAAAATCTTGACGGTACCTCCTCGTATGTTAAGTCTTGATTTATCTCAAATGCGGGTTCTAACTCAATGATGTTATTGGTCGTCCACATATTTACGTAACATCGTCGTGAAAAGCGTTATGAACACGCGTCATACTTGGCGAAGAAAGCGAGTCTATAGGCCACGTTCCTACTCGATCGAGGATTTCAAATAAACTAATAAATCGAAGGTTTGAGCTTTCCTCACATCGCCAATTCTCGCTTTTGGAATAACAACTTCTTGCATCTCCTTCTTCAAATTCATCAGTTCCGGTGTGTAGATTGAACAGCTTTAACTTTATTAATTAAAGTCGATTATACTCGTATATCATCACGTGGGTACCTAGAGTTTTCATCTCTATCTCTATTATTTGTAAGTTATCTGAAATGAGTCTTTGACAATATCGTACTTTCGTATCAGATATCGATCTTTTACTCAACACGTCACCTACCACGTTCGCTTTCCGAGGATGGTATGGTCGAACATGTCTTAGAAATGAGTCTCTTCTTAAGTTCTTGAAGCTCTTCCCACATTCCGTGCTCCATTCGAATTTTGTATCTCTACGAGTCGGTGAGAGTTAATGGACTAGCGATTTGAGAAAATCTTTCCACGAATCTCGATAATAACCAACTAAGCCTGAAAGCTACGTATTTCGATTCTTGACTTAGGTTGCTCTCAATCTGTAACTCATATCCCAATCTTGGATAAGACGTCACAATGACACCTATCGGTTTACTCTTGCTTGCGAATATGGCGTCCCCTACGGAGAGTGCGGCCGGTGTATTCCACAAAGGAAGTCATAAGATAGAGGCTTGAGTATCAACTTCTATAGTTGGGTTTTTAACTTTTGAAGTTCAATAGGAGCCATTCGATATGAGATTTTAGAAATGGGTTTTGTCTTAGGGTTCAAAGTCGATACAAAATTTAATATCGAGCTTTGGGAGTAAGCCAAGAAATTCTTGAAATCGTCGGGAAAAATCAATAACAACGAGAATATTATTCAAATATGACGTGTCTTTATTCAAATCCATAACATGGACTAAGAAAACTTGACATACGTAATAAACGAATGACTTCATGGCTTGATATGAAAATGTTTGACTACAATGGTTTGATTACTTGAATTCGAATAACAGGTTGGTTAGGAATATGAAAACTAACAACCTTACAAAAGCAATCAATTTGGCATGATGAGTAGTTAACCAATCAATCTCTAAAATCACATCAAAAGCAAGTATCTTTAAAGAGATAAGATCAACGAGTAATGTGATAGTGCCAACTTTGAATCAAGCAAGATTTCTAAATAACGGATGTAATGAAAGTTTCTCTAATGAAGTCTCCAATAATAGGTCAAAGTCTAATTTCTCCGTAGTCAAGTTCAAACGTTGAGAAGCAAGCAAGAGAGATAAAGAATGGGTAGAAGCCAGGTATCTAGTAAGGTATAAACTTCGCAAGAATTTATAATTAACTAACCGTGCTTAACCGTTCGGGTTCCTCGCATTTTAATGAAGTCACGACAAACGCTCTTCCGAGAACCCGTGATTTTGACCGTTCTTGGAATGTTGTGGATGATTTGAGCTCATATGTCCCTCCTTCCGCATTTTGTAACATATCTGAGCGGTGGTCTTTCTCCTCCTTGGAACCGATTTACTCTTTTGGTAGCGTCTTCACATGGTCGTTGTTGAATCTCCTCTTTTAAAATCTCCTCCCGACTCGCTTCTTCTATTTTCATGGCCACGATTACCACCGGAGTGGTTACCGCCTTTAATAGTATTCTTTCCTCCTCATTTGGTTATCATCATTCGATGACTACCACAGTTGTGGTCCCTCGGTTGAGTATACTCACTATCTCGCTCTAATAATTGAGCCACATTGACAACATCCGAATCTGAGAAAACTTATGATAGATAAGGTATTAGCCCAATCTCGGGTTTTAGACCTCTCGAAACATCTGGCGTCATTCGTTCCTCATTCTCCACCAAATGAGGTGCAAACACGGATAACTCTGCGAACTTTGCCTCGTCTTTGAGAGACATCGTATGTTGTTACATTCGAGTCTAATAAACTCCACTTCCTTCATATGACGAATACTTTCTGGAAAGTAATTGTCATTGAACGGTTCTGAAATCTTTCCCAAGACATGTTAAGTGCATCCTGTCGGTACGCTTCACACATATTCCCACCAGTAATCTGCTTCACCACGAAACATAAAGGTGGCAAATGGAACCTACATTCTCCGTGCATCCCAAGACATCAAATATCTTGGTAATTTGCTTGACCCACGTTTCTGCCTTGATCGGATCTGGCTTTCCATAGAAATCTGGTGGTCCCAACTCTTTGAATTGTTTGGCCGTGACAAAGCCGCGCATTTCTTATCATTTCCACCGTATTTTGTACACGAGTCTCCTAAATGCGATTTTTGCATGAAGCGCAAAAAGCTTCTAAACATCCCGTCGTTCATCATACGCTTTCGATTGGCGTTGTTCGCGGGGAGGAACATTGTCGACTGTTGCACGTTCTCCTCGTTGGTGAATGCAAGCGTCTCCACGGTCTCATTTACTCCATTTGTTAATATTCTCGATTCGACATTCTCAAATCATCATAAAACAAGGGTTAATTAAACAAATTAACATATCACATAATATCCCTATATTATGACTGACCAACAAATAAGCTTAGGTAGGACACACTAGCGAAGGATTTACTCGTCTCTCCCCTCCTAGTTCTATTCCCGATCTCCGCCAGAGATCATATTCCTAAGCTCGATACCATTTGTGGCGCCCCAAAAGCAGGTCCATTCCACCCAACCCATTACGAGTCGCCAAATACATGGTACAGAAATTACTACAACTTTATTATTACAACAAAGAAAGCGTGAGTTTGAATACAAATATTATCTTACGGACAATATCTATACTCAAATAAATCCTCATCACATTTATTGATACATTATTTTACAAAAATGGTGAGGACTACTAAACAACTCTCTCTAGAACCTTCACTCCATACCCCGACTTGATCCTGCTATGTTCTCACCTCCCGAGAAGAAAAATGGAACAACAAGGAAAAGGGTGAGCTCAACTAGCCCGATAAAGAATATTATGACTAAGATAATATACAACAAATTATCGTTAGTCTTCAACAGGGAAAAATCTAATAGAATACAATAGACAACAAGTTTTAGATCAACAAATGCAGCAGAAACAGCAATCCATTAGAAGAGTCACGTAGAGAAAGAATTTCACCGTCTTACAAGGTTTAAAAGTCCATCATCAATATTTTATCCTGTAACAACAATCAATATTCATCTTTGCACTGAGGCCAAAGATATTCATTTAAATCACTAGTTGGTCATGTTCATCTCAACACACTGTTCATCTTTGCACTCTGTGCCAAAGATATTCATCGATTAATCGTTCATCTTTGACTTCTGAGCCAAAGATATTCATCAAATATCACCATTAAGAATGAGGATGATGAAAAATATTTTTAAGAAACGAATCTAGTGAGATAGAAGGACAAATATTAGGGATTCGCATACAACAGTTTATCCAAGATAAATAATACTTCATAATAAGCGATTTTGAAATTTGAACTCAAAAATAACGATCAAAACATGGATACAATCAAAGATAGTAACCATAAAAGACATCTGGAAGAAAAAAGAAAATTTTCATTTTTAGATTGAATAAAGGCCGTATTTGTGAATATTGTCGTATCGTGAATAGTGTCGTATCGTGAATAGTAACTCCCAACACAAAAAGATAGAAATTTCACAAAAAACATCTTCACGCCGTGAATAGTAACTCGTGAATAGTAACTCATGAATAGTAACTCGTGAATAGTAAACTCATGAATGAATAGTAATCCAGAGCATGAAAAAGTTCCAAATTTGATAAAAAGTTCAACAAAGATTTTGGCATAATGATATTGAAGAAAATAATATTATTTTGAAAGAAATAACATCCCTTACCTCAAAATAATAGTACTTACATTGAATTTTGGTATAGTCTTTGTGAAACTCGCATCGTATAAGCAACACTCAAAGTATACTCACAAGAATACGCTCGATAATATAGAGAGAGAGAGAGAAAACTTAGTTTACGGTGTGATTTTCAATTCTAACAGCCCCCTATTTATAGGAAAATGTTAGAGCGCCAAAAGAGACTAAATTAATAAAATATATTATTATTTATTCAAAATTCCTACCCACATGTTTTGAAAACTCTAGCATGCCTTCTTTGGTCAAAAACATCAGCCACCCATGTGCCAACAACCACAAAAACGTTTTTCTTATATAAAATAATTAAAACTTCCAAAAATCAATTATTTCGGAACTCCAGAACTTCAATAATTCATGATAAATAGCCCTTTTGTCAGAAAATTCGAATCTCATGAGAATTTTTATAGGAAATTCAATTCTCTACAACTTTGCAGAAGGAAGTTTTTCCAAATTCCAAACAGAAATTATCCGAAATCTATAAATGAGCGATTTTACAGTCTATAATCAATTTTCGGTCAAGAATTGTGTCCACCGACACACAAAACATATATTAAACATTTAATGCCACAAAATACTCTACCTCCTCATATACTCATATATCCCACATTCATTATAAAAATATCACCGTTAATATATTATTAAAATAATATATTTAAATGAATTATTTTATCAGAAAAAGATAAAATATTAATTTTCAACAATTGTCACATTAAAATTTTATCCATTTATATCCACATAAAATCAATATCATATAAATCAATAATTAATTATTCACAAATAATATTATAGAATCACATTACTAACAACCAGCGGTTCCATGAAAGAGGGGCTTTCGATAAGGATTTCTCTTCTTGGTAGCATGATTAGGTGACCAAACCTCTCCTTGAAGCAGAACTTTCTAGACATTGCCAATAATGTTATCGATAATATTATTCAAATAATATGAATTATTGATCCGATAATGGAAAATCTTGTGCGGTGACAATTATTGAAACAATAATAATATAAACTAAAGACCTATGACAATTATTGAATCGATAAAATATTGAGCGATAACTCACGTAATAATTATTGAGTAGTGCCTTCTTACGTCATTGAATCAATAATTCAACAATCTCTTGTAATACTGGTGTCTTCTTGTGCAACCACGCATATTCTCGTATTTTAACCCAGGGTATTCCAGCGATTAATAGCAGTAATAACTACTGTAGTTATTTTTAAACAACTTATATTTGTCGTTTTTTTCCTCCAATCGCTTTCCGTTATGGGGCCCCCACATGCATTTGCGCCATCGCATACGAATATTCCCAAGCGGAAAAAATATTCTACGACCAAACGAATATTCCAGACAAAAATAAATATTTTAATAACCACTTGTTTATTTTGTAAAAATTGCACATTTCACCCATAATCAAAGCATTATATCAAATTACCACCTTATTAATCAAGAATAATAATTAGAGGAAATTTAATTTTATTTATAAAAATTTGGGGTCTTACAGGGTGAACTCAACTAGCCCAGTAAGAAATATTATGACTAAGATAATGCAGAATAAATTATCATTTGTCTTCGACAGTGTTAAACTGATAAAATACAATAGACATCAAGTTTAACTGCAGTGGAACATGCAATCCATTAAAAGAGTCAAGTAGAGAATAAAATCTACTATCTTTTATGATTTAAAAGGTTTTCATCACTTTTATCGTCGGGACTCGACAATAAATAATCCACATCATCTCCTTACTACTACCGAGGATATTCATTAGTATCACAACCACAATTTATCCATGCACTACGGGCCAAGGATATTTGTGTATTCATCAATGGTCATGATCATGCCAACAACTGTCCATCAATGAACTATGGGCCAATGAGGACTTCTACCACATCATTTGTAATATTACGGTCATAATCATACCAAGTCCATCTATGCACTACAGGCCACAGATGACTTTCAACAAAATATAAATATGAGGATGATGACAATGATATAAGAATTCAATAAAATAAGTTCAAGAATTAATTTATCCAGGAACTAATAACGTCCAAATTGTCAACATGATACTTCTTTGTAGAGTAAAATTTAAGAATGCTCAGAAGAATATTTTCATAAAAAGATACTGGATGAAGCGAAAATATCAAAGATATTCCACTAATTTCATGGAGTATGAAGTCAAAACTTTAACCAACTGAGTATAATAAAGAATGGAATAACAAAAGAAATCACCATGCATGCGGTGCTTGCGCATGACGAGGTTATTCCAAGAACAATAAATAACGGAACCGGTCGAGCGTAATATGCATCAAGCGGGATATCCAATGAATAATAAAGAATGGAATAACAACGAAATCACCATGCATGCATGCGGTACTTCACATGGATGAGTTATTCCAGCAGAATAATAAATAACGAAACCAGGTCCGGCGTAAAACGCACAGACAGGATATTCCAACAGAATAATAAAGACAAAACCAGGTCCGGCGTAAAATGCACAGACAGAATATTCCAACAAAATAATAAAGAATGGAATAACAACAGAATTTCACCATGTATGCGGTGCCCTTACACACACAAAGTTATTCGGCATAATGATAAAGAATGGAATAACAAAAGAATTTCACCAAGTATAGGGTAGACCGCGTATACAAGTTATTCCAACGATAATAATAAAAAAATGGAATAACTGAAGTTCTCTTCATGAATCTGAAAGAAATAATACCCCTTACCTTATAAAGATGAGTACTCAAGCGGTAGGGCGGGGATATACTTGAAGAAACTTGCACTACGCTCAAAGCTTTCTTAAGCGCTAAAGAAATCGCTCAAGATAGAAGAATAATTCTCTCTCTGGTTTTCTCTCTAGAGTTTGATTGAATTCGTAAGAAATAATGAAAGAATGAGCTTTATTTATAGAAGAATGGGTGAATAATAACCAATCCATGAAGCAAAGTCGGATCGATTTACTTTAAGCGAGACGGTCCAGTTGGTTTACAATAAAATATAATATATTCTATTTATAATCTAATAAAGCGAATAACTTTTAAAAAGATTTTACTATGCAAACACTATGCGATCACTATGCAAATACTATGCATAATAAAATATAATATATTCTAATTATTGTCCAATAAAATGAATAACTTTATAAAAGTATTACATTTTATATAAAAGATTTTACTTATTAGCCTAATAAAACGAATAACTTTATAAAAGTATTCTGTTTTATATAAAAATCTTTTCTATTTTATTACATTAATAATACAATAAAACAAAACTTCATCATCATTATTATTATTCACACTATTAATCGACCAGGTCGTTTCCAGGAAAGAGGGGGCTTTCCAATAAGGATTTCTCCCTATTGACGCGCAATTAGGTGACCAAACCTCTCCTTGGCAGAACTTCTAGACATCGTTAATATTGCAAATAATAATATTAATAACTCTGTTATCTCAATTATTGATTTAATAAAAAAAATATTGACAATAATTGAATCAAATAACTGAGATACTATGCAACAATTACTGAAGCAATAATTGAACAAAACTGAGTGACTTCTCACGTAAACATCAATAATCAATCTTTGTGTGCTACTATGCAACCACGCGTATTCTGTACTTTTTTAACACGGGTGTTTCAGCGATTAACAGTAAAACTTCCATGAATTATTTTCATAAAAATATTTTTTGTCGTTTTTCAATCCGATAATAATTCCGTTAATGGGGTCCACTAATGATGATTGTGTCGTCGTACAAATATTCTCCGACCAATCGAATATTATAAACAACTTGCATTTTTGTAAAATTTCTAAATATTACCCACAACTATAACATTATATCAAATTCATTCCATAATATTTAAAAATGATAATTATAGAAAATTCATACAGTATTCATAAAAGTTGGGGTCTTACAATCTCCCTTCTTATGAAATTTCGCCCTCAAAATTAGGGGTACGTGCACGGTATGTCGAAGAGGTAAGGATACCTTGATTTCATTTGATTCTAACTCTCGGGTCATTTCCTCTACATCGTGGTTCCTCCATAAAACTTTGACTTGAGGTATAACCTTGGGCGTAGAATATGTTCCTTCTTATCCAAGATTTGAGCAGGAACCTCTTCATACGTTAAATCTTACGCTATTTCGTCGATTCTAACTCAATAATGTGGTTCGGATCTTTTACATATTTACGTAACATGGATATATAAAAATATTATGAACACGAGACATACTTGGCGATAAGAAAGTGAGTCTATAGGCTCGATCCCTACTCGATCGAGGATTAAAATGGGCCAATGAATCGAGGATTGAGCTTTTCTCTCTTTCCAAATCTCGTAACTCCTTTCCATGGAGCAACACGTAACAACGCATGATCTCGATATCGAATTCCACGTCCTTTCGATGAAGATCAAAGATAACTCTTTTATCGGTCTTGTGAGGTTTTTATACATTATCGAATTGTTTAAATCTTTTTCATAGTCATCACGTACCAACTCCGGTCCCAACAACGTTGCTTCACCCACCTCATCCCAAAGATTATCTTTGGAGAAGCGACACTTTCTTCCATCTGGCGCTTGAATGGAGCCATGCCGATGCTTGCTTGATAACTGTTGTTGTAGGAAAACTCCACCAATGGTAAGAACTTGTCCCAACTTCCCTTGAAGTCAAGAACACAGAGTCTTAATAAATCTTCAAGAGTTTGAATAGTTCTCTCTGATTGTTCGTCCGTTTGAGGATGATATGTCGAACTAATTTGTAAATCCGTGCCCATAGCTTTTTGCAAACTAACCAAAAATCGTGAAGTGAATCTTGGGTCTCGATCAGAAACTATGGATACTGGCATACCATGCAATCTTACAACCTCATTTATGTACATACGAGCAAAACGTTCAAGTGTATAGGTTTCTCGTATAGGTAAGAAATCAACAGACTTGGTCAATCTATCAACAATGACCCAAATTGCATCTATGCCTTGAGAAACTTTGGGAAGACCAGTAATGAAATCCATGGTAATGTGCTCCCACTTCCATTCTGGAATTTTAAGTGGTTGCAATGGTCCTTTTGGTACTTGATGTTCCGTCTTGACTCATTGACAAGTTAAACACCTTGAGATAAACAGCGTTATCTCCCTCTTCATATTGCCCCACCAAAATGTATGTCGAAGATTATGATACATTTTGGTACTCCCAGGATAGATTGCAAACAGTGTGTTGTGCGCCTCCATTGTCTGGATTTGACTCGAAGTATTCCTTCTTCATCGATTCTTTCTTCCGGCATAGCACCTTCTTGTACTTTCTTCCTCATATGCATCAGCTCCAGGTCTGTAGCTTGAGCAGCTTTAACTTTATCGATTAAAGTCGGTTCCACTCGTATATTTGCCATCATCACTTGGGTCCCTGGAGTCTTTATCTCTATCTCCATCCTTTGCAAGTAATACAAAATGGGCCTTTACGTTGACAATATTGCTTTTCGTGCCGCATATGATCTTCTACTCAATCGCCGCATACTACCACGTTCGCTTTTCCAGGATGGTATTGGATGGTATGGTCATAATCTTTCAACAGTTCAAGCCAACGTTGTTGTCGCATGTTTAGTTCCTTTTGAGTTAAGAAATATTTGAGGCTTATATGATCCGTAAAGATCTCCACTTTCTCCCCATACAAGTAATGCCTCCAAATTTTAAGTGCGAAGACAACAGCTGCCAACTCTAGATCATGAGTAGGATAATTCCTCTCATATTCTTTAAGTTGTCGAGAGGCATAGGCTATGACTTTCCCATGTTGCATGAGAACATATCCTAACCCTTTGCCTGAAGCATCACTGTAGATGACAAATCCCTCTGAGCCAGATGGTATTGTCATAACAGATGCTGAAATGAGTCTTCTCTTGAGTTCTTGAAAACTCTTCTCACATTCCTCACTCCAACCGAATTTTGAATCTTTTCGAGTCAATTTGGGTTAGCAGATGGCGATTCGAGAAAACCCTTCTACAAATCTCCGATAATAACCAATTTAAGCGAGAAAGCTACGTCTTATATCATCGATTTAGGTTGTTCCCAGCTTTGAATGGCTTCAATCTTTGCCGGGTCAACAGATATTCCATAACTTGATACCACGTGCCCAAGGAATGCTACTTCCTCAAGCCAGAACTCGCATTTCTTCAACTTGGCATAAAGCTTATATTCACGAAGCTTTTGGAGTATTAGCCTCAAGTGTTGCTCATGATCTTCACGGCTTTTGGAATAAATAAGGATGTCATCAATAAAGACGACCACAAAGTGATCTAAATATTCCTTGAATACTCGGTTCATCATATCCATGAAGGCAGCAGGGGCATTAGTCAATCTAAAAGACATGACTAGGAATTCATAATGCCTGTACCGAGTTTTGAAAAACGTCTTTGGAATGTCATCGATTCTAATCTTCAATTGGTGATATCCGGAAAAAAGATCAATCTTTGAAAAGAATTTGGCACTTTGCAACTGGTCAAACAGGTCATCAATACGTGGCAATGGGTACCTATTTTTGATGGTGACATGATTCAACTCCCGATAATCAATACAAAGTCGCATACTCCCATTTTTTTTCTTCACGAATAGGACAGGAACACTCCAAAGAGAAGTACTAGGACGAATAAAGCCAATGTCTAACAATTCCTGCAGTTGGGTTTTTAACTCCTGAAGTTCAATAGGAGCCATTCGATATGGGGTTTTGGAAATGAGTTTTGTACCAGGTTCAAGGTCGATACAAAATTCAATTTCACGCTCTGGGGGTAGGCCAGGAAGTTCTTCAGGGAATACGTCAGGAAATTCGTTAATAATAAAAATATCATTCAAAACTGACGTATTTTTGTTTAGATCCGTGACATGAGCTAAGAAAGCTTGACATCCGTTTTTTAATAAATGAATAGCTTTATGGCTTGAGATGATAGTGATTGATTTTAATGGTTTGGTTGCTTGAATTCGCATAATAGGTTGGTTAGGAATATGAAAGCTAATAACTTTACGAAAATAATCAATTTTTGCATGATGAGTGGTTAACCAATCAATCCCTAGAATTACATCAAATGCAAGTATTTTCAATGAAATAAGATCGACAGGTAATGTGAGGGTACCGATTTAAACCAAACAAGACTTATAAACAGTGGATGTAATGAAGGTTTCTCCCAACGGAGTTTCATCGAGATAAGTCAAAGTCCAATTTCTCCGGAGTCAAATTTAAACGTTGAGCGCAAGTAGGAGAAATAAAGGAATGGGTAGAACAGGTATCAAATAAGGTATATACTTCGCTAGAGTTTATGATAAGCTTACCCGTAATGACCTCATTCGGGTTCCTTGCTTTCGAGAGGTCACGACAAACGCTTTCTCCTCAGACCTTCTTGGCTTTGACTTTTTCAGGCGTCCTTTGGTGCCTCCATCCTAGCCGATCTTGTCTTCGGTGAACGACAAAATCGGACTAGGTGACCTTCTCTTCCACAATTATAACATGCTTTGACTCGAGATCATACAGTTTTGGTGATGTGTCCCTCCCTTCCGCATTTGAAGCATATGATAGGTGGTCGTTCTCCTTCCTTAACAATAGGTGCTGATGCTGACGTCTTTCTATTATTGTTGAATCTCCTATTCTTGAAATGTCCATTCTTATTGCTTTGGCCATGATTACCACCAAAGTAGTTACTATTTCTGGCATGTTGATTCCCTCCACGCTTATTGTCACCACTTGATGGATCGTTATCTTTGGTATTATCATTTTATCAACCGCTTCTCTTTTGGTTGGGTTGACTCATTATCGCGCTCTAATAACTGAGCCCTATTAACAACATTTGAATACAAACACAGTTTATGAGAAATAAGATATTGACATATCTCGGGTTTCAAACCTCTTAGAAACATTCGCGTCATTCTCTCCTCATTATCAACCAAATGGGGCATAAACCGGAGACTGACTCGACAAACTTGGCCGTGTTGCGACCACGGTCATGTTTTTTTTCTCCAGTTTAATGAACTCTACCTCTTTCATGTGACGAATACTTTCGGGAAAGTACTTGTCGTTGAATAGTTCTTGAAACTTTTCCCAAGACATCTTCAGTGCGGCAGGTTGAGTACGCTTTACATGGTACAGAATACAAATACAATCTTTAATATACAACAAGAAAGTTGTGAGTTTTAATACAAATATTATTTTCTAGACAATATCCACTCTCAGAATAAGTCCTCATTACATTTATTATCACACTATTTAACAGAATAGTGAGGACTACTAATACTATCATCGGGGATAGATCCTTTACTGTTCCCGACTAGTCCATTACGTTCTCATTTCCTGAAGAGAACAGTGAAAGAAAGGATGAGCTCAACTAGCCCAGTAAGAAATATTATGACGAAGATAATGCAGAATAAATTATCATTAGTCTTAGACAGTGTTAAACTGATAAAGTACAATAGACATCAAGTTTAACTGCAGCGGAACAAGCAATCCATTAGAAGAGTCAAGTAGAGCATGATATCTACTATCTTTTATGATTTAAAAGGTATTCATCACTTTTATCGTCGGGACTCAGCTTAATAAATAATCCACATCATCCCACAGACTACTGACCGAGGATATTCATTAGTATCACAACCATAATTTATCCATGCACTACGGGCCAAGGATATTTGTGTATTCATCAATGGTCATGATCATGCCAACAAGCTGTCCATCAATGCACTACGGCCAACGATGAGGACTTTTACCACATCATTTGTAACATTACGGTCATGATTACCTTTGAATAATTCACGGTCATAATCATACCAAGTCCATCTATGCACTACAGGCCACAGATGACTTTCAACAAAATATAAATATGAGGATGATGACAATGATATCATAATCATACCAAGTCCATTTATGCACTACAGGCCACAGATGACTTTCAACAAAATATAAATATGAGGATGATGACAATGATATAAGAATTCAATAAAAAAAGTTCAAGAATTAATTTATCCAGGAACTAATAACGTCCAAATTGTCAACATGATACTTCTTTGTAGAGTAAAATTTAAGAATGCTCAGAAGAATATTTTCATGAAAAGATACTGGATAAAGCACAAATATTAAGGACATTCCACTAATTTCATGGAGTATAGAAGTCAAAACTTTAACCAACTGAGTATAATAAAGAATGGAATAACAAAAGAAATCACCATGCATGCGGTACTTCTCATAGACAGGTTATTCCAGCAGAACAATAAATAACGGAACTAGGTCAGGCGTAATATGCACCGACAGGATATCCCAACAGAATAATAAAGAATGGAATAACAACAGAAATCACCATGCATGCGATACTTCGCATGGACAGGTTATTCCAACAGAATAATAAATAATAAAACTAGTTCCGTCGTAAAACGCACAGACAGGATATTCCAAATAAAAACGGAACCAGGTCCGGCATAAAACGCATAGACAGGATATTCCAACAAAATAATAAAGAATGGAATAACAATAGAATTTCACCATGTATGCGGTACTTGGCATAGACAAAGTTATTCGGCATAATAATAAAGAATGGAATAATGAGAAAATTTTCACCAAGTATAGGGTGAAATGGCGTATCTGAGTTATTCCAATGAATAATAAAAAATGGAATAATGAAGTTCTCTTCATGAATACGAAAGAAATAATACCCCTTACCTTATAAAGAAGAGAGTACTCGATGGTAGAGGCGGGGATATACTTGAAGAAACTTGCACTACGCTCAAAGCTTTCTTAAACGCTAAAGAAATACGCTCAAGATAGAAGAATAATTCTCTCTACGGTTTCTCTAGAGTTTCGGTGAATTCGTAAGAAATAATGAAAGAATGAGCTTCATTTATAGAAGAATGGATTTGAATAATAACCAATCCATGAACAGCAGTCGGATCGATTTACTTTAAGCAGACGGTCAGATTGGTTTACAACAAAATATAATATATTCTATTTATAATCTAATAAAGCGAATAACTTTTAAAAAGATTTTACTATACAAATACTATACGAGGCACTATCAAAACACTATGCATAATAAAATATAATATATTCTAATTATTGTCTAATAAAATGAATAACTTATAAAAGTATTACATTTTATATAAAAATATTTTACTATTAGCCTAATAAAGCGAATAACTTTATAAAAGTATTACATTTTATATAAAAAGCTTTTACTGTTTTATTACATTAATAATACAATAAAACAAAACTTTATTATCATTATTATTATTCACACTATTAATCCACCGTGTCGTTTCTACAGGAAGAGGGGCTTTTCAATAAGGATTTCTCCCTATTGGCGTGCAATTAGGTGACCAAACCTCTCATTGGCAGAATTTCTAGACATCGTTAATATTACAAAAAATAATATTAATAACTCTGTTATCTCAATTATTGATTTAATAAAAAAAATATTGACAATAATTGAATCAAATAACATGAGATACTATGCAATAATTACTGAAGCAATAATTAAATAAAACTGAGTGACTTCTCTCGTAAGCATCAATAATCAATATCGTGTGCTACTTATGCAACCACGCGTATTCTGTACTTTTAACAAGGGTGTTTCAGCGAGTTAACAGTAAAACTTTTCGTAGTTATTTTCATAAAAATATTTTTGTCGTTTTCTCAATCCGATAATAATTCCATTGTGGGGTCTACCAATGATTGTGTCGTCGTACGAATATTCCCTGGCCAATCGAATATTATAAACAACTTGCGTACTTTGCAAAATTTCTAAATATTACCCACAACTATAACATTATATCAAATTCATTCCATAATATTTAAAAATTATAATTATAGAAAATTCATCTTTATTCATAAAAGTTAGGGTCTTACACAATATCTTTCATGGAAATATTCTTCTGAGCATTCTTAAATTTTACTCTACAAAGAAGTATCATGTTAACAATTTGGACGTTATTAGTTCCTGGATAAATTAATTCTTGAACTTGTTTTATTGAATTTTTATATCATTGTCATCATCCTCATGTTTATTGTAAGACCCCAACTTATTATAAATAAAATTGTATTTTCTCTATTCATTATTTTAAATTAATAAGGTGTTAATTTGATATAATACTTTGGTTATGGGTAAAATGTGCAAATTTTATAAAACAAGCAAGTGGTTATAAAATATTCATTTTATTTGGGAATATTTTTTTTTCGTCATGGAATATTCTTTTTGTCGGGGAATATTAAATACGGCCAGCCTATTCATGGGGCTCATAACAGAATAACTGTCGGATGAAGAAACGACAAAGTATGAGTTTTTATAATAATGGCGTAATTGTTACCATTAACACTGTTGGATTACGTGGTGGTTAAAAATCTGATGTCTGGCGATGGTCGCATATAAGAGTAATACAGTTGTTGCATAATATTGTTGAATTATTGATTAAATGACGTTAGAAGGCACTACTCAATAATAATTGTTAAAGTAATTCTTTATTCAATATTTTATTTTATTGATTCAATAATTCTTTGCGTTGATATTTAATATTATTGATGTTTCAATAATTGTCTTTGCATAATATTTTCCATTATCGGATCAATAATTCATATTATTTGAATAATATTATTAGATAGCATTATTGGCAATGTCTAGAAAGTTACATCAAGGAGAGGTTTGGTCACCTAATTGCGCACCGAAGAAGAGAAATCCTTATTGGAAAGCCTCCTCTTCTGAGGGAAACTACCTGGTTGTCATAATTGTGATTCTGTAATATTATTTCTGAATAATTAATTATTGATTTATATGATAAAGAAATATTTATTTGATGTTGATATAAATGATAGATTTATTTATTTTATGTGGTTATAAATAAAGGAATTAATGCTGAGGTGTTTTATCAGTATTTTTGTCAGAATGGAGGTATTAAAAATCACCCATTTATGGATTTTGGATATTTTTTGTTTAGAATTTGGAAAAACTCAAAGCTACAGAGTTGTAGAGAATTCGATTTCGTGTGGAATGGACATAAAATTCGTATTTTTCTGATAAACGAGCTATTTTCTATGAATTGTTGAAGTTTCGGAAAATAAAATAATTTTTATTAATTTATGGGTGAGACCCACTTTTGGGTTGGTGTTAAATACACATGGGCTGCTATTTTTTTCTTCCAAGATGGCATGCTTGATGTTTCCAAAGGTGTGCGTGGAGAAAAAGAAAGAAATAATAATATTTTATTATTTTAGTCTCCTATGACGTTCTAGCATTTTTCTATAAATAGACGCTTAGGTTAGAATTGAAAATCACACCAGAAACAAGTTTTCTTTCTCTCTATATTGTCGAGCGTATTTTTGTGAGTATTTAGATACTTTGAGAGTTGTTGTTCGGTACAAGTTTCCTTCGGCTTTCTATCCGATATTCCGATCAAAAGTACCATTATTTTGAGGTAAGGGATGTTATTTTCTTCTTAAATGATATTATTTTATTCAATATCATTATGCCAAAATATTGGTTTGAACTTTTTAATCAAATTTAGAACTTTTGTGTCGGGGTTACTATTCACGTATCGGCCTTTATTCACGATATACGATATTATTCACGAATCGTGACTATTCACGAATATCACCAGACTATTCACCAAAAAATAAAATTTTCTCTTTTTCGTCCAAGATGTCTTTTATGGTTACTATCTTTGATTGTATCCATGTTTTGATCTTTATTTTTGAATTCTACTTCACACTTGGTTATTATGGAGTTTAATTGAATTTGGATAAATCGAAATACGAATCCCTAATATTTGTCCTTCTGTTTTACTGGATCCGTTCTCTAAAATGTTTTTCATCATCCTCAGTCCTTAATGGTGGTACTTGATGAATATCTTTGGCCTGTAGTGCAAAGATGAATGATTACCTGATGAATATCTTTGGCCCGTAGTGCAAAGATGAACAGGTGTTGAGATGAACATGACCAACTGGTGATACAAATGAATATCTTTGGCCCGTAGTACAAAGATTTATATTGATTGATGTTACAGGGATAAAATATTAATGATGGACTTTCAAATTCATAGATGATAGTAGATTTCATTCTCTACTTAACTCTTCTAATGAATTGTTGTTTCCGCTGCAGTTGTTGATCTAAAATTTGTTGTCTATTGTATTCTATCAGATTTTTTTCTGTTGAAGACTAATGATAATTTGTTGTATATTATCTTAGTCATAATATTCTTTACATGGCTAGTTGAGCTCACCCTTTTCCTTTTTGTTCCATTTTTTTTCTCAGGAGGTGAGAACATAGCAGGATCGAGTCGGGGTATGGAGTGATGGTTCTAAAAAGATGTTTTAGCAGTCCTCACTATTTCTGTAAAATAGTGTATGAATAATTGTAATGAGGACTTATTTGAGTGTTGATATTGTCTAGAAGACAATATTTGTATTTAAACTCACATTATGTGTTGTCGTATTTTGCAGGATAATTGTATTATTGAAGTTATAGTTTGCTTTCTGTACCATGTATTTAGCGACTCAGAATGGGTGTTGTATACCTATTTTGGGGGCGTCACAGTTGTGTAGGGGTTCGGCACATAAAACGCAGCGGAAATAGAAAAATTCAAAGCAATTTCCGAAACCCAAAAACAGGATCTATCACGAAAAACAATTAACTCGATTGTTTAGAGATTATCTAGAATATGAAAAGCGAGAATCTAAAATTGATGCGCTTTCGAATCCTTAACGCAATTCCTTACGAAACTACGTCTCTCTATGGTATCCACACGAACGCCGCATTTAAACCGTCGAACGATTCTCGCAATAAGAGGACTTTGAGACTTATCCACCAAAGGAACCTTTATGAAACTGTATGTTTTCTCTCTAGTCTCTCTCTAAGAGCGGCTAGGGTTTTCAAGTTATGAATTAACCCTAAGTAGCTGCTATATATCCTATATATAGTAGTTAAATGGAATTAATCAAAACCTAATTTCATAAAATCCGAATTTATATATATATAACTTAATTAAGTCTTACTTAATTAATATACATATATACAAACTTTCCTTTTAATTTAAATTCGTGATTTAAATACTATTAATCATATTAATATATTTAAATCCTTAAAATTTAAATTTATTCCCTTTTAAATTACGTTTTATGTGTGTGACCCTATAGGTTATTATCACGTTGGCAATAATTTTAAAATCATATTATAAAATTATAAACAGTGAGCGGCATTTAGTAATGCATCACTGCTACCCAAGTAATAATAAGATCGATGATTCGATGCAACCTTTTAGTGACCAATGTTTCAATGTAATTTAATCCTTTTAACCTTAATATCCTAGATTAAACTCGAGTCATGGAATGTGTCATACTCTTCATAATTTAATCTAAGTTTTCTTGATCAATGAGTAGACTATATGAAACAAATCACTATTTGAGCATGGCCATGCATTTCATAATCCTACTCAATCAAGAGGCCTATGGATATCACCCCTAATAAATAGGAGGGTTAAATTCCATCTAGATCACTCATATTCCTCACACGATTCATGATGTACCCAATACTCACCTTTATAGTCCACCCTATTAAAGGTGACATTTGATGATATCAAAGTACATAAATTCTCGTGTAGTAATATAGTGATTTCAGGTCAGAGGACCATTATATCATTGTCACTATGAGAATTGCTAATCACACTTCGCATAATGCTCCACATAGAATTCTCATAGTGGGTCTGTCCAGTACACCGTTCTCTAATATGTACCTATGCATTGACTTAATATCTCATATATTTATGACCAATGAGATTTGGTCATCAGTCAATCCACATACTAGTCTCAATGCATCATTGTTATCCCATCAACAATGATACTCGACTAGGGACATTTAAGAACAATGATACTAATTGTAATTATATAATCTCATGTTCAAGTCACATACTTGAAACCATATAATTTGTATCACTATTCTAAGGAATTTTATTATGTTAACAATTATATAACGCAGTAAATAAAACCATAATAAAATCATTCATTTATTCAATCAAATATAATATCAAAATGTTAAGCAATTATATCAAATAATTGTCCTCTAGGGCATAAACTCTAACAAGTTGGTATCAAAGCTTAGGGATATGGTCTCTGACGGAGATCGGGGAATAGAACTAGGAGGGGAGAGATGAGTAAATCCTTCGCTAGTGTGTCCTATCTAAGCTTATTTGTTGGTTGGTCATAATATAGGGATATTATGTGATATGTTAATTTGTTTAATTAACCCTTATTTTATGACAGTATTTATGAATGGGTCATTTGAGAACGTTAACAATGGAGTGTATGAGACTGTGGAACAACCTTTAGTCACAAACCAGGAGAACGTGCAACAAGAAGACAATATTCCTCCTGTAAACAATACTACCGAGAAAATGATGAATGATGGAATGTTTAGGAGCTTTTTTCAGTTCATGCACAATCAGACGAGGCAGACTCGTGTACAAAATACGGGTGGAAGTGATGGCGTGCATGATCATCATAGAAAGCGATTCAAGGAGTTGAGACCACCAGATTTTTGGGGAAAGCCCGATCCGATTAAGGCGGAAACATGGGTCAAGTAAATTACTAAGATATTCGATGTCTTGGGATGCACGGAGGAACATAAGGTTCCATTCGCCACCTTTATGTTCCGTGGAGAGGTAGATTACTGGTGGGAATCCGTGAAGCGTACACAACGAGCCGCACTCAATATGTCTTGGGAAAGATTTCAGAAACTGTTCAATGACAAGTACTTTCCTGAAAGTATTCGTCATATGAAGGAGGTAGAGTTTATTAGACTGGAACAAAACAACATGCCCGGTGTCTCGAAGACGAGGAAAAGTTCAGCGGAGTTATCGAGTTTGCACCTCATTTGGTGGAGAATGAGGAGCATATGGCCAGCGGATGTTTCGAGAGGTCTAAAACCCAAGATTTGTCAATACCTTATCTCTCATAAATTTTTCTCTGTATTAGGATGTTGTCAGCAGGCTCAATTACTAGAGCGAGATAATGAGTATACTCGGTCGAGGATCACAACCGAGGTCATCTGGGGTGACAACAATTATCAGAGCGATGATAACCAACGAGGAGGGAAGAATACGGACAAAATTAGTAACCACTCGGGTGGTAATCGTGGCCATGATAATAGAAGAGGTGAGTCTAATAGAAATTTCAAAAAGAGGAGATTCAAAAATGACGGGAAGACATCAGCAGCAGCACCAACACCAACAACAAATTTTAGGGGAGGAGAACAACGCTTGATTAGATGTTACAAATGCGGGAAAGAGGGACATATCATCAAAGCGCCCACAACAATCCAAGGTATGTTATAATTGTGGAAAGGAAGGACATATCGCTCGGGATTGTTCTGTAGCAAAACCAAGTTCAGGGGGGATGGTGACTCCAAAGGCTGTCCCGGATAAGTCGAAATCAACGATTCCTAGAAGAGCGTTTGTCGTGACTGGCCAAAATGTGAGGAACCAAAACGAGGTGATCACGGGTAAGCTAATCTTGAATTCTTGCGAAGTTTATACCTTACTAGATACCGGTTCTACCCATTCTTTTATCTCTCCTGCTTGTGCTCAACGTTTAAACTTGACTCCGGAGAAATTGGATTTTAACTTATCTGTTGAAACTCCGTTGGGTGAAACCTTCGTTACATCTACATTTTATAAATCTTTCTTGATCCAAGTTGGCACTATCACATTACCTGTTGATCTTATCTCTTTAAAGATACTTGCTTTTGATGTGATTTTAGGAATTGATTGGTTAACCACTCATCATGCCAAAATTGATTATTTTTGTAAGGTTGTTAGTTTTCATATTCCTAACCAACCTATCATACGAATTCAAACAACTAAACCACTAAAATCAGTCACTGTCATATCAAGCCACAAAGCTATTCGTTTATTGAAAAACGGATGCCAAGCTTTCTTAGCCCATGTTATGGATTTGAATAAAGACAAGTCAGATTTGGATAATATTTACATTGTTAGAGAATTTCACGATGTATTTCTGAAGAACTTCCCGGTCTACCCCGTAAGCGTGATGTTGAATTCTTTATTGACCTTGAGCAAGCATTAAAGCCCATTTCTAAAACCCCATATCGAATGGCTCTATTGAACTTCGAGAGTTAAAAGTCCAACTACAAGAATTGTTAGACATCGGTTTCATTCATCCTAGTACATCTCCTTGGGGTGCTCCTATTTTATTTGTATAGAAGAAAAGGCGGGAGTATGCGACTTTGTATTGACTACTGAGAATTGAACCATGTCACCATCAAGAATAGTATCATTACCTCGCATTGATGACCTGTTCGACCGATTGCAAGGAGCATAATTCTTTTCAAAGATCGATCTTAGATTCGGATATCATCAATGAAGATTAAAGCGAGGATATTCCAAAGGCGCCTTTAGAACTCGGTATGGGCATTATGAATTCTTAGTCATGTCTTTTGGATTGACTAATGCTCCCCGCCGCTTTCATGGATATGATGAGCAAGGGTATTTAAGGAATATTTGGATCGATTAGTTGTTGTCTTTATTGATGACATCCTCATCTATTCCAAAAGCCGTAAAGATCATGAGCACCATTTCAAGCTGATACTTGAAAGACTTCGTGAAAACAAGCTATATGCCAAGCAGAAGAAATGCGAGTTCTGGCTTGAGGAAGTAACATTCCTTGGTCACGTGGTGTCAAAACATGAAGTATCATTGACGTGAAGATTGAAGCAATACAAAGTTAGAACAAGCAAAGTCGGTGGTGGATCAATGACGTAGCTTTCGGGCTTAATTTGGTTATTATCGGAGATTCGTGGAAGGATTTTCTCAAATCGCTACTCCGTTAACTCAGCTGACTTGGAAAGATACAAATTCGTATGGAGCGAGGAATGTGAGAAGAGTTTCCAAGAACTCAAGAGGAGACTCATTTTGGCACCTGTTCTGGCAATACCATCTGGTTCGGATGGATTTGTTATCTACAGTGATGCTTCAGGTAAAGGGTTAGGATGTGTTCTCATGTAACATGGGAAAGTCATAGCCTATGCCTCTCGACAACTCAAAGAATATGAGAGGAATTATCCTACTCATGATCTGGAGTTGGCAGCAGTTGTTTTCGCGTTGAAAATCTGGAGACACTACCTGTATGGGGAGAAAGTGGAGATTTATACGGACCATAAAAGCCTCAAATATTTCTTCACCCAAAAAGAACTCAACATGCGGCAATGACGTTGGCTTGAGCTGTTGAAAGATTACGACCACACTATTCAATATCATCACGGAAAGCGAGCGTAGTAGGCGGCGCATTGAGTAGAAGATCATATGCGAGTACGAGTGCGATATTATCAATGCAAAGGCCCATTTTGTATGACTTGCAAAGGATGGAGATAGAATTAAAGACTCTAGGGACCCACGTGATGATGACGAATATACGAGTAGAACCAACTTTAATTGATAAAGTTAAAGCTGCTCAAGCTACGAACCTGGGGCTGATGCGTATGAAGAAGAAAGGGCAAGAAGGTGCTATTCCAGAAGCAAGAATCGATGAAGAATGAATACTTCAATTCAACTCTAGACTTTGCGTTGCTAACGATTCTGACTTGAAGCATAGAATCATGATGGAGGCACACAACACCTCATTTGCAATCCATCCTGGGAGTACCAAAATGTATCATGATATTCGACATACATTTTGGTGGAACAATATGAAGAGAGAGATCGCGGAGTTTATCTCGAGGTGTTTAACTTGTCAACGTGTAAAGGCGGAGCATCAAGTGCCAAAAGGTTCATTTGCAACCACTTGAGATTACGAAATGGAAGTGGGAACACATTACCATGGATTTCAATTCTGTGTCTTCCCAAAGTTTCTCAAGGCATAGATGCGCTTTGGGTTATTGTTGATAAATTAACCAAGTCTCCGCTCATTTCTTCGACGTCGTGAGACTTATTCCTTGAGCGTCTTGCTCGTATATACGTGAATGAGATCGATGCGATTGCATGGCATGCCAATATCCATAGTTTGGATCATGACCCAAGATTCACTTCAAGATTTTGGGTTAGCTTGCGAGAAAAGCTATGGGCGCAATTCTGATTGGTTTAGCATATCATCCTCAAAGCAGACGGACAATCGAGAGAGGACTATTCAAACCCTTAAAGATCTATTAAGACTCAGTATTCTAGATTTCAAAGGAAGTTGGGATAAGTACTTGCTTCTTTGGTGGAATTCTCCTACAACAACAAGTTATCAAGCAAGTATAGGCATGGCTCCATTTGAGGCGTTGTATGAAGCGAAAGTGTCGATTCTCCCGGTATCTTTGGGACGAGGTGGGAGAAGCAACGTTGTTGGGACCGAATTAAATACGCATGACTACGAGAAAAAGATCCAAATGATTCGACAACGTATTCAAACCTCACAAGATCGACAAAAGAGTTATGCTGATCTTCATAGAAAGGACGTGGAGTTTAATATTGGAGATCATGTACTGTTACGTGTTGCTCCATGGAAGGAAGTTACAAGATTTGAAAAGAGAGAAAAGCTCAATCCAAGATTTGTTGGTCCATTTGAGATTCTTGACCAAATAGAAAATGTAGCCTTTAGACTCGCATTACCCCCAAGCATGTCTCGTGTTCACAATGTTTTCCATATATCTATGCTTCGTAAATATGTGAAAGACCCGAACCACATTATTGAGTTAGAACCAGACGAGATAGCCAAAGATTTAACGTACGAGGAGGTACCTGTTAAGATCTTGGATAGGAAATAGCATGTCCTACGCACCAAGGTTATACCACAAGTTAAGGTTTTGTGGAGGAACCATGCTATTGAGGAAATGACCTGGGAGTTGGAATCAGAAATGAAAGTGAGGTACCCTCACCTGTTCGAAACACCAGGTACGTACGTCAATTTCGAGGACGAAATTTTATAAGGAAGGGAGGTTGTAAGACCCCAACTTATTATAAATAAAATTGAATTTTCTCTATTCATTATTCTAAATTAATAAGGTGTTAATTTGATATAATGCTTTGGTTATGGGTAAAATGTGTAAATTTTACAAAATAAGCAAATGGTTATAAAATATTCATTTTTGTCGGGGAATATTCTTTTGGTCGCGGAATATTCTTTTTGTCGGGGGAATATTAGGTATGTGGTTGTTGACCATTCGTGGGGTTCATAACAAAATAAGCTGCTTCGGATGAAGAAAGCGACAAAGTATGAGTTTTTATAATAACTTGGTAATAATCGTTCAAGAATTAACGCTTTGTTGGATTACACGGTGGTTAAAAAATCTGATGTACGCGTGGTTGCGCAATGAAGACACGATGTTGTTGCAGTATTATTGAATTATTGATTAAATGCACGAAGAAGCTACTACTCAATAATTGTTACAATAGTTCTTTATTTAATATTTTATTTTATTGATTCAATAATTCTTTGCGTTGATATTTAATATTATTGTTGTTTCAATAATTGTCAACTGCGATAGTATTTCCATTATCGGATCGATAATTCATATTATTTGAATAATATTATTAGATAGCATTATTGGCAATGTCTAGAAAGTTCTGTCAAGGAGAGGTTTGGTCACCTAATTGCGCGCTAGTAAGGAGAAATCCTTATTGGAAAGCCCCCTCTTTCCTGGGAACGACCTAGTTGTCATAATTGTGATTCTGTAATATTATTTATGAATAATTAATTATTTATTTATATGATAAATAAATATTTATTTGATGTGGATATAAATGATGGATTTATTAATTTTATGTGCTTATAAATGAAGAAATTAATGCTGAGGTATTTTATCAGTATTTTTGTCGGAATGAAGGTATTAAAAATCACCCGTTTGTGGATTTTGGATATTTTCTGTTTAGAATTTGGAAAAATTCAAAGCTACAAAGTTGTAGAGAATTTGATTTCGTGTGGAATGGACATAAAATTCGTATTTTTCTGATAAACGGGCTATTTTCTATGAATTATTGAAGTTTTGAAAAATAAAATAATTTTTATTAATTTATGGGTGGGACCCACTTTTGGGTTGGTGTTAAATACACATGGGATGCTAGTTTTTTTCTTCCAAGATGGCATGCTTGATGTTTCCAAAGGTGTGCGTAGAGAAAAAGAAAGAAATAATAATATTTTATTATTTTAGTTTCCTATGGCGTGATTAGCAGCATTTTCCTATAAATAGACGCTTAGGTTAGAATTGAAAATCACACCAGAAACAAGTTTTCTTTCTCTCTATATTGTCGAGCGTATTTTTGTGAGTATTTAAATACTTTGAGAGTTGCTATTCGGTACAAGTTTTATTCGACTTTCTATCCGATATTCCGATCAGAAGTACCATTATTTTGAGGTAAGGGATGTTATTTTCTTCTTAATGATATTATTTTCTTCAATATCATTATGTCGAAATATTGGTTAAACTTTTTAATCAAATTTAGAACTTTTTTGTGTTTGGAGTTCTTATTCACGATATCACAGATTATTCACGATCGACACGACATTATTCACGAATCTGAAAGACTATTCATAGAAAAATAAAATTTTCTCTTTTTCGTCCCAGATGTCTTTTATGGTTACTATCTTTGATTGTATCCATGTTTTGATCTTTATTTTTGAATTCTACTTCACACTTGGTTATTATGGAGTATTGTTGAATTTGGATAAATCGAAATACGAATCCCTAATATTTGTCCTTCTGTCTTACTGGATTCGTTCTCTAAATTTTTTTTCATCATCCTCAGTCCTTAATGGTTGTACTTGATGAATATCTTTTGCCTGTAGTGCAAAGATGAATGATTACCTGATGCATATCTTTGGCCCGTAGTGCAAAGATGAACAGGTGTTGAGATGAACATGACCAACTAGTGATACAAATGAATATCTTTGGCCCGTAGTGCAAAGATGTATATTGATTGATATTACAGGGATAAAATATTGATGATGGACTTTCAAATTCATAGATGATAGTAGATTTCATTCTCTACTTAACTCTTCTAATGAATTGTTGTTTAAATTCTGATTGTTGATCTAAAATTTGTTGTCTATTGTATTACATCGATTTTTCCTGTTGAAGACTAATGATAATTTGTTGTATATTATCTCAGTCATAATATTCTTTACTGGGCTAGTTGAGCTCACCCTTTTCTTTTTTGTTCCATTTTTCTTCTCAGGAGGTGAGAACATAGCAGGATCGAGTCGGGGTATGGAGTGATGGTTCTAGAAAGATATTTAGCAGTTCTCACTATTTCTGTAAAATAGTGTATGAATAATTGTAATGAGGACTTATTTGAGTGTTGATATTGTCTAGAAGATAATATTTCTATTTAAACTCACAGTATGTGTTGTCGTATTTTGCAGGACAATTGTATTATTGAAGTTGTAGTTTGCTTTCTGTACCATGTATTTGACGACTCAGAATGGGTGTTGTATACCTATTTTGGGGGCGTCACATTTATATTTTGTTGAAAGTCATCTGTGGTCTGTAGTGCATAGATGGACTTGGTATGATTATGACCAGGGATTATTCGGTGTAATCATGACCGTAATGTTACAAATGATGTGATAAAAGTCCTCATTGGCCCGTAGTGCATTGATGGACAGTTGTTGGCATGATCATGACCATTGAAGAATACACAAATATCCTTGGCCCGTAATGCATAGATAAATTGTGGTTGTGATACTAATGAATATCATTGGTCGTAGTGCAGGGATGATGTGGATTATTTATTAAGCTGAGTCCCAGCGATAAAAGTGATAAAAACCTTTTAAATCATAAAAGATAGTAGATTTTATTCTCTACTTGACTCTTTTAATGGATTGCATGTTCATTCATGATTAAACTTGATGTTTATTGTATTTTATCAGTTTAACATTGTTAAAGACTAATGATAATTTATTCTGCATTATCTTAGTCATAATATTTTTTACTGGGCTAGTTGAGCTCACCCTTTCTTTTCTTTGTTCCTTGTGAAATGAGATTGTGGCAGGGGACTAGTCGGGGAAGCGAGTGACGGTCCAGATGATAGTATTAGTAGTCCTCACTATTCTGTTAAATAGTGTATTAATAAATATAATAAGGGCTTGTTCTGAGAGTAAATATTGTTTAGAAGACAATGTTTGTATTAAAACTCACAGCTCTCTTGTTGTATATTTAAGATTGTATTTGTATTCTGTACCATGTATTTGGTGACTCGGAATAGGTGATGTATACCTATTTTGGGGGCGTCACATGAATCGGTAAGATGGACGAGCTGAATGGCTAAGTTAGATTTTTTTAACTGAAGGGCTGAATGTGTAGATGAATGAAGTAAAAAAAAAAATTAAAAATTAAAAATTAAAAAAAATATATTACCTATTATATTAAGTAATATTAAATAAATTTATAACAATTTTGAATTTTTTCAGAGGACTAAAATAATAAAATTTTATCATTCAAATGTTTCAGACATATCAATTATCAAACAACTTTTTTCATTCAGATTCAGATTCATTCAATTTTTATCAAACACTCCCTTAGTCCAATTTTTTTAATTGAATGAGCGGCTGAATGATTTTTTTTTTACAATATTAACTATTATATAAGTAATATTAAATAAATTTTCAACAATTTTTTGAATTTTTTTTGAGGAGAAAAATAATAAAAATATGTTATCCAGATATTTTAAATAAGTCAATTATCAAATAATTTTTTTAATTCAAATTCAGATTCAGCTCATTCAAATTCACATTCAAATTCAAATTTAAATTTATTTAATTTTTATAAAACAATCCCTAACAAGTCTGATCCACACTAAATGAAATGGGCCCCAATAGGCACTCAAACAGATACGGAGCTAGCCGTGAGATCTCAGCCAAATTTGATAATTAGAAAAGAAGAGAATATTGTTGTTTTGAAAAGTTTCATGATTGACATGTGAAGCAATCACATGATTGTGTTCACAATCATTAATCTTAAACCCTACATATTAAGTAATTCCTTTAATTAACTCATTAAATGTAAATTTATTTTTTAATATGGACATAATAATTTAAGTACGACTTATATGAATCTGATTAGCATAAAATAAATTTCATCATAAATTTATTTTATTTTCAATATAATACTGACAAATAGACGGGAGTCAGTACTATATTAAACTTTAAGTGAACTTACCATACAGTTTACTCCATGTACAAAATTTAAACATAAATCTTTTTGAAAAATTATTACTTGTTCACAATTTCTGTTCTTTATACAAAAATAAGATTTAGATGCTATTCAAATGAGAAAGAATTATGTAGTAATAGTCGGAAGTAGTTATTATGAAGTTTATTTTTGAGTAAGTTGATTAATTGATCAATAGAGCGCTAATACGCAGACAAAATTTTATGTGTGTCAGCATTCTATTGATCAATTGACTAATTTATTAAAAAATAAATTCCATGCTAACCGATCCGTAATTATCAAACAAGAGGGACCCGTAAAAAGACCTATTTTTCCCACCCACCTACTGTTCCTGGGATGATGGATTAAGTACATCATATTATGTGCTTTCATTGCTGTACCATTATCATTTATCACACCCTGCCTGCGTCTGCACACGTGAGGCCTGCTATATTTTATGTGTATTTTATATTTATATATTTTTTGATTAAAGTTCTGAAATAAGAATAAGAAATAAATTCCATTGATAAACAAATTACAAAATGTTAAAGTAGAGGTATCCAAGAATATATAGATTTTTTAAAAATATACAAAAATAAATAAACTTGACTGCATCTTAACAGCTCATTTCTTAATGCATCTTAATGTTTAAGATTAGAATAAAAAAATTTATCTCTAAATCATTAAGATACAAATATGAGTCTAAATTATTTAGAGGACCACATTAAGATACATTAAGAGGTGGAATTAAACACCAATTAACGCAATTAAACGCCACAAAATTTGACTAAATCCGTCTTCACTAAATAACGACTTTGGGTCGAGTGATATCACTCAACCCATGAGATTGGGAGTTCTCTACGATTATAAATGTGAAAATAAGTTTCGTAGAGACCCTCCCCAAATGGAAGCTAGGATTTTTTATTTGTTCTAAAATATAAGATTATTATTTATTTTTGAAATTAACTTAAGATATTTATAATTTAAAATTGACATAAATTTTTTAAATTTTAATCAGTACAATGATAAATACTATAAAATATTTTTAGAAAAATACTATAAATTATAAGATTTATTTATTTCATAAATTGTAATGAACCATCTCAATTTTGAGTTTTAAATTAATTTTTTAAAAATTAATAACGATCTTAATAATTTTGAATGGAAAAATTATTTATGTGCGGAGGAGACATTAATTAATATTTACTGGTCGACAACTTAATCTAATTATAATTCATAATCTGACATTGATAACATAACAACTAGTCTAAATCCATAACCACTTTTTGCAGATGTGTGTAAAATTCTATGCTTTAGGTTGGCTTATAAGCAAAACAATAATAGAAACTACAGAGAAGTGCAGGTTAATTAGCTAGGGCTGTTCACCTAGCAAATGATATGAAAAAACAAGTAGTAGTTGTCCTAATTTCGTATTAAGCTATGCTTTATTCTCCAACTCAAATCTTCTAAATCTATCTAACAAAATATAACTGATTTTGAATTTCTCGCTCACTCTAATAAATTATTTGTGACGTCTAAAGTTTGGGATAAATCTCACCGTCTATGTAGTGTCGAAGGCACAGAACACAGCTAGTTGTCAATATTCAAGGACACAAAATAGTGTAGTTCCGGTAATGACGATTTTAAGGACAATTTTCACGTGTTTACGAGGTCGTGAATTAGTGAGTGTGAACTCATGATAGTCGATAAGGTATTAGCTTATTGGTTAAAACTGATGTATTATAGCAGTCTCAGTACCTAATTAATTTTATTTTTTTTTATGTGAAACTTGTTTCTTCTAAATGTGAGACTCGTTTGTAAGTTTATTTATTTCTCATTTATTGAGGTTTGATTGGTTCTTGATATTGAAAATTATAACTTTATAAGAGTGATGATGTACTTCATTATGAAATTATATTATGTTCACAAAAAATAGTGTTTTTTTACTAACAATATTAAAAAAAACACTCATGATAACATTACTCAATTTAAAATTTGGCTTTTAGAAATATTAAAGAGTATTCACTAACTTTGAAAATTATAAGCCCAACATTAAAAGTTATATGGGTTTTGTTTAGTCCAAGGCAACATAACTAGTTTGCCATAGATCTCAATAATAAGATTATCATGGGAAATTAATTATTTCCTCAATAAACTTAATTAATCCTGTTTTTTCATGGTGAGAATCTCAGACAATAAAAAACAATACGTATGGTCATTGATTGCTACAGAATAAAATTATATTATCAAAATAATAAATATTATTAAAATAAATGTAAAAGTGTTGTTAAATATATATGTATTCTGACATGAACTATAAATTATTAAAAGTAGAAAATTGATATTTTCACAACATTACTGAATATTTTTATATGAAAAATGTCGCTATAGATGTATAGCGACAACAATAATAATATAATTTTTTATTGTGTATTTATCGATTTCCTAAGCATGACTATCCTCAATAAGAACCACCAAAGGAGACTATTAATGGCCCGTGTTGATTTTGGAAGTGGCCTTTACTAGCTTGTTGAGCTCTAGAATTTTTAATGAAAACTGGCAACTGGCAAGTCTCTCTCTGCCTAATAAAATATAATTAATTTTAAATTTTTCGTTCACTTTAATAAATCATTTGGACCGTTCAAAATTTAAGATAAATTTCATTGTCCATGTAGTATCGGAGGAACGTGACACAACTAGTATAAATATGTCACTTAATTAGCTTACTCATAGTAGATTAATTGTTGTACACATTTCATACTATATTATATTAATTTTTATAATATTTTGAAAAAAATAATCATTTTTGAATGAATTTATATTCATATATATGCACACTAATGGGCAATAAATAGCACAAAACTGATTAGATAATAATTAAACCTTTATTATAATTTGCATGATCATTCATTTCCATAAAAACTCCCAAAATATTGCTACATCTCCAAAAACCAAACACAATACACATTCCATTGCAACTAATTTTTGGTACATTTAACTTCATTGGAGATGTCCCTTCTTGGACAATCTAATCAAAATGGGAATAATAATACCTCACTTAGACATGAAAGAAGAAATTCCCATATTCAAAAGTTACAAACCATAAGCCATTAAAAGAAGGAAAAGAATAAATAATGGGAATTGTTAAATTTACAATATTTTTTTGTTATTTCTACAACAAAAATATCGCTGTAGATGTATAGCGACGGTAAAAATTGTAGTTATAGGATCTATAGCGACACTTTTGTTATGAATTTAACGGTTCCGATAAAGTAGAAGAGAGTACTGCTAGGTAACTAAACATAAGTTGTCTAGTTTACTTAGTTAAATCTCAACATGATAAATTAGACAACTTTAATTTCGTGTGGTTACCTGGGAACGGTTCATTCGTCCTCGTCCAGCTCTGCCAAAACCATTCTACTAAGAGGACTTGGCCCAAGCTTTTTCCTCCTCTTTGAATTTCTCCTCCTAATAATCTCCATCTGATTCCTCCTTTTAATTTGCATCATTGCTTCTTCTTCCACAACAAATCTCCTCATCAAAACATCATCTGTCAAAGATTTTCCGCGAAAAATCTTCCTTCCTTCCATGTTAATCCTGGCACTTGGCATTCGTTCTTGTGGGGAGCTGCAGGGAAATGGTTTTGATCTGGGGTAACTATTGCTTCTTCTCGGCGGAATTTCGGACTGGAAAACTTCGGTGTAGGAAGAAATTGGTGCACATAGACAAACCCTAGTGAATGAGGTTGCCACCCTTAGGGAAGTGCATTTCCTTAGCTTTGCTTTGTTTGAGGAGGACGTAGTGGTAATTGTTGTGGTTTTTGAGATGGTTTTCCATAATGTGGAATTTGTAGTGGGAATTTCAGTGGATTTGGAAAAGGTTTTCCATTGAGTAGCCATTTCCATTGCTCTTTGATACCAAGGTTTCCTTCAACATAATAAACATATATGCATGCATGCATGCATGCATGTCAGCTGAATTTTAAGATGTGCAATGAAATGAAATGAGCTTGTGTATATATATATTTTCATGCATTAATTAGAATAAATTGCATTAGTCCAATATGAATGAGGAACTATTTTGTGATTTATTGCTTTGTTACAAAACATATATTGTAAGAAACTAAAGAAGTATGTGCCATTTTGTCATGAAATATTTTGGAAAAGTTAAAAATGAGATTGTTAGCATTAATGAAAGTAAAGAATTAGCAAGTACATGCATCATACATTTTACAAAATCCTAAGCTTAAATATACTACATACATACATACATACATATATATATATATATATATATATATATATATATATATATATATATATATATATTTCATTTCTCAATGTAAATATATTGCATAAAACCTTTATCCTTTTCCTAAACCATTTCAAATTTCAGCAAAGTAAACACAATAGCTAGCAACAAATAATAATTACAAGTCTTGCAGAAAACAAATGCATGTACTAAAATAGCAAATTAAATTGTGTGTGTGTGTGTGAGAGAGAGAGAGAGAGAGAGAGTGGGGGCATATATACCTCTTGTGTGAGTTCTTTGGATCTTGCATGAACAAAAAAACTGAAGAGAATGAGAAAGATAGGGTGGAATTGGTAGAGATTGAGGAAGGGAGTTCATCTGATCTGGGTAGAAGAAATTGAGAAAGAATTTGAATGATCAACCCTTTTTGCCTACAATATGTGACTGATCAAAGATTGGCTGGCATTGCACCTCCTTTTTCCTTTTCTCCTTTCTTTATTACACTATACAACATCATGTACACTCCCCTTTTGCTTTGGCAGGCATGATTCCTCTCCTCCTACTCATATTTAAATCACTTATATATATTTCAAATTAAGGCAAAGTGATGAGTTCATGATATATAGCTTTTAGCGTTATTACTAAAGAGCCCCAATACTCACTTTAGAAAGGCACCAATAACGTTTGAAAGTGGAGTACTTACCTATGTTGACTATTAAGCTACATTTGGATTGAAATAACGAAGGTGGAAATTAAATTATTAGTTTCGATTGAATGAAAAAAAATTGTGTTTGATTACGATTGTAATTAATTGAACAATTTTAATTTATTCATTCCAAATTTATAAATTTTATTTCTTAAGGGAGAGAGAATATAAAATAATTCATTCCAATTATAACGAAATAAATTATAAAACTTTTCATTCTATTCTTTCGATCCAAACGTAATATTAAAGTATTGTATTATCAAAATTGGTGTACTCTATTAATAAATTATAAGAAAAAGTACAATTTTTGAGAGAAAATAATTGAAGGGACAATATATGGCCCCCACCCATTTATGTAGCTCTTCCCCCCTAAAAGGCATGGTGGAAGTTTTATCTGAACAAGTTTGATACCCATAAAATTCTCTTTTTTTATAATGTTCTTCTTCCGTCCTATAATATATGATATTTTAATAAAAAAAAATTAAAAATTATTTAAATTTTATATAATTTAGGAAATTAATTATAATCTTTTCAAAATTATCTCTCATAAAAAAATATTACAGACAAAGGAGAGTATAACATAAGTATATGGTAAAAGATATTATAGACAATAATATTATATTTAATGTTATATAATTATTTTTTTAATTCTTGTGCACAACTTTAAAACGTTATATATTATGTGACAGAAATAATATTAAATGTAATTAATATAACCATGTGATCATGATTATTGCCTAGCAACCATGTGTAATGAGATTTGTTGGGACATTTATAATTTGTGCACTTAAAGCCTGTTTTGGATGCCTGTGTAACATGAACATTAATCATAATGGTCTATAAAGTTGTATTTATACTAAAGAATTAATTGATCAAGCAACTTAATTTCATGATAGTTTGTTTCATTCTTGAATTACTAATATGATTTCTTGAAATAATTAAAAGGATCTGAAAGGGTCCCATCTTTCTTAAATTAATATATACTCCCTCACTCCTTAATTATTTGACGTTTTAAAGTTTTTTATTTGTCTCTAATTATTTGACGTTTGTTCAAATCTAGGAGAATTAATAATAATTTTTCCAAAATTACTCCTCATTAGACTCTCTCTCTCTCCTTATCCCAACAAAAGATTTAAGGGTATTATAGACAATTGAGTACTATATTTAATGCTTTTCAATCATTTTTTTAATGTGTGTGCCCACCTCTAAAACATCAAATAATTAGGGACGGAAGGAGTATTTTTTTACATTATTATGATACCAAATATGGAAAGTGAATCATAACAATTTTTATTCATGAAATAGTTGACTTATTTAATCTTGAAGTATTAATATAATATGGAATGTTAAAACATGAAATTAATTTTGGTCAGTTGATCAATAGAATATCGACATGCAGGTCGGGAGGTGATCTCTCTCTGTATGTCTGCACTTACTATGAAGTTACCATGAAATTAATTTCATGATAACCGGATCTTTATAATATAATGCAAAGTACTGTTATATTTCCTCAGTTTTATCTTAAGATAAATGTTTTCTTTATGTGACATGGATTTTACGACAAATATAATGTTATTTCTCAAAAAAATTGTTATTGTATAAGATATACATAATCAGTTACAACAAATATACCTAATTAATATAAAAATGTCACATTAATTTAAGACACTCTTTGATAAAAAAAAAAATAATTGAAATCCTAGATTTATCGTTATTAGATAAGTCTATAACTTCCTTTTATACAAAATGAGTTAAAAGAAAAGAAGGAAAATTATGTGCACATATTAGAAAGGGCATAAAAATAATTTTGCATACATCTGGATTCGGGTAATGTTAGGTCTTAATTTTTTAATCTCAAATGTGTCTCAAATGATGTGGCATTGAATAACACAAAAGATACTTTATGACATAATAATCACAATAAATTTAGTCAATTAACATAATAATAACACCACCAAGGTTTTTAGAACCGGATCGTTTATTGAACCAGAAAAGATATGGGGTGGACCGTGGATGGGTCATTGGTCCAACCAGTGGTCGAACCGTTATTGATCGAGTGACGTTATTAATATATAAAAATATATATATTATTAGTAATTAATAAAAAATTTAAAAATCTCATTTTTTTTTTATAAACTAGAACATAATAAAGATGAGTTATAATATTAATAAAGTGGTTAATTTTAATAATAATTTTTTTTTGGTAAAAAAAATAAAAACCGGGTCAACTAGGTCAATTAATCGGGTTTATCAGTTGGATCGGTAGTCAACGGGCCAACCCGGGTTTTGACCAAAACCGGGTCATTGGTCTAAATCAGACCGTTTCCGTTTTTTACCGGTCCAACCACCATCCGATCCGAGTTTTAAAACACTTAATAACACATCATTTAAAACAATTTTTGAGATAAAAAATTAAATAGTGATATATACACACACTAAATTGATTATTACACAGCTTTATATATCAAAGAGACTAAATTACCGTGAAATATTTAGGAGCCAATTAATATATTTGTCAACTGTTTGTTTTAATTGAAGTTTTTAAAATAAAGTTTACAATATCAAAAAGTTTGTAGCCTAAATAATTTTTTTATTTTCTTTGAATTTTAAATTTTATTTCAAGTCAAAATAAAATCTTTTGAATTAGATGAATTAGTAAATTATATTGTGGGTGCAATCTTTTTTTCCCTAATATTTTATGTATTCTAATCTTTAATACAAAATTTTAATAATTTATAAAATTAAATATATAAAATAAAAAAGAATGTTAGGAAGTAAAACTGTAAAAAGGTATCAGTTTAATAAAGTAGTTCAATTCAATATATGGTTGAAAATTAAGTTTTGGCTAGTGTACGAATCCTTTATATTATAAATATGATGTATAACAAAATTAAAATAAAATGAATAAATAATAAATAGTTAATTAATTTTATGTATATTAATAGTCTCTGATAAGATGTGCATATATCAACACCTAAAAAAATTAAAATATATTCTCATGAAAAGATTATTAATAGTGTTTCTGTATTTTAAAATGATAACCAAAACCTGTTTAATTATAAAATTTAGAACTTCTCGAAGGCACAACGCTAAGGATATTATGTCATTTAATGTTATTATTAACAAAAGTAAAGTTCATTTTGTGTAATAATCTTTTTTTTATATATAAATAAGATTGTTTTTATGAAACAAAGAGAATAACATGTGAAGATGTAACTCACAAAATTCCATCATTCAATTAGCAAGATTAAGGTTACGTTTGGATTGAGGAAATAGAATAGAGGAAGAAATAGAATAAAAATAATGTATTTGATGATTATTTTGAAGGATAAATCATTCTAATGAAATGAAAAATAAAATTCATTCAAACGGAATGAATATATGTGATAATTTTGTCATTATACGACAACACTCACCACCAATCCACCGCCAACAACCAAACATACACTTAAAAAATACTTTAAATTATTTTATTCTGTCCTCTATTTTATTCTTTCAATCCAAACACAGTAAAAGGATGATAAACTGAATAAAAGGTTTTATATGTCCGGTTAGCATAAAATGAATTTTATGTCCATTACAGTACAGACACAAATAAAAAAATAAATTCTCTATCTACATATGAATACTGTATTAATCATGAACTGAAGTTACCTTAAATTTCAATTCATACTAATCACTCCCTTATTTTGATGCAGCCTTGAAGGGCAAAAGGCAAAACAGGGACAGGGGGAGGGGGAGGGGGAGGGCGAGGGGGAGGGGGTGGGGGTTATTCAAAATTCAAATAATAAGAGGATAAAGGTCAATCATTGTTCTCGTTCACTTTCCTAACATTGTAGACCATAGTAATCATTTTGTCCAACTTAATCTCAATCATGGAGATGGAGGGACCTCAGGACGTCACGTATTTCGGGTCGTGGGCTTCCTGTGAACGGGTCGGGTTAAAATTGAGTTTTGTACTGTCTCATCTGTACCTGATTTTATCGGATTTAGATAATACTCGTCGAATTTTACCATTCACCTAACAAGTACTCAGTTAAATAATTATATAATTAAAGAAATTATATACTGACATAATAATTGGATATAAATACTTTATAATTTCACCTATTTATATTTTGACCCCAAATAATAAAAATAAAAATATCATGTCCAATGGGAGATTAAAATACAAATAGATAAAATTGTAAATCACTCGTATCTAATTTTCATGTCCACATAGAAAAGCTCCATGTTAAAATGATAATTTGACATAAGTCTCTCTCACTGCCTCACATGAAAGTAGGTCCTACTCACTACTGTTCATGAGAAATCATGTCAGTTTCCCCACCTAAATTCCCTATTTATAAACTTGCGGATATTAATATTTACTTGAAAAATATCAATTCCCATATTATGATGTTCACTATCTGATAGGGGATGCGAGTAACAGTACTCAACCAGAACTTCCATATATATTAATATAACAGAATTCATGCTAGCACAATAAACATTTTTGCACAAACTATGAACATTTTAAATGACCAAAAATAAACTATGAACATCAGTAACTCTGGACAAAGTTGGATGACTGAAAAGAGCATATGTTTGACTACATCCACAAGTTATAGAAAGTAAATAAACCAGTTCCATAAAAATAATATTTTCGACAAGAATAGTCTCGAGAAGGACAACAAATACCAGAAACCTAACTGACATCAACAAATACAGGTTCATCAATCTCTAACTGACATGATATGCAAAGGTTTTTCTAGCTTTATACAGCTACACTTTCTCTGAACTTCAAACCCCATTGATGCACTCAACAATTGTTTGATAATACATTTATGTAAAACTACAACATGCATGCAATAGGAGTGTTGAGGTGCTTTGGCTCTCTTGCTCACCTAATTTCTCAAAAAGTTGACATGCTCAAGAGTCACTGGCTATCAGCCTCACCTGGGCATTGACGGCTCCAATTGCCCATACCAGCTTTACGCTCCCCTCGCTTCCTCTTGTTCTTTGGAAAATGGAAATCCAAGGCTAAATGTGGTTTCGGAGTTGCATGCTCCTGAGAATTGGCATTTTTTGGCAGGTTGTCGGGTTCCAATGTTGGAAGGACTGGATTAATGGTGCTTTCTTCTTCACCAATTGTCTCAGGTTCGTGCTGAGTAATGCTATTTATGAGAGTATGTGTCTCAGCTTCTTCAGCTACTTGGTTGTGTATCAAGATGTTATCCAAAATCTGCAGATATTGTTTGATAAGTAATCATGTTTGTAAAAATAAAAATCAAAATAAAATCAAAAGGGGATGCTATTGCAGAAAAGAAAATTGCACAATGTACACAAAAATTAAAATCTCAAGTTGAAATCATATGAAGGGAACACCCTCTACGGGATCAAAATGCATATTGTGACAGAATTCAATCCTAGAAATGAGTGATTAAAAGGTAAAGGCAAACCCATCAGGATACTGACCAAATAGAGAAACCAATCCTAGAAATAGTAGCACACTGCCCGAAGTAACATTGGGTCATGTAATATAAGAAATCACCAAATAAATAGGTAAATGGACAAAGAAAAATAGTAATTACATAGAGAAGGCTTACATCTTCACACGAATCTCCAATTTGTGAGTAATGTTGAGTGACATCAGCAGAGGACAACAGTCCCACAGTGCTTTCAATTATATCTGGAATATCAATAGCCTCTCCAAAACTTGAAACTGCACTTTCAGGCAACACCAAATCTCCAAGATCATACTCGGATATCTGGTGAATTGGATCGTACAGACCTCGCATCAGCATTGTATCCCCATTGCAAGCAGAGAAAGTAGGACTACGTACAGAGCTTGTTTGTACATCACATGGCACAAGATGGCTCAAATTCTCAGAGGAAGAGAACTTTCCAGCAGTTTTGGACATAACTAAATCAAGTTGAGCCTTCAGCTTGTGCACACGAGAGTGTACTATTTCAATCTTCCAAAAGATCTGCTCTAGGGAATTATCTTTATCTTCAAGAAATGACCAATCACTATTAATTCCAAACTCACCATGGCTAGTGGTAGTTTGGTCTGCAAGCCCTAATCTCCAAAACAAGAAACAGCAGCTAGATTCAAACTCAAAGAAGCCATTTCACTTTAACATGTAAACAAAATGATGATAACAATAAGGATTGTAAGTTTGTCATAGACCTTATCAAACAGAAAAATGCGTGAAAGAGTTTCTCCCCCGGTATCTAGCGTCGATGCATAAGTACTTTAAACAGTTACACACAACTCTTAATTATTACCATTCGTCCATCTAATCATGTTAAGAGAACCCCTTGATGACTTGAAAATAATATTTACTATGCACTATAATATTACTAAGCACTCTATATCTATAACAGCACTGCTATCCAAGTGAATCAAAACAGGTGGTATTGGTTTACTACAAATAGGTAGCATCTCACATAACAAATCATGTAACCAACATGCTTTCTCACTAGCACAGGACAAGGCTATCAATTGCAGCTCCGTGGGGGATTTAGCAATTATTTGTTGTATTTGTTAACATACATATGTATGACGTCGTCTAAAGAATCTTTTTTGCTTCTTTTTTTTTTTCCCTTTTTCCCCTTACGAAGAGCCAATAGTTAATTTGAGGCAGCAATAAACACATAGGACAACAGATTGGACTAAATTGAGCTGATTGTTGACAGAAAAAAACATTACCATAAAAAAACACTTTCAGAAGTAAAAATTGATACAACTTTATCAATCACTTAGCTTGGATGGCACTCATCAGTACATGAAGAACATAAAACTAAGTTATAAACAAATCATTACTGCATTATTTATCAGAGCTTCAAATACTACACATCCTTTAAATGTACGACACATATTCAAAAACTACACACTCCGTAAATGTGCTACGCCATTTGAATTGGAAATTCAAGCCCTAGATCCATTATACACAAACACCAAAAATATATAAACAAGTGGGGGCGGGATCCGCGGGGAGGTGGGAGAAAATAAAGCATGTCATCTGAGTTTTTCATGGAGTTTCTTGTTCACAAATAAAAACACTTTCTTTTATTTATAACCTCCCTAAGAAAACCAACTAGTTGCTTCTACATATACAACTGGATGAGCTCTACCATCTTAAACACTTAAAAGGCAAACAAACACATTTTTATCGAGATTGAACATATTTACCCGTCAATGAGATGTTGTATTAGTATCCTCATAAGTTAGCACCGGACATGCTTATTTTATTCAGTTTGAATTACATAAGTCCACATATTTACTCCTCTTAATGAGATGATGTCATCTCTTTTATTGACCTCAGAAGAATATTTAAGACACATTGGAGGAAAAACAAAGATAAAGAAATTAAGACACTCAATATTCAAGATTTTTAGACCTTTATGTAGATTTCTGCATTGGTCAGTAAACAAAATTTTACCTGAATTACACAAATCATCAGCTATAGAAGTTCCATCTGGATCAGACCTCTTATTTCCTGTAAAAGGTCATATGCCAGATAGGGAAGACATTAGGATGGCTGGAATAAAAGAGCAAAGCACCGATACCATGATGCATAAGTGCAAAGGAGTTTTACCAATATAGGAGAAAAGCCTGTGATTTGACATATATGATTTTGGATCAATCGTGTCTTCTACTCTCTTTCGCTTCCTCCTCTTCATGACCTTTTTTCTGTGCCCTTGAAAAGTATATGGCAATGATCTCGAACCAAATCCTTCTACTGCAAATTGATCTAAACCCATTTGTTTTCTCTGATCAAGTGCAGAAATCTCTCTGTCACACTTTACAGCCTGGGATACAAATTCCTTTATTCTTAATTCTGTCCATTTGCAGCGCCACATAAGGGGGCGTATAAAGCTCCTCCAATGACTTGTCAGCTTCTTCTTCCTGAAAAATTGGATCCATAACTGGAATCAGAAACAGTGGATAAACAGAAGACCTATATGAATTTATGTATAACACTTGCATTTACAGTACACTTATGTATGAAGACCATTTTGTTCACATACTAGAGCAGACAAACCTGAACCCATTATCATAAATTCCAAGTAAAATATTTCCGATTAAAGTAATAAGGAAATTATCTACAAAAATGAGGATGACAAATGGAAGGCATTGGCTTGCAATGATAGTATTTCATTAATTGATGTTTTCCAAAAAGAAGAAATTTTTTCAGCCTAAGTTAATAAAATGACGAACTTTCAATATTTATTTATTCCTTTTTTCTTTTCTTTTTTTAAAAATAGCATAGAAGTTTCCACTATAAACTTTAAAAGTGATTGTATGTCATCATAACATCTAAAAATGATAAGAGTTCCCATCCAAACATATATCAGTATCCTGTAATAACTATCTACTTGTATGAGAAAAGTGTTCCATACAATTTTTTTAAAATTTTTATAAATTATTGAAGTTGATGTTTGAGTCTTACTAAATAATAGCTGTCAAATGATAGCTTGGGTATAAATTAAAATCAAAGTTGAGATAAGGACATTTGAGACCCATAGAATTTTTGGTCAACCCAATTATTTATAGCCTGGAAAGTGATAGACCAGCTCGGTCATAGATCCCTTGCTTCTTCCAAGGGGTGTCTAGAGTGGAATTTTTACTTTTGGGTTGTTAGTTAAAAACATCACATGACTATTTGTCAACATGAGGTTAAAAAAAGTAATCAACTTGACTTTAGCCATTAGCAGACAACTAGAAAATTATATTCATTACAAGTCAGTGCAGGGGCACACTTCAGAAAACCCGAATGAGAATTTATTGGTTGTTGGTTCCAGTATATAGTCAAGTTATATTAAATAAATCGTGCCTATGACTATTTGGTGCATGTGGTAAATTACAGAAACAATGGAGCGAGAGCAGCAAGAGGATATTACAATCTTCATAGATTGCTAGCAACCTATGTCATTTGGACTCTTCACTTTGCTCTAAAGTACTTGCATCCAACACTCGACAATCAAACAAGATATGGGTGCTAGACATTGCATTTTAGTGTAAAAAAATTGACAAAATTGAGGAGTATCTATGTCAGACTCTTTAGAAAACTTGTATGATCTGACACTCCATCCAATCCATGTAACTTAGTTAGCAATAGTACAAAACCATACTACCTCCATTTTCAGTCCACCTTCACAATAGTGTTAATAGGCATCTTTCAACTTTTTGTTACTGAGAGTGGAGAATTGAAATCAAGCTCAATGCTAAACCTTCTACTAACAAGACATGTGATGGGGACTCCAAGTCAAGAACAAAGAAGAGATTTTTTATATTTATTATTTGGAGTTTTTATTATGTTTAATATAAAAGTAGTTGATATGATTTATGTATTTTATTTATTAGTGGAGATTTAGGATATTAATTAGTGATTAAGAATTATTAATAAGGGTATTTTAGTCGTTTAGTATTTTATTATTTCCCAAGTAAAATTAGGGTTCAAGTCTCTTTAAATAGTGATGTAATCCTCACAAGTTATTTAGACTACAAAATATTGATATTGAAGTTGATTATTTTATTCATATCGTAGAGGTATCCTACCGTAAAGGTATTTATCCATCTTGATGTTGATATGTGGAGTTAATAGACTTGAGAGATTCTAGTAGTTTATTTTATAATCTATTGTCCCAAACATCCAATGTCTCAAGCCACTAAAAAATTGATTGCTGAAGCAAAAGAGTATATTAGGTTTCTTGACGATGAAAGTGACCGAATATACTACCTTATTAATACATGTGGTCATAGATATTTGTAACACAAACAGGAAAATCTTAGATGGGATATGGTTGATGCGCAAGATTACCTTGGAAAATTGGAACGTCGATATCAAGATGAACAAAGGAAAGTTGAAGCAAGGAAACGTCAACAAGCTGAAGCAAGGAAAAATCAACAAGTTAAACCAAGAGAACTTCAAAAGGCTGCACAAAGACTGATTTCTATATGTTCTTCTTTAAAAGATGACATATCTTCTATAAAAGAAGGCCTTATTGACTTGCGGGCACATCTTCAAGCAGAGCAAGAGAAAGAAAAAGAAAAAGAGAATGTTCCAAATTTTGGGGCTACAATTGTGACGCGTCCATGAAAATTCTTGAAGTTCCAAAAGTTAAACCAGAGCTTATGTATAAGGAACAAATTGAGGAAACATCCAACGTTACTTTTGAGTTTTTCGTTACTGAAGAAAGGATGATTCGAGAAGTTGATCCAATCCAAGTTGACATTGTTGACTTCGTTGTTCCAGAAAGCTTATTTTCAGCACCTTTGAATACGAAAGCGATGCTCTCATCAATTCTCTTTCCAAAAATTTTTGAGCCTTACTGCGTGGTGATGTTTTCAAAGGTGTTTCAAAATGTTCTTCCGTTGCCGAGGAGTTCATTGCTTATTCTCTCATATTATAGAACTCGAGGTCGAGTTTTCTCCACAAGAGGAGAATGATGGGGACTCCAAGTCAAGAACAAAGAAGAGATTTTTTATATTTATTATTTGGAGTTTTTATTATGTTTAATATAATAGTTGATATGATTTATGTATTTTATTTATTAGTGGGGATTTAGGATATTAATTAGTGATTAAGAATTATTAATAAGGGTATTTTAGTCGTTTAGTATTTTATTATTTCCCAAGTAAAATTAGAGTTCGAGTCTCTTTAAATAGTGATGTAATCCTCACAAATTATTTAGACTACAGAATATTGATATTGAAGTTGATTGTTTTATTAATACTGTATAGGTATCCTGCCGTAGAGGTATTTTATATATCTTAGTGTTGATACGTGAAGTTGATACACTTGAGAGATCTTAGTGGTTTAAACAGAGTTTAAATCCTAGTTTATTTTTCGTCAATTCTTCAGATCTGTCTTGCATCAATATTGGTAACGGAAAAGTATTATCTTCCACTCACACACTCCCGGATCCATTAAGTGGTAGCAGAGTATAGGAAAATCTAAGACTTTATGTTAAGAATGACAAAAATTTCAACTTGCTCTAATAGCTGAACAACTTGATCTTCTTTTATTGTATAATTTAATTTCATAGAAAGCTTCAGACGAATCAGAAAGTAGTGTAGAAGTGAAATTATTTAATGACGAATATGTTATAGATCTTTATCAGAAGATTGTTCCACGAATTGGAATTCTCCGCCCAGCTTTTATGTTTTTTCCAGAGTGGTGAAGTGAATGTCACAATAGGCTTACACTATTATAGATACTTGTATTTTATAATGGTAGTTGTATGAGTCTCATATTTCTCTAATATAATTCTTCTCTCTCTCTCCACATTCTCTCTCTATTCAATTATCTAATTACCTCCTTCCCCTCTCTCTAACCAAGTCACCATTTCCAATGCTTACAAGTTAATTCCCTTGACGTTGCCGGAGTTTTGGATTTTTTTCTAGTGTTCAATGAAAGCTTGCACCAGTCGCTTCAAATGCCTCACAATTGTTTGACAAATATCCAAGATAATCTAGTAATGAGTTTGAGCCTTCTAAGTGAAGTTATTTACCCATAACCCAAAATCCATAAGATGAAGGTTGTTGGACAAATTGTCAAGATCAATCTTATGATATATTAGGAAAGATATTCAATCTGCAAAAGATTTAGCATTATTATTTCGTTGGATTTGATCACATTCTTCCTGTAGCCTACAACCATGAACAAATTTATACTGTTGTAAAGGAGCTTTGGTATTAATTAGGATTCTGTAGACATATTAAGAGTTTTTTCTTTACTATGTAAAGTGATACAATCTTCAATCTTAAAGAATAAAGTTTAATATATTGTTTGATAAATTGAATTTGTATCATTGTGACCCTTTGGCATTATTGTTCTTCCTTTTTCCCTTCTTTCTCCTCATTTACCCATCCCTAAACCCTTCTAGACCTTATCATACATACAAAACCTTGGTCTACAAGCTTCACCACTTGTGATGGGGACCACTAATCGAGAGCAAAAAAGAGATTCTTATACTTTTTATTTGGAGTTTTTATTATGTTTAGTGAGAGTAATTAATGTAATTTATTTATTAGTGGGTATTTAGGATATTTATGTTTATTAAGAAAAAATAATATTTAGTTAGGATTTTAGTTGTTTTGGTACTTTTATTGTTCCATAAGTAATATTAGGGTTTTATGGTTTTGATTCTCTTTAGATAATGTGTAGTCCCCACAATTTACTATTGAGCATACTATTGATTATTGATATTAAGCTATAAGTTAGTTTCCTCTCTTCTGGGGTTGAGGAACCCTTACGATACTGATGTGCGAGCATCACCCAAGTAGATGATCCTTGGGGTAGTGAGGTGCAAAGCCTTACCAAGTTAATTTTCCCTTGTTTCTTTTAATTATCTTTGTTCCAAAAAATTTCCTACATCAACTTAGCCTTAACATTGAGGATCAAAAAGGGCATAAAACAAACATTTTTTCAAGCCGTGTATTGAGAAGGTAGCTTCATTCTTGTACTGAAGAGGAGTAAAATGCTCTTTAGGGAATGGTGACTTATGTCCTCCTTTGCAAGTTTTGCAGTCAATTACCAATGCTTTAGTGCCCCATCACCTTTACAAGATGAAATGAAAATGATGAGATGCATGGTTACATGAAAAGAGAATTTGACCATTGCAGATGGTACTCTAGTTTTTCCGAGTCAAGTACTGCATTAGGGAAATTAACAGTTACATATATTCTATATTTGTTTACAAATACACTCCTCTGGACCTAAAAGAAGGGTACTACTTCTTCGATGGCTGTTTTCTCGAACATTATGGTTTGCATAGGAAAGATTCTGGCATAATATTTTTCAGCAACTTTCCTCGATAATAAACTGTAGTTAATGAAAAAGATTATATATGTGTCCCTATGCAAGCTAAAAGTCGATAAAAATAAATAAATACCCTTTTCTAAGGAAGGAGGGAGACTGATTTTATGAACCATAATCATTATGCAATCATATTAACAACCATAGTTTTTTTCCTTTTGACAAGTAAATACAAATCCACTAAAGACACCAAAAAGGGCAAACCAGATCACACAATTAACAGGTTCCTAACTGTTTAGATTTTCTACCAAAATATTCAAAATAAAGTGTTGGGAAAATGATATCACACCTCATTGGGAACATGGTATTAAAGTCATCGAATGCAGAAGCAAAACCATTGTCACCATAGAATTGTGACTCAACTTCAGCATCACTCAATCCAGAACAATTCTCATTTCCGGATATAGTGTCAGCAAAAGAGCTTGAATACTCCGTTGCATCTGTATCTTCCACTTCAGGCACTCTTATGTCACTACTCCTTGTAAATTCATTTACATTTACTGCAACATCCTCTTCGAGCTCCAGACCCTTGGTTTGCTCATCTGACAGGACTTCCATTTCAATGATGGCTTCCTCAGACATTATACACCTCAAACCCTTTCCACGGGAATCTGTCAATATCCTAGAGTTCCCCCTACCTGCTGCCATATTAGAGCTGGAATTTTGTTTACTATCTGGATGTTACTCTGCTAATGGTTGAGCATGAGGAGCCATGCCACAGCTCGTTCACTCAATGAATCAAACTGGAGGGGAAAGAAGATCCTTCAGAATAAGCCTAAACAAATATACAAGTTAATTAACAATACTAAATTCGTTCAGCTCAAGTAGTCAAGTCATTATTCTATCCAAATTTTCATTACAAATATCAGGAGCATCTTGTGGGCCAATGTGGTGATTGGAGTGTTTGAATTTTGAAATTTTATAGGGAACTGAAACAATAAATAATTTATATATTTCATGAAGTACTTTACAGCAATTGTTGGATGAGTACAAAGAAAGGGCAACTAAAAAATTACATGCGTCTTTCTTAGATATACAGCTTGGTTTATTTCAAAATAAAACTTGATGAATTCTACTCGGTGATGATGGTAAAATATATTTTAAACTTCAAAATGATGGTAAAATATATTTTTAAACTACAAAATGTTAGAATCTTGAAAACTTCAAATTTGAGTTACCTAGCCACAACAATTCTTAAGAGGTGAAAACTAAGACCAGAATTGGCAGTCAGTTTAATTGTACAAATCAAGAAAAAGACGGTTCACTTTGTTGTTATCTCAAATTCAAATTCCCAAGAATGAGGAAACAAGGTGGAGGGTCTTCAACGAAATAAAGTTTAAAATGAAGCCTGCTCTAGTGGCATTGCGTTTGAAAATATTATTTTCCTTAGAACTAACAATAAGTTTCCTCAATTTTCTATAAAGACTAACCGTTTGCTATCATTTCCCCTATTTCTTCATGGCAGTCAACTATTTGCATCCTAATTATAGACTTAGAACTAACAATAAGTTTCCTCAATTTTCTATAAAGACTAACCGTTTGCTATCATTTCCCCTATTTCTTCACGGCAGTCAACTATTTGCATCCTAATTATAGACGCAACACCTCAAAATCACTCATTCTTTTCAGCATCCACACTTAGAATTAGATAAAAATAAGGAGGCACAAAACATCAGATTCAAAGAATAAAAAACAAACTAGCCTTTTAAAATATTTCGAAAGTTTAGTGAAGCAATTTCTTCAATATTCCCAAACACATTCAAACATAAAAAAAACACAATAATTACTTGTATGATCTACCATTAACCCAGCAAACAAAACCAATAATTGACAACAACCCAACTTCAAGTAACAAACCAGGTCTCAAAAAAAATTAACCCACCATGTGTTTTGGTATTTTTGTGAGAGAGATTGTGAGTGATCAGCAAAAGTGAAAGGGATAATTAAGCTAGTAAACAAAATGAAGAAGCATGCATGCCAACATATTGATACATGTACAGTAAATAACACCACCAAGATGACCATATTTCCAAAATTATGAAACCAAACACACAAAAATACCACTAACTTTTACAAAAAGAACGCAAAATACAGAAATTTGACCAACATTGATCCTAGCTATACAAAGAACAGCATCAAAACCTTAAGCTAGCTTTTAGCAGAATACCCACATAGGAATTATAGTATAGATAAATCTCATGTAGAGAGAGATAGTTTGCCAGAAAATTATGAAGTAGAGAGTGGGAGGCTCGGCGGCCACAATGAAGCGTTGTTGTAAAGAAGTAAAGTGGACGTTATATATACTGTAACCTAACAATACCATAAATAAATTAGAGTAAATCTACAGGCGGCCGGTTTCGGCCGGTTATTTTTTTTCAAATAAATAGCAATTTGGTCTGTTCGGTTGGTTTTGAATTTTTGGTAGTTCATCCGGTTTTGATTGTGAAATGTGGGGACAAACAATCTGATTTATTTAACAAATAATTAAATTCAAAAAATTTAAAAAGCATTAGAAAATACTAATAAATATTGCAAATCGATATCCGTATCAATATTTTTATAATTGTAGCTAGGTCTCAATAAATAACAGGACTCAAAAACAAATCAATTCATCTAAACTCAAAAACACGATAGACAATGAAAATGACGTGAATTTGTATATCATAAAAGTTTAAGAAGTAATAATAGAAAGAAAATCGTTATTTTCACAACAAAAAATAATATTTTTACATGAAAAATGTCTTTATATATCTTATAGCGACGGTTTCTACCGTCGCTATACATATATAATAGACAATTTTTATGTGAAAAATATCAAAAAATATTGTGAAAATATCAATTTCTTAATAGAAATTAGATTTTCATATAGTTATAAAACTCCTTTACTTCATATGGGACACACTTTTTAACCATATACTAATATTAATTTGGTTAAACAACGAGTCTCACATACGAAAATATTAAAAGTATTACAGAAAAATCAATTACAAACAAATATTAATATATGATTAAACAGTGGGCCCCACATGCAGAAATATTAAAAATTGCTACGGAAATATCAGCTCTCTTTAATTTATTCGTTATCTCAAAATGACGATATTTGTGTAACATTAGAAGGGGAAAATAAATCATTTTCTCTCATGTATTTTCTCTCTCGCTCTTTCTCCTAAAATGAATAAATAAATTAAAAACCCAAATGTATGTATCAACTATCATGTATCTTTCCCCAAATGCAAGTAATTCCAAAACACAAAATGATTATTCTGCAATTCTAATTTTTAAATATATAAATATAAAGTTTTAAACATATGTAATATATATTATTAGAATAATATGTTAGGGGTCTCAAATTTTTGATTTCAAATGTGTCTCAAATGACATGACATTTAATATTTTAATAATTTATTGTCTAGCCAATCATATGAGATCTACTTAACCAGTGTCATAGTGGCACATCATTTGAGATACTTTTTAACAGGGACGGAGCCAGGATTTATTCTTTAGGGGGGCCAAAAAAAAATTTAACAACATAAAATATATTCATCATTAAAAAATAAAATTTCACTATTACAAAACATATTTTTACTAAAACAAAAATAATATAGTAATATAATTTGCTTTGACAAAGATAATAAAACATAGCAAAAAAAGTCTTTTAAAACATATCAAAGTTTCGTCAGAACTTGAGGGGATCGTAACCTTACAAAATTTTTAAACCAAACCAAATGTATAAATGAGTTTTATATAATTTTCAAATTTTGGGGATGAATCTTACAAAAATTTTAAATCTTGGGGGTAAAAGTGGCCCTTTCCAATATGCATGTGGCTCCGTCCATGCTCTTTAAGACTAGAAATTGGAGAGCCCATATTATTAATTTTATTTATTCATGCACTGACCACGAATTTTATGAACAATATGATGGGTTTCACCATGCATATATATTAATGTATTTGAAAATTATTAGAATTAAGTAAAGTTGAGAAATATTGTGAATTGTTAAGGTCATATATATTTCGCCAACTTCTAATTAAATACATGCTAGCTTCCTTTGAACTTACCGCATTGGCATTACTTGACATCCAAGTATACTTGTATGCATGTATGATGCGGGGATCGGCCAATATGGTCCAGGCATGAAACCACCAAGTTATCATGAATTGAGAGTTCATATACTAAAAAAATAAGTTGATAACTCAAAAAAGATGATGAAGGACCATCAGAATGAATCGAATAAAAATGGTTGTTATATTATGTGTGATGGTTGAAAAGACGAGAGAGAGAGGACTTTGATTAACTTTTTTTGTTAAATAGTCCCAAGGATAGTATGTTCGGACTCGGTTAGCATGAATTTGATTTATCAAAATTATCGATCAGTTGAAGTCTATCGTGCCGACACATCATTAGCAGTTAAATTAATGGGCGAGATTCAACAATTTCGCACAGCGTCATTTGGCAAAGTAAATTCGAATAAATCGGATGCAGCGAAGTAATTGACTCAAACAAGGGAGATTTATACATGACCCATCCAATTTCAAATCAATTGATGTCTGAGTCTGACCGTTGCATAGCAGGGACGGTGAGTGAAGATCGAGATGTGGTAGGAGAATCCGGCGGGAGATTTGGCGCCAATTATTCCTTTTCCCCCTTATTTATAGCATTATAGGATGTTTCTTTCCTTTCCACCCAAGTTCTTCTCCTTCTTATTAAAAGCAGATTGCTTCAATATGTCTCATCAACCTAGTTTTAATCAAAGTTATTCTACGTATCAATTCTTATCCTTATATAAATACATCACAGCCTATCCTTCAACTCAATCAATTTCAAATCATTTAATTAATCTGGCTTCCAAACACACTCAATTTTAATCAATTGAAATCAATTTGATTTCTAACATAGTTAAAAATCAATTAATTAATTTGTCTTCCAATTTGATTTCTAACAGAAACTCAATTAATTTCATAGCCTATCCTCCAACTCAATCAATTTCAAATCAATTAATTAATCTGGCTGTTAAAAATCAAGTAATTAATCTGTCTTCAAATTTGATTTCCAACAGAAACTCAATAAACTCAATTAATTTTAAATCAATTAATTAATTAACACACCCAATTTTAATCAATTGAAATCCCACATACAACCCAATTTTAATCAATTGAAATCCCATATACAATTGATATTAGCCATTAATACATAATATTAACCATTAATACATAACAAAAAACCATTAATTCAGTTGCCTTTTCCAATCCAATAGCTTTTCTTTTTCTTTCATCTTCAAAACTGCCACACGGATTCATGCTATACAACATTGGATTACAATTAAGATACAGAGTTAAATCAATAGACAATCCAAAAGACAACACTCACTATAGCCATAAATATTAAAATTGGTAACATATAACGGATAATAGACAATCCAAAAGACAACACTCACTATAGCCATAAATATTAAAATTGGTAACATATAACAAATAAGAATTGATGACAAAAAAAAAATACTCATTAAATATAAAATACCTATAAATACTACTATCACATAAACAAAAAACCCAATACACAAATAATATCATACAAAATACTAAATAATGGATATCAGGTAAATAATTAGTTTGTTTTTTTAACTAATATATCCTTCCTATTTTGCATGTTATTTTTAAATTTTTATGTGTTTTCATTTATTTGCAGATCTATACCAACAAAAAACAAAGGGCAGAACAAACGCCAAATTATTGAAATAAGCGATGATAACAGTAGTGACAATGGTGGCTATGGATATGCCAAGAATGTAAGGATCGAAGAAACTATTGTTACGCTACAAATAAAGATCGAAGCCATGAAAAAGAAGATTCAGAAAATTGAGCAACAACTATTAGTTTGTTTTTTTAACTAATATATTCTTCATATTTTGCATGTTATTTTTAAAATTTTATGTGTTTTCATTTATTTGCAGATTTATACCAACAAAAAACAAAAGGCAGAACAAACGCCAAATTATTGAAATAAGCGATGATAGTAGTAGTGACAATGGTGGTTATGGATATGCCAAGAATGCAAGGATCGAAGAAACTATTGTTACGCTACAAACAAAGATCGAAGCCATGAAAGAGAAGATTCAGAAAATTGAGCAACAACTGAATGATCTTAAATAAAATGGGTTATCGCATCAAAAGTGGAACTGTGGAAGTAATAAAATAGCAATAGCAACATATTTATACATGTAATTGCTATGACATGCAAAAGAAAATTGAAAAATTTATATGAAAAAAAAAAATTATTATTATGAAAAATCTTTCTCATTCTAATTTTAGAAAATTATACAATCGAAAAATAAACTAGCCCGTGCATTGCACGGGCTATCAACTAGTTCCTTTAATTGCACCTTGCACTCAACTCAACGTTCGCACCCTGCACGTTCCACCCAATTCAGTGCTTCCGATCATCCCAAATATTGTTATTGTGGAAAATTGGCTCAATTGAAGACCGCTTGGACTGTACGAAATTTGGGGCGCCAATTTTATGGATGTGCTTATTGGAGCCCGCTATCTGTATGAATTTTTATTTGTTCCTTTATGAATACTTGATACGTACATACTTATAATCTATTTATTAGTAAATACTAATAAAAATTAATAATCTGATTTTGCTGATTTTGTAGATGGGACTTACTTATGATTTTTTGAAGTGGATTGATCCTTCTTTATGTAAGAAGGGGAAGGAAATTATTCCTAGAATTTGGAACAAACTCAATGAAATAGAGACTGAAAATAAGACCCTTATTGTTGATTTGAAAGCTTGTCGTGCCCATGAAAAAAATGGCAGTAAAGCAATTTCATGAAGCGGTTCAATATGAAGGTGATTTACAAAGTCAGGTAATTGACATTTTGAAATTATTGTCCAACTATAAGAAAGAGAGACATGTGCTCTATGGGTTGGTTGGAGCTTTGTTTTTGTTTGTGGTTGTCTTTATTGTCTCTACATGAAGAAGATGGTCGTTGTTAGTGGCTGGTTTTGGGGTTATCATCTCTTTATGAAGATGGTTGTTGGTGGCTGATTTTTGGGTTATTTAGTAGTCAGTTTTTGAGTTAACCTTGGGCTTATAAATGTATACTTTTGTTGATAAAATTTGAAGGTTATTGATGTAAAAATTAGAAATAAACTACTGACTTATGGGTATTTATGTAAGCTAATGACTGTCAAAATGTAAGGAAAAGTTTCGAGCTAATGTTATTATATTTAGTATTTGTGACTTGACTTGGATTATATTAATGTTAGTAATTTTATTATGTTTGATTTGGCATTGGTAATGTATGTGAATGTTTGATCAGAATTGGATGGTTATTTTGGTGAGTTTTTATTTACTTTTTTGGAGTGTATGGCCGTATACTGTTTCACAGTTTTTAGAAATTAATTATTTAGGGAGTGTATGATCCATACAACAATGGTTGCACTGTCTTAAGCTTGGACATAAATGGCATTGTGTATTGCTTAGTTGTTGAGAGATTGTTGTGTAAATTATAATACTTGAAGGCAATGTAATTGCAGCAATTAGTTTTGGTTGAACTTTGGCTTGAACTAAGCTTTAAGAATCTGCAGAGTTGAGTTTTTCTCTATTATTGTGGTCCAAGCATGGACATGGCTGATGCAATTCCTTCTTTTTGTCTAAAAAGTACTTTATGCTTTATGATTTATAAACTATTTTGAATGAGTTCGCTTACTAATGTCATTTGAGTATACTGAAGTTCATATGTTATCTGCAGAATACAAGTTTAATAAGCAAATCAGTCAGTTCATATGCAACAGCAACTTGCAGTTTCTTCTTAGTGATTTTCATTGCAAAGCTTTATAGTGATCAATAAATTCATTACAACTTCATTTGTAGTTCAGATTTGATGTTTTGAGTTTGTATAACTTACAAGTTATATACAATCAAACAAATAAAGAAGAATAAAAATAATTCTCATGAACACAAACAAATTGAAATACTGAACATAAACAAATTGAAATTGAAAGAAACTGACATGTTGTTATTCACACTACTAGAAACAAGGGTAAATGATTTTCCAAATAAAATTGGCAATAGTCCAATTCCTTGCTCATCACCATGCCTTCCCAATGATGAGTGTCCACTTCCTTGTTCATCACCATGCCTTCCATTTGATCCAGAGCTCCATCTCGTCATCTGTCCATGGTTTAAAATTATATAAATTCGTGTACATATGCAATAAGTATGCATATTTATATTAGCACTCATTAACACTAATTCAATATGTATATTTATATAATATTGTTATCAATACCTCGACCTTTTTACTTCCATTTTTTTTACCTCTTTTTCCCTGCCATTTTTTCTAACCAACACTTTAGTCGTGACTGACCCTTATGTGATCTCGACCTTTTTTTGATTCCTCGTACTGTTGCCCCTTTTGGAATTCCTAATCTTGCAGGTATATTAAATGTAATGGAATTAACAGCTATCTCATGACGGTCCACTTCATGAGAATCATTGTTTTTCTCTTGTTGGATGTTTGTTTGTCTATTACATATTTTTTCAACACGTAAAGATAGCTCACTAATTGCTTTATTAACCATTTTCGTTGCCTCTTCACATTCTGCTGCTCGATGAGCAATCTTAACTAGATTTGGAATTAACATTCGATACCGACTGCCTAATTTTAGCTTTGGATCTCCCTCTACCTCTCTTCCATAATTGTCTTTTATCTGCCTATTCCTCGCAAACATTGTCCATCTTTTCAAGATATATTTCTTTGGAACCAATTTGATATTCATAATGTCCAAATTTTACAATGTATGAGAGCATAAGATACCTTTTGTGTCAAACATTTTACATTTAACACACAACTTCTTCAAGTAGTAGTAGAATTTTTATAACAGATTTAAGTATTTTATCGCTCCCAAAGTAACTTACTACGTATTCGAATTGCCCTTCCTCCTTCCCCTCAACTAACTTTATAACAAGGCAAAGTGACTTATCAAATTGTTCTTTGAATTCAAAAAATATTGTAGGGGTATAGTGAATGAAAGCTTCATTCAACATTGGTGTCCTCTTCACCCTGCCATATTGTACTCTCTCCCTTGCCTCATACTCGACCTCCAACTCTTTATATCTCTTAGCCTCAAGTAGCTGGTTGAAATGTGTGAAGAATTGTACCAAATTAATTTCTGAGCTTAAGTAATCTTTGATATCTGCGTTCAAGCTCTCACTGAGTTGTGTACTCCTCATTCCCAAAGTACAAGCCTTGTTAGTATAACATCTTGCCCATTTTTCTTTCAATAAATATGTACATTGCATCCACTCATTTGACTCAATTTTATACTTGGCAATCATTTCAGTCCAAGCATTTTCAAATGAGGACTCATCATCATATTGATAGACACAATTCATAAATGTTTGTAGAAATTCTTGACTATTTTCTTTCATCACGCGGGACATACGCTTAACATAATTTTGAGCAACATGCCAAGTACACAACCCATGATATGGGCCTGGCATTGTTGATGATAATGCACTTGCTATTGCATGATCTTGATCAGTGAATATTGTAATGGGTTTCTTCTGGGACATGGCATCCAAAAAAATACAAAACAACCACTCAAACGACGGCGTTGTCTCATCATACATTAATGTTGTACCAAATATGACAGCTTTCCTATGGTGATTAAAACCTGCAAAAACACCACAAGGTCTATATGAGCTATTTATTTTATAAGTGGTATCAAAAGTAACGACCTCCCCAAATTGAGCATAATCGATTATCATCTTTGCATTTGTCCAAAATATATTTTTTATCTGCTCATCGTTGTCTAATTGAACTGCATAAAAGAATGACGGATTTTTAGACAACTACTTCTGAAAGTACGTACAATAAAAGGCTGGCAGCTTCACCGTATTTCATATTTCTTTGCCTTTTTGTTTGTAAATGATTCTTCTAATCTGATCTTGTGTGACCAACACAATCCTTCCCGCCAGTTTATCTAGACATAAACTCATGGGTTTGTTAAGATTTTATTCCAGAAATATATGCTAATTCCATCTCAATCGCTTGTGTTTTGGCTACATCCCATTGAGATCACATCAAATGAACGCATTCAGGAATGTGCAATAAGTGATTGTGATTCTCATCAAAGCTGTTGGCAACGTACTTTTGTTTTATCAAGTACTACATTCATTTTTGCTTGACAATTGAATCTACTAGGTCGTCTAACTCTCTTTTTCTTGCCCTTTACTATTATTTCCATCTGCTCACCCTCCTTCGAGCATGAATATCTTCTTGAAGTAACTACACCAAGCTTGTTTTTGTTCACATATTGTTTCCTCACACTAAATCCTAACTTTCTTCCATAATTATTATAGAAATTAAACGCATCCTCCTCCGAATCAAATTCTTGTTCTATGAAAGAACTTTCAGTAAGTGAAACAACTTCTGAACTTCTGTCATCCATTTAGTTCTTTCTATGTTTGATCTGTCAAAACAAATTAGATCGTACAAACATCATATACATAACAATATTAATTAGTAGAAGTTGAAGAACGATTATCTAACTACTAGAATTACTAAAATTCAATCATTAAACTTAGACTTGTATTATAATATTTGCATTACAATAACTAATTCTCTAATTCCACTTCACTAACTTATTTTTAATCAACTTAAATTCTTTTTACATTTTATAACCATGAATCAGTCATTACATATTGAACTTTTTTCCAATGCCCAAATATTGCATATAATTCATGATTTATATAAACCAACAGATTTACTAAATATTCAAATCTATTGCATCAACATTTCTTTATAACTTCATTACTGTTATATATTGGAGTTTATTGCATCAACTATTTCTTTTTAGCATCACAACTATTGTTCAACTCATTTATATATACTAACCTCAATATAGACTTTATTCTTCCTTGCACCACCTGTTGGTGAATCGAAGACAAGAATGAAGAAGCTCTGTTTTTAGATGAATCTATTCTCAATAATGAAAAAGTTCTGTTTTAAATCAGTACATTTATTATTTGAATTCTTGTTGCTCTATTTTACATGGTTGCTACTAAGTGCCTTCCAATCTCAAGAAGCTCTGTTTTACATGTTTTACTATGGTGCCAAATCTCCCGCCTGACGTCAATCATCGTTTGTCAGTGCCGATTATAAATCTCCCCTTGTTTAAGCTGATTACTTCGCTGCATCCGATTTATCCGAATTTGCTTTGCCAAACGACGCCGTGCGGAATTGTTGAATCTCGCCTATTAATTTAACTTCTAATGACGTGTCGACATGATAGACTTCAACTGACCGATGGTCTTGATAAGACAAATTCATGCTAACCGAGTCCAGTATGTTCATTGAATCTGTTAACACTGTTGTTTAAATCGAAATCGGTCGATTGAATCAATTAACCACTTTTGGTGAAAATTTGGTAGATTCGGTTGATCATCGATCGAACCGGTGGTTCAACCGATAAATACTACAAGAAAATGGTCCAACAATGACCAAGAATTGCAGCTACCGTCGTTTCCGGTCGTTAAAATTATTACAAGCAACCGCTGGTAACGACCAAACTAAAATCTAGTCGCTAATAAATATCAACGACTGCATGCGATCGCTGATTTAATTTTACCACCATAAATTTGGTGCAAATATTAGTGGGAAGGTTTGTTGAGACCAAAAAATATAAGCAATCACGCGACGGTCGCTAATACATCCACGTTATTAAAAACTAGTCATTTTTAATCTAATCAGATCTTGGCAGTCGAGCAGACTAGCAGACGAAAGGGAAAGAAAGAAAAAGAAGAGGAGCAAACCAGCAGACGAGAGAAGGAAATAATGAAAAAGAAAAGGGCGGTTTTCATTGCCGAAGCTGCCGCCAACCAACACTGAAATTAGGTATGAAAATTTTGCTTGTATTAGTTGTAATTTTAAGGAAAATGTTAAATCTCAGTAATATTTTTACGAAAAATTAATAGGATGTTGAATCTCAGTAATATTTTACTTGAATTTTATCTATTGCTATTTGTGTTGTAATTGATTTCCTTAATTATAAGGATGTTTTGTTTGCAGACTCTTTGAAATTTGTATGTATTTATAGTAATATTATGGGTAAAAGTCTGCATATTATGTTTTGTTAGATGATTAATGTGACGCCCCCAAAACAGGTATACATCACCCATCTTGAGTCGTCAAATACATGGTACATAAATCAAATACAAACTTAATTATACAACTGTCGGGTAATATACGACAAAACATAGCTGAGAGTTTAAACAAGAATATTGCTTTCTAGAAAATATCCACTCTCAATGGAGTCCTCATTACAATTATTATCACACTATTTCACAGAATAGTGAGGACTACTAAAGCCACTTATCCTGGACCATCACTCTATTTCCTGACTCGTCCCAACTATATTCTCATTTCCTGAAGAGAACAATGAAAGAAAAGGGTGAGCTCAACTAGCCCAGTAAGAAATATTATGACTAAGATAATGCAGAATAAATTATCCTTAGCCTTCAACAGTATAACAACTGATAGAATATAATAGACAACAAGTTTTAGATCAACAACTGCAGCGAAATAAGCAATTCATTAGAAGAGTCAAGTAAAACAAAATGTCTACTATCTCCTCTAGATTAAAAGTCCATTGGTTAATATTTCATTCATGTAATACTCATGAATAGTTCTTTGTTATACCCAAGACAAAAAGAACTCTCATCACCTGTCTTCACCTGAACCACCAAAGATTATAGTTAAATCCATAATTCATATTTATAATCATGTAAATCAACAGTTTCTCCTTGCCACAAATGCTTAATAGAACGTTTACTCAATATCCTTACCCCAAAGGCTAAAGATATTCAAATGTAATAACAATGATCATACCAATCAGTTATCTACCTTTGTAATACGGGCCAAAGATATTCAACAATTAAACCAATGGTCATGATTATACCAATCAATTGTCTGTCAGTGCACTATGGCCAAAGACATTCAACTATTAACTAATGGTCATGATCCTGCCAATCACATCATCAAATTATACATGCACTACGGGCCAAAGATATTCGTTATTATCACTAGTGGTCATGATCATGTCATACACCTGTCCATCTTTGCACTACGGGCCAAAGCTATCAATCAACAGTAAGTCTTTGTACGTAAGTCAAAGATATACTATGACGCCCCCAAAACAGGTATACATCACCCATCTTAGGTCGTCAGATACATGGTATAGAACTCAACTACAAACTTAATTATACAATTATCGTGTAAAATACCACGAAACATAAGCTGAGAGTTTTAACATAAATATTGTCTTCTAAACAATATCCACACCAAATGGAGTCCTCATTACAATTATTATCACACTATTTCACAGAATAGTGAGGACTACTAATGCAAACATCTCGGACCGTCACTCCGTTCCCCGACGAGTCCCAACTATATTCTCATTTCCTGAAGAGAACAATGAAAGAAAAAGGTGAGCTCAACTAGCCCAGTAAGAAATATTATGACTAAGATAATGCAGAATAAATTATCCTTAGCCTTCAACAGTGTTAAACTGATAAAATACAATAAACATCAAGTTTAACTGTAGCGGAATAAGCAATCCATTAGAAGAGTCAAGTAGAACATAATGTCTACTATCTCTTCTAGATTAAAAGTCCATCGTTAAAATTTCATTCCTGTAATACTCAACAACAGTTTTTTGTTATACCCAAGACAAAAAGAACTATCATCACCTGTCTTCACCTAAACCACCAAAGATTATAGTTAAATCCATAATTCATATTTATAATCATGTAAATCAACAGTTCCTCCTTATCACAAAGGCTTAATAGAACGTTTACTCAATATCCTTACCCCAAAGGCTAAAGATATTCAAATGTAATAACAATGATCATACCAATCAGTTGTCTACCTTTGCACTACGGGCCAAAGATATTCAACTATAAAACCAATGGTCATGATCATACCATTAAATTGTCTGTCAGTGCACTACAGCCAAAGACATTCAACTGTTAACTAATGGTCATGATCCTGCTAATCACATCATCGAATTATCCATGCACTACGGGCTAAGGATATTCGTTATTATCACCAGTGGTTATGATCATGTCATACACCTATCCATCTTTGCACGTAAGCCAAAGATATACAACTATAAAACCAATAATCAACAGTCCATCTTTGCACGTAAGCCAAAAATATACAACTGTAAAACTAATAATCAACAGTCCATCTATGCACGTAAGCCAAGATGACTTTCATCACAATATAAGCATGGGGATGATGACAATGATATAAGCATTAATCAAACAAAATCAAGGATAAATATTAAAGACTTTAAATTTATCCAGAGTTTAAAAATATCCAAATTGTTAACATGATACTGCTTTGTGGAGTAAAATTCAAGAATAATATTCATGTACCAAAAATAATTTGGACAGAAAAGAAATATATTTTTCGGGTAAATAGTATCCCTTGAATAGTACCATGTGAATAATATTTCGGGAATAGTACCTCGTGAATAGTACCCCGACATGAAAAGTACCCCAAATACCCGAGTGAATAATATTCGGGTGAATAGTAACCCGTGAATAATAACTCGTGAATAGTACTCCGACACGAAAAGTGCCCCGAATACCTGAGTGAATAATACTAGAGTGAATATTAACCGGGTGAATAAGAACTTCAGTGAATAGTAACTCGTAAAAAAAAAAATACCAAAGAAAATGATATTCCATGATTTAGTATAAAAGAAATGATATCTCATAATGAGTATAATAGAATATCTAAAGCTCGCAAATGGAGTTTCACGGGTTATCTTGATAATCCACGTGAGACAGATCATTTCCACAATTTAATAAAGAATGAATACAAAGGATCATTCACCATGCATGTGGTAATCCACATGACATGAGTTATTCCAATGCAGAATAATAAAAAATGGAATAATGAGAAAAATTCACCATGCATGCGATAGGCCGCATGTAAAAAAAGTTATTCCAATGTAATAATAAATAATAGAACCGGTCATGCGTAATCCGCACAGACAGGATATTCTAACAAAATAATAAAGAATTGAATAACAACATAATTCACCAGGCATGCGATAGACCGCACAGATAGGTTATTCCAACAGAATAATAAATAATGGAATAATAGAAGAATTTCACCATGTATGCGGTACTCGACACAGCGCAAGTTATTCCAACATAATAATAAAGAATGGAATAACAATCCTTACGAGTATTGAAAGAAAATAACTCTCTTCATGAATACGAAAGAATAATACCCCTTACTATAATAATAATATCCCTTACCTTAGAAGAAAACTGGATAGTGGAATAGTGAGGTAGCAGACTTTTCTTTTTCTTTCTTTCTATAATTTCTCTATAATAATTGCTCTTGTGAGACTTAGTGAATTGGTGAGAATGAAGGAAGATTGAGCTTCTATTTATAGGAAAATATAATTTCGATAATTGCACATTTTGGGGCTCGAAATATTACAGTATAATACCTTCCTCTTTTTCTTCATTTTTAATTTAGTCCTGCAAGTATTATCAAACTTGCACCACCTTCCCTAATAGTAAATCATGTGAATCAATAGTAAATCATGTGACTCAACAGTTCTAAACATGTGAAAAAATTAATTATAGTATAGTACCTTCATCTATACCTCTATTTTTAATTTAGTCATGCAAGTATTATCAATCTTGCACCAATTCTCCTCATAGTAAATCATGTGAATCAATAGTACACACATGTGAACACATAGTTATAAGCATGTGAATTAATAGCAATTAATTGCTCATTTATCCGGTTAATTATCCGATTGGTCAATATAACCTCCAGACATCAATTATTATCGAAATAAATGTCAATTTTCACTAACACTAATAATTCCCAACACAATGGAAATATTTTTATCAACAATTTCATTTTTGAAATTTCGAAGTTTGACTTTTTCTGAAAAAATCAATTGTTGACTTTTTGACTAAAAAGTTAACCCCGATAAATTTTGTGTTTATAGTCTATTTTTACTAATTTCATCGTTCCGGACTCAAATATCACGTCCGCGTCTCCAAATTCCACTCTGAACTCAAATTCGATTTTTAATAACATTCATCATTAATATTATAGCTCACAATATTAACAACCAGATCGTTATCAGGAAAGAGGGGGCTTTCTGATAAGGATTTCCTAACCTCTCCTTGACATAACTTCTAGACATCGTCAATATTGCAAATAATAATATGAATAACTTTGTCGTCTCAATTATTAATTTAATAATATAAAATATTGTGACAATAATTGAATAAAACTGAGTGACTTCTCACGTAAGCATCAATAATCAAAGATATTGTACAATACCACAGGTATTATTCTTATGCAACCACAGCGTATTATTATACTTTTATCACCGATTATTTTATGACAGCTTGTTTACTTTGAAAAAATTTCACATATCACCCTTAACGTTAACCTTTTATCAATTTAACCATTTACTAAACAGAATAATTATAAAAAAATTGAATACTTTCATTTCATAAAATTCGGGGTCTTACATAAACAACTGTAAAACCAATAATCAACAGTCCATCTTTGCACGTAAGCCAAAGATGACTTTCATTACAATATAAGCATGAGGATGATGACAATGATATAAGCATTAATCAAACGAAATAAAGGATGAATATTAAAGACTTTAAATTTATCCAGAGTTTAAAAATATCCAAATTGTCAACATGATACCGCTTTGTGGAGTAAAATTCAAGAATAATATTCATGTATCAAAAATAATTTGGACAGAAAAGAAATAAATTTTTCTGGTGAATAGTACCCCGTAAATAGTACCCTGTAAATAGTACTTCGGGAATAGTACCTCGTGAATAATTTCCCGACATGAAAAGTACCCCAAATACCTGAGTGAATAATAAATGGGTGAATAGTAATTAGGTGAATAGTAACCCGTGAATAGTAACTTGTGAATAGTACTCCGGCATAAAAAGTGCCCCGAATACCTGAGTGAATAGTAACAAGGTGAATAGTAACCCGTAAATAGTAACTCATGAATAGTATTCGATCATGAAAAGATCAATAATTATCAAGAAAGCTCAGAATAATATTTCCATGAAAAGATACCGGATGAAGCGCAGATAACAAGGATATTCTACTAATTTCATGGAGTATAGAAGCCAAAACTTCAACAAAATGAGTATAGAATTCAAAATCTGAAACGAAATAATATTACTTACATACTACAGAGTATGGAAGAAAATATTATTTCAAACGAATATTGAATAAAAATAACATCCCTTGAACGGAAATAATATTCCAACGAATATTTAACGAAGATAATATTCCTACGAATATTGAACGAAGATAATATTCTTTATGAATATTGAACGAAAATAATATTCATACGAATACGAAAAATAATATCTCTTCAGAATATGAAATAAATAATACCCCTTACGAATATGAAATAAATAACATCCCTTATAACTGTTAAACGAAAATAATATTCCAACGAATATTTAATGGAGATAATATTCCTACGAATATTGAACGAAGATAATATTCTTTATGAATATTGAACGAAAATAATATTCATACGAATACGAAAAAATAATATCTCTTTAGAATATGAAATAAATAATACCCCTTACCTCAGAAGAAGACTGGATACTGGAGTAGTGAAGTAGCAAACTACTCTTCTTCTTTCTCCCTATAGCTTCTCTCTCTATAGCTTCTCTCTCTATAATTGCTCTTGTGAGTCTTAGTAAATTGGTGAAAATGAAGGAAGAATGAGCTTTTATTTATAGGAAAATATAGTTTCGATAATTGCACGTTTTGGGGCTCGAAATATTACAATATAATACCTTCATCTTTTCTTTCATTTTTAATTTAGTCCTGTAAGTATTATCAAACTTGCACCACCTTCCCCTAATAGTATATCATGTGAATCAATAATACAATCATGTGACTCAATAGTTCTATACATGTAAAAAAACTAATTATAGTATAGTACCTTCATTTATACCTCTATTTTTAATTTAGTCATGCAAGTATTATCAATCTTGCACCACCTCCCCTAATAGTACATACATGTGAATCAATAGTACACACATGTGAACACATAGTTATAAGCATGTGAATTAATAGCAATTAAATTCTCATTTATCCGATTAATTACCCGATTGGTCAATATAACTTCCAGACATCAATTATTATCGAAATAAATGACGATTTCCACTAACACTAATAATCCCAACACAATGAAACTATCTGATAGACACGTAATTCATACATTTAATTATCCCTAATTTTATCCTTTTAATTATATTAGTTTATTAAATTAATATGTTTTATTTTATTTTGTAGGATTTAATGTTTGTTGCAATAAAGTCAAAATCTTGGTGATCAAGCGATATTTAATGATCTTATTCATATAAGGAATGTCCAAGAAGAATTCCACAAGGAGAAGGAAAGAGGTGGAACAATCTTAGTGTGCAATTCAAATCCAACAAGAGAAAGAAAAGTCTATCTAGAAGATCTTTTTGAGAAGTTGATTGCTACTAGGAAGTTGAATCCTACATGGAAAGGGAACAAAAGTGTCCAAGTTCAATTAGGGTTCAAAGTTATTTTTCCTTATAAATAGGCCTCTTGTTTTAGAGAGAAAGCACCACTTGTTATTTTCTTTTTCTCAGTTTTTCACTGGTGTAGGAAGGAGTAAGATATTTAGAGTTTGTCATTTCTCTTATTCCAATCACGTCTTGGTATTCTTTGTCGGGGAGTATTTATAACTTTCTTTTATTTATATAATAGAAATTTTCTTTTTAATTATTGTTCTTATTTCATGCGAATAGTAGTACTAATATTATTTGTTTTTGTTTTTAATTCTATGGCTAGCTAAATTTCTAATACCTAGGAATATGATGAAACTAAATATTTCATAAAAATATTTTCTTTCCGTTCCTAAATTAATGCCTAATTATTCTCACCTTCATATTTTCCTCCGCATAAATTGCATATGACTTTTATATTGATTGCGAGGTTTTGATAAGTTATAGTTAATCTGTGAATTTTTCATAACTTATGCTTGCCCCTATTAATTATATGAATCATTATTTTTAAAGGGAAGGGAAAATAATTTGGGAATTGATTTAGGAAATAAGAAATTATTTATTATGTTAATATTTAGTGGATTCTAATTCCTAGGTATCTTTTCTCATTAATAGTTTTCGTCATTAATTAATAGTTTGCATAATTTAGTTAAAAAATCTTCTCCACCATTTTTATTTCTAATTTTCCTAAAATACTAATTAAGGATATATTAAAGAATTAATCTAGTCTCTGTGGGTTCGACCTGTATTTGCCAGTTCGTTAATTCGACACTGTGCACTTGCAGTTACATATTTTAACACACCAAGTTTTTGGCGCCGTTGCCGGGGACTAGAATAAATTTTTATTTATTCGAATTAGTTTTAACTCATTTTTTTTTCAGGATTATTGAAGCGGATCGAAGAAGCGAAAAGATAAAGATTTTGTTGTTGTGCTTTCTTCGGTACTTCGTATCTCCATATATTTTTTTTGAAATAAAAAATAAATAAATAGTAGTTTAGTTTTTTATATATATATATTTTTTATTTGTCGCATTCATGCATTCACTCACGTAGAGCACATCCTGTTAGGTTTTATTTTTTATTTTTTATTTTTTGTCAAATATAAACTGTGGTGATTGCTGGAGGATTGAGGTACGTCAAAATTTCTCCTTCTTTCGTAATTCACATAGTTTTAGGACATTTTATTTGTTTATAATTTTTTTTATGTGTGCATTTTCATCTTTAATCTAACATTAAGGGCACAACCTATAACGAGATAAGGTGGGGATTTCATCACCCTTCCTTGGCCCACAAACAACCCAATTTGCATTTTGCATAACCATGACCTAATAAAATTAAGTAGACGTTGGCCCCTAGGACTCTCGAGCTCAATTAGAACAAGAAACTCCAAGAGGAGTCTGAATTTTAAATTAATCAAACTACTGGTGTCTAGGCAAGTGGTTTAAAAGGTATATGCCTAAAGATTGTGTGGTTATTTAATTAGTCATCGTATATACGGATAGACTCCCGCCTTTCTTACACTTACCTGGCTAGTGGTATGATTAATTTCGAATTTGGTGGACCTTGCGGTGTAACTTGGAACAGTTAGGAGCTATCTAGATTTTATTTAGGTTAACCTTAGAATTATTTTTTTTTTATTATTTTTTTTTTTATTTTTTTTGTGCTTATCTGATTATTTTTTAATTAGTGTATGCAAAAAGTGTGGATTAGGGACGAAACATCCCGATTAGTGAGAAAATTTGATTTTTCGGATTTCACTTTAAAAGATCTCACTTTAACAAAAATGGAGGGCGCCCAAACTGTTTCTTTAAGGGATCGATGTTACCCTTCTCGCTCTGCCCAACCTTCATGTATTAGTCTACCACCCGTAATTGGTAATAATTTTGAACTTAAGCCACATTTTATAAATATGTTACCTAGGTTTACGGGGATAGAAGATGCATATTTATTTATTCAGGAATTTGAGGAAGTTTGTGCCTTAATGAAAATTCAATAATTGTCTGATGACTCAATTAGGCTAAGATTTATGACATTTGCTTTAAAAGATAATGCTAAAAAGTGGTTATATAGCCTACCAAATAATTCCATATCAACACAGGAGGGATTTATCGTTACATTTCTAAAAAATATTTTCCAAATCATAAAGCGCTAAAATTAGGATCGCAATTCATCAATTTTGCCAACTTGAAAAAGAGTCCTTTTGGAAATATTTTGATAGATTTAAAATTTGTTATCCAAAGTGCCCACACCATGAATTGAGAAATGGAGATTGTGTCAAATTGCTTACGAAGGTTTAGACTATCCCACTAAAACAATGTTAGAGTCAATGTGTCAAGGAGATTTTTTGAATAATGATGAGGAAAAGGCTTGGGAGTTTTTATAAGACTTAGCAGAAAAAACCATGCAATGGGAAACTACCTGAGAGACAGATAAACCTAGTTCATCTAGGGGTGTTCATACAATTGACAATTCAATTGCTATAGAAGTTAAGTTGGCTGGTGTACTTAAAAGACTTAAAGATTTAGAAACTAGGGGACAATCACACGTGAACCAAGTCTCAACACCAACACCTTTGTGTCTAAAGTGTAATTCACCAAGCCATGTGATTGAGGAATGTCCTAGAGTCGTGCCCCAATTTGAAGAATATGAACAAGTCAATGCAATGTTTCAACGACCTAGGAATGACCCATTTGCACCCACTTATAATCCTGGTTGGAGGAATCATCCTAATTTTGCATGGAACCAAGGACCCTACCCAAATAATTCTTTAAATCAGGTCAATCAGTCTCTAAATCAATCTTTTCAACCTTACCAAAAGTCAAATCCTGGTCCGTACCAAAATTCAAATACAACACCTCAATATCCACCAGGTTTTTCTAATGAAAGTGAGAGGAGGCTTAGCACCTTAGAGAAGAGTGTGGAAACTTTAATAAAATCTCAACAAAGCACTAACCAAGCCATTTCTCGCTTAGAGATCCAAATGAGTCAATTGGCCACTGCAGTTAGTGAAAAGAGAGAGGGTAAACTTCCGGTCAACCCGAGACCAATCCAAAATTTTCAGTCCCTACTCAAAAACCTTATCATGTTAATTCACTTGAAAACAACTAAGTCAATCATGTGAATTCTGTAATCTCTTTAGGGTCTGAAAATTATTTTAACAATCATGTTGGAATTGATAATGAAGAAGAGAAAAATTTAAATGTTGAATCCAATAATCCTTCTTCAAAGTTAGCCCAACCTGAAAAGCCCACAAACTCTGAGTCAGTAGGTCTATCTACTCAGCTTTTGTCAAAAAATGATCAAACCACATCTTCTGAATCAAATGACAAAGTCTTTAAACCAAAAGCCCCATTCCCTCAAAGACTTATTTTAAACAAGCAGTCATCCCAGTTGGACAAAATTCTGGAAGTGTTCAAACAAGTGAAAATTAACATTCCTCTTCTAGATGTCATTCAACAAGTTCCCTCATATGCTAAATGTCTAAGAGATTTGTGCACACACAAAAGAACCACTCATGTTCCTAAGAAAGCTTTTCTAACAGCCCATGTTAGTTCTATCTTGTCATGTCAAGTCCCTGTGAAGTATAAGGACCCCGGTTGTCCTACTATTTCATGCATCATAGGTGACACGTTAATTGAAAAGGCTTTGCTTGATCTAGGAGCTAGTGTGAACATGTTACCATTTTATGTGTACCAAACCTTAGGCTTAGGGGAGTTGAAAAAGACAAGTGTCACACTCCAACTAGCTGATCGTTCTATTAAAGTGCCAAAGGGAATAGTTGAGGATGTACTCATAAAGATTGACAATTTTGTATTCCCTGTTGATTTTGTTGTTCTTAAAACCCAACTTGTTGTCAATCCCAAGGGTCACATTCCTATCATTTTAGGTAGACCATTTCTAGCGACTTCTAATGCGTTAATTAATTGTAGAAATGGACTACTGAAATTGACATTTGGAAACATGACAATTGACTTAAATGTGTTTAATGTGGGAGAGCAACCTAGTGATTTGTTTGACCAGTCTGTTGAAGTGAACATGATTCAAAAAATGTCGGGAAATGAACTTACGGGGGAAGATGAAATTGTTAACTTTTGTCTAAATCATTTTGGTCAAAATTGGGATAAAACTGAATACTTGAATGAGGTCAATGAGATGTTGGACTCCATATCCCAAAAATCTTACTCTAGATTAGAACCTATAATTGAATCAAGTTTAACAAATTTTGAGCATTTTCAAGAGAATCAAATTGACCTTAAATCCTCTTATGATCATTTTAAGTCTACCCTGGGTCCATCTGAAGCGCTTTCTAGAAACACTAAATATGATTTAACAAATGAACCAAAGGTTATGGACAATGATAATCTTTCATGTTTAGATAATGAGATCATATATCCCATTTCAAATAATGCATGTGTTAATCCAGTGGTGCCTAAACATGGTATAACAGTTATTCAAAATGATGAAAATGTTTTAGAGCCCCTTGGTAACGAATATGGATGGCAAGTTTGGATAGATTTTATGAAATTAGAATTTTTCAAAAGGAACTATCATTTTTCGGTATCCTTCCCTAACTCAATTTTAAAAGAATCAGTCGGGTATGCTCACAATTGTTCTTCCGTTGCAAATTCTAACTATTTCCAATTACCCAGACCTCCTGAAAATCATACAAAATCCACTCTAGGTTGTCTGTTTGTATCATTGATCATTTACAGTCGCATAGTTTTTAGGATGCATACAATTTGTAGATATGTACATTTGTTTTCTTTCTCACCACATTTTCTTGCAGAACAAATGCCCCACATTCAAGGTATAATTTTTTTTCACATCTTTGTTCTCTTTTCTTTATTTGCATACATTGAGGACAATGAATGATTTAGGTATGGGGGGAGTTTGTTTGTATTATGTTTTTTTCCCTTAAGAAGTAAAAAAAAACACAAAAAAATAAAAAAAAATTTTGACTTTTTATGAATTGAATTAATTCTAATAAGTGTTTGTGGAGCAAAACGCATGAGTGAGATTGAAAGATTTAGAACTCTTGAATTTTTGATAAGATACGAAATCTTAGTTCAAAACACCATCTGGGTTTAAAATTGATTTCACAAGCATTTTTGCACTTCATGTTTGCACTAATTCTTAGTTGTGGGGTATAAACCATGATTAGAGTAATTTTAAAAAAAAATGAAAAAAAGAAGAAGAAGAAGAAGAAAAATGAAGTTGAGAAAAGTTGAAAAAAAAGAAGAAATAAATAACTGCTTCAATGTCCATTAAACGAAATAACTGGGTATCCAAGCCTCGGAAAACATCGATATTCACGCTGAAAAGTATGATGTATAAAAGCAGCTTGACTAGTCTAATTTTGTGGCCTTTGTTACTCGAGTTAGTAAATCCTTAGGGATGTCTCTACACCTAGTGCCCTAAAGCCATCTGGTTTGGGAGTCATTGGTCCAACTCTCGCTCTACATGGGTAACTCTGAAAAACCTAAGAAAATGAGACATTGCACTAGTCAAGAATCAAAATTGAAAAAAATGGAGAAAAGGAAGGGAAAAAAAAGACAAAGAAAAAAAGAGTTTGCTTGATTTTTATGGTAAAAATTCCTGCTAAGAGTTACATCACATACACATGCATGCATCACATGAAATTGATTTAATGAAGGATGGTGTCTAAAATGAAGATCGAGTATTTTTGATGAAGTGAAAGTGTGATTTTGAATTTAATCTTGCTTCTGTATAATGCCCATAAATATTTAGAAGATTTCTTTCAATTTCATAATTTGTTGAATCCAAAAATATTTTTGAATTTTGTGGGTATATTCACTGCAAACCCTCACGAGACACAACTCATCCAGTTGGGGTAACCTTGGGGTTTAAAGGCTTGTTGCACATGCTAAGTGCAATCGTGTTTCCTACGAAAATGGGGTAGTGTAATTTTTGTTTTGTTTTATTTTAGTTTTACTCGAGGACGAGCAAAAACTAGGTATGAGGGTATTTGATAGACACGTAATTCATACATTTAATTATCCCTAATTTTGTTCTTTTAATTATATTAGTTTATTAAATTAATATGTTTTATTTTATTTTGTAGGATTTAATGTTTGTTGCAATAAAGTCAAAATCTTGGTAATCAAGCGATATTTAATGCTCTTATTCGTATAAGGAATGTCCAATAAGAATCCCACAAGGAGAAGGAAAGAGGTGGAACAATATTAGTGTGCAATTCAAATCCAACAAGAGAAAGAAAAGTCTATCTAGAAGTTCTTTTTGAGAAGTTGATTGCTACTAGAAAGTTGAATCCTACATGGAAAGGGAGCAAAAGTGTCCAAGTTCAATTAGGGTTCAAAGTTATTTTTCCTATAAATAGGCCTCTTGTTTTAGAGAGAAAACACCACTTGTTATTTTCTTTTTCTCAGTTTTTCACTAGTGTAGGAAGGAGTAAGATATTTAGAGTTTGTCCTTTCTCTTATTCCAATCACGCAAGTAGTATTCTTTGTCGGGGAGTATTTGTAACTTTCTTTTATTTATATAATAGAAATTTTCTTTTTAATTATTGTTCTTATTTCATGCGAATAGTAGTACTAATATTATTTGTTTTTGTTTTTAATTCTATGGCTAGCTAAATTTTTAATACCTAGGAATATGATGAAATTAAATATTTCATAAAAAAAATTTCTTTCCGTTCCTAAATTAATGCCTAATTATTCTCACCTTCATATTTTCCTCCGCATAAATTACATATGATTTTTATATTGATTGCGAGGTTTTGATAAGTTATAGTTAATCTGTGAATTTTTCATAACTTATGCTTGCCCATATTAATTATATGAATCATTATTTTTAAAGGGAAGGGAAAATAATTTGGGAATTGATTTAGGAAATAAGAAATTATTTATTATGTTAATATTTGGTGGATTCTAATTCCTAGGTATCTTTTCTCATTAATAGTTTTCGTCATTAATTAATAGTTTGCATAATTTAGTTAAAAAATCTTCTCCACCATTTTTATTTCTAATTTGCCTAAAATATTAATTAAGGATATATTAAAGAATTAATCTAGTCTCTGTGGGTTCGACCTGTGCTTGCCAGTTCGTCAATTCGACACTATGCATTTGCAGTTACATATTTTAACACACCACTATCAATTTCATCTTTAATCAACACGAATTTATTAATCATTAATATTATAACTCACAATATTTAACAACCAGGTCGTTCCCAAGAAAGAGGGGGCTTTCCGATAAGGATTTCTCCTTATTGGCGAGCAATTAGGTGACTAAACCCCTCCTTGACAGAACTTCTAGACATTGTCAATATTGCAAATAATAATATGAATAACTTTGTCGTCTCAATTATTAATTTAATAATATAAAATATTGTGACAATAATTGAATAAAACTGAGTGACTTCTCACGTAAGCATTAATAATCAATACTATGTGCTACTATGCAACCATGCGTATTACTGTACCTTTATCACCGATTATTTATGACAACTTGCTTACTTTGCAAAATTTTCAAATATCACCCTTAAATTTAACCTTTTATCAATTTAACCATTTACTAAATAGAATAATAATTATAGAAAAATTGAATACTTTCATTTCATAAAATTCGAGATCTCACAATTAAAACTTTTAAATTCCCTACTTTATGTTTTTGATCCCAAATTACTAGTACCATTGTGCTTTGATGCTAATATTAGTAAAAACAAAAACAGTATGAGCCCTATATTCAGTGCAAAACGTTATGATTATCTGATTTAATGAAGTAGTGATTGGCTGGTAGCACAATTGGAATTTACATGTTGAAGTCCCCCCAAGGAATTGAATAATATTATGTATAAGTCATGTGTACACACACACACACAAAGATAATACAAAATAAAATAAAATAATGAACTAATTAGTATTTACTTAGTTTTTCAGTACTAAATACAATAATGAACTAGTTAGTATTACTTAGTTTCTCAATACTAAATAAAATAATACAAATCAAATCAAATCAAATAATACAATGAACTAAGCAGTATTTACTTAGTTTCTTAATACTAAATAAAATAAAATAAAATAATACGTATACAGTTAACTAGTAATTTAATAGTTAATATTACACAATATACAAATTGTAGGACTGTTGATTATGCTGGAGGGCTGAGTAAGGGGCATTGTAGGGGCCAAGAACTGACATGTAGGGGGAGAGCTCAGCCATATAGAGCTAGCTCTTCCTCCCCCACCCCCACCCCCACCCCCACCCCCCCAAGCTGTTAGTGCATTGTGTTGTGTTAGGGACCAGATAGGGTTCGAAGTTATAAGGGGGATTATAAGAAGGAGTTAAGTGTTAATGTCATACTAGATATGCAAGACAGCTCAAGCCATATGCTTACAAGTATGCTTAAATGTTAATCATATGCTTACAAGTATGCTCAAGTCATAACCGGCATCATAAGTACATCCTCTTTTGTCTAAACTCTAATTATGATTATATTAATCACATCACAACATTAGTTTTCACTCATTAATAGACTTCATGAACGATGAGTTAACTACACGTTCGACATATCAATTCAACACGTAAGAACATCATTGACATGTTAATTAATCTGTTTTAACATAACATTATATGTTTAATACATTTTCATGTTCATTAGATTGGGTTTAAATCACATTTTCTGGACTTGAACAATTAAATAAAAAAATTTGGGCAGTTCTACTACATGAAATATGCAATGCATTTCCAGAATGAACTAGAATCGCATCTGCAACACGACCATTGTGTTTGCCGTAACTTTAACTAAGCCTACAACCGGTGCTATAGTGCTTTGTTTACTCTTTGAACAAGCATGCTATATTTCATGACTCCATGTCGCATCTTCTTTAGAATATTGCAATTTCTGTTTCTTTATAGAACGCATCGACCGCATGACCTTGATGAGACATGCATAAAGTTCACAAAGAACATAAAAAAAGTCAAATTAAGCCAAAACTTCACTCAAACAACGAATCCAATATTACCCATGTGTCCTGAACTTAACAGAAACATTTAATGACATCCCTAGCATGCTTTTAACATTTTAAGTCACATAAACAACAAGATTTAAAGCCATAATTTTCATGTTTTTTTTATGAAAAACTCTATTTTTTGACATTCTTAACGAAATCAATTACCACAAACTCATTTTTCAACCAAATCAGTCCATACAAGTTTCGTTCTTTTCGTTTTTACATGTATAAACATAATTAATTATCAATTTACCGATTAATAGGCAATTTAAACATAAATTTCTTACTTTTAAGCCATATTCATATGTTCTTACTTTGTAAACTACAAAATTCCAATAAAACACAATTACATGGATTTGATTTCTCTAAAACACATACAAGTCATATAAAAACATGTTAAAAACATATACAACATCATAAATTTAACAATTAACCATAAAAATTCAATTATAGGGAGTTAAAAATTGGTCTTCATTTAAAAATTTTAAGAACGTAATTTAGAACTTGAGATTAGGGATTACCCTTGATTTCTCTGCTGATCAGATTACACAAAGATGGTAGAATGCTCCTCTTAATTCCCCAATTCTCCTTCCTCAATCACAAATTCTCTCAAAGTTTCTCTCTTTTTCTCTTTGAGTTTTTCCCAGACTTGTAATATGAAATAACAATGCGTATATATTAATTAGCGCGTACATGGTAGTAGTTAAACGCAGTATGGCCTTAACTGCTCCCATGATCTTAAGGCCATGTTTGGCTAGCTTATTAAAGTCTCTTTCTAATTTATTTTAATTAACTTATTTATTCTATAGTTTATTTGTTACACTTTAATTAATCAAGTATTATTATTTAAACTCAATTAAATAAAAGATAATATTACCCATTAAATCACATCATCACATAATTAAAATTCTCATTTATTAAATATAACACACAATTTATATCCTCATTTATTATTTATAACAAATCAATAAATCTCTAATTAATTAGAAAAACATTAAAATTAGTTAACAACTCATTTAATTTAGTTATCTCAGTTAAATTCACACTTTGAATTATAACATTATTCCTCATTAATTTAATTAATGTGACACACTTAATTAAATTAATCTGTCATAATTCCATCAAATAATTATTTAACTCAATAAATAAATCAACAAAATATTTATTTAATTCAATAAATATTTAAAAAATAATTACAAAAGTCTCGTTCATTACAGATGTTGCCTTCAAGACAAAGTCCGAGCAGATGAAGAAGAATCGAGGCCAACTACGGATTGTACATACTTTTGGATCACAGTCGTTTCAGGAGGTTAAGTTAATATGTATTTATATTTAGTTTAGTTTAATATTGTTGGGATCTATAGTGAGGTAATGTGATATTAATTAATGTATGACTTAGGCCATGCGGAGAAGTTTGGGTCGACCTCCTACTATGGTTGAGTTTTGGGATAAAGTTCATACGCCGAAGCCGGCGTCGACGATATCGTAACATTAGCTATACGGGTAATACATCTACTATAATAATTGTTATTTAGGATCATATTACGTAATTTATATGATGATGTCGAGTTAACTCACATATACATATATTAAATTACATGACCAGTTTGAGAAGCTCTGATGCTAGCATATAGCTGAGTTGCAGGCTGCTAGGAGCGATGCCGAGATATTAGATTCCACCATCCCTCCGCCCGAGATTATTTTATCTCAGGATGAGGAGACGACTCTTTAGGTCGCATCTTAGTATTCTCCCAGTATCACTATCGTCCGGTATCGAGTGCTGGGGTTGCCGAGGATACTAGCCTATACTCTACCTGGAGGTATAATATTTTAGTAAATTTCTCGTTTATGGATAAAGTGACATATAATATTATTCATGTTATATTTATTTTTGCAGGCTCTAGCCAGCGTCTGCGTCCGAGAGCACCCGTGGGACCATCACATACGGGTGTTGGCTTAGACGACGTTATGTTCCAAATGGTTATGGCGGCGGTGTTGGCCATATTTGGTACGGATCTGTTATTCTGTTATAAGGACCTATCCAGTCGTGCTCGCCTCCATTAGCTTGCTTAGGACGTTGTAGTTGGTGTCATCGCTGAGAGTACGGGTATCCCTCCTAAGAAGTTCGCCGCGATATGCGACAAGGTGGTCCAGATGGTGGTTACCTTACCCATGGAAATTTTTGGGTCGATGTTGAGTCAGCCCTTGACTACTCATGTATACTATTCGTTTTAAATTCAAGTATTCTACATGTATTTAATTTTCATTTAGTTGTATCTTTAATTGTATCATATGGACTAATGAGCTACATTATATTGTATCAACAAGGTGACGCTCCCGAGCGGGCTGGCGATGCCGAGGAGGCTGCTTACTCCGATCACGATGTAGATAATTTTTATACGCTAGAGCAGTAGTGTCGACGCCCGCCCGATGATCGTCCTCACACTGGTGGATAATATGACTGGAATGACTTAGTTATTACATATTTTATTCATCTTTACTTTAGTTTATCTTAATTGGAAGCTTTAATTTTTGTAGTTTAGTTGATTTTTGACAAATTATAGTTTAAACCTTGTAATTACATGTCATTTTTGTATATCTTATGGAAAACTAGTTACTATATTCATTATTGTTGGAGGTGTAATTCATATTGGACTTGTATGTGAGCAAAAGCCAGTTACTACTGTATGTATATGTTGTTGGAAGGTTATTATTATGTTGTATGTGTTGTTTGGAAAATAAACAGGTTACAGGTAAAAAAATGTGGGTTAAAACCCTGTATATTGCAAAAATAGGAAAAACATAAAAAAAGACCCTTATTCTCGATAGAATAAGGTAATCTCGACGGAATTCCATTAGAATTAATCCTTTACACATGCTAGCAAGAAACGCCATGTGGCAGCTTAACACCTACTGATTAATACCGACCGAATGGATTTCGTTGAGGATATCGTAATTTCGACAGAAAATTCAGTCAAAAACGGTTTCGTCGGCGTTAGTTATTCCCAACCGAATCTCGACAGACTTAATTCTGACGCACCTATATCTGACTGAATTCCAGACAGAATATTGCGTTAAGATTAAGATATCATCGACAGAATATCCTTAATATCGACGGAATATTACGTCGGGAATAACATTTTTTCTTGTAGTGATTGTAAAGGTTATTATGATTATTCTTATTGTGGCTCCCACAAAAATAGGTATAAATCACCCATCTTGAGTCGCCAAATACATAGTAAAGAATTCAAATACAAACTTAATTATATAACCATCGTGTAAAATACGACAAAACATAGTTGAGGATTTTAATACGAATATTGTCTTCTAGACAACATTCAAACTCAAATGGAGTCCTCATTACAATTATTATCACACTATTTCATAGAATAGTGAGGACTACTATAACACCATCTCGGACCATCACTCCATTCCCCGACTAGTCCCGGCTACGTTCTCATTTTCTGAAGAGAACAATGAAAACAAAAGGGTGAGCTTAACTAGCCCAGTAAGAAATATTATGACTAAGATAATGCAGAATAAATTATCGTTAGCCTTCAACAAATGTTAAAGCGATAAAATACAATAAACATCAAGTTTAAGCTGCAATGAACAAGCAATCCATTGAAGAGTCAAGTAAAGCATGAAATCTACTATCTTCTATGATTTAAAAAATTTATCATCAATTTTATCGCTGAGACTCAGCTTAATCAATAAACCATATCATCGAATTATCCCTGCACTACAGGCCAAAGATATTCATTAGTATCAAAACCACGAATTATCCATGCACTACGGGCCAAGGATATTCGTGTTTTCATCAATGGTCATGATCATGCCAACCACTGTCTATCAAAGCACTACGGGCCAATGAGGACTTTTACTACATCATTTGTAACATTACGGTCATGATAATACCGAATAATTCCAGATTATAATCATACCAATCAATAGTCCATCTATGCACGTAAGCCACAGATGACTTTCATAACAATATAAGAATGAGGATGATGACAATGATATAAGAATTCAATTAAAAGAAAGCAAATGATAAATTTTTAAAGATTTATAATTTAATTTATCCAGAATTCAATTATGTCCAAATTGTCAACATGATACTGCTTTGTGGAGTAAAATTCAAGAATAATATTGTACCAAAAATGATTTGGACCGAAAAAAAATCAATTTTTATCATGAATAGTACCCCGGGTAATAGTAACTGAGTGAATAGTACCCCGTGAATAGTACTCCGTGAATAGTACTCCGGGATGAAAAAGTTAAAACTTATCAAAAATGTTCAGAATAATATTTCCATGAAAAGATACTGGATGAAGTGCAAATTTTAAGGATATTCTACTAATTTCATGGAGTATAGAAACCAAAACTTAACAAAATGAGTATAGAATTCAGAATCTGAAATGAAATAATAATACTTACATAATACAGAGTATGAAAAAAAATATTATTCCTTACGAGTATTGAACAAAAATAATATCCTTACCTTAAAAAGGAGAGTATTCTAACTGGTATAGCAGAGATATTCTTGAAGAAAACTTTCACTGTTTTCTACACTCAAACCTTCCTAAAACTCGAAAGAAATACACTCAATATTATAGAAGAAAAATTTTTGGATTCTGGTGTGATTTTCAATTCTAAACTAAGCATCTTATTTATAGGAGAATGGAAGGATACTATTTAGAAGAAAAAAAAATCACGGATGCACAGTTACAAAAATTGGACGAAGTTCACGGATCAAATTTTTTTTCCACATACGCTGAATTTTTTTAAAATAAGAATATAAAATTCAAGTAAAACAAATAACTTTATATATAATATAATATATTCTATTTATAATCTATAAAACAAAACTTTATATATATATATATATATATATATATAATACTAATACTCCATCCCAAACACGTTTCCTCCCCCCATCCCATTTTCATCTTCCAACATGTGGGCCCCACCCCACATGTCACTTTCACCCACATCCACTCATATATTATATATATACTAAAAAATTTCTACCGATTATTTTGAAAAATGGGTAAATGGGGGTCCACCAATGATTGTGTCGTCGTACGAATATTTTCTGTTAAAACGAATATTCCCCGACCAATCAAATATTTTATAACAACTTTCTTACTTTGCAAAATTTTTAAATATTACCCACAACTATAACATTATATCAAATCCACACCATAATATTCAAAAATATATTTCGAGAAAAATTAATCTTTATTTATGAAAGTTGGGGTCTTACAACTTCCCCTTCTTATGAAATTTCATCCTCGAAATTAGGGTACATACCTGGTATGTCGAAGAGGTGATGATACCTTGATTTCATTTTAGATTTTAACTCCCAGGTCATTTACTCAACATCGTGGTTTCTCCACAAAACTTTGACTTGAGATATAACTTTGGAGTGTAGAATATGTTCCTTCTTATCCAAGATTTTAATAGGTACCTCTTCATACGTTAAATCTTCTACTATCTCGTCCTGTTCTAACTCAATAATGTGGTTCAGGTCTTCCATATATTTACTTAACATGGATATGTGAAAAACGTTATGAACACGAGACATACTTGGCGGTAAGGCGAGTCTATAGGCCACAGTTCCTACGCAATCGAGGATTTTAAATGGGCCAATGAATCGAGGATTGAGCTTTCCTCTCTTTCCAAATCTTGTAACTCATTTTCATGGAGCAACACGTAACAACACATGATCTCCAACATTGAATTACACGTCCTTTCGATGAAGATCAACATAACTCTTTTGTCGATCTTGTGAGGTTTTTATATGTTGTCGGATCATTTGAATCTTCTCCGTAGTCATACGTACTAATTCCAGTCCCAACAATGTTGCTTCACCCACCTCATCCCAGCATACTGGAGAACGATACTTGCGTCCATACAATGCCTAGAATGAAGCCATGCCAATACTTACTTGATAATTGTTGTTGTAGGAAAACTCCACCAATGGTAAGAACTTGTCCCAACTTTCTTTGAAGTCAAGGACACAGAGTCTTAATGAATCTTCAAGAGTTTGAATAGTCCTCTCCGACTGCCTGGCCGTTTAAGGATGATATGTCGAATTAAATTATAAATCTGTGCCCATAGCTTTTTGCAAACTAACCCAAAATTGTGAAGTGAATCTTGGGACTCGATCAAAAACTATGGATACTGGCATACCATGCAGTCTTATAATCTCATTTATGTAAATACGAGCAAGACGTTCAAGTGAATAAGTTTCTTGTATAGGTAAGAAATGAGCTGAGCTGACTTGGTTAATCTATCAACAATAACCCAAATTGCATCAATTCCTTGAGAAACCTTGGGAAGACCAGTAACAAAATTCATGGTAATATGCTCCCACTTCCATTCTAGAATTTCAAGTGGTTGCAATGGACCTTTTGGCACTTGATGCTCCGCCTTGACTCGTTGACACGTTAAACACCTTGAGATAAACTCTGCTATTTCTCTCTTCATATTGCTCCACCAAAATGTATATCGAATATTATAATACATTTTGGTACTTCTAGGATGGATTGCAAACGGTGTGTTGTGTGCCTCCACCATGATATTATACTTTAAATTTGGGTCGTTAGGAACACAAAGTATGGAGTTGACTCAAAATAACACCTTCTTGCACTTTCTTCTTCATACGCATCAGCTCCAAGTCTGTAGCTTGAGCAGCTTTAACTTTATCGATTAAAGTCGGTTCGACTCGTATATTTGACATCATCACATGGGTCCCTAGAGTATTTAACTCTATCTCCATCCTTTGTAAGTCATACAAAATGAGCCTTTGCGTTGACAATATCGCACTCGTACCTGCATACGATCTTCAACTTAACGCATCAGCTACCACGTTCGCTTTTCCAGGATGGTATTGAATGGTATGATCGTAATCTTTGAATAGCTCAAGCCAATGTCGTTGTCGCATGTTGAGTTCCTTTTGGGTGAAGAAATATTTGAGGCTTTTATGATCCGTATAGATCTCCACTTTCTCCCCATACAGGTAATGCCTCTAAATTTTAAGCGCAAAAATGACTGCTGCCAACTCTAGATCATGAGTATGATAATTCCTCTCATATTCTTTCAGTTGTCTTAAGGCATATTCTATGACTTTCCCATGTTACATGAGAACACATCCTAAACCTTTGCCTAAAACATCATTGTAGATGACAAATCCCACTAAGCCAAATGGTATTGTCAGAACAGGTGCTGAAATGAGTCTCCTCTTGAGTTCTTGAAAACTCTTTTCACATTCCTTGCTCCAACTAAATTTTGTATCTTTTTGAGTCAGCGGAGTTAATGGAGTAGCGATTAGAGAAAACCCTTCTACGATTCTCCGATAATAACCAGCTAAGCCGAGAAAGCTACGTACTTCGGTCACTGACTTAGGTTGCTCCCAACTTTGTATTGCTTCAATCTTTGCTAGGTCAACATATATTCATTGATTTGATATCACGTTCCCAAGGAATGCTACTTCCTCAAGCCAGAACTCACATTTCTTTAACTTGGCATAAAGCTTATTTTCACAAAGCTTTTGCAGTATCAACCTCAAGTGTTGCTCATGATCTTCACGGCTTTTGGAATAAATGAGGATGTTATCAATAAAGACGACCACAAACTGATCCAAATATTCCTTGAATACTCTGTTCATTATATCCATGAAGGCAGCAGGAGCATTAGTCAATCCAAAAGACATGACTAGGAATTCGTAATGTCCGTATCGAGTTCTGAGAGCAGTCTTTGGAATGTCATCAGTTTTGATCTTTAACTGATGATATCTGGAATGAAGATTGATCTTTGAAAAGAATTTGGCGCCTTACAACTGGTCAAATAGGTCATCAATGTGTGGCAACGGGTACCTATTCTTAATGGTGACATGATTCAACTCCCGATAGTCAATACAAAGTCGCATACTTCCATCTTTCTTCTTTACAAATAGAACAGGAGCACCCTAAGGAGACGTACTAGGACGAATGAAACCAATGTCTAACAATTCCTGCAGTTGGGTCTTTAACTCCTAAAGTTCAATATGAGCCATTCGATATGGGGCTTTGGAAATGGGTTTTGTACTGGGTTCAAGGTCGATACAAAATTCAATTTTACGCTTTGGGGGTAGGCCAAGAAGTTCTTCAGGGAATACGTCAAAAAATTTATTAACAATAGAAATATCATTCAAAACCGACGTATTTTTGTTTAAATCCGTGACATGAGCTAAGAAAGCTTGACATCTATTTTTTGATAAACGAATAACTTTATGGCTTGAGATGACAGTGATTGACTTTAATAGTTTGCTTGCTTGAATTTTCATAATAGGTTGGTTAGGAATATGAAAGCTAACAACCTTACGAAAATAATCAATTTTTTCATGATGAGTAGTTAACCAATCAATCCCTAAAATCACATCAAATGCAAGTATTTTCAAAGAGATAAGATTGACAGATAATGTACGGTTGCCAATTTGAATCAAATAAGACTTATAAATAGTGGATGTAATGAAGGTTTCTCCCAACAGAGTTTCAACAGATAAGTCAAAGTCTAATTTCTCCGGAGTTAAATTTAAACGTTAAGCGCAAGTAGAATAAATAAAAGAATGGGTAGAACCGGTATCAAATAAGGTATAGACTTCACTAGAGTTTATAATTAGCTTACCCGTGATGACCTCATTCGGGTTCCTTGCTTTTTGGGTGGTCACGACAAACGCTTTACCTTGAACTACCAGTTTTGACTTGTCTGGGACGGCATTTGGTGTCACCATACCAACTGGATTTGGCTTCACTGCACGACAAAATCGAGTTGGGTGACCTTCTCTTTAGCAATTGTAACACGTTTTGGATTGCTGCGTATAGTTTGGACTGATGTGTCCCTCCCCTCCGCATTTGAAGCACACGATCGGTGGTCGTTCTCCTTCCTTAACAACGGGTGCTGGTGCTGACGTCTTTCCATCATTGTTGAATCTCCTCTTCTTGAAATTTCAACTTCTATTATCTTGGTCATGATTACCACCGAAGTGGTTACCATTTCTGGCATGTTGATTCCCTCCACGTTTGTTGTCACCGCTTCGATGACTGCTACCACGAGTATTATCATTTTGCCGGCTGCTCTCTCTTAGTTGGGTTGACTCATTATCGCGCTCCAATTACTGAGCCCTATTCACAATATCTGAATACAAACAAAGTTTGTGAGAAATGAGGTATTGACGTATCTCGGGTTTTAAACCTCTTAGAAACATCCGCGTCATTCTCTCCTCATTATCAACTAAGTGGGATGAAAATCGGGACAACTCGACAAACTTAGCTTCGTACTGGGACACGGTCATATTATTCTTCTCCAGCTTGATGAACTCTACCTCTTTCGTGTGATGAATACTTTCATGAAAGTACTTGTCATTGAACAGTTCTTGGAACTTCTCCTAAGATATCTTCAGTGTGGCAGGCTGAGTACGCTTTACAGATTCCCACCAATACCGAGCGAATGGATTTCGTTGATAATATCATAATTCCGACGGAAAACTCAATCAAAAACGGTTCCGTCAGCGTTAGTTATTCCCGACCGAATCTCGACGGACTTAATTCTGACGCACCTATATCCGACCGAATTCAAGACAGAATATTCCGTCGAGATTAAGATATCATCGATAGAATATCTTTAATATCGACGAAATATTCCGTCAGGAATAACATTTTTTCTTGTAGTGATTGTAAAGGATATTATGATTATTCTTATTGTCATTCCCCCAAAATAGGAATACATCACCCATCTTGAGTCGCCAAATACATGGTACAGAATTCAAATACAAACTTAATTATATAATCGTCGTGTAAAATATGACAAAACATAGCTGAGGGTTTTAATACGAATATTGTCTACTAGACAATATCTAAACTCAAATAGAGTCCTCATTACAATTATTATCACACTATTTCATAGAATATTGAGGACTACTATAACACCATCTCGGACCATCACCCCGTTCCCCAACTAATCCCGGCTACGTTCTCATTTTATGAAGAGAACAATGAAAGCAAAAGGGTGAGCTCAACTAGCCCAGTAAGAAATATTATGACTAAGATAATGCATAATAAATTATCGTTAGCCTTCAACAGTGTTAAACTGATAAAATACAATAAACATCAAGTTTAACTACAGCGGAACAAGCAATCCATTAGAAAAGTCAAGTAGAGTATGAAATCTACTATCTTCTATGATTTAAAAAATTTATCATCAATTTTATCGCTGAGACTCAGCTTAATCAATAAACCATATCATCGAATTATCCCTGCACTACAGGCCAAAGATATTCATTAGTATCAAAACCACGAATTATCCATGCACTACGGGCCAAGGATATTCGTGTTTTCATCAATGGTCATGATCATGCCAACCACTGTCTATCAAAGCACTACGGGCCAATGAGGACTTTTACTACATCATTTGTAACATTACGGTCATGATAATACCGAATAATTCCAGATTATAATCATACCAATCAATAGTCCATCTATGCACGTAAGCCACAGATGACTTTCATAACAATATAAGAATGAGGATGATGACAATGATATAAGAATTCAATTAAAAGAAAGCAAATGATAAATTTTTAAAGATTTATAATTTAATTTATCCAAAATTCAATTATGTCCAAATTGTCAACATGATACTACTTTGTGGAGTAAAATTCAAGAATAATATTGTACCAAAAATGATTTGGACCGAAAAGAAATCAATTTTTATCATGAATAGTACTCCGGGTGAATAGTAATTGAGTAAATAGTACCCCGTGAATAGTACTCCGGCATGAAAAAGTTAAAACTTATCAAGAATGTTCATAATAATATTTCCATGAAACGATACTGGATGAAACGTAAATTTCAAGGATATTCTACTAATTTCATGGAGTATAGAAACCAAAACTTAACAAAATGAGTATAAAATTCAAAATTTGAAACGAAATAATATTACTTACATACTACAGAGTATGGAAGAAAATATTATTTCTTACGAGTATTGAACAAAAATAATATCCCTTAAATTAAAAATGAGAGTATTCCAACTGGTATAGCGGAGATATTCTTGAAGAAAACTTTCACTGTTTTCTACACTCAAAGCTTCCTAATATAGAAAAAGAATTCTCTACTTCTAGTGTGATTTTCAATTATAAACTAAGCATCCTATTTATAGGAGAATGGAAGGATACTATTTAGAAACAAAATCACGGATGCACAGTTAAAAAAGGCGGACGAAGTTCACGGATCAAATTTTGTTTCCACATACGCCGAATTTTTTAAAAATAAGAATATAAAATTTGTAAGACTCCAAATTTTATGAATAAAGATTAATTTTCTTGAAATATTTTTTTTTGAGTATTAAGGTGTGAATTTGATATAATATTATAGTTGTGGGTAGTATTTACAAATTTTGCGAAGTATGCAAGTTGTTATAAAATATTCGATTGGTCGGGGAATATTCCTTTTATCAGAGAATATTCGTACAACGGCGCAATCATTGGTGGACCCCACAACAGAATTACTGTCGGAATGAGAAAACGATAGAAATATCTTTTTATAAAAATAACGACAAAAGTTTTACTATTAGACTGTTAAAATACCCGGTGGTAAAAATACAGTAATACGCGTGGTTGCATAGTGGCACACGGTATTGATTATTGATGCTTACGTGAGAAGTCACTCAGTTATACTTAATTCTGCCATACAGTAATTGCTGGATAATATCTCTCATATTATTGATTCAATTATTGTCACAGTATCATCTGCATACTATTTTATATTTTTAAATCAATAATTGAGACGACAAAGTTATTCATATTATTATTTGTAATATTGACGATGTCTAGAAAGTTTTGTCGAGGAAAGGGGTTTGGTAACCTAATTGCGCGCCAATAAGGAGAAATCCTTATCGGAAAGCCCCCTCTTTCCTGGGAATGATCTGGTTGTTAAATACTGTGAGTTATAATATTAATGATGAATAAGTTCGTATTGATTAAAGATGAAATTGATATTTTTGTTGTGTTGAGATTATTAGTGTTAGTAGAAATCGACATGCTTGTACTATTGATTCACATGCATGTACTATTAGGGGAAGTGGTGCAAGTTTGATAATACTTGTAGGACTAAATTAAAAATGGAGGAAAAGATGAAGGTACTATATTGTAATAATTCGAGCCCCAAAACGTGCAATTATCGAAACTATATTTTTCTATAAATAGAAGCTCATTCTTCTTTCATTCTCACCAATTCACTAAGACTCACAAGAGCAATTATATAGAGAGAAGCTATAGAGAGAAAGAAGAAGAGTATTCTGCTACTTCACTATTGCAGTATCCAGCCTTTTACTAAGGTAAGGGGTATTATTTCTTTCGTATTCATAAGGGATATTATATTTTATCAATATCCATATGAAATAATATTTTCTTCCATACTCTGTAGTATGTAAGTAATATTATTTCGTTTCAGATTTCGAATTCTACAATAATTTTGTTAAAGTATTGCTTCTATACTTCGTGAAATTAGTAGAATATCCTTGAAATTTTCGCTTCATCTAGTATCATTTCACAAGGATATTTTTCTGAATATTCTTGTTAAATTTTAAGCTTTTCATATTGGAGTACTATTCATGGGTACTATTCATTTATACGGCACTATTTATACGTACTATTCATAGAGTACTATTCATGGGCACTATTCATAAATACGGTACTATTCATGAAGTACTATTCACAAAGTAATATTCATATGATACTATTTATGGGTACTATTAACGGGATACTATTCAAAAAGTACTATTCTTGAAATACTATTCACTCGGGTACTATTCACCCGGAGTACTATTCATGACAAAAATTAATTTTTTTTGGGTCCAAATCATTTTTGATACAATATCATTCTTGAATTTTACTCCACAAAGCAGTATCATGTTGATAATTTGGGTATTATTGAATTCTGTATAAATTAATTTATAAATCTTTAAAATTTATCCTTGTTTTTATTTAATTGAATTCTTATATCATGTCATCATCCTCATGCTTATATTGTGATGAAAGTCATTTGTGGCTTACGTGCATAGATGAACTATTGATTGATATGATTATGACCAGGGATTATTTAGTATAATCATGACTGTAATATTTGATGTGGTAAAAGTCCTCATTGGCCCGTAGTGCATTGATGGACAAATGTTGGTACGATCATAACCATGCGTTCTCTTTAACCAAGGGTGCAAAGATGAATTGTTATTTGGCATGATCATGACCATTGGTGAAAACACGAATATCCTTGGCCCGTAGTGCATGGATAATTAGTGGTCGTGATACTAATGAATATTCTTGGCCTGTAGTGCATGGATAATTCAGTGATGTGGATTATTTATTAAGTTGAGTCTCAACGATAAAATTGATGATAAACTTTTAAATCATAGAAGATAGTAGATATGATGCTTTACTTGACTCTTCTAATGGATTGCTTATTCCGCTGCAGTTGTTGATCTAAAACTTGTTGTATATTGTATTCTATCAGTTGTTATACTATTGAAGGCTAAGGATAATTTATTCGCATTATCTTAGTCATAATATTATTTCATGGGCTAATTGAGCTCACCCTTTTCTTTCATTGTTTCTTGTAAAATGAAAATATAATTTGGGACTGCCTGGGGAATGGAGTGATGGTCCAGGATAAGTGGCTATAGTTGTCCTCACTATTCTATGAAATAATGTGATAATAATTATAATGAGGACTCCATTGAGTGTGGATATTGTCTAAAAGACAATATTTGTGTTAAAACTCTCAGTTATGTTTTGTCGTATTTTACACGACAGTTGTATAAAAGAAGTTTGTAGTTGTATTATGTACCATGTATTTGACGACCCAAGATGGGTGATGTATACCTGTTTTGGGAGCGTCACAAAATTCAAGTAAAACAAATAAGATATATAATATAATATATTATATTTATAATCTAATAAAATAAAACTTTAAAATATATATATATATATATATATATATATATATATATATATATATATATATATATATACACACAGATCCTCGTCAGGACTCCGGACAAGTCCTAAAATACGGACCATTTTTTTTTTTTCAAACAACTAAAAAAAAATAAAAATTATGGGCTGGAATTTTACATGTCAGGTGTTTTGGGTGTATTTTAAAACATGTATGCAAAACATATGCATGCAGTCATGTTTTGCATATGCATCCAAATCACACCCAAAACATCAGATATGTAAAAAATTCAGATTCCATAATTATTTTTTTAGTTGTTTCAAAAAAAAAAAAAAAAAAAAAAAATGGTCCGTATTTTATATAGAAAAGTGATCCAGGACTCTATATATATATATATATATATATATATATATATATATATATATAAATATAACATACCATGATATCTACGGCATGGCATATATATTCACACACACACAAAATATATATATATATATATATATATATATATATATAATATACTAATACTCCCTCTCATACACGTTTCCTCTCCCACCCCATTTTCATCTTCCAACATGTGGGCCCCACCCCACTTGTCACTCTCAGCCACATCCCACTCATATTATATATATATATATATATATATATATATATATATATACACTAAAAAATTTCTATCGATTATTTAAAAATTTGGGTAATGGGGGTCCACCAATGATTATGCCGTCGTACGAATATTCCCTGTTAAAATGAATATTCTCCGACCAATCGAATATTTTATAACAACTTGCTTACTTTGCAAAATTTGTAAATATTACCCACAACTATAACATTATATCAAATCCACACCATAATATTCAAAAATATATTTCAAGAAAAAATAATCTTTATTTATGAAAGTTAGGGTCTTACACTTATGGTGTAATGAGATGTATTGGGTGAATAGCACTATATTTCGTTTGTGAAGATAGAACCGGGATTCAGGGCATTATAATAGTATTTAAGTTAAAACTATAATTTGAAAGAAACAAAATAATAAAACCAAAATTCTTTTAAAAGAATTATGCATTCATTTCTTGTGAATGAATTGTTATCCCAAATGGGGGTTTTCTAATAAATAGGATTTTAAACACTCATTTGAAAAGACAACTTTTCAATTTGAAAAGATATGAATCAAACACACCCTTTTAAAGGTCATACCGGTTCAAACTAGTGACCCAAATCAAACCATTGCACCAATTCAATGCTACACCCGTTCAAACTAACAATCACACATATTCAAACTAGTGACTCAAGTTGAACTATTGCACCGATTCAACGTTACACATGTTCAAACTAGTAATCACACATTTAGCATTAAGCCTGTAAGACCCCAACTTTTTATAAAATTGAATTTCCTATATTTTGAAATAGTAAGGGGTTGATTTGATTAATGTGGTTAGTTATGGGTAAAATACGCAAATATTTTAAATAAGCAAGTGGTCATAAAATACTCATTGTTGTAGGGGAATATTCGTTTGTTCGTGGAGAATTCTTGCTGTCGGGGAATATTCGTACGACGGCGCAACCATTTGTGGGTCCCATAACGAAAAACTGTCGGATGAAGAAAAAAACAAGTATGAGTTTTTTTATAAATAATGGCATAGTTGTTACAGTTAAAACTATTGGAATACCCGGTGGTTAAAATCCAGTAATACGCGTTGTTGCATAGTAGCACACGGTATTGCAAAATAATTCTAATCATTGATTCTTACGTAAGAAGTCACCACTCAATAATTGTTACAGTAATTACAGTAATACGCGACCCCATTTTTGACTTAAATTTAATTATAGCCTGCAAGATCATCCGTATGCGGATTTCAGTCGTTTTTCATTTAGAATTTGGAATAACTTTCTTCTACAAAGTTGTAGAAAATTAAATTTCTTATAGAATGGACATAAAATTCGTATTTTTCTGATAAAAGGGATATTTATTATGAATTATTGAAGTTCCAGAATAATGGGTCTAAATTAATTTTTGGGGTTATAAATATTTTCATAATAAAAATATTTTTTGTGAGGTGGGCCCACTTGTGTGGGATGATGAAATGGTCAAGGAGGTGTGCAAATTTTTTTTTATAAATATAATATTTTATTAAATTTTCTGTTTTGGCGTTCTAAGCATTTTCCTATAAATAGGATGCTTAAGTTAGAATTGAAAATCACACCAGAATCAGAAGTTTTCTCTCTCTATAATATCGAGCGTATTTTTGTGAGTATTTAAATATTTTAAGTGTTACTATTCAGTGCAAGTTTTCTTCAGTATTATATCCAATATTCTAGCTAGAAGTACTATTCTTTTAAGGTAAGAAATGTTATTTTTTTCATAAATGATATTATTTCTTTTAATATTATTATACCAAAATATTGATATGGATTTTATTATTAATTTTTTACCTTTTCATATTGAGGTTACTATTCACGTATACGACACTATTCACGAATACGACACTATTCATAGAAAAATTAAAAAAAAATTTCTTTGTCCAAGTTGTCTATTATGATTACTATCTTTGATTGTATCCATGTTTTTATCTTCATTCTTTAATTTTGCTCCACAATTATTTATTATGGAGTATTTTTGAATTTGGATAAACTAAAGTATGAATACCTAATCTTTGTCTTTTTATCTCATTGAATTCGTTTTCTTTAAAATATTTTTATCATCCTCGGTCATAGATGGTGATATAACTGAATATCTTTGGCTTGTAGTGCAAAGATAAATGATTACTTGATGAATATCTTTGGCCTGTAGTGTAAAGATGAATGACTTGATGAATATCCTTGGCCCGTAGTGCAAAGATGGACATGTATTGAGATGAACATGACCAACTGGTGATACAAATGAATATCTTTGGTCCGTAGTGCAAAGATGAATATTTGGTTCAAGATGTATATTGATAGATATCACAAGGATAAAATATTGATGATGGACTTTTAAATCATAGAAGATAATAGACTTCATTTTCTAATTAACTCTTCTAATGAATTGTTATTTTCTCTGCGAATATTGATCTAAACTTGTTGTCCATTATATTTTATCTGATTTGTTGAAGGCTAACGATAATTTATTTTTCATTATCTTAGTCATAATATTCTTTACTGGGTTAGTTGAGCTCATCCTTTTCCTTTTTGTTCTGTTTTTCTTCTCATGAGGCGAGAATATAGCGGGAACTAGTCAGGGTGTGGAGTGATGGTTCAAGACAGTTATTTTAGCAGTCCCCACTATTTGTAAAATAGTGTATCAATAATTGTAATGAGGACTTTATTTGAGTTTGGATATTATCTAGAAGATAATATTTGTATTAAAACTCACAACATATGTGTTGTTGTATTTTGCACGACAATTGTAATAATGAAGTTATAGTTGTTTTCTGTACCATGTATTTGACGACTTAGAATGGATTGTCTGGACCTATTTTGGTGGCGTCACAGTTGGTATCAGAGCTTAGGGATATGATCTCTAATGGATATATGGGATTAGAACTAGGAGGGGAGAGACGAGTAAATCTTTCGCTAGTGTGTCCTACCTAAGCTTAATTATTTGTCGGTCAGAATATAGGAATATTATGTGACATGTCAATTTCTTTAATTAACCCTTGTTTTGTGGCAGTATTTGAGAATGACATCTAAAAATGTTGAGTTGAGCAATGGAGCACATGAGACCATTGAGACACCGACAATCAACAACTAGGACAATGTGCATCAGGAAGGCAATATTCATCCGGTAAATAACACCACCGATCAAACGATGAATGATGGGATGTTTAGAAGCTTTTTGCAGTTCATACAAAACCAGACGAGAGAGACTCCTATTCAAAATGCAAGTGGAAATAATGGCAACTCACGGCTGGTCACTGCTAAGCAATTCAAGAAGTTGAGACCGCCAGAGTTTTTGGGAAAACCGGTCAGATCAAGGCGGAAATGTGGGTTAAGCAAATTACCAAGATATTTGATGTCTGGGGATGCATGGAGGAACAGAAGGTTCCATTCGCCACCTTTATGTTCCGTGATGAGGCGATTCATCGATGGGGAATCATGGAGCATATACCGACTGCCGACTCAATATATCTTCTAAGCGCCCAAAACTATTTCATGACAAGTACTTTCCTGAAAGTATTCGTCATATGAAGGAGGTAGAGTTTATCGATTTGAACAGAAAACATGGCGTGTCGCAAAGACAAGGCTAAGTTCATGAGTTATCCAAGTTTGCACCTCATTTGGTAGAGAATGAAGAACGTATGATGCAGATGTTTCTGAGAGGTTTGAAACCTGAAATTCGTTAATATCTCATTTCTCATAAATTTTCTCTATATTCAAATGTTGTGAATAGGGCTCATATATTAGATAGAGCGAGATAATGAGTCTGTTCAACTGGGGGACCACAACTAGGGTCGTAGCGGAGGCAGCAGTCATCAGAGCAATGACAACCAGCGGGGAGGAAAATATCTGGACAGAAGCAGTAACCACTCTGGTGGTAGTCGTGGACATGATAGTAGAAAAAGCGATTCGGGGGAGATTTCAAAAAGAGAAGGTACAACAATGACAACGTGTTGACGTCAGCACCAGCATCAACTATTTCTAGGGGAGGAGAATGACCACCAGTCGTATGTTATAAATGGGGGAAAGAGGGACACATCAGCCTAAACTGCCCACACCAATTCAAGGTGTGTTATAACTATGGAAAAGAAGGTCATATAGCTCGAGATCGTCTTGTAGCGAAACCAAGTCCAGCGGGGATGGTGACTCCAAAGGCTATCCCAGACAAGTTAAAGTCGGTGGTTCTTGAAAAAGCTTTTGTCGTGACTGCCCAAAATACGAGGAACCCGAACGAAGTTATCATAGGTTAGTTAATCATAAATTTTTTCTAAGTTTATACCTTATTAGATACCGGTTCTACCCATTCTTTTATCTCTCCTGCTTGTGCTCAACGTTTGAACTTGACTCCTAAGAAATTAGACTTTAACTTATCTGTTAAAACTCCGTTAGGAGAAATTTTCATTACATCCACTATTTATAAATCTTGTTTGATTCAAGTTGGGACCATCACATTACCTGTTGATCTCATCTCTTTAAAGATACTTGCATTTGATGTAATTTTAGGGATTGATTGGTTAACTACTCATCATGCTAAAATTGATTGTTTTCGTAAGGTTGTTAGTTTTCATATTCCTAACCAACCTGTTATGCGAATTCAAGCAATCAAACCACTAAAGTCAAACACTTTCATATCAAGCCTTAAAGCCATTCATTTATTGAAAAACGGATGTCAATCTTTCTTAGCCCATGTCATGAATTTAAAAAAAAATATGTCAGATTTGAATGATATTTCTGTTATTAATGAATTTCCTGATGTATTTCCCGAAGAAATTCTTGGCCTACCCCCAGAGCGTGAAATTGAATTTTGTATTGACCTTGAACTCGGTACAAAACCCATTTCTAAAATCTCATATCGAATTGCTCCTATTGAACTTCAGGAGTTAAAAAACCAACTACAAGAGTTGGTCCCGGGGCCTCTATCTGGTGACTTTCTTTGTGGAATGCACCAAAGCCAGACTCTCTATAGGGGATACCATATTTGTGTAAACAGATAGGTGCCATTGTAACGTGCTATCCAAGGTTGGGATATGAGTCACAGTTGAGAGCAACCTAAGTCAGTAATTGAAATACGTAGCTTTCTAGGCTAAGCTGGTTATTATCGGAGATTCGCGGAAGGATTTTTTCAAATTGCCACTCCATTAACCCAGCTTACTCTTAAAAATAAAAAATTGGGATAAAGCGAGGAATATGAGAAAAGCTTTCAAGAACTCAAGATGAAACTCATTTCAGCACCTGTTGTGACAATACAATCGTGGAAAAACGAACGTGGTAGCTGACGCGTTGAGTAGAAGATCGTATGCGGTTACGAGTGCAACATCGTTAACACAAAGACCCATTTTGTATGACTTATAAAGGATGGAGATAGAGTTAAAGGCTCCAAGTACCCAAGTGATGATATCAAATATATGAGTAGAACCGACTTTAATCGATAAAGTAAAAGCTGCTCAAGCCATAGACCCAGAGCTGATGCATATGAAGAAGAAAGTACAAGAAGATATTATTCCAGAAGCAAGAATAGATGAAGAACGAACACTTCGAGTCAACTCCAGACTTTGTGTTCCTAACGACTCTAATTTGAAGTACAAAATCATGATGGAGGCACACAACACACCATTTGCAATTCATCCTGGAAGTACTAAAATGTATCGTGATCTTCGACGTACATTTTGGTGGAGCAATATAAAGAAAGAGATCGCAGAGTTTATCTCAAGATGTTTAACTTGTCACGTGTTAAGGCGGAGCATCAAGTGCCAAAGGGTCCATTGCAACCACTTAAGATTTCAGAATGGAAGTGGGAGCACATTAACATGGATTTCGTTATTGGTCTTCCCAAGGTTTCTCAAGGCATAGATGCAATTTGGGTCATTGTTGATAGATTAACCAAGTCTGCTCATTTCTTGCCTATACGAGAAACTTATTCACTTGAACGTCTTGCTCGTATGTACATAAATGAGATTATGAGATTGCATGGTATGCCAATATCCATAGTTTCTGATCGAGACCCAAGATTTACTTCACGATTTTGGGTTAGCTTGCATAAAGCTATGGGCACAGATTTACGATTAAGTTCGGCATACCATCCTTAAACAGACGGGCAATCGGAAAGGACTATTCAAACCCTTGAAGATCTATTAAGACTTTGTGTCCTAGATTTCAAAGGAAGTTGGGATAAGTACTTGCCATTGGTAGAATTCTCCTACAACAACAGTTATCTGGCAAGTATAGGTGTGGCTCCATTCGAAGCATTGTATGGACGAAAGTGTCGCTCTCCAGTATGTTGGGATGAGGTAGGTGAAGTAACATTGTTGGGACCAGAGTTGGTATGTATGATTATAAAAATGATCTAAATGATTCGATAATGTATACAAACGGTACAGGATCGACAAAAGAGTTATGCAGATCTTCTTCGAAAGAACATGAAATTTAATATTGGGGATCATGTATTGTTACGTGTTACTCCATGGAAGGGAGTTACAAGATTCGGGAAAAGAAGAAAGCTCAATCCACGATTTTTTGGTCCATTTGAGATTCTTGACCGAGTAGAAAATGTGGCCTATAGACTCGCATTACCTCCAAGCATGTCTCGTGTTCATAATGTTTTTCACATTTCTGTGCTTCATAAATATGTGAAAGACCCAAACCATATTATTGAATTGGAACCAGACGAGATAGCCGAAGATTTAACGTATGAGGAGGTACTTGTCAAGATCTTGGATAGGAAGGAGCATGTCCTACGCACAAAGGTTATACCACAAGTAAACGTTTTGTGGAGGAACCATGCTATTGAGGAAATGATCTGGGAGTTGGAATCAAAAATGAAAGAAAGGTATCCTCACCTTTTTGAAATACCAGGTACGTACGTCAATTTCGAGGGCGAAATTTCATAAGGAGGGAAGGTTATAAGACCCCAACTTTTTATAAAATTGAATTTCCTCTATTTTGAAGGAGCATGTGGTTAGTTATGTGGTAAAATGCGCAAATATTTTAAATAAGCAAGTGGTTATAAAATATTCATTGTTGTAGGGGAATATTCGTTTGGTCGTGGAATATTCTTGTTGTCGGGGAATATTCGTACTACAGTGGAGCCATTTGTGGGCCCCATAACAGAAAACTGTCGGATGAAGAAAATGACAAGTATGAGTTTTTATAAATAACGGCGTAGTTGTTACTGTTAAAACTGTTGGAATACTCGGTGGTTAATATACAGTAATACGTGGTGTTGCAGTAATTAATTTTATTTTATAGTAATTAATGTTCAAAATTTTATTTTATTTATTCAATAACTGCTACATTGATATTTTATATTATTGATTCAATAATTGTCACTGCACAGTATTTCCCATTATCAGATTAATAATTCATATTATTTGAATAATATTGTTAGATAGCATTATTGGCAATGTCTAAAGAAGTTCTGTCTAGGAAAGGGGTTTTGTGACGCCCCCAAAATAGGTATACATCACTCATTCTGAGTCGCCAAATGCGTGGTACAAAAACAACTACAACTTTATTAATACAATTGTCGTGTAAAATATGACAACACATAAACTGTGAGTTTAAATACAAATATTGTCTTCTAGACAATATCCACACTCAAATAAGTCCTCATTACAATTATTGATACACTATTTTACAAAAATAGTGAGGACCACTAAAACAACCTTCTAGAACCATCATTCCATACCCCGACTAGTACTCGCTACATTCTCGCCTCCTGAGAAGAAAAATGGAACAAAAAGGAAAAGGGTGAGGTCAACTAGCCCAGTAAAGAATATTATGACTAAGATAATATAGAATAAATTATCGTCAGTCCTCAACAGGGAAAAATCTGATAGAATATAATAGAGAACAAGTTTTAAATCAATATTCGCAGCGGAAATAACAATTCATTTAGAAGAGTTAAGTAGAGAATGAAATCTACTATCTTTTATGATTTTAAAGTTCATCATCAATATTTTATCCCTGTAATATCAACCAATATACATTTTGAATCAAATATTCATCTTTGCACTACAGGCCAAAGATATTCATCAGTTGGTCATGTTCATCTCAACACATGTTCATCTTTGCACTACGGGCCAAAGATGTTCATCAGAAAATCATTCATCTTTGCACTACAGCCAAAGATATTCAGTTATATCATCATTTAGGACTGAGGATGATGAAAAATATCTTAAAGAAAACGAATCCAGTGAGAAAAAAGAACAAATATTAGGAATTCGTACTTCGGTTTATCCATGTTCAAAAACACCCCATAATATACTATGTGGAGTAAAATTTAAGAATGAATATCAAAACATGGATACAATCAAAGATAGTAACAAAAATAGACATCTGGGATAAAGAAGAGAAAATTTAATTTTTCTATGAATAGTGTCGTATACGTGAATAGTAACTCCGACACTAAAAGACAAGAATTTCACAAGAAAAATCTTACCAATACTCCGGCATAATGATATTGAAAGAAATAATATCATTTAAAAAAAATAACATCCCTTACCTCAAAAGGATAGTACTTCTGACTGGAATACCGGATATAGTGTTGAAGGGAACTTGTATAGCAGCACTCAAAGTATCAAAATACTCACAAGAATACGCTCAATAATATAGAGAGAGAACACTTCAGTTTTTGGTGTGATTTTCAATTCTAACCTAAACACCCTATTTATAGGAAAATGCTTAGAACACCAAAGTAGAAAATTTAATAAAATATTATTATTTTTTAAAAAAATCACGCCCACCTCAAGAGAATCTGATTTTAGCATGTTTACAACACTTGTGGGGCCCTCCAAAATGAAAAAAAACATTTTTCTTAAAAAAATAATTTTAAAACTTCAAAAATTAATTATTCCGGAACTTCAATAATTCTTAATAAATAGCCCTTTTATCAGAAAAATTTGAATATTATGTCCAGTCCAAAGGAAATTCAATTCTCTACAACTTTATAAGTTTAAGTTTTTCCAAATTCCAAATAGAAATTGACCAAAATCCACATACTGACGATTTTGCAGGATATAATCAAATTTCAGTCAAGAAATGGGGTCCACCAATATGTTTAACATGTTTTTAACATTTATTGTAACAAAATACTTTTCCTCCTCATTTATTCATATATCACACATTTATTGTAAAAATATCACCATTATTATATTATTAAAATATAATAATATATTTAAATGAATTATTTTATCAGAAAAGATAAAATATCAATTTTTAACAATTGTTACTTTTCTAAAAATTCATCCATATATATCCACATAAATAAATATTTTTCTTATCATATAAATCAATAATTAATTATTCACAAATAATATTACAGAATCACAATAATGACAACCAGGTCGTTCCTAGGAAAGAGGGGGATTTCCGATAAGGATTTCTCCTTACTGGCGCGCAATTAGGTGACCAAACCTCTCCTTAGAAAGGACTTCCTTAGACATTGTCAATAATGCTATCTAATAATATTATTCAAATAATATGAATTATTGATATGATAATGGGAAATACTGTGCAGCAATTATTGAAACAACAATAATATAAAATATCAACGTAGCAATTATTGAATCAATAAAATATTGAACATTAATTACTGTAACAATTATTGAGTAGTGCCTTCTTACGTAAGAATAATTAATTGGTGCAATATATAAAAGTACTCTTATGTAACAATCGCAGACATCGTGTTTTAACCACGGGTATTCCAACAAGATAAGTGTGAACAACTACGTCGTTATTTATTAAAAACTTATATTATTCGTTTTCTTCATCTAATCGCTTTTCGTTATGGGGCCCACACAAGGCTACACCGTCGTATAAATATTCCCCGACAATAAGAATATTCCACGACCAAATGAATATTTCCCGACAACAATGAATATTTTATAACCACTTGCTTATTTAAGATATTTGCGCATTTTACCCATATTTAACCACATTAATCAAATCAACCCTTACTATTTCAAAATAATAAATAGAGGAAATTCAATTTCATTTATAATAAGTTGGGGTCTTACAACCTCCCCTCCTTATGAAATTTCGTCCTCAAAATTGACGTACGTACCTGGTGTTTTGAAAAGGTAAGGATACCTCACTTTTATTTTCATTTCCAACTCCCAGGTCATTTCCTCAATAGCATGGTTACTCGACAAAACTTTGACTTGTGGTATGACCTTTGTGCGTAGGACATGCTCCTTCCTATCCAAGATCTTGACAAGTACCTCCTCGTACGTTAAATCTTCGGCTATTTCATCTGGTTCTAACTCAATAACGTGGTTCGGGTCTTTCACATATTTACGAAGCACAAATATGTGAGAAACATTATGAACACGAGACATACTTGGAGGTAACGCGAGTCTTTAGGCCACATTTCCTACTCGGTCAAGAATCTGAAATGGACCAATAAATTGTGAATTGAGCTTTCCACTTTTTCCAAATCTTGTAACTCCCTTCCATGGAGCAACACGCAACAATACATGATCCCCAATACTAAATTCCACGTCCTTTCGATGAAGATCCACATAATTCTTTTGTCGATCCTGTTTTGTTTGTATACGTTATCGAATCATTTGGATCTTTTCTGTAGTCATACGTACCAGCTCTGGTCCCAACAATGTTGCTTTACCCACCTCATCCCAACATACTGGAGAGCGACACTTTCATCCATACAATACTTCAAATGGAGCCACACCTATACTTGCTGATAAGTGTTGTTGTAGGAGAATTCCATCAATGGTAAATACTTATCCCAACTCCCTTTGAAGTCTAGGACACAAAGTCTTAATAGATCTTCAAGAGTTTGAATAGTCCTCTCTGATTATCCGTCCGTTTGAGGATGGTATGCCGAACTGAATCGTAAATTCGTGCCCATAGCTTTTTACAAGCTAACCCAAAATCGTGAAGTGAATCTTAGGTCACGATCTGAAACTATGGCTACTGGCATGCCATGTAATCTCACAATCTCATTTACGTACATACGAGCAAGATGTTCAAGGGAATAAGTCTCCCGTATCGACAAGAAATGAGCAGACTTAGTTAATCTATCAACAATAACCTAAATAGCATTTATGCCTTGAGAAACTGTGGGAAGACCCGTAACGAAATCCATGGTAATATGTTCCCACTTCCATTTCAAAATCTCAAGTGGTTGCAATGGACCCTTTGGTACTTAATACTCCACCTTTACACGTTGACAAGTTAAACACCTCAAGATAAACTTCATGATCTCTCTCTTCATATTATTCCACCAAAATGTATGTCGAAGATCACGATACATTTTGGTACTTCCAAGATGGATTGCAAACGGTGTATTGTGTGCCTCCATCATAATCTTGTACTTCAAATCAGAGTCATTAGGAACACAAAGTCTAGAGTTGACTCAAAGTACTCCTTCTTCATCGATTCTTGCTTCTGCGATAACACCTTCTTATACTTTCTTCTTCATACGCATCAGCTTCGGGTCTGTGGCTTGACCAAATTTAACTTTATCGGTTAAAGTTGGTTCTATTTGTATACTTGACATCATTGCATGGGTCCCCGGAGTCTTAAATTCTATCTTCATCTTTGTAAATCACACAAAATGCGCCTTTGTGTTGACAACATCGCACTCGTTCCCGCATATGATCTTTTACTTAATGCGTCAGCTACCACGTTCGCTTTTCCAAGATGGTATTGAATGGTATGGTCGTAATCTTTCAACAGCTCAAGCCAACGTCGTTGCCACATGTTGATTTCCTTTTGGGTGAAGAAATATTTGAGGCTTTTATGATCTGAATATATCTCCATTTACTCCCCATATAGATAGTGCCTCCAGATTTTTAGCACAAAAATGATTGCTACCAACTCTAGATCATGAGTAGGGTAATTCTTCTCATATTCTTTGAGTTGTCGCGAGGCATAGGCTAATACTTTCCCATGTTGCATGAGAACACATCCTAACCCTTTGCCTGAAGCATCGCTGTAGATACCAAATCCATCCGAACCAGATGGTATTGTCAAAACAGGTGCTGAAATAAGTCTCATCTTAAGCTCTTGAAAACTCTTCTCGCATTCTTCGCTCCATACGAATTTTGTATCTTTCCGAGTCAATTGAGTTAAAGGAGTAGCGATTCGAGAAAATCCTTCCACAAATCTCCGATAATAACCAGCTAAGCCCCAAAAGCTACGTACTTCGGTCACCGACTTCGGTTGCTCCCAACTTTATATTGCTTCAATCTTCGTCGGGTCAATAGATACTCCATGTTTTGACACCACGTGCCCAAGGAATGCTACTTCCTCAAGCCAGAACTCGCATTTCTTCAGCTTGGCATATAGCTTGTTTTCACGAAGCCTTTGAAGTACCAGCTTCAAATGGTGCTCATGATCTTCACGACTTTTGGAATATGAGGATGTCATCAATAAAGACAACTACGGACTGATCCAAATATTCATTGAATACTCGGTTCGTTGTGACACCCCCAAATTTGGGTATTTTTATTTCTGCAGGATTTGGTGTTCACTGTACAAATATCATCTATCTATCTACCCATAATAAATGCAAACCGTGTAATAGATAGAAATAAATCTTCTATTACATCAGAATAATATTAAATATAATCCCAGGTTAAACTAACCTTAAACATCTGTGCGAAATCATAAACAATAAAGTTTTAAATAATATCAAGTCTGAAACATAAATACATAATCATATAAACAACAAGTCTTCATCACTTGTTAATCTTGCCCTTGCCTTTACTAGTGGAAGGCTCGTTGGATCTTTCGTTCTTAACTGCAATGTTATTATTACGCAAGAGTGAGCACGATTGCCCACAAGTATAATAATATAACAGTAAAACAATAACATGCGAATGAATCAAAGACTTCTGAAGTAAGAAAACTCAGTTTTTGAATCAAGAATGAATAACAAGAATCAAAAGAACTTCTGAGGGTCATAAGACCTTGAACTATGTCCTAGGTTGTCAAGTGTTTATGCTTAAAACCTTTAACAGTCATAAGACTATGGACTCTTCTTATCGCACTTAGGGGATCAAATTTTAGTACTACATCGCATGCACAATATCTTAACGCTAACACATAAGTAATCCCCTATACAAGGTTGTTCATCTCAGTTTGACATTAGAGTCCGCACCAAAAGAAGTTTGGTTTGGATAATTAAACAAGGGTTCTAAAATTTAGAATGTTCATCAACTATGGACTAGTCGAATCATTAAGGGTTCACTAGTCTAACAAGGTTCAACAGTAACTGATATTTAAATTGAATAAAAGTCTCAAGAGGTATTCAATAGAATAAGTATTATATAACAGAGTCATACTTTGAAAAGATTAATAAACTTTAATATACAAAATGGACTTGATCAATAATAACGAGAATTTTCTCGATGTAAAGAGGTAAATTTATAAACTTATATAATGATAACGAGTAGGGTTAGGAAACTTGCCTCGTACGTAGATTACGCGTTAATTTATATGCGTTCCTTGATTTAATCCTATATACCATTTACATTCACAATACCAGTCAATTATAACGTAACTAGTCATCACAAGTTCATTCTCTTTGTCTAACTCTGATTATGACCATACTTAGTCAAATTACTACATTCATTGACACATAATTTACACTTTATGAACAATAAGCTAATTATGTGTTCAATAATTCAATTCGCACATAATTATGTTATTGACATGTTAAGGATCTAATTAATTACCACCGTATATGACTAACACATTTTTATGTTCATGAAATTAGGTTGCAATCACAACCCCTAAAATAAAAACCACTAAATTGCTCATTCTTGAACAAATTGCATAGTGGTATTATATTACCACCATCAAGCTTCATTCTCGGCTTCTGACACGCGCGGTATTATTTATAAGTACTGGACAATGGCGTCATGGCTGCGTATGCTTGTTTTCAGATCAAGAATCGCGACGAACCAGAACCAAAATCTCAGTTCGCGAAAATTGTAGAACATGTCAATTTCTACCAATTTTCTTTATCTATACATGAAATTAGACATACCCAGACATTATTTTATACACATAATCATTATTCAACCTTTCTAGCATGATTTTATCACGTTAAAACACATAATTTACAGAATTAAAACATGTAATTTCATTGTTCTTGATGTTCTTGAAGGTTTTGAACACAAAACATAAAAATTAACACCACGGTTTCGTTATAACACCAAATCCGACCATTCAAAGTTTATTTTCTTCGTTTTGACATGCATAATTACATACAAGTATAAAATTTATGAGACAATATATGTTTGATGTATTAAATTTGCGTGTAAGGGCCATATGGCCATATTTCTATACTCTGTATTTTTGTAGCAACAATATACGACATATTTTATGAAACTGATGTTATAGAACCATACAATATATAATAAAAACATGTTATGTTAACATATCATCACATATATATCCACATAATCACTACCATTTCCAATAACATAGATTTTGTCAGAATTTGAAAGCCATTTTCATGAAAATTTTAACAACGTAAAATAGAAATTAGGTTGAAGAGATTACCCAAGGTATAGATGAGTAGAGATGAAAACCCATCTCAATTAATTCTCCAATCACACAACTCATAAATTCCTTCAACAATTTCTCAATCTCTCTTTGTGATTTGCTTTGCTAGACTTAGAAAAAAAAATAAAAGAAGAAGAAGACGTATAGATTTATAAAACTGAGCGTAGTTGTTATCAGTTAACCCGATCATGGGTTAACTACTCCCAACTCCCAATAAGGCTCTGTTTGGCTAGCCTTAAAAGAATCATATCCATTTAATTTAATAAATCTTTTATACTATAGTTTAATAGTGTCACACCCCTTTATAAAATAAATCAAATATCTTATTTAATTTATTTTAATTAAAATATAATAATTTCTCATTAATTCACATAGTCACATAATTAAATTTCTCATTTATTAATTACGTTAAATTATTAATTCTCTAATTAATTATTAAATTAATTAAAATAATATTAGGCTTATTAAATATTTCTTTTAATTCAATAAGCTCACATAATTACATACTTCGAATAATAAAAATTCTCCACATTAATTTAATAAATATAACACATATAATTAAATTAATCTACCACAACTTCATCAATTAATTATTTAATCTAATAATTAATTCATTGAAAAATATTTATTTAATCCAATAAATATTAAAATTAAATTACAAAATCTCGGTTGTCACATCTTTCTCCCCTTAAAAAGATTCTGTCCTCAGAATCACGATTCAAATAATTCTTCCCATTACATTCCCCCCTTACAAGGATTATGTCCCTAGAATCGCTTACAATAATTTAAGTAAATAAATGAGGATAATTCTTCATCATATTCTCTTCGAGTTCCCACGTAGCTTCTTCAGCATTGTGGTTCCTCCAAATTACCTTAACAGAAGGTATTACTTTATTTCTTAGAACTTGCTCTTTTCGGTCGACAATCTGAATTGAAATTTCTTCGTAAGATAAGTCTTTTTCAAAATGTAGGGGTTCATATTCAATCACGTGCTTATAATCGGGTTTGTAGGGTCGTAAAACTGAAACATGGAAAACGTTGTGGACATTTTCGAGAGCTCGAGGTAAGGCTACCTCATACGCAACTTCTCCGATTCTTCACAGTACCTCAAAGGGTCCAATGAATCTTGGGCTTAATTTCCCTTTCTTTCCGAACCTGATCTTTCCCTTCCAGAGAGAGACCTTTAAGAACACATAACTACCCGATTCAAACTCAACATTTTTACGGAGTGGATCGGTGTATTTTTTTGTCTATCTTGAGATGCAATCAGTCTTGTTCGGATCACTTTGACTATTTTTGTTGTCTGTTGTACCAATTCTGGGCCTAGTAATTGTCTTTCGCCAACTTCATCCCAGTATAGCGGAGTTTTGTACTTTCTGCCGTATAACGCTTCATAAGGCGGCATGCCAATACTAGCGTGGTAACTGTTGTTATAGCCGAACTCTATGAGCGGTAGATAATCATCCCAATTTCCTTTAAAGTCCATTATACAAGCTCTTAACATGTCTTCTAATATCTGAATTTTTCTTTCACTCTGTCCATCTGTCTGAGGGTGATATGTCGTGCTCATTTGCAACTGTGTACCCATGCATTCCTGTAGACGTTTCCAGAAGTTCGATGTAAAGCGCGGATCTCTATCTCGAGACAATTGACACCGGACTCGTGCCTCGAAACAATCTCTTTCACATATAACCTTCGGTGATCGATCTAAGTTAAATCTGATTTTGATCAGAAGGAAGTGTGCGGATTTTGTCAGTCGGTCAACGATAACCCATACTGCATCGTAGCCTTTCTGAGTTATCGGAAGGCCAACCACGAAATCCATCGTAATGTGTTCCCATTTCCATTCTGGAATCTCTAAAGGTTGCAGTAACCCTCTCGGCCTCTGATGTTCTGCTTTCACTTTCTGACATGTCAGCCACTTGGCAACACACTTTGCAACCTCTCATTTCAAATTCGGCCACCAGAAATGTTATCGAAGATCTTGGTACATCTTAGTACTACTAGGGTGAATCGAATATCATGAGCTATGAGCTTCATTCAAAATGTATTCCTTAATCTCTGGCACTGGCGGTACCCAAATTCTGCTCTCAAATCTTAGTAGTCCCTCACTGTCTATTTTAAATCTTGGTTCAGTCCCTTCAGATATTTTCTTTTTCACTTTCTCACATTCTTCGTCCTGAAGTTGAGCTTCCTTAATTTTATCCAGTAAAGTTGTACCAGCTTGTATTTAGAATAACTTCTCGTCTATTTTCATAGGATACCTCACTTCCAATTCCAAACTTTTTCATTCTTTGAAATTAGCTCTCTCTGAGCAAATCAACATCATTAATTTCTCCCCACCCTTTCTACTTAAGGCGTCGACAGCCACATTTATGGTATAAAATCTCACAATCATAGTCCTTACTTAACTCCAACCACCTTCTTTGGTGCATATTAAAGTCCTTCTGTGTAAAAATATATTCCAGACTCTTATGGTCTGTATATATATCACACTTCTCCCCATAGAGATAGTGTCTCCAGATCTTCAAAGCGAATACCACTGCAGCTAACTCCCAGTTGTGGGTCGGAAACCCCTTCTCATAATCCTTCAATTGTCGTGACGCATACGCAATGACTCTGCCGTTTTGCATAAGCACACAACCAAGTCCTTTATGAGACGCATCACTATATACCACAAAATTCCCTGAGTCATCCGGAAGAGATAACACAGGTGCAGAACTCAACCTCTTCTTAAGCTCATGGAAACTTTCCTCACACTTCTTCGTCTAAACGAATTTCATCGATTTTCTAGTCAAATTTGTCAACGGAGTCGCGATCTTAGAAAAGTCCTGAATGAATCTTCTATAATAACCTGCCAATCCAAGAAAACTTCTTACTTCCGACGGTGTCTTCGGCTGATCCCAGTTAATCACAGCTTCGACTTTGGAGGGATCCACCAAAATTTCGTCCTTATTGATCACATGTCCAAGAAATTGTACTCTTTCAATCCAGAATTCACATTTCAAAAACTTGGCATACAACTTCTCCCTTGTCAATGTCTCTAACGTCACCCTCAAATGCTCTTCATGTTCTTCCTTGGTTTTCGAATATATCAAAATATCATCTATAAATACCACTACGAATTTGTCCAAAAACGGCTTGAACACTCCATTCATTAAGCCCATAAATGTTGTAGGAGCATTCGCTAGACCAAATGACATTACCAAAAATTCATAGTGACTATATCGTGTTACAACGCCGCCTTCTTGCACATCCTCCTGGTCTCACCTTTAGTTGATGATAACCACTCCTCAAGTCTATCTTTAAAAAGTATTTCGCTCCCTTCAATTGATCAAACAGATTGTCGATTCTCGGTAATGGATATCTATTCTTAATTGTGACCTTATTCAGTTCTCTATAGTCGATGCAGAGCCGCATTGTCCCATCCTTCTTCTTCATGAATAAAATCGGTGCTCCCCACGGTGATACGCTTAGTTGGATATACTTCTTGTCCAGTAATTCTTGTAGTTGAACCATCAGTTCTTTCATCTCTATCGGTGTCATTCGGTATGGTGCCTTCGATATTGGAGCCGTTCCTGGAGCCAAATCGATCATGAACTCAACCGCTCTATCTGGAGGAAGTCCTGGCAAATCGTCCGAAAATACGTCTGCAAAATCCCTCACTACTAGTATCTCCTCTATTTTCGGATTCTCTTTACAACTGTCGACTATGTAAGCTAGATATCCTACACAGCCTTGTCTTAACAACTTCACGGCTCGCATCATCGCCGACAACTCGCTTGTCTAGGAGACTTGCTACCATAAAACATAACCTTTAACGGAGTCATAAGGTTAATACGCTTCTTCTGGCAATCAATTACCGCCCCATAATTGGATAACCAGTCCATACCCAAGATAACGTCGAATTCTCCAAGTCGAATAGGGATAAGATATACATTCATGATATTGCCCTTAATATCCACTCTACATTTCTTATGTACGTACTTAACAGGGATTATTTCTCTATTCGCAATTTCTATGTTCATGGGGTATTCTAACTCGTCTTTAAGCAATTCTAAGTTCTTAGCAAAGTCATCGGATATAAATGAACAAGTAGCACCCGAATTAAATAATACATAAGCATTAACTTTATTGATCGGAATGATACCTGACACCACATCACGAGACTGCACTGCATCCTGTACTGTCATATTGAATGTTCTGGTGGTCGGTCGGTTGGTTGCAGTTGGTCCTGTGATAGTCAGAGTGCTTCCACCGCTGTTTCCTCTTCCCTCCTGATCTTGTCCCTCCAGATCCCTTCTTAGGATAATCCCTTGCAAGATGATCCTTTGAACCACAAGTGAAGCAGGCACCCTTCTTTACGTTGGGACAGTTAGGTGTTATGTGGCCTTCCTGACCACAATTGTAGCATACTCATTTTCCCTTCATGCAAACTCCTAGATGAGCTTTCTCGCAGGTTGGGCACGCTTCGACCCTCTTCTTCTGCCCTCCTTGTTGATTTCTAGTTGACGAGTTATCAGACCACTTTTTCTTCTGATTATTACTACCTCCCGTGCTACTTCCACCAGTCTTGTTAATTCCTTCATTTTCACTTTTTTTCTTCTTCTGATCCTGATTATATTTAGTTACCACATCGCTTCCACCTTTAGCGAGTATGGCCTTCTCTAACACTCCAGCAAAAGTGTGAGACCCCAAATTTTATGAATAAAGATTTAAATTTCTCGAATTTGTTTTTTGAATATTATGGTGTGGATTTGATATAATGTTATAGTTGTGGGTAATATTTATAAATTTTGAAAAGTAAGCAAATTGTTATATAATATTCGATTGGTCGGGGAATATCCGTACGACGGCACAATCATTGGTGAACCCACAACAGAAGTATTGTCGTAGTAAGAAAACGACAGAATTATCATTTTATAAAAATAACGGCGGAAGTATTACCGTTAAAACTGTTGAACTACCCGGTAGTAAAAGTACAGTAATACACGTGGTTGCATAGTAGCACGCGGTATTGGTTATTGATGCTTACGTGAGAAGTCACTCAGTTATACTCATTTATTGCTACATTAATTGTTGCATCATATCTCTTATATTATTGATTCAATTATTGTCATAGTATCATCTGCATATTATTTTATATATTATTAAATCAATAATTGAGAATACAAAGTTATTCATATTATTAAATTGCAATATTTACAATGTCTAGAAGTTCTGTCAAGGAGAGGTTTGGTCATCTAATTGCGCGCCAATAAGGAAAAATCCTTATCGGAAAGCCCCATCTTTCCTGGGAACGACCTGGTTGTTAAATATTGTGAGTTATAATATTAATGATGAATGTTATTAAAAATTGAATTTGAGTTCGGAGTTGAATTTGGAGTCGCGAACGTGATATTTGAGTCCGGAACGATGAAACTAGTAGAAATATACTATAAACACAAAATTTATCGGGGTTGACTTTTTGGTCAAAAAAAGTCAACAGTTGACTTTTTCGGAAAAAGTCAAACTTCAAAATTTTAAAAATAAATTTTTTGAGAAAATATTTCCATTGTGTTGAAATTGTTAGTATTAGTGGAAATTGACATTTATTTCGATATTAATTGATGTCTGGAAGTTATACTGACCAGTCGGTTAATTAATTGGATAAATGAGCAATTAATTGCTATTAATTCACATGATTATAAGTATTTGTTCACATGTGTGTACTATTGATTCACATTCTTGTACTATTAGGGGAGTTGGTACAAGATTGATAATACTTGCATGACTAAGTTAAAAATGGAGGTATAGATAAAGGTACTATACTGTAATTCGTATTTTCACATGTCTAGAACTATTGATTCACATGATTTACTATTAGGGGAGGTGGTGCAAGTTTGATAATACTTGCAGGACTAAATTAAAAATGAAAGAAAAGTTGAAGGTATTGTACTATAATATTTGGAGCCCCAAAACATGAAATTATCGAAACTATATATTTCTATAAATAGAAGCTCGTTTTTCCTTCATTTCTCACCAATTCACTAAAGTTATAGCGCAATTATTACAGAGAGAAATATTAGAGAGAAAGAAGAAGAGAAGTCTGCTACCTCTCTATTCCAATATCCAACTTTATTCTAAGGTAAGGGATATTATTTCTTTCGTATTCATGAAGAGAGCTATTGTTATTCCATTCTTTATTATTATGTTGGAATAACCTGTCTATACGAAGTACCGCATACATGGTGAAATTCTTCTGTTATTCTATTCTTTATTATTATGTTGGAATAACTTTGTACATGTGAATACCGCATACATGGTGAAATTCTTCTATTATTCCATTCTTTATTATTCTCGCCGAATATCACATGCGTGTGTTTACGCATGACCGGGTTTTATTCTTTATTATTCGTTAGAATATCACGTCTGTGCGTTCTACGCATGACTCAGTTCCATTATTTATTATTACATTGGGAATAACTCATGCAGGCGATCATCACATGCATGGTGAATTCTTACATTATTCCATTCTTTATTATTTTGTTGGAATAACCTGTCTATGTGGATTACCACATGCATGGTGAATGATCCTTTGTATTCATTCCTTATTAAATTGTGGAAATGATCTGTCTACGTGGATTACCGCATGGCGGGTGAACATCCATTTACAGTTTCGTATTTTTTCTGACCCTCAAAAATTCTGGAAAAAATTAAAATGATAGTTTGATAAGTTTTCTATATTGTGTCCAAAGATGGCAATTTTTGGATGTATAGATTAAGAGTTATGAATTTTATGAGAAAATACTATTTTAAAAGTAAACCCTTATAACTCTTTGTCGTTAACTCCAAAATTGGTGAAATTTTTATTGGGAGTACATGTATATAACAGGAGTATACCCTATAAATTTTGAAATTTTTGGACAAAGGTACAATTTATGATAAATGTCTAAATATTCGGAGGTTTTGGCCATATGAAAAATAGTAAATGAATTTTAAAAATTTCGGGAAAAATATATGTTCAATATGGGACTATATTCTGCTAAATCCCAGAAAAGAAATATTTTTGGGACTGATTTGGTATTTTTCATGAAAATGAACTAGTTATGAGTAAATGAATTAAATATGTTATGTGAAGTAACAAAATTGGAAAATAGAATTTTATGGTTTGGGAATCCTATATAGGGTATATGCAGATTTTTGATGGGGATTTGATCATTGGTGATGCAATCTTATGAGTATGGCATTTTGAATGATTAAATGCATTATGTGGTAAAGTGTAAACAATTGAAATAAATTGTTTATAAGTTTAAGAAGTGATTAAAATATTGTTATAATATTAATAATATTAGATTATGAGTTTATTAAGTGGTTGATAATATTTGGATAAATTTAAAGTCTTTAATATTTATCCTTGTTTTCGTTTGATTAATGCTTATATCATTGTCATCATCCTCATGCTTATATGGTGATGAAAGTTATCTTTGGCTTACGTGCAAAGATGGACTGTTGATTATTGAATTGTATATCTTTGGCTTACGTGCAAAGATGGACTGTTGATTATTGGTTTTATAGTTGTATATCTTTGTCTTACGTGTAGAGATAGACTTGGTATGATTATGACCAGGGACCATTCGGTATAATCATGACCTGTAATATTATAAACGATGTGGTAAAAGTCCTTAGTGGCCTGTAGTGCATTGATGGACAATTTTTGGTATGATTATGACCAGGGATTATTCGACATAGTCATGACCATTGATGATTTAATGAATATCCTTGGCCCGTAGTGCAGGGATGATTCGATGATGTGGTTTATTTATTTAGTTGAGTCTCGTGATAAAAATTAATGAAAACATTTTAAATCATAAGAAGATAGTATATATCATGCCTCTCTTGACTCTTCTAATGGATTGCTTTATTCATTGCAGATTAAACTTGATGTCTATTGTATTTTATCAGTTTAACATTGTTAAAGACTAATGATAATTTTTTCAATATTATCTTAGTCATAATATTTCTTACTCCCTTTCTTTCACTGTTCTCTTCAGGAAATGAGAATATAGCTGGGACGAGTCGGGAAACGGAGTGATGGTCCAGATGATAGCATTAGTATTCCTCACTATCCTGTTAAATAGTGTGATAATAAATGTATGAGGACTCTATTTGAGAGTGAATATTGTCTAGAAGGCAATATTCCTGTTTAAACTCTCAGCTATGTATTGTCGTATACTACACGACGGTTGTATAATTAAGTTGTATTTATATTTTGTACCATATATTTGGCGACTCAAGATGGGTGATATATACCTATTTTGGGGGCGCCACAAAAAGTGTTCAATTGGAACATTAACACATTCCTATACAACTAGGGCTTCAGTCCCTGCTCGAAACGTCTTGCCTTTCTCTCGTCGGTATGCACTTGATATGTGGCGAACCTGTCCAACTCGTTGAATCTTGCATCATAGTCTGCTACGGACATATTCCCCTGTTTCAACTCCAGAAACTGAACCTCTATTTGGTTCTGCGAGCTGGTCGGAAAATACATCTCCTTGAATCTCTCCCAAGTTATCTCACCTTCTCCTCCCCGTACTTTGTTTGCCTGCCTCCAATAACTGGCTTCGGATTTCAGCATGAATGTTGTGTATGCGATTTTCTGGTCTTCTCTTACTCTGGCGACATCAAACACCTTCTCTATCTCCATAACCCAGGTTTGAGCTTCGATCGGGTTTATGGAGCCCTTAAACTCTGGCGGTCCCACCGCCTTAAAATCCTTGAACGATGTATTCGGTGGAGCTTGGGGTTGATTGTTAATTACTCCAGCTAATAGGTTCACCAGTTGCTGAATAGGGTTAGCATTGGTGTCGTTGTTGTTATCATTCATCGGTTCTCCTTGAGATTGTTGACGGTTTTGTCTTTTTCTAGGCGGCATATTTCTATTAAGAATATATGCTTATTAAGTCTTATTCAATCCCTTAAACATTTAAGGCTCAACTAAAACATTTAAACATAATTATTTAACACATTATATCATTAAACTCTGATATTTATTCAAATCGAAAGTTTTAACATCAAACGATAGCATCACTGCTATATACATCAACTATCCTGAGATAAAGAATCTACAGGATTTAAAATATTAAAATATTCCTTTGTTTATAAACACATCGGAATTTACATCTTTAACTACCAAATAGGTTTTCACATAATTAAACTAATCCTATCACTGCCTGTTAAGGCGCTGCATAACCTTGCCACGTTCCTCTTCCATGATGCGGGACATCGTCCTGCGATCTAGCATATACGATGGTAGTCCTTCAAATTGGATTAGGTATCTCATAACTCGATCCTGGGCCTCATCCATTTCATTTTGAAGTGTAGAGTACGTCTCCCCAAGCTTAGCCTTCTTAGCACGACAATCCTCTTCTGTAAGATCAGCACGACGTGACTCTCTTACCCAACCCTCCTCTGCTATGGTCAGCCTTTTTGAGCTCTCTTTCAGTTCCTTCTTCAACTTCTCTATTTCTTCGGACTTCTCCTCGGTTTGACCCTTTTTGTGAACTAAATCCCACTCCACGTTTTCTAAACGTGTGTGAAAAGTCATAATTTCCCTATCCTTCTGCTCGATGGTAATCTACTTAATAACAGTCCTCTCCTTTAGCTCTTGAACAGTGTCTCGTAACTCTATGTTATGATCATAAAGCGCATCATACATCTCAGCATTGATGGAGTTCGGTGGGAACTCCTCTTCCTCCTCTTCTTCCTCAGAATCCTCCTATGGATCAGTCTCAGGCTCAGGCTCCAGACCAACAACAGTGATTAATAGAGATGGCTCTCTCTGTACCAATTTCTCCCTGACGACATGAATGTCTCAGGGATCCTCCTCTGTAGGTACTCGGGGTTCCTCCTCCCCAGCTCGACTAGCTCCTCCAACATCCGACATCCTGACAACACAGTTTTAAGTTTTAGATTACTAATCGATACTCGCGAGCACATAATTTTATCACATAAGCACATAAAGTCTTTTATTATCTTTAATGAATTAAGGAATTCATTTCTTAGAACCGATAAGAGTTTTCCATCACTATGTTCTCGATCTCCTACAAGGCTACTACCTAAGGTTGTTCCCCCACCTAAGGTTTATAACCTACAGCTCTGATACCAACCTGTGACACCCCCAAATCTGGGTACTTTCATTTCCGCAGGATTTGGTGTTCGCTGTACAAATATCATTTATCTATCTACCCATAATAAATGCAAGCCATGCAATAGATAGAAATAAATCTTCCCCTCATGGGGTTACAACATCATAATAATATTAAATACAATCCTAGGTTAAACAAACCTTAAACATCTATGCGGAATCATAAACAATAAAGTTTTAAACAATATAAAGTCTGAAACATAAATACATAATCATATAAACAACAAGTCTTCATCACTTGTTAATCTTGAACTTGCCTTTACTAGTGGAAGGCTCGTTGGATCTTTCGTTCTTAACTGCAATGTTATTATTACTGCATAGTGGCGCTGCGGCATCACCATCAAGCATGTTCTCGGTCTTTGCGGCACTGGACGATGACGATAATGGCTCATGCAATGGCTCACGTCATGACGAGGTTCTTGTGCCTTCGATCGGCGTTGTGTATGCCATGAAACAAAACCAGAATCTTAGTTCGCGAAAATTGCAGAACATGTCAATTTCTCCCAATTTTCTTTATCCATACATGAAATTAGACATACCCAGACATTATTTTATACACATAATCATTATTCAACCTTTCTAGCATGATTTTATCACGTTAAAACACATAATTTACAGAATTAAAACATGAAATTTCACTGTTCTTGATGTTCTTGAAGGTTTTGAACACAAAACATAAAAATTAACACCACTGTTTCGTTATAACACCAAATCCGTCCATTCGAAGTTTATTTTCTTCGTTTTGACATGCATAATTATATACAAGTGTAAAATTTATGAGACAATATATGTTTGACATATTAAATTTGCGTGTAAGGGTCATATGGCCATATTTCTATACTCTGTAATTTTGTAGCAACAATATACGATATATTTTATGAAACTGATGTTATAGAACCATACAATATATAATAAAAACATGCTATGTTAACATATCATCACACATATATCCACATAATCACTACCATTTCCAATAATAGATATTTTGTCAGAATTTAAAAGTCATTGTCATGAAAATTTTAACAACGTAAAATAGAAATTGGGTTGAATAGATTACCCAAGGTATGGATGAGTAGAGATGAAAACTCTTCTCAATTAATTCTCCAATTACACAACTCACAAATTCCTTCAACAATTTCTCAATCTCTCTCTGTGATTTGCTTTGCTAGACTTAGAAAAAAAAATAAAAGAAGAAGAAGAAGACGTATAGATTTATAAAACTGAGCGTAGTTGTGGTTAGTTAACCCGATCATGGGTTAACTGCTCCCAACTCCCAATAAGGCTCCATTTGGCTAGCCTTAAAAGAATCATAACCATTTAATTTAATAAATCTTTTATATTATAGTTTAATAGTGTCAAACCCCTTTATAAAATAAATCAAATATCGTAATTAATTTATTTTAATTAAAATATAATAATTTCTCATTAATTCACATAGTCGCATAATTAAATTTCTCATTTATTAATTACGTCAAATTATTAATTCTCTAATTAATTATTAAATTAATTAAAATAATATTAAGCTTATTAAATATTTCTTTTAATTCAATAAGCTCACATAATTACATACTTCGAATAATAAAAATTCTCCACATTAATTTAATAAATATAACACATATAATTAAATTAATCTACCACAACTTCATCAATTAATTATTTAATCTAATAATTAATTCATCGAAAAATATTTATTTAATTCAATAAATATTAAAATTAAATTACAAAATCTCGATTGTCACATTCATCATATCTATGAAAGTCGCGGGAGCATTAGTCAATCTAAAAGACATGACTAGGAATTTATAATGCCCGTATCGAGTTCTAAAAGCAGTCTTCGGAATATCCTCAGTTCTAATCTTCAGCTGATGATATCCAGAACGAAGATCGATCTTTGAAAAGAATTGTGCTCCTTGCAACTGGTCAAACAGGTCATCAATGCGAGGTAGCGGATACCTATTTTTGATGGTGATATGGTTTAATTACTGGTAGTCAATACAAAGTCGCATACTCCCCTCTTTCTTCTTTACGAATAAAACAGGAGCACCCCAAGGAGATGTACTAGGACGAATGAAACTGATGTCCAATAACTCCTGTAGTTGGACCTTTAACTCCTAAAGTTCAATAGGAGCCATTCGATATGGGATTTTAGAAATGGGATTTATATCAGGTTCAAGGTTAATAACAAATTCAACTTCACGTTCTGGGGGTAAACCAGGAAGTTCTTCAGGAAATACGTCAAGAAATTTACTAACAACAGGAATATTATTCAAATCTGACGTGTTTTTATTCAAATCCATAACATGGGCTAAGAAAACTTGATATCTGTTTTTCAATAAATGAATGGCTTTATGGCTTGATATGACAGTGATTGATTTTAGTGTTTTAGTTGCTTGAATTCTCATAACAGGTTGGTTAGGAATATGAAAACTAACAACCTTACGAAAATAATCAATTTTGGCATGATGAGTAGTTAATCAATCAATCCCTAAATTCACATCAAATGCAAGTATCTTTAAAGAGATAATATCAACAGGTAATGTGATGATGCCAACTTGGATCAAACAAGATTTATAAACAGTGGATGTAATGAAAGTTTCTCCTAACGGAGTCTCCACAGATAAGTCAAAGTCTAATTTCTCTGGAATCAAGTTTAAACGTTGAGCACAAGCAGGAGAGATAAAAGAATGGGTTGAACCGGTATCTATTAAGGTATAAACTTCGCAAGAGTTTATGATTAGCTTACCCGTGATCACCTCGTTAGGGTTCCTCATATTTTGGCCAGTCACGATAAACGCTCTTTTAGGAATCGCTGACTTTGACTTGTCTGGGACAGTCTTTTGAGCCACCATCCCTGCTGAACTTGGTTTCGCTACCGTACAATCTCGAGCGATATGACCTTCTTTTCCATTTATAACATACCTTGAACTGTTGTGGGCAGTTTGGGCTGATGTGTCCCTCTTTTCCACATTTATAACATACGACCGGTGGTCGTTCTCCTCCCTTAGAAACAGTTGATGCTGGTAATGCCGTCTTCATATTGTCATTGTTGTACCTTCTCTTTTTAAAATATCCCCCCGACTCGCTTCTTCTATTATCATGGCCACGATTACCACCAGAGTGGTTACCGCTTTTGTCCGTATACTTTCCTCCCCGCTAATTATCATTGCTACGATGACTACTGCCTCCGGTATGACCCTGGTTGTGGTCCCTCGATTGAGCATACTCATTATCTCGCCCTAATAATTGAGCCATGTTGACAACATCTGAATATAAAGAAAATTTATGAGAAATGAGGTACTGACGAATGTCGGGTTTCAAACCTCTAAGAAACATTTGCGTCATACTTTCCTCATTCTCTACCAAATGAGGTGCAAACTTGGATAACTCTGCGAACTTAGCCTCATACTGGGACACCGTCATGTTGTTCTGTTCTAGTCTAATAAACTCCACTTCCTTCATATGACGAATACTTTCAGGAAAGTACTTGTCATTGAACAGTTTCTGAAATGTTTCCTAAGACATGTTGAGTGCGGCTGGATGGGTACGCTTCACAGATTCCCACCAGTAATCTGCCTCACTACGGAACATAAAAGTAACGAATGGAACCTTATGTTCTTCCGTGCATCCCAAGACATCAAATATCTTGGTAATTTACTTGACCCACGTTTCTGCCTTAATCGGATCTGGCTTTCCCCAGAATTTCGGCGGTCCCAACTCCTTGAATTGCATAGCAGTTACCAGCTGTGCGTTGCCATTGTTTCTACCTGCATTTTGAACAGGAGTCTCCCTCGTCTGGTTTTGCATGAACCGCAAAAAGCTTCTAAATATCTCATCGTTCATCGTCTGCTTAGTGGTGTTGTTTACAGGAGGAAAATTGTCATCCTGTTTCACGTTCTCCTAGTTGGTGATTAAAGGTGTTTCCACGGTCTCATTGACTCCATCATTAATATTTTCAGCTGTCATTTTTAAATACTGCCACAAAACAAGGGTTAATTAAAGAAATTGACATGCAACATAATAACCCTATACTCTTACCAACCAACAAATAAGCATAGGTAGGACACACTAGCGAAGGATTTACTCGTCTCTCCCCTCCTAGTTCTATTCCCCGATCTCCTCCAGAGACCATATCTCTAAGCTCTGATAGCAATTGTGACGCCCCCAAAATAGGTATACATCACCCATTCTGAATCGCCAAATACATGGTACAGAAACAACTACAACTTTATTAATACAATTGTCGTGCAAAATACGACAATACATAAACTGTGAGTTTAAATACAAATATTGTCTTCTAGACAATAGCCACACTCAAATAAGTTCTCATTACAATTATTGATACACTATTTTACAAAAATAGTGAGGACCACTAAAACAACTTTCTAGAACCATCATTCCATACCCCGACTAGTACTCTCTACATTTTCGCCTCCTGAGAAGAAAAATAGAACAAAAAGAAAAAGGGTGAGCTCAACTAACTCAGTAAAAAATATTATGACTAAGATAATATAGAACAAATTATCGTTAGTCCTCAACAGGAAAAAATCTGATAGAATATAATAGACAACAAGTTTTAAATCAATATTCGCAGCAGAAATAATAATTCATTTAGAAGAGTTAAATAGAAAATGAAACTACTATCTTCTATGATTTTAAAGTCCATCATCAATATTTTATCTCTGTAATATCAATCAATATACATTTTGAATCAAATATTCATCTTTGCACTACAGGCCAAAGATATTCATAAGTTGGTCATGTTCATCTCAACACTTGTTCATCTTTGCACTACGGGAAAAAGATGTTCATCAGGAAATCATTCATCTTTGCACTACAGCCAAAGATATTTAGTTATATCATCATTTATGACTAAGGATGATGAAAAATATTTTAAAGAAAATGAATCCAGTGAGATAAAAGAACAAAAATTAGGGATTCGTACTTCGGTTTATCCATGTTCAAAAACACCTCATAATATACTATGTGGAGTAAAATTCAATAATGAATATCAAAACATGGATACAATCAAAGATAGTAACAAAAATAGACATCTAGGACAAAGAAGAGAAAATTTAATTTTTCTGTGAATAGTGTCGTATATGTGAATAGTAACCCCGTCACTAAAAGACAAGAATTTCATAAGAAAAATCTTACCAATATTCTGGCATAATGATATTGGAAGAAATAATATCATTTAAAAAAAATAACATCCCTTACCTCAAAATGACAAAGATTTCCGACATTTGGAATCTGGGATATAAGTCTTTGAAGGAACTTGTATAGCAACACTCAAAGTATCAAAATACTCACAAGAATACGCTTAATAATATAGAGAGAGAAAACTTTAGTTTTTGGTGTATTTTCAATTCTAACCTAAGCACCCTATTTATAAGAAAATGCTTAGAACACCAAAGCAGAAAATTTAATAAAATATTATTATTTTTACAAAAAATCACGGCCACCTCAAGAGAATCTGATTTCAGCATGTTTACCACACTTGTGGGGCCCACCAATATAAAAAAACATTTTTCTTAAAAAAAATTTAAAACTTAAAAATCAATTATTCCGGAACTTCAATAATTCATAATAAATAGCCCTTTTATCAAAAAAAATCGAATCTTATGTCCATTCTGTCAGGAATAAACATGTGAATGATATTCCTATTTATATATGATTTGATTATGATATATATGTGCATGAATATGCAAGTATGCTTGCATTAAGAAAAACTGTAAAGTCCTTTGATAGATAATAAAAACACATGTACAAGGACTTAGAATGAATTGATCAAATATATTAGGTTGATCCTACATAAGCAAAACAGCTCTGTAAAGTTCTTAAAAAGAAATGATGTACAAGGACTAAAAATATAGAAGGATCAAACATGTTAGGTTGATCTTATGATGTAATAGATAGGCTTGCATCGATCGTCGAACCTTCGCACTGTAAATCGTAGATGCGCCGGAAGAGTCGAGGATAGCTCGAGAGCTATCAAGGCGTAATCAGTAGTCTGCAAGATAGTAGATCTCTCGAGTTCGTAGACTTCAAGAGAGCGAGGAAGGATCATAGTGTGTCGAGTAAAGCTTCACCGGGTAGTAGTCTGCCGAGGAGTCATGTTCGAGAATCGTAGAGGGCAATGCCGCTTTCTGCCACGAGCCGAGAGCATCTCGCCAAAGTCGAGTCAAGAATCGTAGACTACACTCGAGTCGTAGAGTCTACTAATGGCCAAGTAAAGGATCGTAGACTACACTCAGAATCGTAGAGTCTACTGATCGAATCAAAGGCAGAAATCGTAGTCGAGCAAGATCAGATGAAAACAACAAGCACAACGACAGAAATCATAGAGTGTCAAGATCTGATCTCGGAGTCGTAGTGTCTGCACAACCAAAGCTGAATCGTAGAGTGAAGGACTAAGACCTCAACATATGTGCTCACAATGCCAAGGCAGAATCATAGAGCAAATACGATTCTCAACGAATGAGCACTCCCGGAATATCCAAAGGAATGAAGCCTCTAGTTGGCACTACATAGATACATCCCACCTAAAGGAAACCAGAGAGCACTCAACGAATGGCATGCAAGCTAACAGAAGATCTAAGCACCAACCCAATTAGCATCAAGATTGAGTTGTGAAGCCATTCGAGATGAAGTCTTCCACAAGTAGATCAGAAGAAGATTCTATAACTGACTAAGGAAAGTCAGCAAGTGCAGTAGCTGTCAAGCAGACAGAAGACAACGATCTTGGAAGTTACCAGGATCGTAGTTTTGCCAAACAAAGAAAGAACTGATGGAGTGCATACAGAGATACTTGATAGCTTCTAAAGAACAAGGCTAAAGTGATTAAGCATTGGGTCAATCCATTGATGATAAGTGAACGGGAGATCACAAGGAGAAAGCGAGCTGGAAATGCCATAAATCTGAAGTGTCTTGCTATTCAGAAGGGGCCAGAACAAAGAAGTCAGGCCATAAGTTTCTGAGAGCTGCTGAGGCAAACAGAAGTGTTGAAGCACTGCACAAGAGAAGGAAGAGGTGTTCTACATTGAAGATCCAATCAACACTCTTCAAGATCGTAGTGTTGTCTCTACTAGTCAACAAGACACTATGATCAGGTCCATGAAGACATGCATCAGAATCGTAGAGTTCGAATAGCTGAAGACTGAAGCATTGGCAACGGTTCAATCTGAAGGGTAATATTCGAACAAGAGCTTATTGAGAGCATCGATGCAAAAGGAAAATCTCTGATCGAGAAATCAGAAGAAGGAAATAAAGTCTTTGACCTGCCCAAGACATTAAAGTGACATCTCTGACGGGGTAGGTGAAACAGTAGACTGCAGTGTTAGAAAAGTATGACATCTCACATCTGCACTCTACCACAGTCAACTCGAGATCTGTGAAGATATTTAAATAGCTTTCAACGGCTACTTTCCAACGGAAGGATTGGGAAGGAGTATAAATCGCCAAGAGCTTCAAAGATCGAGGGTTCTTTGGAGTTCTTTGAGTTTGGAGAAATGGTGGACTGATCTAACCAACATAAAATAGTGAGTGACCAATGAAGGTCTGAAGGCTCACTCTACGATCAACCAAGAACACTTAGAGACAGACAAAGAAATAAGTAGAAGTGAGAGTTCTACAATGTAGAAGTGAGAGTTCTACTACAAGAAGAGTGTTCTGAACTGCCGAGAGAAAGAAGAGCATCATGTCATCTTGAAGTCCATCATAGGAAGACTCTAAGTACCAGAGAGAATAGCCTACAGTCATCTTAGTAAGTCCATCATTAGAAGGCATCAAGTATCAAGAAAGAAGATCACCAACGCCATCATGGTGTCAAGCATGAGAAAGTTTCTAAGTACCTAGCAGAAGAGCTTACAGTCATCTTAGAAACCCATTATGTGCAGCCATCAAGTATCTAGAAGAATGATCTTCAAGGAAGTTCATCAAGGGATCATTAGAAGCGGTTGAGTAACTGAATAAGTTGAGCATCATGCAACACTCAACTGCACTTCAAGGATGACCATGCCAAGCTGCTAAGTGCAGAAGATGTTCAGAGCTTAAAGACATCTTAAGAAATTTCAAAGACCAACTCAAGAAACAAACATATGACTCAACAACAAGAAGTCGGGGCTCGAGGGTCTTTGTCGGGAGGGACTAAATGAAGTTCAAGCCCTCTTGGGCTTGAAGAGTTTCTAGGGAACTAGAGAAGTTCAAGCGGTGGCCTTGAAGAGTTCTTAGTGAATGAAGTCCCAATTTGTTGGCCTTAAAGGAATCTTAGTGATTCAGGGTGTTGCCCTTCCTTAGTGGAAATCCTGCTAGTTGAAAGCAGAAGAGTGGATTAGGAGCTTGAGTCTCTGAACCACTTAAAACCCCTTGTGTCTTTTACTTTATATCATTTACATTATGTACATTAACTGTTATAACTGTTATGTATGTGTTAACTGCTTGCTACTAAATTAACTCTATGAACAATGTATATTTGATTATGAATATATCAATGAAGGAGATCTTTTACTTATTCCACTGTGCTTGAAAATATTCTTATGTTTGTCATTTGCTACTAAATGAGCAATACAACTTAATAGAGAAAAAGTATTTGAAATTGAAATTCTAAGGATCTATTCAACCCCCCCCCCCTTCTAGATCCATATTGTGCCTACTGGGAACTAACACATTCTATAAGAAATTCAATTCTCTACAACTTTGTAAGTTTAAGTTTTTTCAAATTCCAAGCAGAAATTGACCGAAATTCAAATACGGACGATTTTGTAGGATATAATCAAATTTCAGTCAAGAAATGAGGTTCACCAACATGTTTAACATGTTTTTAACATTTATTGTAAAAAAATACTCTACTCCTCATTTATTCATATATCACACATTCATTGTAAAAATATCACCATTATTATATTATTAAAATATAATAATATATTTAAATGAATTATTTTATCAGAAAAGATAAAATATCAATTTTTAACAATTGTCACTTTTCTAAAAATTTCTCTATTTATATCCACATAAATAAATATTTTCCTTATCATATAAATTAATAATTAATTATTCACAAATAATATTACAGAATCACAATAATGACAATCAGGTCGTTCCCAGGAAAGAGGGGGCTTTTCGATAAAAATTTCTTCTTATTGGCGCGCAATTAGGTGACCAAACCTCTCCTTAGACAGAACTTTCTTAGACATTGCCAATAATGCTATCTAATAATATTATTCAAATAATATGAATTATTGATCTGATAATAAAAAATATTGTGTAGTGACAATTATTGAAACAACAATAATATAAAATATCAACGTAGCAATTATTGAATTAATAAAATATTAAACAGTAATTACAATAACAATTATTGAGTAGTGCCTTCTTACGTAAGAAACAATAATTGGTGCAATCTGCAGTGTCTTCTTTGTGCAACACCGCCAGCGTATTACTTTATTTTAACCACATAGGGTATTCCAATGTGTTGTTAACGGTAATAACAACACGCCAGATTATTTATAAAAAAACATATACTTGTCATTTTCTTCATCCAATTGCTTTACGTTATGGGGCCCATTAATTTTGGCAAGGTTGTCATTGCGATAATATTCTCCGACAATAAGAATATTCCACGACTAAACAAATATTCTCCGACAACAATGAATATTTTATAATCACTTGCTTATTTAAGATATTTGCGCATTTTACCCATATATAACCACATTAATCAAATCAACCTTTACTATTTCAAAATAATAAATAGAGGAAATTCAATTTCATTTATAATAAATTGGGGTCTTACAGGTTTGGTCACCTAATCGCGCGCTAGTAAGGAGAAATACTTATCGGAAAGCCCTATCCTTCATGCGAATGACATGGTTATCATCATTGTGATTCGGTAATATTATTTGTGAATAATTAATTATTGATAAAAAAGATAAGAAAATATTTATTTAATGAAGAAATTTTTAAAGAGACAATTATTAAGAGTTGATATTTTATCTTCTTCGATAAATTAATTCATTCAAATATATTATTATAATATTACATTATAAGTGTATGATGTAATAATATAATAACGGAGATATTTTTACAATGAATGCACGATATATGAATAAATGAGGAGGAAGAGAGCAAATTGGGTCTAGAGTATTTTTGTTACAAAAAATATGTTAAATATGTTAGTAGGCCCCATTTTGACTGAAATTTGATTATAGCCTGTAAGATCAGCCGTATGTGAATTTCAGTCATTTTTCGTTTAGAATTTGGAATAACTTTCTTCTACAAAGTTATAGAGAATTAAATTTTCTATGGAATGGACATAAAATTTGTATTTTTCTAGTAAAATGGCTATTTATTATGAATTATTGAAGTTCCAGAATATTGGGTCTAAATTGATTTTTGGGGTTATAATATTTTCTTAATAAAAAAAATTTTTGTGAGGTGGACCCCACTTGTGTGGGCTGATGAAATGGTCAAGGAGGTGTGCGATTTTTTTATATAAATATAATATTTTATTAAATTTTCTGCTTTGGCGTTATAAGTATTTTCCTATAAATAGGATGCTTAACTTAGAATTGAAAATCACACAGAATCAGAAGTTTTCTCTCTCTATAATATCGAGCGTATTTTTATGAATATTTAAAAACTTTGAGTGTTATTATTTAATGCAAGTTTCCTTCAGTATTATATCCAATATTTTAGTTAGAAATACTATTCTTTTGAGATAAGAGATGTTATTTTTTTCATAAATGATATTATTTGTTTTAATATCATTATACCGAAATATTGATATAAATTTTATTGTGAAATTTTTACATTTTCATGTCGAGATTACTATTTACTTATATGACACTATTCACGAATACGACACTATTCACAGAAAAATTAAATTTTCTTTTCTTTGTCCAAGTTGTCTATTATGGTTACTATCTTTGATTGTATCCATGTTTTGATCTTCATTCTTGAATTTTACTCCACAATTGTTTATTATGGAGTATTTTTAAACTTGGATAAACTAAAGTATGAATCCCTAATCTTTGTCCTTTTATCTCACTGGATTCGTTTTCTTTAAAATATTTTTATCATCCTTAGTCCTAGATGGTGATATAACTGAATATCTTTGGCCTGTAGTGCAAAGATAAATGATTACTTGATTAATATCTTTGGCATGTAGTGCAAAGATGAATGATTACTTGATGAATATCCTTGGCCCGTAGTGCAAAGATGGACAGGGGTTGAGATGAACATGACCAACTGGTAATACAAATGAATATCTTTGGCCCGTAGTACAAAGATGAATATTTGGTTCAAGATGTATATTGATTGATGTCACATGGATAAAATATTGATGATGAACTTTTAAATCATAGAAGATAGTAGACTTCATTCCCTACTTAACTTTTCTAATGAATTGTTATTTCCGCTCGAATATTGATATAAACTTGTTGTCCATTATTTTTTATCTGATTTATTGAAGGCTAACGATAATTTATTTTTCATTATCTTAGTCATAATATTCTTTACTGGGCTAGTTGAGCTCATCCTTTTCCTTTTTATTTCATTTTTCTTCTCAAGAGGCGAGAATATAGCGGAAACTAGTCGGGGTGTGGAGTGATGGTTCAAGACAGTTGTTTTAGCAGTCCTCACTATTTGTAAAATAGTGTATTAATAATAATAATGAGGACTTTATTTGAGTTTAGATATTGTCTAGAAGACAATATTTGTATTAAAACTCATAGTATATGTGTTGTCGTATTTTACACGATAATTGTAATAATGAAGTTGTAGTTGTTTTTTGTACCATGTATTTGGCGACTCAGAATGGGTTGTGTGGGCCTATTTTGGGGGCATCACAAAGCCAATGCATCTGTTAGTTATTAAAATAACATATAATATATTTATTATATAACAATTTTTTTTTAAAAGGAAACTGATAAATCCACAACACAAATTATATTTCTACATGAAAATCGTTACTATACATCTATAGCGATATTTTTCATGTTAAAATATAAAAAGTGTTGTGAAAATATCAATTTCTATTTTGAAAATATCCAACAAAAAGTTCTCCTCGTATTATTTCTACCCCATTTATGATAAATTAAAAACGGGTAAAACTAATGATTTAGCCACTGTAGTTGATAAGTTTTACTTAATTCAACATTGAACTTTTAATTTTTTAAATTACCCTAGTAAACTAATTATTATTTTAAAATTGGGTCATCCTGTTAAATTGAGTGAACGTCTGATAAATCCTTTTGGCTTTTGTTCGTACGTGGCTTTTAAAAAGAAAAAGGAAAAATATAAAAAAGGACATGGCACAATACAGCCTGGTTTACGCACAAAATCATCCGGTCTTCCTTAGCTCGATATAAACTCACGCATTTGGGCTTTAGTAAACCAGGGTTCCAGCTGAACACGCCCAATTTAGAGGTCAATTCGACCAAAATTCATATATCAATTCACCCAAAATCAGCAAAGGAAAATTTGGGTTTTCGCTATATTTTATTTCCTTAAACCATTCGAACACCCAGAGGAACGTTAATGACACATTCTGTAAGACCCCAAAATTTATGAAATGAAAGTATTTAATTTTTTATAATTATTATTCTATTTAATAAATGGTTTAATTGATAAAAAGTTAAAGTTAAGGGTGATATGTGAATTTTTTTGCAAAGTAAGCAAGTTGATATAAAATATTCGTTGTGTCAGGGAATATTCTTTTTGTCAGGGAATATTAGTTCGATGACACAATCATTGGTGAAGCCCACAACGAAAGTATTGTCGTAGTTAGAAAACGACAAAAATATCTTTTTATAAAAATAACGGCGAAAATTTTACTGAATTAAGCGCTTAATTGGTAAAAGTATAGTAATCTGGCGTGGTTGCATAGTAAGACTACGGTATTGATTATTGATGCTTACGTAAGAAGCCACTCGGTTTACTCAATTATTGCTACAGTAATTGCTGCATAGTATCTCACGTTATTTGATTCAATTATTATCACAGTATTAATATTTTATATAATTAAATTAATAATTGAGACGACAAAGTTATTCATATTATTATTTGAAATATTGACGATGTCTAGAAAGTTACGTCGAGGAGAGATTTGGTCACCTAAATTGCGCATGATAGGGAGAAATCTTATCTGAAAGCCCCTCTTTCACGGGAATGATCTGGTTGTTAAATATTGCGAGTTATAATATTAATGATGAATAATTGTTGAAGTATTAAGAATGTGTTTATTGAAAATAAGTGATTTACAAAAGTTAAAGGAGAATAATGCAAACTTGGAAAACTTTATGGGTACCAAAGTGTAATAAGTTAAATTAATCTGGACCATTGATGGTGGTTTTAATAGTAAATCAATCTGGACCATCGGTGATGGTTTTAATAGTAAATCAATCTGGATCGTCGGTGGTTGTTTTAATAGTAAATCAATATCGACCGTCGGTGGTGGTTTTAAAAGTAAATCAATCTGGACCGCCGGTTGTGGTTTTAATAATAATCAATATGGACCGTTCGTTCTAATAGTAAATCAATCTGGACCGTTCATGAATTAGTTACTATTTAGTCCATTCTCCTATAAATAGAAGCTTAATTCTTCTTTTATTCTCACCAATTAACCGAGATTCACAAGAGAAGCTATAAAGAGAGAAACTATAGAAAGCAAGAAGAAGAGTATTCTGCTACTTCACTATTGTAGTATCCAGCCTTCTACTAAGGTAAGGGATATTATTTGTTGTATTCGTAAGGGATATTATTTTCGTTTGGTAAGGGATATTATTTGTTGTGTTCGTATGGGGTACTATTTCTTTCGTATTCATAAGGAATACTATTTTTCGTATTCATCCTTTAATATGTCGGAATAACCTGTCTACGCGGATCTGGTAAGTATTGCTTCTATAATCCTTAAAATTATTGGAATATCCTTGAGTTTTACACTTCATCCAGTATCATTTTATTGGAATATTGATCTGAACTCTTATTAAATATCAATATTTTTACCAGGTATTATTCACGGGTTACTATTCACTAAAATATTATTCACTCGGGTATTCGAGGCACTTTTTATGCCGAAGTACTATTCACGAGTTACTATTCATGTGTTACTATTCATCCGGTTACTATTCACTCAAATATTATTCACTCGGGTATTCGGGGCACTTTTTATGCCGGGATACTATTCACGGGGTACTATTCCCGAAGTACTATTCACGGGGTGCTATTCACAGAAAAAATTTATTTCTTTTCTGTCCAAATTATTTTTGATACATGGATATTATTCTTGAATTTTACTCCACAAAGTAGTATCATGTGGATAATTTGGACATTATTGAATTCTGGATAAATTAAGTTATAAATCTTTAAAAATTTATCATTTGTTTTCTTTTAATTGGATTGTTATATCATTGTCATCATCCTCATGCTTATATTGTGATAAAAGTTATCTTTGGCTTACGTGCGTAGATGGACTGTTGATTGGTATGATTATGACCAGGGATAATTCGGTATAATCAAGACCATTGATGATTACACGAATATTCTTGGCCCGTAGTGCAAGAATAATTTGTGGACGTGATACTAATGAATATCCTTGGCCTATAGTGCAGGGATGATTCGATGATGTGAGTTATTTATTAAGATGAGTCCCAGCGATAAAGTTAATGATAAACTTTTTAAATCATAGAAGATAGTAGATATCATGCTCTACTTGACTTTTCTAATGGATTGCTTGTTTCATTGTAGTTAAACTTGTTTATCATTATATTCTATCAGTTTAACATTGTTGAAGGCTAATGATAACGTATTCTGCATTATCTTTGTCATTATATTCCTTACTAGGCTAGTTGAGCTCACCCTTTTACTTCTATTGTTCTCTTCAGGAAATGAGAACGTAGCCGAAACTAGTCGGGGAACAGAGTGATGGTCCGAGATGATGTTATAGTAGTCCTCACTATTCTATAAAATAGTGTGACAATAAATGTAATGAGGACTCCATTTGAGTTTGGATATTGTCTAGAAGACAATATTCGTGTAAAAACTCTTAGCTCATATTGTATAATTAAGTTTGTATTTGTATTCAGTACCATGTATTTGGCCACCCAAGATGGGTGATGTTTACATATTTTGGGGGATTTACACATTCTCTTGGCAAATCCTCGTCAATTCTTACAAAAAGGGTAGAATGTTTCAACTGTGACGCCCCCAAAATAGGTATACATCACCTATTCTGAATTGCCAAATATATGGTACAGAATACAAATACAATCTTAAATATACAACAAGAGAGCTGTGAGTTTTAATACAAACATTGTCTTCTAGACAATATCCACTCTCAGAATAAGTCCTCATTACATTTATTAACACACTATTTAACAGAATAGTGAGGACTACTAATACTATCATATGGACCGTCACTCCGTTCCCCAACTAGTCCCATTGCCACGTTCTCATTTCTCAAGAGAATAAAGTGAAAGAAAGGGTGAGCTCAACTAGCCCAGTAAGAAATATTATGACTAAGATAATGCAGAATAAATTATCATTAGTCTTCAACAATGTTAAATTAATAAAATACAATAGACATCAAGTTTAACTGCAGTGAAACATGCAATCCATTAAAAGAGTCAAGTAGAGAATAAAATTTATTATCTTTTATGATTTAAAAGATTTTCATCACTTTTATTGCTGGAACTCAGCTTAATAAATAATCCACATCATCCCTGCACTACGACCAAGGATATTCATAAGTATCACAACCACAAATTATCCATGCACTACAGGCCAAGGATATTCGTGTATTCATCAATGGTCATGATCATGCCAACAACTGTCCAACAATGCACTACGGGCCAATGAGGACTTTTACCACATCATTTGTAAAATTACGGTCATGATTTACAAGAATAATCCTCGGTCATAATCATACCAAGTCCATCTATATGCACAACAGGCCACAGATGACTTTCAACAAAAATATAAACATGAGGATGATGACAATGATATAAGAATTCAATAAAACAAGTTCAAGAATTAATTTATCCATAAACTAATAACGTCCAAATTATCAACATGATACTTCTTTGTAGAGTGAAATTTAAGAATGCTCAGAAGAAGATTTCCATGAAAAGATACTGGATGAAGCGCAAATATCAAGGATATTCTACTAATTTCATGGAGTATAGAAGTCAAAACTTTAACCAACCGAGAGTATAATAAAGAATGGAATAACAAAAGAAATCACCATGCATGCGGTACTTTCTCATAGTAAAAGTTATTCCAGCGAATAATAAATAACGGAACTAGGTTAAAGGATAAAACGCACATGATGGGATATTCCAATGTAATAATAAAGGCGGAACCGGTCCGGCAGTAAACGCATGCATGTGAGGATATTCCAGCGAGAATAATAAAGAGCGAATCTGTGCGGCGATAACGCATATGCAGTGATGTTCCAACAGAGTAATAACGAATGAAATAACAATAGAAATCACTATGTATACGGTAGACCGCGTAAACAGGTTATTCCAACAGAATAATAAAAAATGGAATAACAGAAGTTCTCTTCATTAATATGAAAAAAATAATACCCCTTACCTTAGAATGAAGAGTACTGGATATAAGAATAGTGAAGTAGCAGAACACTTTTCTTCTTTCTCTCTATAGTTTCTCTTTATAGAGTTTCAGTGAATTCGTAAGAAATAATGAAGGAATGGACTTCTATTTATAGGAGAATGGAAGGGCACTGTTCATGGACGAAATAATTTTGCAGATTCAATTTTAATCAACCATCAAAAAAAACAAAACACAAAAAAATAAAATAATATATATATATAAACACATGCTTTCAATTTATATATATCAATATTATATATATACCACTTGATTTTTATCCCCCCAATAACCAACATCAATCCCCCACACCCCCAAAATCACTTTCACTACACTCTTACACCTTTCACTATCACACACACACACACATCTTACACCCATCACTTTCATACTATCACTTTTCCACCATTTTCCACTCACACATACATTATATATATACACACATCAGATATATATATATATATATATATATATATATATTCCCTCTCCTATACGTAACTCCCTCCCACCCCCATTTCAAAAATCAGTTTTTCAACACATATGGTCCCCACATGTGGCCCCCACCTTTAAATAATTTTCAACCGATTATTTTGAAAAATGAGTAAATGGGGGTCCATAAAATAAGCAAAACTTCATAAAAATCAAATTAATAATTTTAACAACATTTATCACCTTTATTATAATTCACAATATTAATTGACCAGGTCGTTCCCAGGAAAGAAGGGACTTTTCAATAAAGATTTCTCACTATTGGCGCGCAATTAGGTGACCAAACCTCTCCTTGGCAGAACTTCTAGACATCGTTAATATTGAAAATAATAATATTAATAACTCTGTCATTTTAATTATTGAATTAATAATATATAAAATATCGACAATAATTGAATCAAATAACGTGAGATACTATGCAACAATTACTGTGGCAATAATTAAACAAAACTGAGTGACTTCTCACGTAAGCATCAATAATCAATACCGTGTGCTATTATGCTACTATGCAACCACGCGTATTACTATACTTTTACTACCGAGTAGTTCAACAGTATTAACGGTAAAACTTCTGCCGTTATTTTTAATAAAATATTTTTGTCGTTTTCTCAATCAAACAATAATTCCATTAATGGGGTCCACTAATGATTGATTGCCAGTCATTGAATATTCCCCTGTTAAAACGAATATTCCCACCAATCGAATATTATATAACAACTTGCGTGACTTTGAAAAATTTATAAATATTACCCACAACTATAACATTATATCAAATTCATTCAAAAATAATAATTATAGAAATTTCATCTTTATTCATAAAAGTTGGGGTCTTACTATCTCCCCTTCTTATGAAATTTCGCCCTCGAAATTAGGGTACGTACCTGGTATGTTGAAGAGGTAAGGATACCTTGATTTTATTTGATTCTAACTCCCGTGTCATTTCCTCAACATCGTGGTTCCTCAAGTAAAACTTTGACTTGAGGTATAACCAGAAAGGCGTAGAATATGTTCCTTCTTATCCAAGATTTGAACAGGGAACTTCTTCATACGTTAAATCTTTCGCTATTTCGTCCGATTCTAACTCAATAATGTGGTTCGGGTCTTTCATATATTTACGTAACATGGATATATGAAAAACGTTATGAACACGAGACATACTTCAAGCAGAAAGCGAGTCTATAGGCTCACAGTCCCTACTCGATCGAGGATTAAAATGGGCCAATGAATCAAGGATTGAGCTTTCCTCTCTTTCTAAATCTCGTAACTCCTTTCCATGGAGCAACACGTAACAACACATGATCTCCAATATCGAATTCCACGTCCTTTCGATGAAGATCAACATAACTCTTTTTATCGATCTTGGGAGGTTTTTTATCGTTGCTCGATCATTTGTATCTTTTTTGTAGTCATACGCATTTAACTCTGGTCCCAACAACGTTGCTTCACCCACCTCATCCCAAAGATACTAGAGAAACGACACTTTCTTCCATACAGTACGCTCGAATGGAGCCATGCCAATACTTGCTTGATAAGCTGTTGTTGTAGGAAAACTCCACCAATGGTAAGAACTTGTCCCAACTTCCTTGAAGTCAAGGACACGAGTCTTAATAAATCTTCAAGAGTTTGAATAGTCCTCTCGATTTTCCCATTCAAATCGAGGATGATATCTTTGAACTAAATCGTAAATCCGTCTTTCGTAGCTTTTTGCAAACTAACCCAAAATCGTGAAGTGAATCTTGGGTCTCGATCGAAACTATGGATCTTGGCATACCATGCAATCTTACAACCTCGTTTATGTACATATGAGCAAGACGTCCAAGTGTATAAGTTTCTTGTATAGGTAAGAAATGAGCAGACTTGGTCAATCTATCAACAATGACTCAAATTGCATCTATACCCTGAGAAACCTTGGGAAGACCAGTAACGAAATCCATGGTAATGTGCTCCCACTTCCATTCTGGAATTTTAAGTGGTTGCAATGGACCTTTTGGTACTTGATGCTCCGCTTTGACTCGTTGACAAGTTAAACACCTTGAGATAAACAACGCTATCTCCCTCTTCATATTGCCCCACCAAAATGTATGTCGAAGATCATGATACAATTTGGTACTCCCAGGATGGATTGCAAATGGTGTGTTGTGCGCCTCCATCATGATTTTATACTTTAAATCAGGGTCGTTAAGAACACAAAGTCTGGAGTTGACTCGAAGTATTCCTTCTTCATCGATTCTTGCTTCCGACATAGCACCTTCTTGTACTTTCTTCCTCATATGCATCAGCTCCAGGTCTGTAGCTTGAGCAACTTTAACTTTATCGATTAAAGTCGGTTCTACTCGTATATTCGCCATCATCACGTGGGTCCCTGGAGTCTTTATCTCTATCTCCATCCTTTGCAAGTCATACAAAATTGGCCTTTGCGTTGACAATATCGCACTCGTACCCGCATATGATCTTCTACTCAATGCGTTAGCTACCACGTTTGCTTTTCCAGGATGGTATTGGATGGTATAATCATAGTCTTTCAACAGTTCAAGCCAACGTCGTTGTCGCATGTTGAGTTCCTTTTGAGTGAAGAAATATTTGAGGCTTTTATGATCTATAAAGATCTCCACTTTTTCCCCATATAAGTAATGCCTCCAAATTTTAAGTGCGAAGACAACAGCTGCCAACTCTAGATCATGAGTAGGATAATTTCTCTCATATTCTTTGAGTTGTCGAGAGGCATAGGCTATGACTTTCCCATGTTGCATGAGAACACATCTTAACCCTTTGCCTGAAGCATCACTGTAGATGACAAATCCCTCCAAGCCAGATGGTATTGTCAGAACAGGTGCTGAAATAAGTCTTCTCTTGAGTTCTTGAAAACTCTTCTCACATTCCTCGCTCCAACCGAATTTTGTATCTTTCCGAGTAAGCTAAGTTAAAGGAGTAGCGATTCGAGAAAACCCTTCTACGAATCTCTGATAATAACCAGCTAAGCCGAGAAAGCTACGTACTTCGGTCACTGATTTAGGTTGCTCCCAACTTTGAATAGCTTCAATCTTTGTTGGGTCAACAGATATTCCATGACTTGATACCACGTGCCCAATGAATGCTACTTCCTCAAGCCAGAACTCGCATTTCTTTAACTTGGCTTAAAGCTTATATTCACGAAGCTTTTGGAGTATCAGCATCAAGTGTTGCTCATGATCTTTACAGCTTTTGAAATAAATAAGAATGTCATCAATAAAGACGACCACAAAGTGATCCAAATATATTCCTTGAATACTCGGTTCATCATATCCATGAAGGCAGCATGAGCATTAGTCAATCCAAAAGACATGACTAGGAATTCATAATGCTCGTACCGAGTTCTGAAAGCCATCTTTGGAATGTCATCAGTTCTAATCCTCAATTGGTGATATCCAGAATGAAGATCAATCTTTGAAAAGAATTTGGCGCCTTGCAACTGGTCAAACAGGTCAATAATACGTGGCAATGGGTACCTATTTGTGATGGTGACATGATTCAACTCCCGATAATAAATACAAAGTCGCATACTCCCATCTTTCTTCTTCACGAATAGAATAGGAGCACCCCAAGGAGAAGTACTAGGACGAATAAAGCCAATGTCTAACAATTCCTGCAGTTGGGTCTTTAACTCCTGAAGTTCAATAGGAGTCATTCGATATGGGGCTTTGGAAATGGGTTTTGTACCTAGTTCAAGGTCGATACAAAATTCAATTTAACGCTCTGGGGTAGGCCAGGAAGTTCTTCAGGGAATACGTCAGGAAATTCATTAACAATAGAAATATCATTCAAAACTGACGTATTTTTGTTTAGATCCGTGACATGAGCTAAGAAAGCTTGACATCCGTTTTTCAATAAACGAATAGCTTTATGGCTTGAGATGACAGTGATTGGTTTTAATGGTTTGGTTGCTTGAATTCGCATAATAGGTTGATTAGGAATATGAAAGCTAACAACCTTGCAAAAATAATCAATTTTTGCATGATAAGTAGTTAACCAATCAATCCCTAGAATTACGTCAAATGCAAGTATTTTCAATGAAATAAGATCAACAGGTAATGTGAGGGTGCCAATTTGAACCAAACAAGACTTATAAATAGTGGATGTAATGAAGGTTTCTCCCAATGGAGTTTCAACAGATAAGTCAAAGTCTAATTTCTCCGGAGTCAAATTTAAACGTTGAGCGCAAGTAGGAGAAATAAAGGAATGGGTAGAACCGGTATCAAATAAGGTATATACTTCGCTAGAGTTTATGATAAGCTTACCCGTGATGACCTCATTCGGGTTCCTTGCTTTCTGGGAGGTCACGACATAACGCTCTCCCTTGCACTACTGGCTTTGACTTTTCTGGGGCGTCCTTTGGTGCCTCCATCCTAGCTGAACTTGTCTTTGGTGAACGACAAAATCGGGTTAGGTGACCTTCTCTTCCACAATTATAATATGCTTTGGACGGCATCGCGCAGTTTGGACTAATGTGTCCCTCCCCTCCGCATTTGAAACATATGATAGGTGGTCGTTCTCCTTCCTTAACAACAAGTGCAGGTGTTAACGTCTTTCCATCATTGTTGAATATCCTCTTCTTAAAATGTCCATTCTTATTATTTTGGCCATAATTACCAACGAAGTGGTTACCATTTCTGACATGTTGATTCCCTCCACGCTTATTGTCACCGCTTCGATGACTATTATCACTGGTATTATCATTTTGTCGGCTGCTCTCTTTTGGTTGGGTTGACTCATTATCGCGTTCCAATAACTGAGCCCTATTAACAACATCTGAATACAAACATAGTTTATGAGAGATAAGATATTGACGTATCTCAGGTTTCAAACCTCTTAGAAACATTCGCGTCATTCTCTCCTCATTATCAACCAAATGGGACGCAAACCGGGACAACTCGGCAAACTTGGCTTCGTACTGCGACACGGTCATGTTGTTTTGTTCCAATTTAATGAACTCTACCTCTTTCATGTGACGAATACTTTCGGGAAAGTACTTGTCGTTGAACAGTTCTTGGAACTTCTCCCAAGACATCTTCAGTGCGGAAGTTGAGTACGCTTTACTGATTCCCACGATGAATCGCGTACGCCGCAACATGAAGGTGGTAAGGGAACCTTTTGCTCCTCTGAGCATCCCAAGACATCAAATATCTTGTTGATCCGCTTTATCCACGTCTCGCCTTTTAAGTGGTTTTGGCTCTCCAAAAACTCCGGTGGTCCCAGCTCTTGAACTGCATTTGGCGGTGGCCGTCGAGAGTTGCCAGTGTTTCACTGTAGATTTTGGACATGAGCGCGCTCTCACTGATATTACATGAATTGCATGAAGCCTCGTAACATTCCATCGTTCATCATTTGGTCGGTGTTGTTGTTTGCATTAGGATTGTCGCCTTCTCGATGCACATTATCTGATTATTGATCCGTGGAGACTCAAGCGGTCTCACATGCTCCATTGATGTTCTCAACATTCTCAAATGTCATTTTCAAATACTGCCACAAAACAAGGGTTAATTAACATATCACATATAATCCCTATTCTCTGACCAACCAATTAAATATCAAATAAACTTAGGTAGGTCATACTAGCAAAGGAATTTCCCGTCTCTCCCCTCCTAGTTCTTGTCTCACATCTCAGCCAGGGTTCATATCCCTAAGCTTTGATACCAACTGTGATGCCCCCAAAATAGGTATACATCACCTATTCTGAGTCGCCAAATACATGGTACAGAATACAAATACAATCTTAAATATACAACAAGAGAGCTGTAAGTTTTAATACAAACATTGTCTTCTAGACAATATCCACTCTCGAATAAGTCCTCATTACATTTATTAACACACTATTTAATGTAATAGTGAGGACTACTAATACTATCATCCGGACCGTCACCCGTTTCCCCGATTAGTCCTGCCACGTTCTCATTTCCTATAGAGAATAATAATTGAAAGAAAGGGTGAGCTCAACTAGCCCAAAGAAGAAATATTATGACTAAGATAATGCGAATAAATTATCATTAGTCTTCAACAATGTTAAACCGATAAAATACAATAGACATCAAGTTTAGCTCTGCAATGAACACGCAATCCATTAAAAGAGTCAAGTAGAGAATAAAATCTACTATCTTTTATAATTTAAAAGATTTTCATCACTTTTATCATTGGAACTCAAATTTTAATAAATAATCCACATCATCCCCGCACTACTACCGAGGATATTCATAAGTATCACAACCATAAATTATCCATGCACTACTGGGGCCGAGGATATTCGTGTATTCATCAATAGTCATGATCATGTCAACAACTGTCCATCAATGCACTACGGGCCAATGATGACTTTTACCACATCATTTATAACATTACGGTCATGATTCCACCGAATAATCCCTGGTCATAATCATACCAAGTCCATCTATGCACAACAGGCCACAAATGACTTTCAACAAAAATATAAACATGAGGATGATGTCAATGATATAAGAATTCAATAAAACAAGTTCAATAATTAATTTATCCAGAACTAATAACGTCCAAATTGTCAATGATGATACTTTGTAGAGTAAAATTTAAGAATGCTCGAGAAGAAGATTTCCATGAAAAGATATTTGGATGAAGCACAAATATCAAGGATATTCTACTAATTTCATGGAGTATGAAAGTCAAAACTTTAACCAACCGAGTATAATAAAGAATGGAATAACAAAAGAAATCACCATGCATGCGGTACTTAGCATAGGCAAAAGTTATTCAATAGAATAATAAATAACGGAACCGTGTTAGGCATAAAACGCATGCACAGGATATTCCAGCGTAATAATAAAGAGAACCAGTGCGTGCGGCGATAACGCATGTATGCATGTGATGTTCCAACAAGAGTAATAACGAATGAAATAACAATAGAAATCACTATGTATACTAGAGATAAGCGAAAAAAAAAGTTATTCCAATGTAATAATAAAAATGGAATAATGTAAGTTCTCTTCATTAATATGAAAAATAATAATACCCCTTACCTTAGAATGAAGAGTCTTGGATATAAGAATAGTGAAGTAGCAGAACACTTTTCTTCTTTCTCTCTATAGTTTCTCTTTATAGAGTTTCAGTGAATTCGTAAGAAATAATGAAGGAATGGACTTCTATTTATAGGAGAATGGAAGGGCACCTTGCTTTCATGGACGAAATAATTTTGCTGATTCAATTTCAATCAACCATCAAAAAAAACAAAACACAAAAAAATAAAATAATATATATATATATATAAACACATGCTTTCAATTTATATATATCAATATTATATATATACCACTTGATTTTTATCCCCCCAATAACCAACATCAATCCCCCCCCCCCAAAATCACTTTCACTACACTCTTACACCTTTCACTATCACACACACACACATCTTACACCCATCACTTTCATACTATCACTTTTTCACCATTTTCCACTCACACATACATTATATATATACACACATCAGATATATATATATATATATATATATATATATATATATATATATATTCCCTCTCCTATACGTAACTCCCTCCCACCCCCATTTCAAAAATCAGTTTTTCAACACATATGGGCCTCACATGTGGCCCCCACATGTAAGCCCCACCTTTAAATAATTTTCAACCGATTATTTTGAAAAATGAATAAATGGGAGTCCATAAAATAAGCAAAACTTCATAAAATCAACTTAATAATTTTAACAACATTTATCACCTTTATTATAATTCACAATATTAATAATCGTGTCGCTCGTTCAGGAAAAGAGGGCTTTCAATAAGGATTTCTCCCTATTAGGCGGCATGATTAGGTGACCAAACCTCTCCTCGATGTAACTTCAGACATCGTTAATATTGCAAATAATAATATTAATAACTCGTCATTTCAATTATTGAATTAATAATATATAAAATATCGACAATAATTGAATCAAATAACGTGAGATATTATGCAACAATTACTGTGGCAATAATTAAACAAAACTGAGTTACTTCTCACGTAAGCATCAATAATCAATACCGTATGCTATTATTGCTTACTTACGCAACCACACGTACATCATTCTTTTTTACTACCGAGTAGTTCAACAAAGATTATCTGGTAAAACTTCCGCCGTTATTTTCAATAAAATATTTTTGTCGTTTTCTCAATCCGACAATAATTCCGTTGTGGGGTCCATCATTGATTGTGCCATCGTACGAATATTCCCTGTTAAAACGAATATTCCCTGACCAATCGAATATTATATAACAACTTGCGTACTTTGTAAAATTTATAAATATTATCCACAACTATAACATTATATCAAATTCATTCAAAAATGATAATTATAGAAATTTCATCTTTATTCATAAAAGTTGGGGTCAAATCTACGGTTTATCTGCATCAGTTTGAGTCTCCACAAGAATTACAAATCAAAGGGAAGAAGGCTATGTCGTTTTTACCCAGTAAATAAATTTTACTCAAAAATTTTTATATTATTGTAATGATTTTTTGATTCAATTTGGTGTTTTTTTTCCTGTTACAAGATGTTAATAAATACTGTGGGTTTTTTGAATGGTTGGACATAATTCTCCAAAATGAAGATCATGTTAGTGGTTGCAGTGACATAATTCTCCAAAATGAGTCACTGAACTTTTTTTTTCTTACAATCAACTCACTGAACTTGTATTTACTAACAAAAAGTTTATAATTCCGTTAAGATTGTTGACTTTGGACGGAATTTGACACATAAGTTGATGACGTGTAAAAAATTTTTGATGTGGTATATATCAGTCCTATGTAGCATTCATTATGTGGAAATGGAGGAAAATTTATAAACGTAATAATATAAATTATAAAAGTTAGTAAAAAAATAAGAAAATAAATGAAAAATATATTCAATTATTTTTAATTAATATCAAATGATTTTTATTTAATTCTTTACAAATATAATAATATAAATTAGAAAAGTTTGTCAAAAAATAAGAAAATAAATGAAATATATATTCAATTATTTTGTAATTAATATCAATTGAATTTTTATTTAATTCTTTACAAATATAATAATATAAATTAGAAAAGTTTGCAAAAAAATAAGTAAAAAATAAAAAGAGTTGTTTAGTTATTTGTGTAATTAATAGAAAATATTTTTCATATAATTAATAATAAATATAATTGAGGAAATTATAAAATTATAAAATTAAAAATCTTTTAATTTTAGGACATTAAAATTATAATTGAGGTAATTTGGTTATAATTTTTTTCTTTTCTAACTAGAATAAATAAATTTGTGCTTTTACATGCAAATAATTTTTATTTTAATTTTATCAATTAATTTTATTATAATTTTATCAATTAAAAGAGCATAGTTAGTGTAAAAGAGCACAGTTATTACTTGATAAAATTAAAATAAAAATTATTTGATAAAATTATAAATTAAATAAATCAACATGTCAATTAATCAAACAAAAAAAAATAAAAAAAAACATTAATATTTATATCATTTAACCAAAAAACAACACAAAGAACTATATCTAAAAAAATTATTTATTTATTCTAAAACTTCATCTTCTTCAAGATCGTCATCATCAACGTAAAACCCACGACCAGAAAATTGTACAACACAGAGGATCCCAAACCAGCAACCACGACCAAATTATCTGGCCATGACGAACTCAATCAAACCTCAGCAAAGAGAAAGAACCGACCTAGCTTGAGTCAGCCCAGAACATAATCATTAAACATTAAGAAAACAAACACCCAATTAATTCCGCAAAGAGAGACAATAATAAGCATAAAGAATCAGTTGGGAAATCCACAAATTAATTAGACCCATTAAGGATAGACTTCAATTTAAATAAATCTGAAACTCCAAATCTGGATATGCTAACAAGAACCCAGATTGTACAAGCACACTGAACGACAGGAAACATGAAACCCAATAGGGCCACATAACCAAACCACCGGAAATAAATCAAAGCCCAGAAACCCCATATTCCAGCATGAACAGTTCGAAAAGTGATTCAAAAAATAATTAAATTCGAACAAGATCCAGCTTCCAAAACCCCCAACACCAGCAGATCTAAAATCTCACACCCATAAGAGATCTACCATATTAAATCATTACTCCTCTTTCAGCTCGCAAAAAATCAGAATCCCCTACCATTCATACAAAAAGCCCCATAATCTACATGACCCAGATCATGATTTTTATTGCTCCAAATACAGATCTCTCTCGTGTAGTTGTCATGCTACCAATTCGTGAATTGAATCTCACTCTCGTTCGAGGTACGATCTGTCCAAGCTTTCAATACAGATCATGGAGTTTTTTTCTTCTTCTGAGTTTGTGTTGAAGATGGCGATGGCCAAGATCTTAGTTTCTTTCTCTCCCTATATATATATTCCCTCTGTTTGGCTCCAATTTCTAATTCTATATATACGCAATCTGATGTTCTTAATTTCTTCGTAATTAGAAGAAAAATGGCTATTAATAATAATAATATTAAAATAATAATAATAATTTTCAAATATTTTATTATTATTACCTCAATTATAATTTTAATGTCCGAATTTGATTTTTTTTTTAATTTTAAAATATTTTTAATTTTATAATTTTCTCAATTATATTTATTATAATTATATAAAAAAATATTTTCTATTAATTATAAAAATAACTAAATAACTCTTTTTTTTTTTTTCTTATTTTTTGGCAAAAATTTCTAATTTATATTATATATATTCGTAAAGAATTAAATAAAAATTTATTTGATATTAATTATAAAATAATTAAATATATATTTCATTTATTTTCTTATTTTTTGACAAACTTTTCTAATTTATATTATTATACTTGTAAAGAATTAAATAAAATTCATTTGATATTAATTACAAAATAATTGAATATATATTTAATTTTTTTTCTTATTTTTTATTAACTTTTCTAATTTATATTATTATATTTATAAATTTTCCTCCATTTCCACATAATGAAAGCCACATAGGACTAATATATGTCACATCAGAAATTTTTTACACGTCATCAGCTTATGTGTCAAATTTCGTCCAAAGTTAACAATCTTAACGGAATTATAAACTTTTTGTTAGTGAATACAAGTTCAGTGAGTTGACTGTAAGAAAAAAAAATTCAGTGACCTATTTGTAAGTCGACCTATAGTACAGTCATGTATGTTGACGCGTGTTGTATTAATTTATGTTGTCATGAATTTTTAAGCATTCTAAGGCATGTAATGAAGTTAAGTATTAATAATTATAAAGTATAAAAATATATTATGAAAATATCAAAAAGTATTGTGCAAATATCAATTTTCATTTTAAAAATATCTAACAAAACGTTATCCTCATATTATTCCTACCCCATTTATGATAAATAAAAAAGTTCTCATATTATTATTTCTACCCCCTCCCTAGATTTGTAGCCATTCAGGTATCACAACGTGTCAAAATATGACCGGCGAGTTATCATACCTAAAATCTTTATCATATTTTTCTCACCCATATTTGTCAACTCTTATTCAAAATTTTATATTTTTTAATTGCACACATATAGTGTGCGTTATAAATATAATAGAGAACTGTTAAATTCACAATAAAAAATATTATTTTTATAATAAAAGTATCGTTATAGATCCTATAGCTACAGTTTTTATCGTCGTTATACATCTACAGCGACATTTTTATTGTGGAAATAATAAAAAAATATTGTGAATTTAACAATTCTCTAATAACACACAAAAAATAACACAAAAAGATAGCAAATAATACCATTTTTTAAGAAATTATATTTCCAGGCTTCCAGCTAAAAGATTGTCGCCGACAAATATATACTGCAAAGTCGTTCAAAAGAAGTTTTATACAAGTCACTCCTACAAATTGAAAGTATACTATTATGCTTTTTTTAGTTGGACAACTTTTATACAAGTTGCCTTTCAAAATTAACATCATGCAATGCAACAAAGTCAAAAAAAGTTGTGGGGTATAAATCGAAAGTTTTTAAATTACAGTGACCGACTTAAAATTCTCCAGTTAACACGTTTTAATCTTGAAGGCGTTACAAATACGAAACGACAATTACGCTCTGTTTTTGAGTTTTAAAATGGACAGAAAAAAAAAGAAATAGACGAAAAATTTAAGTTTTCTTTCCAACTCTTATGTTTTCGAGTTTTTTAATAAGCGGAAAAAGAAAAGAAATGGATGTAAAAATTGGGCCTTTTTTCTCTTGAAAGTTTTCCGTCCAAAATTGACAAGATTTGGACGGAAAAGAAATTGGAATAAGTAATATTTTTATAATTCCCATATTATCCTCAATTTTTAATATAACAAAGCTTTAATTACAACTCATGTCCTCAATTCTAAACCTAATCTGATAAAAAATATATAAAGGCGCGAAACAACTGAACAAGTTCATCAGCCTTTTGCCGCGAACAACTGAACAAGGCACGAACAACCGAACAAGTTCATCAGCCTTTGCCTTTCCGTGTATCTCAGAGGTATCAAATTTATTTATTTTAATGTTTATTGGTGGAGTAATTTGTGTTTTAAATTCAGATATGAATTGATTGATCTTTGTTTGTTTTGAATTCTTTGTGGATATTTGGGGTAAGATTTTGTCTGTGGTACATAATCTTACTTACAGTCGTGTTATATGTATTAGTATAGTATTTTATTTTAGTGATTTAGTTTGTTGAACTTTGATTGATTACGTATAATGCTATTGTGTTTACTGGGTATGCTTGAAATTTTTCTTCCGAGGAATCGATATTTTTTTTTATTATTTATTGAAATTTCTTGATATGGGTTTACTCAGTTTTTATGTAAATTTGTTAGTTCCTTGATTGTTTATTATTGGGTCGTTGTTGATTTGTCACATACACTACTACTATTGCTCAGATCCTTGCAAATCATTAAATTTTAGTTTTCCATTTTTTGTAAATTTTTTAACACATAAATGTGTAATGCTCTGAAACAAATGGTAATGGAAGTTGAGTCTTTTGAAGATGTACCCAAATTGAGCTAAGCAATGATGACATGCTATTGCTCTTGCTGTATAATCTCAGAGTATATTAGACTTTAAAAGTTTGAAAAGATGACGTATTTCCAACAAAGCTTTTCTAGATTAGTCTATAAAAGAAACAATGAATGAGCTAAGGAATGCTTCACAATATCACATCACATTGATAAATTAAACCTTACTACCTCCACCTTATATACAGACAAGCAAATGAAAAAATTTCTTATTATTTATTGTTGCTGCATGTTAAGGCCTTTTAGAAACTCTAAAACTATGATTGTTTTTAAAAATGATGGGTGGGATAAAAAATTTCTTTATTGTTTTTTTCTGTTGAATTTGAAACTTGTAAAGTTAACAAATGCTTTATAATACAAGAAGCTATGAGGCTGTATGGTGCAGTAACATGTTTCTTTCAATATGCTTCATTTTTTCTCCTGTTTTAGATTTTTAGCATTTGTTCGTTTCTCTAAGATTATTATTTTTAGTTCTGAAAGCATTCCTAGGGAAGCTTCTTCGAGTCAGTGCGTTAATTTATGGGTTCTTGTGTACTCATTCTGTTTTATTGATTGAATAGATGGACAATCAAGAGAGTAAATTTCGAGATTTTATTATTTGACGACATTTTCTAGTAACAGTGATCTTTATCCTCATAGTTCAATATATCAAATATCATATAACTAGACCTTGTGGGAATAAGCCTAGTAAAGAAATAACTGAAATGAAAAAAAAATTAAGAGATGAATTGCTTCATGAGATAAGGTACAGTGAGAAAAGTCGTGATGTTATTCGCATGGGACCACAAACCTTCGAAAAATTGTGTAAGATATTGCATGACAAGGGCGGTCTTCGACCCACTCAACGAGTATCTCTAGAGGAACAAGTTGCAAAATTTCTTCACATATTATCGCATAATGTGAGAAACCGTTCAATTACATTCTTCTTTCGCAGCTCAACGGGAACAACAAGTCGTCATTTTCATAGTCTTAAAAGCAATAATATCATTGGAGAAAAAAAATTTAATACAACCAAATGGAGCACACGTACCTTCAGAAGTACTCAACAATAGTAGATTTTATCCATATTATAAGGTAAAATTTACAACTTAACATACTTTACCTCAAATTCACATTTTTATATATTTTAACAAGGTATGTGCATGTTTGTGAATTCCAGGATTGTGTAGGAGCAATAGACGGAACTCATGTTCGTGTAAAAGTTCCTCACACTGATGTACCAAGATATCGTGGTAGGAAGGGCTATCCTACGCAAAATGTCTTAGCCGCATGTACATTTGACTTGAAATTTACTTATATTTTGACTGGTTGGGAAGGGACGGCATCTGACTCCAAGATAATTAAAAATGCCCTTGTAAGAGAAGATAAGTTAAAAATCCCCAATGGTAATACACTATCAACCTTTTTAGGATTTAATTAAAAAAAATCTTTGTTTTACATGTAACTAATATTATGAATTTCTAGGAAAATATTATCTTATAGATGTCGGATTACCATTTACCAACGGATTAATGACACCTTATAGAGGTGTTCGCTACCATTTAAAAAGAGTTTCATTTCGACCTCCGGAAAATCCTAGAGAATTATTTAATCTACGTCATGCATCATTACATAATACAATTGAAAGGGCATTTGGCGTACTAAAGAAAAGGTTTCCGATTATTGGGAGCACAACTGAGCCAAAATACGATGTGGATACTCAATCTGAAATTGTTTTAGCATGTTGCATTTTACATAATTACTTGATGTCCATTGATCCCGATGATGACCTTATTATTAGAAGTTGATCGAGAGCTCTGAGAGCAAATGCATGAACACGATGATCATGTAAGAGATGTTAGTGAAAATGTAACGCATGCTGAGTATTTAAGGACTTCTATTGCAAATGATATGTGGATTGATTACATAAATGAAGTTAATAGTTCTTGAGTTTTATCTCATGTTGACAACTAGTTTATAGTACGTTTGATTTTTTAATTTATTATGTTATTTGACGAGTATTCGTGTCGTAACTAGAATGATATTTTGTTTATTGTTTATATGAGATTAAGTTTTTTACTTTATTATTTATCCATGTTTTGTGTTGTTTATATATTTGTGTTTGCTTTCTTTTAATTTCATGATTATTTGTATAAGATAAAATATGACCAAAACAACAAATGAAATTCCAAATTTTAAATAAAGAAAATTTAAAATGGACAAATAGAATGGATGAATTGTTCATTGAGGCAATGCTTTATGAAAAGCACAAGGAGCAGAATTTGATGGAACTTTTTACGACGCATACTATTCAAATATGTTGAAATATTTGATAGAAAAAACTTGAGATACCATACTTGATGAAAAGTCACTTGCTTAATCGCTGGAAGACTCTCAAATCTCATTTTGCTTTGAGTGTTATGACTTGTTTAAATGTTCAATTGGACTTAGTGGCTTTGCTTGGAGCCCGATTACTAAAAAGTGGGATCTTTGAACTAAGTATGGAAAGACCTTATAGAGGTATTTATTTAATTTTAATTGAATTACTTTTGTCCAATTTAATTGTGGGTATATATATAATGTCTTTTATTTGATAATAATGTCTTTATAACTAGGCAAAGCCTAAAGTCGCTATATATATGGAGGATAAAGCGATCTACCATTATGATCGCTTGGAAGAATTATTTGCTAAAGATAGAAGGCAACGGGGAAGGTTGATGAATCGCAAAAGATAAGCGAAAAAAATGGGAGGACATGGTTGAGCAAGAATCTACAATTGATGGAATTGATGGTGCGATATCACGAAATAAAGTAATTTTAGAAAGTTTCAATTTGGATGATATGGCGAATTTTATTCAACTCATTCTCAAGCCTCTTCTCAAGAACATTCTCAATTACCGACAGAAAGTGTACGTACTTCAAAAGAAAAAAAGAAAAAGGCAAAACATTCTGATGATGAAGGTAAATTAACTAATGTGATTGATAAATTAGCTACCATATTGGAAAAGCAAGGGGAGACATTTGAAAAACAGGGAGAAGCATTTATCAATTCATCTGTGCGAGTCTATTCTGCAAATGATATCTTTAAAGGACTTACTGAAATGAATTTCGATGAGAAAAAAATCGATAAAGCCTATTTATGGCTACTAGAAAATCAAGACAAAGCACGAGCAGTGTTTGGGTTACCATTAGAAAGGAGATTGAATTTCTTGAAGAATTTGATGAATAATCTCCGTTAGTATAAATAATACATCTTATGTTTGATGACTTTTGAGTATGGTATGATAATGACTTTGTAGAAATAATTTTTGTTTAACAGTTATTTGAATATTTGTATTTAATTATGGAATTATTTCTTTGATTAAATTTATCTTGAATATTTTTATTCATAGTTCAATGGTTATAATTAATACAAGGGTAAATTTATAAAAGTGATATTTTTCTTTTCTTTTCATTAGAACTCAAAAACGCAAGAAAAGAAAATTTTAAATTTTCTATTTTTTTCTATTAAAAACTCAAAAACAACACAAAGGAAAACTTCAAATTTTCTATTTTTTTCTTTTCTATTCTAATTTAAGTTTTCTATTCTTTTCTCTTCTCTTCAAAACTCAGAAACAGAGCATTAATTTTTTTTTTTTGACTACTTTCCCTACAATAACCCTCATTACTCTAACTTTTTTACATCAAATAATAATGCAATTAACTAATCAAATCAACTAATCAAATCTCAAGGTTTAGAAGTCTCATTCAACAGTCTACTTTTCTCTCTCTTCTCTCTGTGACCGGCCTCCTTTGACTTTCTCTCTCTCTATATCTCTCTTTCTATATATTTCTATATATACAAACACATTTATGTTTGTATATATAACGATTCTACAGTATATTTTCTCTCTCTAAAAGTCTTCCCATGGACTTGCAGAATACTAGAATTCTGTAATTATTCTAGTACACAAATTAATTGGAGAGAATGATCGTCGAAACTGTCATTGATTCTCTGGTGCCGTCATGGTGGGAGGTTCAAGTCTCCCTCGCCGCCGCGGCTTTTGTTGTCGCCGCTTACTGGTTCTTCACTTGCGTCGGCGGCGAGAACGACCTTGCCGGTGATCGGTCGGGGGTCGACAATTCGGATGTCGCCGGTGATGTCAACGATGATAAGCAAAAGGTCATATCTTTAATTTTATCAGTGTTATGATTGTCAAGTTGTTGTTTTCTATCAATTCATTATTTGTTGTTATCTATCAATTCATAATTTGTTGTTAAGGGACTGTTTGGTTTGTTGTTAAAGGAGACTAGGAGAGTGAGTTTTGAGGTTCTGATACTGATGGTGATGGGAAAGGCAACTAATTTTGGTGGTAGATATGTTTAAAGTGATTTTATTGACAGCAACATAATAGGATTAATAGCCAGAAAGAGAAATAATGAAAAAGCTAAATACATTAAAGTGTTATTCTAGTGTAGCTGTTTATTGGTAGTAAGAATGTTGCTTTTGCTCAGAAATATTTATTTTTTAGAAAGCTAAAACTGCAGTTTTTACATACATCATTTCTGTTGGTAGCTTGCAAAGTAAAAGCGGAAAAGGGTTGACTGTCTTGGATACAGTCACTTCATTTCTGGTCTGTTTTTTCATTTTACATTTCAATCTATTATCTATATGTTGATAGTTTGAAATATTTGGAGTAGTTAAATTGTTAATGATGTTTGTTTTTTGATGTTCATGGTGAAGAAAAGGCAATACATTTGTGTTGATAGTAGTGTTTAAAGTGTTTTTATTATAATTATTAGTTTTTTTATGCAAGCAAAGAGCCAGTTCGAGAAATTAAATAAAGAATATACTTTTTGCTGACAAGAAAAGAGTATATTCACAGCAGGCCAAGAGGGGGTGCCTATCCTGGTATTCGTGGAGTATACAACAGCAGGTGGACACTGAAAAAACTGTTAAAACAAAAAGCTGTAAACCCTTATACAACCAAGGACACCCCCAGGGGTCCTCAAACTAACATCCCCATAAAAGTAATTTTTCATTGTAGCTGTTCCTGGTAATAAGACTTTCACTTCATTGAATTACATATGTAACTTTAGCAAACAAAATTTGCGTTCCCTTTTCTCACCGTGTTGCTATAATAGCTGAAAGAGAGACTAATATTGCTTCAAAGTTTCAGTGATACCAGTTCATCAACATAGACACGTAATTATCTTGTATAAAGAATTAATTATACTATTAAGGAGTAAATTTGGGAGTTTTTTTTTTCACACCATATATATCATGTAATTAATTTAAAAATGACTATAAGTTTAGGATTTACATTTAATTTTGATTTTGATGTTTCCAATGACATAAATTTAACATACGAATTCAACGAGAAAGTTTGTAGTTTGAGTTGAGTCGATAGATTGCAGCAAATGCTGTTAGAGTTTTCATATTTTCCATTCCAAGAAACAAGACATTTGTTTACATTTGTATCTCCTCTTGTTATGGAGATTGTCGCTCCTGTGTGTAGGCCTGTAGCACGCCTATCATCCACCCTAACCCCAGGGAAGTTGAATCCCCATTGCCTCCCTTGAAAGAGAGATGAAATAGGATTGGTGAGCTTGCTTGCAAAATCTTAAAACATTTCCTTCAGTTTTTTGCAGCGCTAGATGAATTTCTTTATTCTCTATTTGAGATTATGCTATTTACTAGGTTATGTTTATTTGTTTTCTGTAAAGAACATTTGTGTCATCCCACATAATGTTGGGAGTTGTACTTGCAGTACCCTATAGCCTGGTTATTATCTGTTTCATGGAGTAATTTTCCACTTGTTTGACGTGCAGTTCTGCACTTATTTTGTAGATGGGCCAGCTAAAAGGAGAACCTAATACCAATTCTGCATATATAATTAAGGTAAATTGTGGATCTCCTAAAGTTAATGCCACCCTGGTGGTTTTTGTTATGGCACTACAGCTGAAAAGTGTATAAGTTGTATAGTAATGGGTCATGTTCGATAAAATTTTCTTTTTCATTCATAAAATTGGCTCTCTTTGGCAATTTCTTTTGTTGAATAATGATAGCACTAGGTTAATTTTTTCAGGTAGAACTGCTGGCAGCCAAGAATCTAATTGGTGCTAACCTAAATGGTACATCAGATCCTTATGCAATCATCACTTGTGGTACAGAAAAGCGATTTAGGTGATTGGATCTAATTCTCACTTTATTGCTCTTAGATGGTTTACCATGGGTTTTCTCTTTTTTGCAATTTCTTTTGAATGGATGCAATCTTTTGCTGTGATTCTTAGCTTTTTGAATAATGGAGTTAGGTCTTATCCAATTTATTTTACTTGGCAAAAAATAAACTTATAATTGAATTAAAGATATTAGTTGGTCATGTTCTGAAGCAGAGACAATAATATCCACAATGTTTTCTAATTTTTCCCATTAACAGCAACAAAGTTTTCCTTTGATTTTGCACTATATATAAATCTGAAAGTACTTTTCTGGAAAAAGTGTTCCTAAGGGAACATACCTATACAATATTTGATTTGCATCTCCTTACAAAAGCTCTGTAAAAGAAATCCTACTCTGATTTAGAAAAGGTTTAGATGCCATTTTGATTTCAATAAAAAAGCTTTTAGCATATTACTGGATGGTTCTTTATGTTTCAAAACCAATGTTTTCACCTATTTGTTTGTGATAGTAATTATGTCTTTTCAATGTTTTGATCAATTTGTAAATAATTTATTCATCAATAGATCTCCCATTTGATTACATAATTTGTTCTTACGATCATATTAGCAGCAATCTGTAGTTCTAGTGTTAACATCACAAGCTTATAAAATAATGCCCATAAGATTATTTATAGCCACGATACCATTTTCTTTGGTAGATTGCTATTTTCTTTCACCAAATTGATTTTTGGACTTTCTTTCCATTTTTATGTGCTTGAATTACAATTTGATTCCCTTTTTCGAAGAAATGTATAAACATTCTGCCCCAATAACAACGGCTAACGATGCCCTTCCTAATTTACTAGATGTCAGCGCAGGACACATAAAATGCACTACATATTATAAATGTTATTTATTTTGATATGTATTTAATTTAAAATTTTCAGAAGTATAAGATGCTACACATTAATCTCTTGCCTTTTTTATTCTTTTAATTGTGCTAGATAGTACCGTACTTGAAGTAAAGTAGAGAATTGGTACCCTAATGTTGCGTTTGTGAGTTTGGAGGGATGAGATGAGAAGGAAAAGTATAAGATGGGAAGGGATTACAATTTTCCCTTATCATGTTTGTGAGTTTTAGAAAAGAAGGGAAATGATGGGATTTTAATTATATTTTCCTATTTTGTGAGTTTAGAAGTAGGGAAGGGAAGGAAAGGAAAATAATTTTTATCTTTAAACTACACTATTATTATATTATCCTTCAATATAAATGTAATAAACGTTATAATTTAATAATGTCCAGCTACTAGATTTATTTTGCTCAGTATTTTTTATACTTTACTGCTCACACACCCCTATATTCCATTCAAAAATCAACAAAGATTGGAAAATGTAGTACTTTTATCATTCTCCAAGTAATATTAGGGTTTTGTCTCTTTAAATAGTGATGTAATCCCCATAAGTCATTTAGACTACATACTATTGATATTGAAGTTGATTATTTTGTTCATACTGTAGAGGTATCCTACTATAGAGGTATTTTATCCATCTTGGTGTTGATATACACTTGAGAGATACTAGTGGTTTAAACGTGGAGTTTAAATCCTAGTTTATTTTCCATGAATTCTTCATCCTAAATATGTCATGTATCAGTTTTGTTATTAGAGTTTAAGGTTTCTCCATCAATTTTTTATTTTTTGGGAGATTTTGGGTTTTTCCAAAAAAAAAGTTCATTGTTGGCCGAAGTTATTGTTCATCGTCGGAGTTACTGGTCATCGCGATTCATTGTTCAAAAAAAGAAAAAAGAAGAAAGGTAGAAGAGAGAAATTGTTGTCGTGTTTTGCCGTCGTCTAATATGATATGAGTGCCCATAGTTTCATCTAATATTTCTAGCCCATACTTTATATACCTTTCACTTATACCCTTTTATTATTTTAAATCAGCCCCTACACTTTCTGCATTCATACTTTAGCCTCTGTTTTCTATTTTCTTTTTAGTTAGGCCCTTAAGATAAGTTATCAACAAAAAAAAAGTTTTTATTTTATAACCTATTGTCCCAAACACCCAATGTTTCAAGCCACTAAAGAATTGCTTGCGGAAGTTAAGGAGTATATTTGGTTTCTCGATGGTGAAAGTGATCGGATACACTACCTTATTAATACACATGGTCATAAATAATTGAAACCCAAGTAGGAAGAACTTAGATGGGATATGGTTGATGCACAAGATTACCTTGGAAAGTTTCAGCATCAATATCAAGATGAGCAAAGAAAAGCTGAAGCAAGGAAATGTCAACACGTTAAAACAAAAGAGCTTCAAAAAGGCTACACGAAATGGTTTCTATATGCTCTTCTATAAAAGATAACATCTCTTTTACAAAAGATGACATCTCTTCTATAAAAAATGACATCTCTTCTATAAAAGAAGGCCTTATTGACACGCGGGCACATATTCAAGCAGAGTAAGAGAGAAAATGAGGATGTTCTAAATTTTGGGGCTATAGACAGTAATGACGTGTCCATGGAAATTCTTGAAGTTCCAAAGGTTGAACCATAGATTGTGTATAAGCAACAAGTTGAGAAAACTCTAAAGTTGCTTTTGAGTTGTTCGTTACCAAAAAAGGACGATTCGAGAAGTTGATCCAATCTAAGTTGACATTGTTGACTTCGTTAGTCCAGAAAGATTATTTTCAGAACAAACGCACTGAATGGATGACCGATTCAGCCATTCAATACGTAACAAACAGCCCCTAAGGTGCTGGAAATTACAATTATGCCCTTAATGATGCCAAAATTCATGTTTCGCCCCTGCTTTGCCCTAACCTGCAAAATAACAGCTAAACAAGTAAAAATGTCCTAAATACTTGAGAACTAACAATAAATCGAGTCTAAAAAAATACTCAAATCATGAGTATATTACCCACTCATCAGTAATAATGTTGTCAAAGGTGTTCCAAAATGTTCTTCTGTTGTAGAGGAGTTTACGACTTATTCTATGATATTATAAAACTCGAGGTCGAGCTTTCTCCAACAAGAGGAGATTGATTGGGACTCCAAGTCAAGAATAAAGAAGAGATATTTTTATATTTATTATTTGGAGTTTTTATTATGTTTAATATAAAAGTAGTTAATGTGATTTATGTATTTTATTTATTAGTGGGGATTTAGGACATTAATTAGTGATTAAGAATTATTAATAAGGGTATTTTAGCCGCTTAGTACTTTTATTATTCCCTAAGTAATAGTAGGGTTTTGTCTCTTTAAATAGTGATGTAATCCCCACAAGTCATTTATACGACATATTATTGATATTAAAGTTGATTATTTTATTCATACCGTAGTGGCATCCTACCGTAGAAGTATTTTATTTATCTTGGTGTTGATACGTGGAGTTGATACACCAGACAGATCCTACTGGTTTAAACGTGGAGTTTAAATCCTAGTTTATTTTTCATTAATTCTTCATCCTAAATCTATCCTGCATCACATTGCCTTGTGTGTACACATTCCTTTACCAAGTTTCTTGGTGATTGTGTTAGGTATTAGAGGCTACTACTTTGGCATCCTAGGATGCGTTCTTGTGGTAGGTAAATTTGAGATGCAGCTTTCGTAGCACCAAGATAATGGAGGATGATACGTGGAGAGCTCGTAAGGTCTTAATAGGATTCATGTTGTGTTTGGATTGAAGGATTGGAATGGAAAAGGAATTGAAGGGTTCTTTAGTATCTCAAGTTCATGTTTGTATAATAGGATGACATAATTATCACATTCATCCATTACATTGGAATGAATCTCATTCCACCACCTTCTCTAGAGAATGAAAATCAAGTAATCGAATGAATTCTTATTCCATCAGAATGGTTTATCCATCGAAATGAGTAACCAAATTTGCTCTTTTTCACTCTTTCTAGTCCGACCTTGAGTCCTTCAATTCAAACGCAGCATTAGAGAAGACACATGATAGGGTTTGTTGGAGGTCTTTTAATCGGGTATCGGAAAAATGAAAGGGTTTGAAAATGAATGGAGTTCTTGGGTGATATAGTGCTTTCATTTGCGGTTTTAGTCGTTGTTAGGAGGAGCCTAAATCATTGTTTAATGCTTCTAGGGTTTGATATAGAGAGACCTTTCCCTTTTCCTTTTTTAGTTGTGAATGCCTTGAGTTATATAGGGAGAGGGAGCATGTTGGATGCATGGATGCGCGGTGGTGATGGAGAATCTTGAGATTTATCACCTTCAATTCATTGATGATACACTATCAGCTACTACCTAGGAGGCTACTATACTCGTTGCCAGTTGGTTTTGTGTTGGTTCAACACGGTAAAATTATTGAACAAGTTAATCACAGAAATAGTACTGAAAACATTTATAAATTGAAACTGGAAAGAAATGGCTCTATACAATTTCATGTTTAGAAACCAGCTAGTCTTGTTGTCTAGTTTCAGAATTGTTTTTAATTGACTTCGTATTAGACTGATTATTATATCTTTGACCTCTTGTGCTATCTTATGAGTGATGTATACATAACTTATATGTTGGCCTTAGTTTTACATACTACTTTGAGTAATATATTGTAAAAGTAGCCACGTGATTTTATTTATTTGTTCGTAAATTTGGTAGAATGAGAAAGTGTTTCAAGATTTGCTTTGCACAACTATTCATTGTAATGGTATGTTGTTGGAATTACTTAACGTTTGTTGTTTGAAATTCTTTCTTACTAGAGCTCAGGCGATTAATTTCTTCTTTCTTGTTGTCATTTTATGCCATTTCTGATAGCAAGACTTAGTCATGTTTATGTCCAGTCAATTTTGTTCTAAGTAATATTTTTGATCACTGGTGTTGTTGATGCAGTTCTATGGTTCCTGGGTCACGAAATCCCATGTGGGGAGAAGAGTTCAATTTTTCAGTTGATGAGCTCCCCGTTGAGGTAGTTACTTTGATTTACTATGAGCATTGATTGTCGTGTGGAAGACTAAGTGTTAGACTGTTTGATAAACAAAATTGCTGCAGCTTATTTCTGTAGTGTCTCATGGGATATGTTATAAAATTACGGACCAATTATCCATGGCTATCCAACACTATATTTTCCATCCATCATCTTTTTTTCCTTTTTGGAGGAGGGATTAGTTTGATTTGCTTGACCTATGCAGTTTTTTTTAAGACTAATATTCTTCTTCGTAGTATGAAGCATTTTAAATATTACGTTTTATGTTTTAAGAACAATTTAATATAGTTTTGATGAATCTCCTAAGTTCCTGTTTGGTTGGAATATCAAAAGGAGAGATTGGATACTATTACTCTTTTTATATCAATCTCGTGTTTGCAAATTTTACTATTGGTACTATTTCAGTGGTAAATTAATAGCCATGGGAAATTGGGTATTGTGAAACTCAAGGATAGGTGTGTTTCATATCAAGGAACATTAGAGGAAGGGAGGATAAGGAGTAAAAAAAGACTCATTTTAAGCTCTTTTCTAAGTGGGTTTCGAATGTAGGACATTCTTTATGAAGATGATATGATAGAGAGATCAAATTAATAACCATTATCCTCTTTTCCAGCCAAACAAAGGATATAACAAAGAAGCTAACGCCTCTTTTTTAAGACTTCAACAAAGGACATAGTTGTAGAAGCTAATGCCTCTTTTTCATTTTCATAGGAATTTATGTGAGCAGAGGTTAATTATTTAGTTCCTCTCTAGGGCCTTCTCAACCCAGTTTCTCTTTCTTCCTCTAGTTGTGAAAGGAGATTTGTTCATTGAATTTATGGTCAACTTTCTTGCAAGTCTTTTTTTTTTTTTTTTTTCAATTTTCAGATCTCTTATTGATTTCTTCTAATTATTATATTTGGGAATGTAAGGCTAATATTCTCTTAATATTAATGCTCTTTGTTTGTCGACTGTTCTTTATTGTCTCAATAGTCAATACTAGTACTCAACTTGCTGTCAGGCGAGCGCAGACACTTGTGCCTGGATGTGTCATCTGCAGTATAAGTTCAAAGTGCTTAATTTTATGGAATTACTTCTTTTTTCTTTTTTCGTTTTTTTTGCGGATTTTTGTGAAACTTGGTTGTCCCCTTATTTCGTTTTTGGTAAGATTTAAGGTTTTGGGAGGCACATGGATACCAAGATTTCCTTGGAGGTATTCTTGTTCTGATATTTTATGCGGTAGGACGGAAATGTCTCTAAAATTTAAGTAGTACCCATCTCTCTAGTCCTTGAATCAAGGTATAATTTTTTGCATTTGGGCTTTAACTATAGAGCTGTTGCTATTCCGGTGTTCGTAGAGATTAACGGAAAGTGCTTCATTAGTTTTTCTGTATTTCTTGTTCTCCTGCATGTAATCTCTTCTATCAAAAATAGAACAATTTCGAGTGTTTAGAGTACGAGGAAATTGTTGAAGAAGATCAAAATCAAGACTTTAAAAGCGGACATGTTCGGATTGAGTTTTAGTATTGCTTATGGGATGTAGAAGTGTCGTGATTAGAAGTGTTTTAAATAGGTGCTCTTGGAACGCTTTTGCTTTTTTATACCTCCTTTCCTCTCTTTCATGAAAGTAACATTTCTATGCCGGTCTATTGAGTATTTAGCTTTTTTTACTCCCTCTATCCCAATTTAAGTGACCCACATTTTCTGTTTGTTTTTGGCATTACTTATGCAGTATTCTCCCTCTTCTCTTAAATATAAAATCAAGCTTGACCTTTTAAAAGTGATAAAAAACCCTTTCAAATATAAAATAGTGTGATTCATTTAATTTTTAATAACAATAATCCAATAATAGTAGTAATTGTTAGATAGTTTACAATTTTTATAGTTATTTTGTCTAAAATTGAACTAATTCATACCATTTTTGAATATAAAAATATCTCAAAAAGTCAAAATTGATTACATCCCTTTTACCCCAAACAATATGGGGTAGGTAGAAAATGAGTCTAATATGTTGGTGTGAAAGTAGAAAGGTTTGAAAACTAAAAATGATGTAACAAATAACTAAAAAAGTATAAAATAAATAGCCAAAAATAATATAATGTAAATGAATGGAAAGAAATAAAATAAAAACATCCCACACTTTGGAAAAAACATACATATGTATAAAAAGCTAAAATGAAAAACAAATAAAAAAAAGGAAAGGGAATAGAAAGGCGTAAAAAACACAACAAAAGGTGGAATACCCTAGTCAACCTCCAAGCGGACAACTACATTCATCCACTCACTCCTATCATACGTCATGTCCTCAGTTATATACCCTCTCTTTCAAGTATTTTTAGACGACTTTCAACTAATAATTTCGGCCTCCCCCTCTCATATTTTCCTCTTGATACAAGACTTTTCTTCTCATTGGTGCATCTATAGGCCAACGTTGGATATGACCAAACAATCTGAACTGATAAAATTATGATATATAAATATATACTTTTGACAAATCTTAAAATCCCTGTTAAGAAAAGGGTATGGTTAAAGTGGGACGATAGACATAGTCAGTATTCTAAAAATTCCCTCCTAGGTCCGATTAATCCCCGCCTAGGTGCTAGGCGGTCCTCAACTGTCTCGATTTGGCTGGACACCTAAGTCCCCACATTGACAGAATAAGACCTATTTTGAAGCTCTACAATACTTCAATGACTTTGCTAAGCGTTAAACGATTGTTTTTTGAGAATGTTTCATGTAAAATTTTAAAAATTACATCTACTATATGTTTTGTATAGCATAACAAGTATGAACAATAGAAAAATAAATAAATGAGAGCGCCTAAGAAAACGCCTCCACCTAGGCAGTCTAGGCTCCCCTCCGCTGCCTAGGTCCGCCTAACGATTTTTAGAACACTGGACGTAGTATGTAACTAAGGAAAAAATTATATCTTTTCTCTTTGAGTGGTCTAAAATAAATGTGTGTGCCTATTTTAAAGTGCAGTAGTGTTTGTCATTCTTGTAGTTTGGGTCTGTTAAACTAATTTCTTTTATGTTTGGGCAGATTAATGTGACAATATATGATTGGGATATAATTTGGAGAAGTGCAGTTCTTGGTTCAGTTACTATTCCTGTGAAAAGTGAAGGTCAAACTGGTGCAGTATGGCATACTTTGGATAGCATATCAGGGCAGGTATTTTGTAAACTTGTTTTGTTCCGTTCTTTTTGTAGCTGGTTTGTACCTTTAATATCCTTCTGATTTTAAATCTTGGATACTTTTTAAACATATTTGTTTGTTAGGTTTGTCTCCATATCAGAACAATAAATCTTCCTGTAAACTCTTCCAGGTGACTTCTTTTTTTTAGATATTTTATTTTTCTAATTCTTACTCTATATTGCTCATATATTTATAGTTGCAGCTGTAGTTTTACCTGTAATACAAAAAATTATTGTGTTGTATTATAATTCTTCTGTTTCACATATAGAATTTGTTCTATAATATATTTGTATGCTTGTGTATGTTTCTTGTGGTGAGCAGTGTCTGACTACTGCAGATAAGCAGTTATATAGTTGACATACTTTTTTAAAGTATTCGATGTTGGACAATATGTATACTCTAACATTGTGGTTCGTATATTAATCAATTCTTTTATGTGAGTCAAATATGCCAGTTGCTTTTTATTTCTCTTTCAACTTCTCCCACTGAATCTTCTTTTATCCTTCCTTACTACTACATCCGTCCGGCTTTATTCGACTTTTTTTTCTTGTGCATTTGTGTCAATGTTACCTGGAATGCCTTTTCGGTTTGTCGAACCGATACGGGAATCGGTACATTACATAGAGCTAAAATGTGTATGCTAGAGGTAACTTTGTATGGATGGTTATATTTATTATCTCATAGAAGATTTTAAATTGCATTAACAAGTTGATCGTTTGAGAAATAATTTCTTGCGAAGCATTCACCACTAAGCTTGAATATTTATATTCGTGCATTAGAAGTAGAAAACAAAGAAATATATTAGTTTCCTAAAAGTTTGAAAACGTAAAAGTATCATCTTTGGGCAGACAAATACCAACACCTAGTTCACTCGTTCAAGTTCAATAATTACTTAGAATCCATCAGGTCTTAATATGTTCAATAAAGTAAAACCCATTTGTGCCAATTTGCCTGTACGCGAGTTCTTTTCTTCTTTAGTGGAATAAGAAAAAACATGAAATCAAAGCCTGTGCTTCTTATCTCTGTCTGCATGCCTGATGAGTTTTTTTTTGATTTGATAGCGTTGGTTGTGTTGTAAATCCATTATAAATATTCTACTGGATTGGCGCTTTCTAGATTATCTTTTCTGTATTGGTTTTTGAACTAGTATAATGTTAGGGGTTTGAAAGGCTATGCTGGAGCTAAGGCTCGAAGAAGGTTTTCTCTGGATGAACAAGGACCAACAGTAGTTCATCAGAAACCTGGGCCACTGCAGACAATATTTGATCTTCTTCCAGATGAGGCAGGTTTCGTGATACATTATCTACCAGATATGTTAATTTGATGAGTTGCAGTTTATAGTTTATTGAGTCTGGCATACATATTTGTGTTGCTGAACCTTTATGGAAAGCTGTTGCTGTGCTCATTAAGCGTGTATGTTTCAGCTTGTTGAACATAGCTATTCATGTGCACTTGAGAGGTCGTTTTTGTACCATGGCCGTATGTATGTCTCTGCGTGGCACATCTGCTTCCACTCTAATGTATTTTCAAAGCAAATGAAGGTTAGCTTGTCATTTTCATTGGAAATTTGAGTTAATAATGCCTAGATTTCATTCCTTTCCATTAAGGACTAGATGAACCTGATTGTTGCAATATCTTCAATTTTTGGCAACATTGATTTATACATTATAACTATATTATTTAGTAGAACAAGGAAAAACTTGTCATGCTTCAGGACAAAAAGACACCCATTATTTTTCATGCATGCATATAAAGGGACTCAGCTGTAAAGGGATCAATTATTGATTATAGAGGATTTAAAGTCTCTTAATATGAACTCTGTTCAGAAAGACAATTAAAGAGGGATGAAGAATGATACATTCTAAAGCTCATTAAGAAAGTCTTCTGCTTCATGGCTAATTTAGCCATGTTTATTTCAAGATTATGTCATTCATGATTCATCTTATTTTTTAAGCAGTTTTTTTTTTTTTTTGGAAAATTAGAGTGTATTAATTTGTTTATGAGACAAGCTAAGGTTCTCCTCAGTTTTCTTTGGATTGTGCTTGTTCACAGATGTGTGATTGCCTGATTGGCTAGTAGCTTTGTTAAAGAAGGTAATTGCAGATGCCACCCTCCAAACCAGTACATTTTTGAAATGTACAAGAAGCATAAAAGTTTCAATATTTTGGGATTGACATTTACTGTTAAAGTTGATTTCAAATAGTCGTCTATTTTATCAACAATTTTGGTAGGGGGTTTACTGTTTTTTTGAATTGTGAAATTTAGCCAATATAGGTTAGGCAATTGTTACTTGTGAGAAATTTGTTGCTATAGAAGTAGTGCTTTTGTTTTTGGTAAGCTGGCATATATTACTAGATAAATTCCAGTAACTTTGACTCCGGGTTTTGCTGGGTGTGTTTTATTGGGAGGTTGATATAGAGGGAAATTATGAAATAGGGTGGTTTTCTTGCACCCCTTTGGTTCTCAGACACGGTTTTCTTTAGTTCCGTGGCTCAATCAAATGTTCAGCGTTGGAGGACTCATTGATTTTTAGCATTTTCTATGTTGTTTTATTATTTGTGTTTGAGGATTTATTGTCCTTCCAGAATTTGGATGCCAAATTCTCTTAGTCGGATGTCATATCGTGTTATCGTGTCTTACTTTCAGATTTACTGTAATATATTGCCTCACTTTGTAAGTATGCTCATCGGCGACCATATGTGACCATATGTTTACTTTCATTTTAACAGGTGATTATACCGATCGGAGATATAGACGAGGTATGTAGCTTCATTCGTGTGTCTGATCCTTCTTTTTACGGTGCTGGTGAGATTATATTTGTATTATGCCATTTAGAAGGTTCTGAGTATCATTATGTCTACTATTCAGATAAGGAGGAGCCAGCATGCATTAATTAATCCTGCTATTACAATAGTTCTTCGCATGGGTGCTGGTGGGCATGGCGTACCTCCTTTGGGAAGTCCTGATGGTTAGTTATTAAATCAATAGGTCTAATTACTTTTTATTTCCTTAAATGGTTTCTCCTGCGTACGGAGAGAAATTTGGAATTGGAAAACTTTATTGGAATGGAAGGATTGAATTTCACCCTTTTATTCTTGACAGTAGCAACGCTTGTAACTTGGCTTTTGTTTTAAGTTTTCCTTTTCTTTGATGAGATTCACCCTTTTATTCTTTCTGTAGCAATGTTTGTAAATCGTCTTTTGTCTTACGTTTTCCTTTTCTTAGATGAGTAAGTTGGTGCTGGGACTGCCTGACTGGTTTTCACCCTGGGACGAGGCCTGGGACACTAACAAAGATTTTGAATGTAGTGATTTAAAATGAAAATAAGAGAGAAGAAGAAGAAATAGTGACTCTCTGTTATGTGTTTTGATGTATAACGAAGAAAGTAGAGAGATATCTCAAAAGAATTCGGCTATCTTTCCTCCCGAAACTCTGTTAAAGTGGGATGATTTGAAGAGGAGAAAATCTCATTAATAAAACTTTCATACTATCCATTTCCCCAACTTGTGTACATGTGTTTCAAGAAGTAAGGCTACAATAGTATTAATTTCTACCCTTATTTCTTTTCTTCTCAACTCCAAAAGAAATAGAAGCCTGTTGTTTATCCATCTCCTCTCCCGCTTTACTCCTGCTAACTGCTGATGCAGATTAAGCCAAAGGATTAATTAATATCATGGTTAAGTATTTATTTAGAGATAAAATAGATAATTATATTTGATGATTATTCTAATTATAATAGGAGATTATTATCAGGAGTTTCCTTATTTAATTAGATCGCTTAATTTATAATAGAATTATGGTTTTTTATCTTCTATATAAACTGATGTAGTTGTAATCTCAGTTACTTTGCCAGAGTTGAATTATTGATTTGAGATTGAAGCATTGTGAGCTTTATGTGTGTTTGTACAGATTCCTTATGTGGATAAGATCTTAGACCTTCTTTCTCATACTTCACCTATATCCTAAGCATTGTCTAAATGTAAACCATGTACTGCATCAATTTGGTAACAGAGCTTAGGCTTGGTATAGTTTGATTTTACCTATCCAAAACCCCAACCCTAGCCTCTTGCCCCAAATTAGAGTCACAAATCGTCAACAACCTGCAAATCATCATCCATTCCATAACCTGTTCTACCCCTAGGGTCCTTACATTTCCTTTTCCGCTGCTTATCTTGACATCTTTTTACCAGTTTTCAAATGGAGAGGGGAGTGGGCACCAAAGCGAGTGTTTGGTTAGTATAATATCATAGGCGGGAAGTAGTTTTGTGCACACATATCTACTTGACATTTTTATCTGTCTGCCTAAATTTTTCTATTATAGCATCAATTCAGACATGTGTTAATGGAAATATTATCTTTCTTGGTTTCTCCATTTTCAGGCAGGGTGAGATATATGTTTGCATCATTTTGGAACAGAAATCATGCATTAAGAGGTTTACAACGTGCAGTAAAGAATTACCACGCAATGTTAGAAGCTGAGAAGAAGGTCTGATTTCTGTGCTTGCAACTATTTTTCTTTATTGCATATATCATTATGTACTAATTTTTTGTATTCTACTTTCATTGCTTTGAAAATGTAACATGTACTAACCTGATTCGGGTTTTGAGTAAGTTGCCTTGTCTCTTTGGATTCAGCAATTAAAAATTAATCCCTTGGGCCGATTTTATTTGTCAGTTTGTCCCATTTAAATTGTCCTATTTCTTTTTCAAACTATTTTTGGTCCAATTTTTCTAATATTACCCCTTATTTAATTTGGTCTACTTATATTGGAAAACAACTCTAGTTACATTGGAAAAAGTTGTAATAAGGCATTAAATATACTCTCATTTTATTAGTAACAAAATTATTTCTTTAATGTTTTTAACTTTTTGACTATACTTTTTGTATTAAGCATTATAATTTTCAAGGCATGTTATTAATAATATAAAGTTTTTCTTGTTCAAAAAATGTATTTATTAATAATAAAAAGGTTAAATACACTTTTGTCCCTTAAAGTATTACCCAACTTACATAAGTGACCTTAAACTATAAAAAATAATAGCAGCCTCCAAGTACATTTAAGTAAACAAAAGTAACCCTCTGGTCATAATTTTGGTCGGAATACCAGCAATGTCGTTCATGTAATATAATATACGGTTTGACCGTATGAAAATAGTATAATAAATGTTGACTATACTATTAATTATCAAATACAACCCAAATACTTAATTCAAATAAAATAATTAAAAATCATTAACTAAATAAAATAAAATAAATAAGTTAATTAATTAAAACTCACTAATTAATAAAAATAAAATAATTTATCACACTAATTAAATAAAATAAAAGAATTAACTCAACTATTAACCTAAATAAAATAATTAACCCTATCCATTAATACAAAATAACAATTAAGGGGGAAACAATAACTTAAAAACAAAACAATTATATAAACGTATTTTAATACTTTTTAATGTATTTAAAGTCATTTATTTATATTTTCTTATATAAAACAATACAATTAAATAGTATAAGCATGCATATACTACTTAAAATTAATAAAATTCACTACAAATTGCCACATTGCACATAAAATAATTAATTTAATTAATTAAATAAATAATTACATTTAATAATACTCAAATACAATAGTTAACTCCAATTAATTAACTAATAAAATAACAAACTTCACTAATCAACTTGAATAAAATAACAAACTCAATTAATTAATTCAAATAAAATAGTTAACTCCGCATTAATTAATCAAGTAAAATAATTATTTAGTTAATTATAAAAATAGGTTCATTATTTTAATTATCAAAACACGTTATGATAATTAAAATACGTTAAGATAATTAATTCAAACAAATTAGTTCAAATAAAATAATTATTTAACTCCACTAATTAACTTAGTTATTTTTAACGTATTTTATCGTATTTTAATTATCTTACTTGAGTTTTATTTAATTATTTTAATTAGTCTTTTTAAATTATTTTACTTGATTGATTAGTGGATTCAATTATTTGATTTGATTTAAATAATTGAGTTAGTTATTTTATTTAAGTTAATTAGTAGAATTAATAATTTTATTTAAGTAAAATATCAAAGTTAATTATTTTATTCACTATAAATTACTATACTTATACATAAAATAAAATAATTAATGAGATTAATTTTTTTATGTATAGTATGGTAATATGTACTCATTAATTAATTTAAATAAAATAATTAACTTTGATTATTTTACTTGAATGATTAGGTGGATTAATTATTTTATTTGAATTAATTAATTGAGTTAGTTATTTTATTTAAGTTAATTAGTAGAGTTTATTATTTTATTTAGTCAATTAATAGAGTTTAACTATTTTATTTGAGTAAATTATTAAATTTAATTAATGAGATTAATTATTTATGTGTAGTGTGATAATTTGTAGTGAATTTATTTATTTCAAGTAGTGTAGACATGCTTATACTATTTAAACGTATTGTTCTACATAAGAAAACACAATTAAATTGACTTAAATTACATTGACAAGTATTAAAATCGTATAAATACATTACTTTGCCGTTACACGTCAGCATTCCGGCCAAAGTTATAGTTGGAGGGTCACTTTTACTTAAGTTTTATAGCTTAGGGTTGCTTGTGTAAGTTGAGTGATTCTTCGTGGAACAGAACTATATTTAACCCATAATAAAATTATTAATGCTCAAAAGTAAAACAAATTTTTTTTTTGCAATCACCATAGAATGAAGTTGCATTTTCAATAATTATTAATTATTGGAAATTATGAACTTGCTGAATATTAGTCATTCACGAGCAAGGGCAAGTAACTTTTTTATCCTAAATTTTTGGAGAACAAAAAGTAAAAACATTAAAAGGATGTTGAGCAAGGAAAACTTCAAAGTTCTTGAAACTCAAGTCACATTGCATGTTAGGAAAACACGGTGGATAAATAAATCCAACGTGTATGATAGATAAGTCATGCGATCTACTCTACTCATCATTATCTGATTCTTAGTAAGATAACAATTGTCTGGTTGTTAAGATGATAGACAAGGATAGTAATTATCTAGTTCTTAGTAGAATAAGGGCAGTAGTTATCTTTTGTTATTTAGTAGGTTATAAAAGGGGGCCTTCTGTACTGAGGATGTTATGTTGAATGTATTTGAAACTTCTTTCTATTAATCATATTTCTTTTCCCCTCTCTCTATTTCTATACTTCCCCAGATCTATTTACTCTATCTTCTTCATCCCATTTCTTTCTCCCCTATTCTTTTGAACTCTTCACTCTCTCTTCTTCTTTAATCTCTTCTTCAATTCTATTAATTCTAACCAATTCAAATTGAAACCATGATAGTCATGCTAGAATCACTCGTCCCACATTTGATTAAACTACAATATATGTGTTTAACTAGACTAGCAATATATGTTTAAGAGCCTCTCCACCTATAGCCAATCTTTTTCGGGTCATATGTTTTATTATTGCTAACGCTATTACATCCAAGGAAAAATCACTTAATTACTTTGTTCAAATAATATAAGAAAAGACATGATAGCCCCTGGTTACCAAGTCAACGTAGCTTTTGGTACAATAACGTTAATATGCCAAGTCAAACGGTGCTACCGTAGTTATTCTATAAGGATTTGCTTTTGTATCCACTGCTTACTACTTTGTTGTTGTGTTTGTATTGGTACACAGGAGAAAGAACAGTCAGCACTTTCGGCGCATAGTAGTAGCTCCATCAAAAGCATTGAAGGGCAGGTTAAGACCCCTAAAGAAAGTGTGCCAACGTCTGGGAAGTTGCAGCCTTTCATCAAAGAAGAAGTTCTTGTTGGTATATACAATGTATGCATCTAATCTATGCTCTACGTCTTACGATTTAATATATTACAATGTGTGGTTACATCAGAGATGGGTATTTTGACTATTTTTCTCCCAGGGTGTTTTTCCAACTACAGCAGATCAATGCTTTGAGTTACTGTTCAGTGACAGTTCCAGTTTTACAAAAGAATATCGCTCAACCAGAAAAGATACTGATCTCACTGTAAGTTTCAAAATTTGAAAATCATCATAGTTTAACAATATCACTCCTTTTCAATTTACATATATGTGGTCAAAGATGTTTTGCTGCATAGTTCACTCTGAAGAATTTCGTAATTCTGGAGCTTGAATACTTGCTTTTATTGTTGAGGTGGTCAGAAAGTTTCTGTTAGAAATTCGAATTGAAGCTGCACCAAACACTGATTGCAGAAGCTGTGAAATCTGTCTTTGTAGTCTCAAATTTTTGGTGGCTATTTGTCATGAACTTTCTGCTAGTTGAGTATTTCTCCATTCTCTGACATAAGACACGGTACATGTGTTTGGTGTGGAAAAGAGAGTTTTTTTTCCCATTCTCTTTTGTGACCTTGGAATTGTTTTACGATAATTTCATTTTGTATTTTTTTTAAAGGATGTCAGACCACTTCTTTTATTATTGTTATTTTTATAGCTATGTAGTATTTTGGATACATGCATGTTGGTCTGTTAGGGTATAGTCAGAGGTGGTTGAATCAGTCCAAGATCGGCTGAGTTTCTATTGGATGTACTCAGCTTAATAGGGGATGATTTTTGCTGGAGGTTGCTTGTTGTCAAACTATTTGGCTCCAGCATGGGTTGAATTTTGAACCAGATGTGTGCAATTGGTCGTATCATATTTTATATTGATTATAACTTGGCACTCCTACACATTTTGTTAGTATTTACCATCTTACTTTCATCTATAGTGCTATTTTTTTAATCTGTCTGGCCTCTGTGGGATGGATTGAAGACGTACCTTTATACATATTTATGTATATGTATTAATTCAATCTGTTTTTCTGAGATGTAATATGTATATATGTTATACATGTATCGGCATGTATTATAGATTGTAATAGATATCTGAAAAAGTAGACAAAAAACGGCCGATACTTTTAACCATGGTTGTCGTTTTCTCCCTTGTATTTGTTTTTCTTTTAGTAGACATGTTTTCACGTTAAAATTTCTTTATAACTGATATGTATTAAGATATATGCTAGGGAAAACTTTTATTCTGCTGGCTGCAGAGTGATGAGTGATCTTCTTATATTGTTTTATGCTATTCTTAGATTGGTCAGTGGCATGCTGCTGATGAATATGATGGTCAAGTCAGAGAAATTAAATTCAGATCTCTATGTAACAGTCCTATGTGCCCTCCAGATACTGCAATGACCGAGTGGCAGCATGCTGTTTTCTCCCCAGACAAGAAAACACTGGTTCAACTACTAACTCATTTCTTATGGAGAATAATTTCCAGTGATTATGTTTTTCATATTGATTTCTTTGTTTGGTGTTTTGCATCAGTCGAACCATCTCCATAAATTGACATCCTATATTCTCCTTCATCAGGTATTTGAGACTGTACAGCAGGCACATGATGTTCCATTTGGGTCTTCCTTTGAGGTACAAAATGCTTTTCCTTTACACAAGTGTTGTCATCTTTTCTCGGTCTAACTTCCATTTTGATCTAGATTATATGTTCATATGATTTTAAATAATTTACTACTTTATCACTCACCTTTCTAAAATGATTAGTCTAAGTCACTGTCTTGAATTGTTGAGGCTCTTGAAGAATTTAGCATCAAAGGTGAAATTTGGAAGGTTATTTACTTATTTGTAAATTTGAACGAATTTGATGTAATGTAGCATCTCATTTACGTATGTCTAACACTTGTTGGGTAGAAGATGTAGTAGGAAATGTGAAATTCTTTTCCGCTCCTTTCTCTCTCTTCCTCTTTCTCACACACTCACACTGTCACACTGTCAGTCTCGCACTCTCACACACTTGCACTCGCACACTCTCACCATCACACTGTCACCCTCACCCCGACACCCTCGCACCCTCACCCTCACGGACTCACCCTCACACGCTCACCCTCTCACACTCACACTCACACTCACACTCTCAATCTCACATGCACAAAACTTAGTTGGGTCACTTTATCAATGACTGAGTTTGAAGTATGTGTTTCAAAGTAGTTGTAGACTTGGAAGGAATTCGTATATTGGTACTTATTTATATGAAAATTTACACCATTTTGATTATAAGCAGAATTATGACCATCGTAAAATGAGTATTAGTTTGGTGAATATAGAATCATTAATGGCACTCTTTGTTGTTAATAATGAACAAGTGTTGGGAGTTGTTTATGCGCACATATCTATGCAAGTATTTAACTCTATGTTTGTTATTATCTCTTTTATCTTTCTATGTATTGATATCTACCTTTGTTGCACCAGATACACTGTAGATGGTCCGTAGAGACCACCTCCGAATCCTCATGCACTATTGATATAAAAGTGGGTAAGTTTCCTCTGGAATCAACAGCTTTTTGCCTTCACACATTAATCATGGAAGCATATTGACGACAGGTAAGTGTGTCCCCAAATATAGGGATTGGAACCAGCGACCATGAGGTTAATTCCCAAAGACCTCTGCCATTTTTCCCACTGTCTCTTGATCTCTCTCTTGCTCTCTCTCTCTTGCGCACTCTCTCTCTCAAACACACACATGTATGCACTATCAACTGAATTTCTTCTTTGAATTGGAGTGTTTCCTTGTAAAAGCTCTTGCTCTCTTCCCTCTCTTTTTAGGGAGGGTTTCTCTCTCTTCTTTCAAAACCCCCTCGTCCATTTGTCTCCTCTCCTCTCTCCATATCTATCTCTACAATTTAACATATTTCTTCTCTATCTCTCAGGTCTCTCGTCCTAAATTACAATTCAAAGAAGAAAAACTGAATTTTTTCCAGAGCTCTCTGTAGTGATGTCTAAGTTTCTCTGCTCTGATTACAACACGTGTCCCACACCCCAATTCTTCCCGTCCACTCTCCATCCGTCCTCCCTTTATAAAAAAAACACATACATAATGCTGTACCTTCCACACCATAATGGTGCGTAGGGCTAGAAGCACCATGCATAATGGTGAAAAGCCATGAACATATCACATATGCATCCTGTTTTTTTATATTTTAAATTGCGTCCATCCGATGTTTCTCTTGACTGCGTAAGATGTGTTGAAAGAGATGACTTTTTGTTTGCATGGCTATATCACGAATATGATGTTATGTCGTATATTAAACATATTAGTTTACAGTTACATATTGAGTAGGGAACTTTTTTAATATCAACAGGTGCACATTTTAAGAAATGGTTGATTATGCAATCTAAAATTAAATCCAGTGCCGTGAACGAGGTATATATTTTACTTCTCTTTTTCCATTAGTTGTCGTTAAAAATAATAATATGCTAGATGAAGATTACAATGATAAACTAAATATATATAAATATGAAATATATCTGATTTGTTTTTTACACTGCAGTATAAGAAAGAGGTGGAGTTGATGTTTGAAGTGGCCCGTACATATATTAAGTCGAAGACTTCTACCATTGACATTGACAATGTTGCCACCCCTAGCTTGAATACTCAAGAGAATATATAAAAACTAATGCATATTAAGTTGGTTTGCTATCAACCTTCTTGTAACTTTTCCTTTTATACTTGTATCATGCTTGTCTAGAGGAACTAAATCCCTTGTTTCAAATAGTGAAAAATTGTTAATAATGTATTATATGTGTAGTTGCACCCTATCTCCTAGATAGAGAACAAGCGGTGTGCTGTTGTACTTTTTGTGTAATGAAAATTGGGTTGAATACATTTTCTCTCTTTGTTGAAGTAATATTTTTGGTTCATAAGGGTACAATTTGAAATACTAGTTACTTATTCATTCTATTTTATGTTTCGGCTCTTTCTACCCCCAACCCAACCCCCCCCCGCCCTCCGCCCTCAATGTTGTGGATAAATTTGAGGGCAAGTTGCATTGTGATACGTTGACATACAGGCTGCGGGGCGGGAAGTTGATATCTTCCGTCTTCGCGACAGTATTGTATTGGACATGAAGTGAACTTACCATCATACTAATCACTCCCTACGGATATGATTGTAAAGCAATCAATGTTTTGAGGCTCTATTTGGAACTTGGAAGACGCAGAGGAAAAGAAAGAAAAACAAAAAAATATTTTAAGAAAGAATCTATATCAATGATGATTAATCTAACCATCTATAAATTTTTTTATTTTAACTTTTTGGGATGTTATGAACAAATTTATTATATAATTATAAATAAACATTGTTATTAATAAAAATTAAATATAAATTTTTGAATAATCTTTAATGGAGTATATTATTAGTAATATAATTTTAGGAATAAAATACAAAAAAATACTAATATTATTCTACCGTCCATAAAATCAAAACAAAAGGATACAACAATTTGTTATTGACCAATTTGTTAAAGAAAAATAAAAAACAATTTGTACATAACAAGATTTGTTTACAATAGTAAACTAAGATAAATATTGAATGTAATTTTAATTGTCAATGAGGGTATGCAAATAAAAATATCACTCAACACTATATAATCGTTTAGACGCATTCAGAGTTTAAAAGTTATTAAACAAATGATCAGATTCAGACTCGTTCATAAATAAACAAACAACCCTCTAGTAGTAAGAACAATGTTTAAATAGTGTAAAATAAATAAACTTTTCTTTTTCCTTTATTTTTTATAATTGAGTTTTTCAAGTTCTAAACGGAGCAAAGAATTAGTAAGGGTAATGATCAATATTCAAAAAAAATTCATGAATCTTTCTAAGGGGATCGGCGGGTTCCGATCGGGGTAGTGACCGGCCGGAATTTTTATTTTTATTTATTTTTATTTTTTTTTGCTTTTGACTACCAAATATTTAATGTGATTTATTAGAATTGAAATTTTTACAAAATGTAGTGATTTAGGTGTCATTTGGATACATGTAAAAAACAAGATTGCACAAACTGTACAACTCTATTTGGATACATGTAAAAAACAGGATTGCTAAAGAAGAAACCTTGAACAAGGCAACGCCTTGAACTCTGAGCCCCCAACTTAGACCTTAGTAGCTGACCTAAGTTAAGTGATTAAGTCACTTTGTAATCGTGACTCATCATAACTTATAGACTAGTTATAATGTGTGATGATTGTTGACGTGGTTGATCTTTTATTCTCTACGTAGTGTTTGTTAACTTGTTAAACTAGTTTTCAATGTCAAATATTTTATTTTTGAAATTTAATTGTGAAGTATTCATATAATTGTGTTTTTAATTATATTCCATAGTGTTAGTTATTATGTTTCGAGTTTTAATGTATATAGAATTTTATTCTCGAATATGCTTTTGAAGTAAAACAAATAATATATAAATTGAATATTGTTAATGACTTGTCGCCGTATGGATGTTATGACGGGCGCTTTATCGCCTAGACGTGCTGGAGGTTAACCGATAGAAACACAGGGTACTTTTACAATCAAGTTAAAAGTAGATGGAATAATAACAAGATTCTTTCTATTGGAAATGATCATGGAGAGCTAAAACAAGGTCATGATAATGTCCAAGAGGTAGCAGTGAATTACTTTAGTAATTTGCTTGGCAGGCTTTACTCTTCATCTTATGAGGGATTACAGACCATGGGATTAAACTTTGACAAGGTCATATCTTCTCAACAAGCATCCATGCTAGAAAAGGACATTACTGATAATGAGGTTTTGTGTACTCTGAAATCTATGAAAAGAAAAAGAAAAAGACATTACTGATAATGAGATTTTGTCTACTTTGAAATCTATGAAAAGAAACAGAAAAGGACATTACTGATAATGATGTTTTGTCTACTTTGAAATCTATGAAAAGAAACAAAAGTCCAAGCCCTGATGGCTACAATGTGAATTTCTTTCCGAGTGCGTGGGACATTGTTGGGAAGGACTTCATTGATGCTGTTCAATCTTTCTTTAAACAAAGCTGCCTTCTCAGAGGAACCAACTCCACAACAATTGCCTTGATTCCTAAAGTGCCAAACCCAAGTACCATGAGTGACTTCAGACCAATTTCTTGTTGCAACACCACTTATAAGTGTATTTCCAAACTTATTGCAGCAAGGCTAAGGCTTATTCTGCCTTCTATAATTTCCAGCTCCCAGACTGCTTTTGTTCCAGGTAGAAGAATTGGGGACAACATTCTAATGGCTCAAGAATTATTTCGAAATTATCATAGAGCTCATGGACCTGCTAGATGTGCAATGAAAATTGACCTTAATAAAGCTTTTGACTCTGTGAGGTGGGAATTTCTCTTTGATGTTCTTACTCATTTCAAATTCCCTCCTAAATTCATTTTCTGGCTAAGAGCTGGCATTACATCTACAAAGTTTCCTGTAAAGGTTAAATGGATCATTTTGTGGTTTTTTCAAATGAACAAAGGGGTTGAGACAAGGGGATCCTCTGTCACCTTACTTGTTTGTAATTTGTAATTATTATGGAAGCTCTTTCTCTCATTATTGCCAAGGGTTCATCAAACTCAATATCATTGGAGAACCAAACATTTGGGCATTACTCATCTTTGCTTCGCAGATGATCTTATTCTTTTCTGTCATGGTGATAAAAGCTCAGTTAGTACTCTTAAAGAATGTCTTCTCAAGTTTGAATCTCTCTCTGGGCTTGTAACAAATGTTGGGAAAAGTATGTGTTTTCTGTCCAATGTTCCTCATGAACAGGCTTCACATATCATTGACACTGAGGTTTCAAATTGGCACTTTACCTGCTAAGTTTTTGTGAGTTCCCCTCATTTCAACAACATTGTGTTCTGCTGACTGTTACCCTCTCTTATTGAGAAGATCACAAGGAGAGTTGCTTCATTGACCAACAAATTCCTCTCATATTCTGGGAGATTGCAGTTAATTCAATCTGTATTATTTGCAATTCAATCTTATTGGTCTGCTTTTTTTATCCTTCCAGCAGTAACTATCAAGGCCATCAAAATCGTTTTTAGCAGATTTCTTTGGAAGGGCCCAAGTCTTCAAAAATTTGGTTCGAAAGTTTCATGGAACAATATTACCCTTCCTTACAAGGAGGGCGGGCTTAATATCAAAGATCTTGAAGACCGGAATAACTCCTTAATTATGCTGCAACTTTGGAAGCTCATGAAACCTAACTCAACATATTTGTGGGCTTCTTGGGTAAAGTATCAAGTACTTCTAATGTATCCCAATTCCTAGATTCTCATTTATATTAGGACTGGCTTTCCACAAAAGGATGAGAACCTTCAATATTCTTGCAGAGTATGGGTTAGTGATGGACACTGTGTGAAATCCACAATGGAACATTTGATCATCACACATATATTATGAAAGATGGAAAAGTAAGATTCAGTTTGACTAGTCCTGTCATAACATGTTTATGCACACATCAAACAATATTTTTATAATAACTAGAAAACCCTAACTACTATGACATGGACTCAAACTCGTGAAGAACAATACTCAGACGTTAAGGGTTAATAATCTCAACAACATCTCTCATTGTAGAATCAGTCCTTGTTTTCCAATATAGTCTAGGCAACTTGGGGCATTTGTTTTATTTAATTTAGCAAAAAAAAAAGTATTTTAGGGATAGTTTTAATATATATATATATATATATATATATATGTTACATATTTATAAAAGATTAGATAAAACTTTTTTCAAATGATTTGATAAGAAAAAAAGAGAGGAACTTTTATAGTATATTTGTGAGTTTTGGATTATAAAACAAAAGAAACTTAAATTAGGACGAAAAAAATTACAAAACAAATAATTCTTCTTGTGTTGTTTGCAAGTTTAAAAAATTATTATAAAAAAACTTAACTTTTAAATAAGATTATTATTTTGCACTTAGATTAAATTTTCTTGTGCATGATTATATATTAATATAGGGACTTTTCAATTCTTTAGTTTATTTCTTTTCTTGTTTCTCTTAAAAAAAAAACTCAAAAACGAGAGAAATTAACATAAAACTACAGTTTTTCGTCCATTTTTTCCTATTGGTTTTAAAACTCAAAAACACAATGTTATGACAAAGTAATTTACTAGCAATTCTAGCATCATATATACTCCCACCACTAAATTCTTACTTAATATTAAGGGTTCGTTTAAATATTTAAAATTATCCTAAAAAAATTGTTTTAGAAATAAAATTTAGAATGGAGGGACAATATTGAATTCAATTTATTTATTTCGTTCTAATGTTTTTTTGAATATATATATATATATATATATATATATATAAACTCGGTTCTCTCCAACGAACTGGAGGGATCGAACTGGATATAGCAACATTTTTTTCCGTCGCTATAGCCGATTCGTTTCATATTTCGCCTCCTTTTTCGATTCATTGGAGAAGCGGATATATATATATATATATATATATATATATATATATATATATATATATATATTGTAAGACCCCTAATTTTACGAAATGAAAGTATTTAATTTTTATAATTATTATTCTATTTAGTAAATGATTAAATGGATAAAGGTTAAAGTTAAGGGTGATATTTAAAAATTTTGCAAAGTAAGCAAGTTGTTATAAAATAATCGGTGGTAAAATACGTGTGGTTGCATAGTAGCACACGGTATTGATTATTGATGCTTATGTGAGAAGTCGTTCAGTTCTACTCAATTATTGCTATAGTAATTGTTGCATCATATCTCTTATATTATTAATTCGATTATTGTCACAGTATCATCTGTATAATATGTTATATTATTAAATCAATAATTGAGATGACAAAGTTATTCATATTATTATTTGCAATATTGACAATGTCTGAAGTTCATCGAGGAGAGGTTTGGTCACCTAATCATGGCTGCGCCAATAGGAGAAATCCTTATCTGAAAGCCCCCTCTTTCCACGAGAACGATCCGGTTGTTAAATATTGTGAGTTATAATATTAATGATGAATAAGTTCGTGTTGATTAAAGATGAATTTGATATTTTTATTGTGTTGGGATTATTAGTGTTAGTGGAAATCGACATTTATTTCGATGATAATTGATGTCTGGGAGTTATATTGATAAATCAGGTAATTAATCGGATAAATGAGCAATTAATTGCTACTAATTCACATGTTTATATAACTATTTGTTCACATGTGTGTACTATTGAGTCACATTCACTTACTATTAGGGGAGTTGGTGCAAGATTGATAATACTTGCATGATTAAATTAAAGATGGAGGTATAGATGGAGGTACTATACCGTAATTCGTATTTTCACATGATTATAACTATTGAATCACATGATTGAACTATTGATTCACATTATTTACTATTAGGGGAGGTGGTGCAAGTTTGATAATACTTGCAGGACTAAATTAAAAATGAACGAAAAGTTAGAGGTATTGTTCTGTAATTTTTCGAGCCCCAAAATGTGCAATTATCGAAACTATATTTTTCTATAAATAGAAACTCATTCCTTCCTTCATTTCTCACCAATTCACTAAAGCTTTAGAGCCCATTATTATAGAGAAAGAAGAAGAGAAGTCTCATACTCCTCACTATTCCAAAGATCCAGGTTTTCTTTTCGAGGTAAGGGTATTATTCTTTCGTATTCATGAAGAGAATTATTTCTTTCAATACTCGTAAGAGTTGTTATTCCATTCTTTATTATTATGTTGGAATAACTTTGTTTATCGAAATACCGCATACATGGTGAAATTCTTACTCGTTATTCCATTCTTTGTTATTACATTGGAATAACTTTTGTTTATGCCAAATACCGCATACATGGTAAAATTCTTCTATTATTCCGTTCTTTATTATTTCGTCGAAATATCCCGTCATGCGTGCGTTGCTTACGCTGGACTGGTTCCATTATTTATTATTCTCGTCAAAAATATCCCGTGCGTTGCTTACGCCGGGACTAGTTCCATTATTTATTATTCTCGCCGGAATATCCCGTCTGCATGCGTTCTGGGGACCGGGTTCCATTATTTATTATTACATTGGGAATAACTCACATGCATGCGATATATCGCGCATGGTGAATTCTTCTGTTATTTCATTCTTTATTATTCTGTTGGAATAACCTGTCTATGTGGATTACCACATGCATGGTGAATGATCCTTTGTATCAATTCCTTATTAAATTATGGAAATGATCTGTTTACGTTGATTATGATGAGAGTCATAATAAAAGTATTGGACTGATAAAAATCATGGGTATATGTAGTATTAGTAAGTGTTATGATGAGTTATGTTAGTTATTATGTGAAAACATGAAAGTTTCTTAGAAATCACAAAGAGTTAAAAATCATATTTTGGTGAAAATAGAACATGAAATTCAATTGATCATATCTCTTATTATATTTCGAATTTTTGAGTGTGGTCAAGTCCTAGAGTTAGATTTATGAGTTTCCTAACTTATCTAAGTGGAATCACTTAAAAAGGATCTACAGATTTTCGTGTGGAATGATTTTAGTAAATGATGAAAAAATCTGGAAATGCTTAAAAAGCTACTGTCCAAAATTTTAAAAGGGCATTTTCGGCCACTTAATTTGTGAGAAAAATTTTGGCCTTTTGGGACATAAAAATATATGGTATAAAGTACCTTCTGTCCAAAAATGAGCTCATTCCGACTTAAAATGAGCAAGTTATGACCATTTCAATATTTAGATTTTTTCGACGAAAAATGCTATAATTGGAGTTCTATAACTCCGATGACCATGAAATTTAAACTGGAAGATCACGTTAACATGTATAAAATCCTGCCAAGATTTGGGAATTTCTGGAGTTAAACTTGAGGTAGCTAATTTCTTAAGGAATTAATTAGAAATTGATTTTTGAAAAATAGTAAATGAATTTTAAAAATTCTGAGAAAAATATATGTTCAATATGGGACTATATTCTGCTAAATTCCAGAAAAGAAATATTTTTGGAACTGATTTGGTATTTTTCATGAAAATGATCTAGTTATGAGTAAATGAGTTAAATATATTATGTGAAGTAACAAAGTTGGAAAATAGGATTTTATGGCTTGAGAATCCTATATAGGGTATATGCAAATTTTTGATGAAGAATTTGATCATTGGTGATGAAAGCTTATGAGTATGTCATTTTTTCAATGATTAAATGTATTATTTGATAAAGTGTAAATAATTAAAATAAATTGTTTATAAGTTTAACAAATAATTAAAATATTGTTATAATATTAATGATATTAGATTATGAGATTATTAAGTGATTGATAACATTTGGTTATTATTGAACGCTGGATAAACTGTATCCTTTATCTCATTTGATTGAATCTTTATATCATTGTTATTATCCTCATATTTATATTATGTTGAAAGTCATCTGTGGCCTGTAGTATATAGATGGACTTGGTATGATTATGACTAAGAATTATTCGGTATAATTATGACCGTAATGTTACAAATGATGTAGAAAAAGTTTTCATTGGCCCGTAGTGCATTGATTGATATGATTATAGTTATGGATTCTCTTAGGCCAATGGTGCAAAGATGAATTATTTTATAGCATGATCATGATCGTAATGTTACAAATGATGTGATAAAAGTCATCTTTGACCCGTAATGCATAGATGGACTTGGTATGATTATGATCAGGGATTATTCAGTATAATCATGACTGTAATTGAAAACACGAATATCCTTGGCCCGTAGTGCATGAATAATTCGTGGTCATGATACTATTAAGCTGAGTCTCAGCATTATTGGTTTTACAGTGGTATATCTTTGGCCTGTAGTGCAAAGATGAACTGTTGGTTATTGGTTAAACAGTTGTATATCTCTGGCCGTAGTGCAAAGATGAATTTATTAGTATGATTATGAGCAGGAATTATGATTTGGTATAACCATGATTTTTGATATTTTAGGTGAAGATAGGTGATGAAAATTATCTTCGTCTTGGGTAAAAAAGAGGAATTTAGAATCACAATTATGATTATAAGTTATTCATATGATTGTGGACAGGAATTGTTGATTGATGTTACAGGGATAAAACATTATTGGTGGACTTTTAACATGAAGACGATAATAGACCAGATGGTCTAATTGACTCTTCTAATGGATTGCTTCGTTCATTTTAACTCATTGTTGAAAATTTTATCATCTACTATATGTTATAAATCTCGATTTATTATTGATTGAAAAGCTATTGATAATTTAATTATCTTTAGTTATGATATTCTTTACTGGGCTAGTTGTGCTCACCCCTTTTGCTTCACAATTCCTTTCAGGTAATAAGAGTGTAGCTGAGTCGAGCGGAGATAACAGAGAAATAGTGAGATGGTCCGAGACTACTGAAGTTTCTTAATACATTGTAAAACGGCATGACATGCAATATATAATTGCATTGAGGACCTAAGATGTGTGTGTCGTATTTTATACGTCACTTAATAATTGATTTTGGTGAACAACAATAGGGTGATGAGAACTCGACCTTGAAAGCGTCAAAAGTGCACCACATTAAAATGAAGAGGACAAAAATCTTCTCGTGTCCCTTTGGAGACTTGAAATATTTGCCGCTGTACTTTATATGGCATGTAATAATTTGAGTATGAATATTATCGTATTATATACGTTACAATATTTGTATTGAAACTCACAATATATATGTCGTCGTATTTTGCAAGACAGTTGTATAAATGGAGTTTATAATTAATTTTTGTACTATGTATTTGACGACTCAAGATGGTGATGTATACCTAATTTGGGAGCGTCACACACACACACACACATATATATATATATATATATATATATATATTTGTAAATAAAAAATATCTACTTACACTGAATCCGCATCCTGGATCCGCCACTGGATTAAGGTATACTTTCATCAAGGCAGGTAACTTTTTGGTTTTTGGATTTTGTCAATGAAGAAGAAAACTCAAGTAATTCCATTTTACCATGGAAAAAGCAAAAATTAGAAATAAAAATAAACTAAAATGTATATGGAAGGAAAGGGGGAAATCTAAAGTAACATTTTTTCTAAATTTATTTTTTTATTTTTTTCTGGCTTCCTATCATCTAGGCTATGTTTGATTGATTATGATGATGGGATTATATAGGATATATAATTATAATCTAAAAATTATTAATTTTAGGATTAAATAGTTCTAATCACGTGTTTATTTTTTTATAGGATTATTCATGGGATAATTTAAAATAATCTCATATTATGTTTGTTTTTTTCATAATTAATTAAATGATTGAATAAAAAATATTGTTTGTACTATTATACTTTTATTAATAATAACATATTTTAAATAAATTTAGTCAAATTAGATTGACCAAACAAATTATAATTTATATTTTCAAGTCTACTGTCAGTTATGACAAATGAAGATATCTAGATTAATATTTATTTAATTTATCTACATATCAAATAAATGTTAGAAAATTTATTGGACTTTATGCAAAAATAAATAAATAAATAACACCGCCACCTTCACTTAATATGAAGAATCATATCACACAACCAATACTAATAAATTCAATTTCGTAAGTATAATAAATCCGTGTTATAATATATTTTAAATTATAATATTTAAAAAATATTTCAATATTATAACAGTTCAATAATTTATATTTAAATATAAATATTCAACAGAACTTTAAAAAAATATTTAAATATTTTAACTTAATAGCATGCAACAGTTCAATAATGTAAGGAGTATAATGTTATAATAGTTTATTGGACTTTATGCAAAAAAAAAAGAAGAAGCAGATTTTGATCACTTTAGTCAAAATTTGTTTCCATTCAAAAAAGAAAATAATTTGATAAATTAATAGAATAGGATATTATGGTCATTTTAAAAAAAAGGTTGAGGTTAATTTTGTCTAGCAATTTTAGTTTTAAATGGTAGGAATTATAATATGGATAGAATATGGTATTAAATAGTCCCTTATATTAAGTTATTTTTAATCTTTGGACTAATAATCTCATACTTCAATTTAAAAACAAACAAGACACTTGGGCATGGGCGAATTCATTCGTATTCTAAATATAAGTACAAACAAACGTAAATTCATTCTACTTCTCTTTTTTAAATTGTATCTAAATATTTTTTATTTAAAATTTCTATTTTTAGTTTAGATTATGAATATTTATTAAAATTTGAAAACATTATTATAATTTGTTAATATTATGATTAGTTCAAGTTTTCTTTATCTAATTTCAAAAAAAAAGAAGTTAAAATCTGCCCATGTTGGAAAAATATTTTGGATATGCCTCTGCACTTAGGATTAATAATTTTATTTCAAGTATAATCATTGCAAACAAACATAGCTCTAAAGTACAATAAAATAAAATAAAAATCTAAATAACACATTTAAATACCACAAATTATATAAAAACTATTTGAGTAAAAGACATCTTAGACGGACGTAATATAAGTTATCTTAGATCACTTCTAATAAAATATTATTTGATGTGTACAACATGCAAAAATATAAGTTTATATAAAAATTCGTTTGATTTAAGGCATTAGAATATTATTTTTATAGTGGTGTAAGTAATGTATATAATTATATATATTCTTAAAATTTTAATAATTTTTATTGTTATAAAGTTGTTAATGCATAACATAATCTCATATTTTTATATGTTCATTACATGATTAAATTATTAAGTTGATGATCAAATGATATTATATTGAAAATGACTTAATATAATTTATATTTGAACACTTTTTTTTTTAATTTATGTGAAAAACATATTTGAGACATCCTTTTCTTTTTTATTATAAATATTTTTGCTTCCTTTTAATGGAATATAAGTTTGGCTGATCCTGTGAGTTGGTTCTTTGAAAGAGGAGAGAGAGGAAGCGGGGAAGGAGAAAGGGGTGAGATGGGTATTATGTATGCGTCGATCTACGCCTTGTTGTTTATGTTGGTGGTGTCAAGAGCACAACAATTAAGCTCCAAAGAGTGTGAGAATTTAGGGTTTACGGGTCTTGCTCTCTGCTCCGACTGTAACTCATTTGCCGAATATGTCAAAGACCAAGGTAACTCAGTTACTCCTCTCTCTAGTTTTTCATGGAATTCTTGGCATCCATCAAATTGAAATCAAATTGAACTGATATAAGATGATGTTTTGATGATTAGAGCAGATTTGATTTGATTTGTCTGTTTTGCTTTAAGGGGACATTATGGTTGATTTTGTTTGGTATTATCTCGTTAATTATGATTAGAATTTCTTTCGATAGGAAAAATTGGTGTTGCCCATGGGTAGTGACCAATTTGCTTGACTGAGAATTGTATGAAGATTCTGAAATTTTAGTTTTTGTATTGTAATGTTAGTGTTTTTGCAGTGATTGGCTCATCTGCTTCGTTTAATAATTAACTGATTTAACTTCAAAATCTAAAAGAATTTGGGGAGTGTAGATCTTTTTGTTAATTGAATTAGGAGTGAAGATGCTAGGTGTTATGCCATGACACTTCACGAGGTTGTCGCCGGATAAATGTGGCCTACACATGGCAACAAACCGAGCCGCCGCAGGAACCCTCTGGTGTAGGAATTAGTACATGCATTAACTGATATGAGAGACGTTATATTCTAAAGAGAGTGAGTGAGCTTATGAGAGCTTACCTTAGCATTGTGTTTATTCCGTATATATACATATGTATATATATGTATGTAGAGAGAGAGAGATGGCTACTATGTGGGCCACTTGGGCTCCATGACCTTAAAAGATATATGCCCATTGTTTACTAGACGCAGTTGGAGGTTTATCCTAACACTAAGCTATGGCAATCTTTTGTCAGTTTTGTTAATGAATGTGTGGGTGAATAGTTTTCTTTAAATTCTTAAATGTATAAATGTGGATCATCATTGAGTGGCTGAATTTTTTTTACATTAGAAGCAAGCTAGAACTGAACTCTAACCAATCCAGTACACCGAGCTGTTCTTAAACAATTCAAGTCATTTGCTGTCCTACTTATAGTCTTATTATTACTTTCCTATATCCACGTCTTAAGACTTTTTTGCTTATAGTTCCCTTAATTGCTACCCTTGATCACAACCTCAATGATTTATCAACATAACCACGACAAATTCACCTAATCATTCAAAACTGGCATGTAATGTACCACACAACCAAACAGCGATTCATTACTAGCATATCCGTACTTCACTATCATTATCATCAACTTAAGCAATTATGAAGAGACAGTTATGAACTTGTGAAAGGAGAGTTATAATTTTTTTTTTTAATAAAATCAAAATTTTAGTTTCTTTTCAAAAGACTCGCTAGCAATTTCTGGATCAGTTTGGGGCAGGAGGAGAAGAAGGGGTGGATACATGGCAAGATCAAATCTTCCAAACAAGAGGGCATTGATGAATCCTAGACCCTTGAGAACTTAAAATGGAATCCCAAGGATATAATATTGTTACATTGCCTGATTAACAGTGAGTTCTAGGGTTATGGAGATGGAATATAGGGTTTTTTGTGGCCATTTTCTCTAGGTCTTTTAACTATTGTGTACTTGGTTTTAAGGGCGACAACAACTTTATGACGGAAAAACACTTTCTACTTTCTTCCTCCTTCGTCTTTCTCTTCCATTTTTTACACTTTGTAATGACGTAGTCCTTACAAAAATTTCTGTTCTCTCTTCTTCATTGTTTTTTCTTGTAAAAAACTCAGTTTTCGTAAAAAAAACTAATAAAAGGTAAACAAAAGAGCTTTTTAATTCAGATACTGAAAGCTGAAGATTCTCATTGATTTGATTAGTCCATCGGTTTTATACTTTTATCTCTTTTTCTATCGTTTCTCTCATATATATTATATTCTTCTCTTTGATCTTGTTAGTTACTCCTAAATCTTTCGTCTTAAATTGGGGTTCTCTAGTTCTCTTATATTCCTACTCTTAAATCATTCAGAAGATTATGGAATATTCATAAGTATTGAGAAAAGTTGAGGATGTTGGTTGCTAGACATTCTATGAAATGTGAATGAGCTTGGATGTTGGTTCAGTTTTGTCCTGCCCCCATGCGTTAGCAGTTAGGAGGCCCATTAGTAGTTAGGATGTAATCAACCAACAGATAAGGGGTTAATTGATGTTTTGATTACTATATTAGGGGTCCATTTTCATTCTAATTACTGATTTATTTATTTATTTATTTATTACAAAGACATTACCATACTAAAAAAATTTACAAACTAGTCATTACATAATATTTCATCCAAAAAATTGACAGAAGTGCTGAATGGATTAACGTATCACAGCTGTCATGGGGGTACTTGACTATGTGGCAGGTGAGTCTCTGTTACGTGGAAGGTTAATTGATGTTTTAGTTACTGTACTAGCGGTCAATTTTCATTTTAGTTACTGAATCTTTTTTTGTTACAATGACATTACTATACTAAAAAAATGTTATAAACTAGTCATTAGTTAATATTCTATCCAAACAATTGGTCAAAAGTGCTGAACTGTGCATATCACGTGTAGGAGTAATCATTTGGTTATAACCGAACCGAATAGGTTATTCGGTTATAACCGAAAACCGAATTATTGATAATTCTACTATCCGAAATTTGAAAATAACCGAATTACCGAATACCGATTTACCGAATTGTAATTTCGGATATTTGGGTAATAACCGAACCAACATCCAACATAAATTAATTTTTACTTGTTACTGATAATTTACGCGTGGCCTCTGATCTATCTACTGCAGTGAAGAGGAGAACAGAGCAGAGGGATTGGCAAAGAATGGAAAAGGAAACCTCCTGCAGATGGTAACCAAGGAAAACCACCCAATAATTTTTTTTTTGCTAAGTTTAACCCCACCCAGATATTGCTATCTATTTATCTATCTGTGTCTACTTGTTGCTCTAGTTACTATTTACTAGTATTGCCCATCTCTGTCTAGAATTACATGGAATACTCTGCTTCACTTTCAGATCCATGGCTGTTATAGTCAATTTTGTGAGATCGAGTAGTCGAGAGGCGGAGGGCGGAGAGGATGTGAGATCGAGTAGTCGACAGTCGAGACTCAAGAGGCAAGAGTGAAGAGGCTGAGGAATTGTGAGATCTGGATTCTGGGACTGGGAGTGGGCTAGGGGCTGGGATCTGAAAATGTCTGATAGGCAATGTCCTAAAAAAAGGCGGGAGGCGGGCGGCCAGGGGGGCCTAGGCGAGATTTTTTATTTTAAGACAATTTTAATATTTTATCTTACATTATCTAACAAAACAATAATATAAAGCAAAATAATCTATAATAAAGATAATAATTAAATTATAGAATTAGTAGTAATTGCACTTAAGTAGTAAGATATATATCCATTGCTTAAAATAATTAAATTATAGAATTAGTGTTACTAGTAAGTAGTAACTAGTAAGAAGTATCTTGATATCTTCATATATATAATTATATCACGCATCTTCTTCTTTCAAAAATTTAAATAAATGTTATTTTTAAAAATTAGTGTGAAGTTTATTGAATAAGACATTTGATATTATTAATTATGAAATTATTTTAATTTGTGTAATTTTCAAGATTGAGGACTTAAAGAAAATGATATATCTTTGACGTATTAGTTTTATTCATAAACAAAATTGGTATTAAATAATAAAATTTAAAATTTTAAGAATTCAATTCAATATTAAAACTTAAGAAACTAAACATAAATTTAAGAATTATATTGAATTAAACTAAATATTACAAATGTATCATCATTTATAGAATTTCAAGTTGGTACAAGTTCAAAAAATTACAACTTTAATAAAATTATCCATTTTGACTTGATCTTGTTAACTTCTTGTTGTGATTTGATATGCTACAACTTGCATTAAGAATATGGTAAATCATTAGAAAAATAAATATATCAAGATTTGGTTTTGGTAGTAATTTAAAAAAAAAAAAAAAAAACTCCACCTAGGCCCACCTAGACCCCGCCTAGCCTGCTTTCCAGCTTAGGCGCCGCTTAACCCGTTTTTTTCACCGATTTGGCCTTAGGCGCGGCGCCAGGCCCCCGCCTAGGCCGATTTTTAGAACAGAGCTGATAGGACTCTGGACATGGATACTTAGATAGTTAGATAGTAGATAATAATAATATTATAAAATTAATTTTTTTTAAGTATTAAGGTTCGGTTATTCGGATACCCAAATAACCTGTTTTTTGAAAACCGAAATTGTAACCGAATATCGAGTAATAATTCGGATATAACCGAAATTGTAAAAAAAAACCTAAAAACCGAAATAATTTGGTTAAAAAATTTCGGTCCGGTTCGGTAATTTAGTTCTATCCGTTTTTTGCTCACTCCTAATCACGTGAGTGGAAAAAGCTGACGTGCAAGTTAGTTATTGGTGTTGTGGTACATTTTGCCATGTGTAATATCTTGTGTATTATCGCTCGAGAAGAAGAAATGAACCATATATCTGTGGCCAAGATGAATCGCGACAAAATCGTGCTCTAATTATTTTCTATTTTCTATTTTTGTCCTCACCAATAACTAACTCACACGTCAATTAAGTAATGACAAGTTTGTAACATTATTTTGAGTATAATAATGTCTTTGTAATAAAAAAAGATTTAGTAACCAAAATAAAAATAAACCCTTAGAACAGTAACAAAAAGAAAAATTAATCCTCCATGTAACAGGGACCCACCTGCCACATATCCAAGTACCTACATGACAACTGTCAAACGTTAGTCTATTCAACACTTCCGTCAATTTTGTGGACGGAATGTTAAGTAACGACTAGTTTGTAACATTTTTTTAGTATAGTAATGTTTTTGTAACAAAAAAATTCGTAGTACAATAATCAAAACATCAATTAACCCAATAGATAAAACAACAATTTTTTTTATAAATGGCTTGAAAACATGTGGAAGAGAAAGTTGCAGGGGGTCTGGAGGTGAGTATAAATTTTATACAATCAATTTTCTTGCAAAACTCAAAATTCTTCAATTTCAAGGTATCAAAAATACTAGAATATATCTGTTAGCATGAAATACATTGTCGGGTCTTCCGTCTACAAACTTATTAAGCTTTTAGATGGGTTGGTTACTTAAAAATAGTATTAGAGCTCTAGGCGTGCAAGGTTTTAGGTTCAAATTTTCCTGACTGCACGTTGTCTTTTATATTAATTTAAAAATAGTGCAAATGCACTTTAATTTGTCCCTTCTCCATAAAGTTGCGTTTGAGGGGAGTGTTAGCATGAAATACATTGTCAGCCTTTCATTTACAAGCTTAAGTGTTTAGATGAGTTGATTACTTAACAACATCCATATTTATAATACTCCTAAACAACTCTCCCAATCACCTAACTTGGATTCTGATAAAATAACTACCCAACCTAACTTGGATTCTGATAAAATAACTACCAAAATTATAAACTAAGGAAATAAATTAAAATACAACTTCTAAAACTCTTTTCTTTCCATGGGATTCCAAATCCTTTTATATTGTTCTAACGAAGTTCCACAGGCTCGTCCTGCATCGATATGCGCACTATAATCAGCTTGTGAAATAATTCGCACCATGATTATGCCAAGTTTATGTTTCGGTTTGAGTTTTACTGATTGTGTTGATATCTAGATCAGGTAGTTGGTGTGCTTCATTTTGCTTTTCTTTAATAATGAAATCTTTTCTTTCATGTGATAAAAGAATAAATATGAAATGGTTATCTAATACCAAGTATAATTGTTTCTCGTTGACTACAGAATTGGTATCTGATTGTAAGAAGTGTTGCACAGAAGATTCTGATGACTCCATGAGCAAGGTATGAATGCCATCTAATTTCCTTACTTCCATTGCCAGCTTATTTTGAGGCCATGCAGTTCATGGGAATTTTGAAAACAATACTAAATTTAGTTCCTTCTATCAGTTAGATATTCTTTAGTGATGTGACAAAAGTGTTGCAATTGCTTGGAATGAGGGGTCTGGTTGAAATATACTGAATATGGAAGACTCACCAATAATAGAGTAATTTCCCCTCCTCCCTCTTATGGTTGCAACTGTGTACGATAGTTTAATTCAATTTGGTTGCACATAGAAATTCTTTGGCTCGTTTAACATGTGTTCTGGTTAATTTATTGATTAAAATATTGAAGCAGTCCTCTGATTTTGCTAACAATCTAATTTCTATAGGGTTCAGTTCTTACTTCATAGAAGTGAACAAATTTTGTAACTAACTCTCCAGTGAAATTGCAGGTTATTTATTCTGGTGCAGTTCTAGAGGTTTGCATGAGGAAACTGGTTTTCTATCCTGAAATTGTTGGTTTCATTGAAGAAGAGAAGGAAAAGTTCCCATCTGTGAAGGTTCATTATGCATATAATTCTCCACCAAAGTTGATCATGTTGGATGATGATGGAGAAAATAAGGAGACCATAAGGTGAATTTCATTTATTGACTTCTGGTGTTTACCTCCAATTGCCGAAAAATTTGGCCCCAGTTGGCCTTGTTAAGCATTTAAGCTAATATGTGTTAAAATTACATAGGGTCGTATATGGCCCCAGTCGGTCGAAGCTAGTATTTATATTCTTTTTCTCCCTTCCCATCCTAGAGGAATAGAGTAGGAGCAAGGGGACTGTCCAAATTATTGGTCCAAGTTTTGTAGTGTCCGATGGTAACATGCACCTATACTTGAAGTTTTTATACTTTGAATCATCGCTACTGGATCTGAGTTGATTCCACTGTTGTGGAGGTAAAAATGGCTGTAGTGGAGGTAAAAATGGCCATAAGTCGAGTTGCATATGCCAATTAATATTGTTAAGTTTCTGAACTTCATTTGAATATTTTCATTTCCAGATTTTAGTACAGCTGATCCTAGCGCATGGTGTGTGCATGGGAGGGTCATTTAATGCACTAGTTCATGCCTTGTATTCGATGTTTTGAAATATTTAAGTTAAATATTGTTTAATTTTTTGCACCTTTTTTAAAATAGCTCCGGCTGATGTTTCTCTGTGCAGAGTGGATAACTGGAAACGTGAACACATATTGCAATTCCTGAGAGAGAAGGTTAAGCCCACATCAGCAGCGTAACAGACTAGTTGGTACTATTCTTCCTTGACACTGGCTTAGCCTGTATGTTTTATATTCTAAACTACCGAAGCAAGTTAAAACAGAGTTTAGTAGCAACCTTCTGGGTCCTGTTCATTTTGTTCTGCCTTGTAACTTCTGAAAGTACTTTCATTTCCTCTTACTATGAGTTATTGTTTCACTTTATGGAAAATAATAGAGTACAAAATGTTGAAACTGCGGCTATTGGGTGAAAATGGTTCAGAGTTTTCATATATGTTTAGATCTTTTTTGGGCTAATTGTGAATTTGGGTAACTTGGCTAATTAGACTTATTTTGAAATAGAGTAATTAAATTTAGAAGAGTTGAGGAAATCTGTCAAGTAAGATTTGAACATGAGTATGTAATTATTGCATAGTTTATTCTAACATTAAATAATTACTCTATTTGTATTCCCTGTTTTATTTATTCAAGGATTTATCTCGTTAATGTTAGTACGATAGCTAACCATTCACATTTATGGTAGAGCGTTATAGTCTAACCATTAGGGATGCAACTTGGGCGGCCTGGACGAGTTTAGGGATCATTTCAATGCTAACCCATATACGAGTTCTGGTTGGGAGGGCCTAGACGTCTGTCCTAGCTTTTGCTGTCTATGGATCAACTTGCAATAAAATTTATGGGCTCGAGTTGGGCTAGGTGGGTTTGGTGGGCAACAACTATAATTACCCTTAGTTCGTCACAATTCTAGGTTAACTAAATTTTTTATTAAAATCTTAAGCAAAAATCTAAAAGAACATTATTAGAATCTTACTAATCATTCTTCTAGAGAAGGAAAATGAAGTAGAAATTATCATTATCAGTTTAAATTATGTTCGACATATCACTAATAGATACCTCACGACATAGTAGAACAGGTACTAAAACATATATTACATAAATAGTAGAATATGCATTTTATATTAAAAAAAATTGTGAGCATGAACAATACAATAGATAATCATAAATTGGTGAAAGGTGACAACTTATTGACTAATGTGATCACTGATCAGTGGTGTTGAAAAAGAGGAGACAATGGCAGATGGAAAAGTTGAGTTTCATTTTTCCTCTTATTTTATTTTTCTTTACGAAGAAATAAATAATTAAAAACTTTCAGAATTTGTTATATTAGGAAACCTTTTTTCAAGAAAATCCTTGTGCAGTGAAATTATAATAAAACTTGAAAGTATATTAATCATTAGTAATTTTAACATACAAGTAATCTATATAAATATATGCATGTATATTTATACAAATGTATCATGCATATATCGAATTTTGGGCGGGTATAGACGTCTTCAGTTTGGTGAGTTCATACAAGTACAAGACTGATGCTACGTTTGGATGGGTGGAATAGGAGGGAGAATAGAATTAATTATTTTGGAATGATAAAAATGTTGTTTGGTTTGTTTATTTGTGCCGGAATAATGTATTTCTACCGGAATGGTAGTCAACTTGAAATTATAATTTTCATTGTTGGAGGGGGAGGGGGAGGGGGAGGGGGAGGAATAAGTCATTCCATCCATTATTTTTAAGTAATTGACAAATATGCCCCTGTAAAGATATAATAGGGCTTTTTACGGGTTCCATATTCATTCGACCGATCGATTTGTTACTAGGAACGGCGAGAGAGGAGCCGAGGAAAGAAAATACAAATCTCCAATTGATCGATCCACAAAACTAATGCGTTGCTGAGGTTGGTACATGATCAAAAGTATTTTATGCTTTGATTTTGTTAATATATTTCACAAATCTTCATGTCTACATTGAATCTTAATTAATTTGATCATGAAGATTTTACAACTTCACTAGTTATAATTTGCTTTTGATTTGGGGCTCGGTTTCTTTTCTTACATCAATCTCCGTTCCTTTTCTTTTCTCACACTGGATGCAGGAAGTAATAAAGATATGCAATTCTTTATCTGGTTTTGATTAATCTGATCATGAAGATTTTACAACTTCACTAGTTATAATTTGCTTTTGATTTGATTTGGTTTGTTTGCTCTGATCTGTTGTGTTCACTGAAATTAGGGTTTTTCCCCTCTTAATTGGGGTTTTTTATATTTTTTTTATAATGTGGAGTATCCGGTCCGCAGTCTGACTAATCTTTATTGATTGATGTTAAATTCTTTGTAAATCGAGTTCAATGTTTGTGATTTGTCTTTCTCTATATACCCCCACAAACACAGCACCCACCACCAAGAGAGAGGCCTGGCGTGTTGTACAGAGGAATTTTCTTACAATGCCTCTGAATGGGTGATTAAAATGTAATTAAAGGGATTTAATCTTTTCTATATATGTAAAAGAGTCCTACTGGCTTTGTAATTTCCATTGAAAATTTTATTCTTCTTTCGGGACGGGGAGTATATATATATATACTAATTCACTTTGTGAGTTTTATTGGAGGTAGTGTTCTGTTCCATGGTGCATTTTGGTGTAAAATTTGAAGCAACTCAGATGACTGTTTATCATGCCTACTAGCAGTTTGAAAAGGAGCAATTCTAACTTTTCTAAATACTTATTTATTTGTCACAAAAAAGTTGCAGATTTTCATTGTTTATGCATTTCTTTTAACTTGAATATATAACTATTTGTGTGTCTGTATAATATAAGTTTAATTTTTATAACACCATGCCCCATAACTAGTAGGAATAGATTTACTGCAAATTTTGGCTAGGGATCTTCTTGGATTTAAACTAATGCATGTATAGCTGTATACATGTCCAAAGTGCACACGTAAAATTTTCTCCACAAATTTTGATATTCTTTTTTCTAAATCTTATTACTGTATTTTCTTCCTCCTCTCTCCTCCTCCCCCTTTTGGTATTTTATTGCTATCTTCTTTTTGTATATTTGTGAACTTGGATGTAAGTTGTCGTTTCCCAATTTTAGTCTGATTTACTTCTCCAGTTGACAACGTACCATACTTGCATACTCGAGTATAAGTGTCACTGGTCTTGCTGAAGCTGTTTCCTTTGTTTTTGTAGGCAGCATCCCTAATAATTCCTTTATATATATATATATATATATATATGGGATTCCATCCACAGCAACCCTTTTTTTGGCCTGTTGATCCAGCCGAAATTTCAACAGACTAAAAAAGGGGTTGCTCCATTGTAATCCGATTCTTTGTGGATGAAACCTATATATATATATATATATATATATATATATATATATATATATGTTTACTTACAAAATAAAATGATCGATTTGTCTAGTGTTATTTCATTATTTGTTGGCATCTTATGTACAGTCTTGATCTTTTCTATTGGTTCACCTATGTGGTGTTGTTACAAACCAATGTTTTCAGACTCGGATCGGTCATCGAACCGAAAAAGGTACTGGTGGATGAGTCACTGGTCCAGCCAGTGGTCGTCCGTTATTGACCCAGTGACATCATTAATATATAAAAAATAATTAAATATATTAATAATTATTATATATTATATATAATATTTAATAAATATGCAAAATCAATCATTTATCTAAAAGAAAAAGTAAACCTATTTATCAAAATTTAATAAGAGGGATTATTTGATACGATTTTGTTTATAATCAGCCACAAACACTCAGTGTGAACACTATAATTTAATAAAAATATAGTCATATAGTGTGAACACTTCCTACTCCAAATCTCTATGCATAATGCATCTTCCCCAATAACAAACAACAACACGCTCAGGAGTCAAAACCCTCCATTGATTTTCAAATTCGCCATATCTACTCTAAATTTCACTGTTACAGACTCAAAAACCTAACCGCACATTATTTTTTCTTCATCTTCATATCCCTGTTTCCCTATTTTCTACTCTTAAGCCGACGTCGTAATTGGAGTGATGGAAGGAGGAGAAGAAGTCGTGAAGCCAATTGGGCTTAAGATCTATGGAGTCTTTCGGGTTGGGGTTTCAGCGAAGAGGTGTTTGATTGGTGGTGATTGGTTAACCATGGGAGAGATGGATGATAGCGATGACCGATGGAAAAAATTTGGGCGCAACGGAGAAGAAGCACACTGAAGGCTGAAGGGTTGAACCGGTCCAACTCGCGAACCAATCACTGGTTCACTGGGTTAGGCGGTTCAACCGTTAATTTGCTGAGTTTGAACGATTTTTGGACAAAAATGGTTCATCGGTCCAAACCGGACCGAAAGGTCGATCGATTCAGGTTTTTATCGGTTCGACCACTGGTTCGGGTCTGAAAACCATGTTACAAACTATGTATATTGTGGGTCTTTCCTTTTCCATTGAATTGTTTGAGTTGTTTGAGTTTGCTCTTACTTTTTCAATTGAATTACAGTCATGGCTCGTCATAGATTAGACAAACGGAAGAGGATGAAGAGATTAGTTGTTTTTTTTTTCATTTTTGGTTCGAAATTGTTGTCATGGTTACCTTATTCATGCAATTTGTTATATCTATGGCACGATATTAGACGTATGAGAGAACTTGCTCAACCAAAGTACACCTTTTCTTGTTCAAGCGGGCTAAAATTTATGAGGGAGCTAGTGTATGACAGTGGCATTACATGCCACAATTACCTTAGAATGGATAGGGCAAGAAAGCTTAGTAATACAAAGTTGTCATTTTCTTGTATGTGCTAGCCCATCATGTGAAAAATCGTGTCATAGGGTTACAATTTCTTCTATCCAGTGAGAGTGAGACAATTAGTAACACTTCAACAACGTACTCAATGGCATGATAAGATTGGAATGTCAACTTTTTAAGAAACTTGAACATATACGTGAAAACTTTATTGATGACAAGTGAAAATGGTTCAAGGTATTACTTTAACTTAGATATTTGTTATCTTACTAGAACAAGCTCTTTTGAAAAAGATAAATATTTCTTATTAGGGTTGTCTTGGGGCTTTGGATGGAACATACATAAATGTTCATGTCCCTGAAGAAGATAAACATAGGAAACGAAATCGAAAAAATGAGATTACAACTACCATGTTAGGTGTTTGCTCTTCGGAGATGCAATTTATCTACGTCTTACCTGGTTGGGAAGGGTTCGCGACAAATGATAAAGTACTTTATTTTGCAATGTATCGTAATCATGGTTTGAAAGTAAATCGGAGTAAGAAATAAAAAATATCTTAATATAATTTAATATATAGACATACACTAACAATCACAAACACACAACCCCATTATATATTTACAAACACACAACCCCATTATATATTTACAATCAATTTCAACATCCTTTTTTATTTGATTAAGGTAACTACTACCTTGTGGATGTTGTATATGCCAATGGAGAGGGTTTCGTGCACCTTTTAGAGTTCAAAGATATCATTTAAATGATTGGTTAGATGAACATCAACCTACGACTGCCAAAGAATTATTTAACATGAAGCACTCCTCGGGTAGAAATGTCATAGTGTTGTTTTGTCCTTTTGAAGAAAAGATAAGAAATTCTTAAAAGTTCTTCATTTTATCCTATACGAACACAAAATAAAATAATTGTTGCTTGTTGCCTAATGCACAACTTTATAAGACAATTAATGACTATTGATCCGTTCGAAGATGAAGAGATAGAAGTCAACTATGAGGAAACTAGAAAAATTACATGAATACAGTTGAGATATCTCATGTGTGGATAACTTTAGAGAAAATCATGTCATTGAGATGTTTGATGTGTGGATGACTTGGCCATAATTTATAGTTTAAAATTATGTTATTTATTATTAGTAGTACCTTTCGATGCTTATTGTATCGATTGATGAAATTTTGTATGATACTTATGTTTTGAGATTGAGATGTGATGAAATCTATTGGTTTTTTTTTTTTTATATAATTCTTGAAATGTTTCCTTTAATCGAAATATGTGATTGCTCATTTTATTTTTTTTTCCATAACAATTGGAATGAGTTGGAATGAAATGCAACTATTTTTATATTTGGTCAGACTTCAATTTATGATGGATTCTCAAGTAAATGATGAAGCAAAGGGGGCAAGAAGGCAAGAGTAAGCGCAAATGGGTTGAAAATGAGGATGACAAGCTTGTGGAATGTATGCTAGACATATTACATACTACTAGAACTTTGTATAGGACTGATAATGGTTTTAAGCCCGACTTTTACTTGGCCATTGAGAAAGCAGGCAAAGTCGCATATTGAGTCGACGTTGAAAACATTGAAAGCTAAATGGACAGTTGTATATGATATTTTGCATGGAAAGACAATATTGGATTTGGTTGGGATGCTGAAAATCATGTACTCGAAGCCTCTAAAGATATCTAGATTCCATATCTTAAGGTAAATCATTTTTTAGGACTTCCACTGTTAGATTTTCAGACATCTTACCTTAATATATGGAATATAGACATCTTTAGAGGCTTCGAGTTCATGATTTTCTGCATCCCAACCAAATCCACTACTGTCTATTCCATGTAACGTATCATATACAACTGTCCATTCAGCTGTCAATGTTTTCAACCTTACTCAATATGCGACTTTGCCTTTATTCCTGTTTCATGCAATTTCTCAGCCAATGCTTTCTCAATGGCTAAGTAAAACCCAGGATTAAAACCATTATTAGACATACAAAGTTCTAGTAGTATTTTAATATGTTTAGCATACATTCTACAAGTTTGTCATCCTCATTTTCAACCCATTTATGCTTACTCTTGCCTACCCCTTCGCTTCATCATTTACTTTTTCGAAGAAGACTCTCTGTCGATGAAATTGAAGAGGAGGAAACTTGTGCATTGAAGCTTCACACTCAAGAGACGGACTGCTGATTGGACAACTCTCTGAACGGGTGTTCATATTGTATAAGTAAGACCTATGCATGTATGTGAACAATTAATGTATGGTGACTTGGCTAATAATAATAGAGAATCCATCATAAATTAAAGTTTGACCAAATATAAATTTAGTTGCATTTCATTACAATTGTTTTGGAAAAAATTAAATGAGCAATCATATATTTTAATTAAAGAAAACATTTCAAGAATTATACGAAAAAACAATAGATTTCATCACATCTCAATCTCAATCTCAAAACATAAGTATCATACAAAATCCCATCAATCAATACAATAAGCATTTTAAGGTACTACTAATAATAAATAACACAATTTAAATTATAAATTATGGCCAAGCCCTTCACACATCAAACATCTCATGGGCAAGATTTTCTCTAAAGTTTGTCCAAACATGGGATGTCTCACCTATATTGATGTAGTCTTCATCAACTTTTCTCATGGTTGACTTCCATCTCATCATCTTCGAATGGATCAATAGTTATTTCTTGCCTTATAAAGTTATGCATTAGGCAACAATTATTTTATTTTGTGTTCGAATGGGATAAAATGAAGGACTTCTAAGAATTCCCCATCCTTTCTTCAGAAGGCCAAAACAACGCTTTTGACATTTTTAGTCGAGGAGTACTTCATGTTAAACAATTCTTTGGCAGTCGTTTAAATGATATCTTTGACCTCTAAAAGGTGTAAGAAACCACTCTCCATTGGTATATCCAACATGTACGAGGTAGTAATTACCTTAATCAAATAAAAAAAGATGTGGAAGTTGATTTTATATATTTACACATGGGGTTGTGTTTGTTAGCGTGTATGTCTATAAATATTATATTAAGATATTTTTTACCCCGATTTATTTTCAAACCATGATTACGATGCATTGCAGAATAAATAATGTTACTATTACATATGCATACTGCAGACCCCACATGTCAGGCGGGGGCCTACAGTATACATGTGTGTATGTGAGCATTATGTGACCTTTTTTATGTGATAGTAGCATTGTTGTTGCAGAATAAAGTACCCTACCATCTATTGTGGACCATTTCCAACTAGGTAAGACGTAGATAAATTGCATCTCCGGGGGGCAAACATCCAACACGTTAGTTGTTATCTCATTTTTTAGATTTCGATACCTAAGGACATGAACCTTTATGTATGTTCCATTCAAAGCTCCTAGACAACCCTACTAAAATATACTTATCTTTTTCAAAAATATAATGATAAATATGTAATTTTAAAAAATCTTATCTAAGCTAAAGTAATACCTTAACTATTCTCACTTATCTTCTCGTATAGGTTCCGGTTTCTTAAAAAGTTGACATTCCAATCTAATTACGACATTGAGTACGTTGTTGAACTGTCTACTAATTGTTTCGTCGGATTGACGGAATTGTAACACTATGACACGGTTTTTCACATGATGGGCTAGCACATACAAGAAAATGGCAACTTATTCATCTATTTGAAAGTAATTTGTACTAGTAAGTTTGTCTGTGGTATGTAAAATATAATACAATTTTGTAAAACTTGCCCTATCCATTCTAAGGTAATTGTAGCATGTAATGTCACTGTCATACACTAGCTCTCTCATAAATTTAGCCCGCTCGAACAAGAAAGGGTGTACTTTGGTTGAATAAGTGCTCTCATATGTCTATGTCGTGCCATATATACAACAATTGTTTTTTGTATAATCATGCATATAATTAATCCTTGGCAGCGTTAGGCACCCAAAACATGAACTTCATTTGTTCCAAATTTTATTATTAATTTTTAGAACTCAATTTGATATGTTTTTTAAAACTCAAAATTGAGATTATTCATTACAAATGATGAAATAATAATTTTTAAACAAATAATACTTTTTAGACAGTTTATAACATTTATCATTGTATTAGCTAAAATTAAAATTAAGAATAATGTGAATTTTGAGTGTAAAAATATCTTAATTGACTTCAAAAAGTCTATAATAATTTTATATTTTGAAATGGATGGAATAATAAACATAAAATTTACTATTTGCTCCCATGCTTTTTCTTAGCCATCAAAACAATCCGAAAAGAATAGTGCAGCCGGTTCTAGCGAGGTGAATAAGATGATACATAATCAAAGCACAATTAATCCTTGGCAGTGTCATGCAGGCAATTAAAATCAAAACATGCACATAGAAATTAAAGGAGATACAAAGCACAACAATGACACTGCCTACACAAACTACATCAAACACATGCAGTAAGTAAAATAAAAGTCCCCATCAATATATATATATATATATATAAGATAAGGATTGTGTAAACAGAATTAAACTCAGATAGAAAACTCAGGTCAGTTGAGATCTGAGCTAGTCACGGGCGAATCTGCCGGAGGAGTAAGGGGCTGCAGGGCTGGACCAAAAGTAGTGGCGATCACACCTGATCCCCTCCTGCAACATTTTGACGACGCGACCGCGTTTTGCCGCACTCCTCCTTTAACCGATACCGTTGCCGTTAAGAGGAAAATAATAATAATCATCACTCCCATATTTTTAGCCGTTAGGACTAGTTTTTTTTTTTCTTAACCAAAACAGTGATTATCTGCTCTGACTTTAATTTCCCACAATTAGTACTTGTGTGTGTTATATGAGGAGGAGGGAACTGAATCAACTAATATAGACTTGTATAGAGGTGGTAAAATGTATTTTCATATGGTTACTCCAAATTGGAGGCATACATATATTCCAAGATTGAGAAAAAAGCCTGCTCTTATCCACAATAATATTCTCTCCTTATAAATAAGAGAGTAATGCTACAAGACACAAACTATTTTATAAACATTTTACAAACTCCTGATGTGACATACTCCACCTCAGCATATTGATCAACAAATTGTTTTAATGTAGTCTTCGGTCCCACACAATATGCTGAGATGGAATATGCCACATCAACAGTTTGTAAAATGTTTGTAGAATAATTTGTTTCTCTAGCATTATTCTAAATAAAATGAGTCTCATTTGCAAAATATTTAAATACTTTGTGTTTCAAAATATAAAATCATTATTAATTTTTTGAAGTCAAGTTGAGATATTTTACACTTAAAATTAATATAAATTTATTTAATTTTAATTGATGTAATAATGAATATTATAAACTATATATCTAAAAGATACTATTAATTATGAGATGAATTATAATCAATAATTTATATGAATTTTTGATATAAAAATATTTTAAATCGACTTTCAAAAGTTAATAATAATAGAACAGAGGGATTACGTGCATGCATGAGTTTAGCCGGCCCTGTCAATAAAAGTGGATCCCTTTCCCCTATAATTTATATGTCTATGTTTGTTGTTGTTTGGGTGTCTGACTTTTCTAAGGACTAATTGTGCTTGATTATACCGAATATCAGCCTCACTAAACTCTTATCAGCTTATATAAAACATAATCATGGACAATTCGTAATAGCTTGGATTGTGTGAAATTACTATATACTATATTCGCAATCAAATATTCTTATGAAAACTAAAATTAAATGACACACATTTGAGAAACAAATAGTTGAAGATAACATTTTATTTTCGTTATTACAAAATACTTGTAGAAAAATAGATAAAGATTATATGACACTATAAATATGAGTGGGACAACTCAGCAGTTGGCGTAGTGGTTCAAATGAGACGAGTCGTAAATTCAGACGTCTTGGGTTCAAATATCACCGATTCCAATTTGTCAAGTCAATAAAATGGCCATGAACCACGGGAGCCTGACCCAGGGTAGACCGAATACTCCATATTATAAAAAAATAAAAATAATAATAAGAGTGGGACAATACTGTCTCTAAGTAAATTAATCATCTATCCCTTCCACAAAAAGAGTTACATTTGTCAATACTTTTTGTTACAAAAATAGAGTCCTCCCGTTATTGATAATAGTATAGAATAACACAATATCTTCAAGTTTGCCATCATATATTTATTGTCATCTCATCAACTAAACAAACAACTTAGAATTTTAGGGATCAACATAGAACAAAATTACATCCTTATAAGGCTAGGTGATGAAGCTTTTGAAGCCACAAGGAGGGCAACTAGTGATAGATGTCAACCTACAAGTTGAGCAACGTCTGCAAAATACAAGCAACTGATGCTGGCTATGTAGGCTAGCTCTTGTGCAAGGATTCACAATTGAGCATTGAACTTAGCTGATTTGGAGAAGACTTAATTATCAAAAAAATTATTGAATTTTTGTCAAATTAATCATATATATATACAAAAAAAAAACTCTCCAACGAACCAAAGACGAATCGGCTATAGCAACGGTTTTTTGAAAAATAGCGACCGTACGAACCGTCGCCTTAGCTATGACGTCGGCTTTCTATGCTATAGCAACGGAAAAAACCGTCGCTATAGCCGAATTCTGGTTCGTTTTTTTTTACGCTGGAGAGCCGCACTATATATATATATATATATTTTTTTTTTCATATATATGTACCAAAACTATTAAACTTTCAAACAATTATCAAAATGTCCAAATTTTGACCAGATCATTTGTACATGCACTCAGACACTTCAACTCACATGATCAAGTTTTATGCATTTTTGCCAATTATTTGAAAGTTTAATGATCTTGGTGCAAAAAAATAGTTTGTCTTTTTGATAACTTGACAATAGTTGAATGATTTTTTGGGTGATTAAGTATTTGGAGAATGACAGATTGAGGCAACTGGACAAGTGGACTTCTAAACTTCAAGTTAGTTAGGATTAATATAGCATATACAAGCATACGTTAGTATGATTCTAATTGTTAAAACTATTAGTCATAAAAAGTGATAATGGCACTGAGATCATCTAGCAAAAAAAATGATATTTTTCCTGGTTAACCTTTGCATGTTTCAACGAACCTCTTGTACTACGAACACGCCACAACAAAATGCTGTGGAAAGATAACATTAACACCTTCTTGAGATTCAGTTACGGGCATATTACTTGCTTATTTACTTCTACTTATTTGGTCAGTAGGTTACCAATTCTGTCGGACAAAAATGTGAAATGCAAGAGTGATGGTCAAATTCCTCACCCACCTTTTGCCTTCTCTTTTTCCCATTCCCAGGACCCTTGATTTTTCCATGCCCCGGACCATTGATTTGTGCCTTCACCTTTTTCATTCTCTCCCCTCTTATTTATAGCTATAAAAAGCAGCCAAATGAGGAAGGATAATACACCATCAATATATACTCTCATCCGAGAGTTTAAGAGAAAGGAGAGAGAGAAAAGTTTCTTATGAAATTTTAGGAAAAATAAAGAGAAAGATAGCTCAAATAAATAGATGTTTTTATTTGGGTTCCATCACATAGTTATTGTGGTGAAGTAATTTGAGTTTGTACTCAAATTAAAATATCTTTGTATTCTCTCAGATTATTATAGTAAATTTTTCGGAGATCGTCTCGTGATTTTTACCTCTTAGTTTTAGAGGGTTTTCCACGTAAATATCTTGGTGTCTCGTGATTGGATATTTTCTATTCATTATTTTCTGCAGTGATTATTATTTTGGTAGAACTGCAAATTTAATCTGTTTGACATATACTGATATTTTATCCATTTGATTTATCAAAGACAACAATATTTGGGAGGTGATTTTTCCCAACAAGTGGTATCAAAGCTAAGTTTATTTGCTCGGTTGTTTTTTGATAAATTTTATGGAGAAATCAGTCCGAGCCATGATTAAATTGACTTCTTCAAATTTTTCGATCTGAAAGCCCAAAATGGAGGATATCCTTTATTGTAAGGATTTGTATGATCTATTGGAGCGCGAGGGAAAGACGCCAGCGGATAAATCTCCTGATTGAAATAAAATGAATAGGAAGACTATTGATTACATCCAGCAGTAGATTGATCAAAATGTGTTCCACCATGTTTTGTAAGAGGCAGATGCTCACACTCTATGAACAACACTAGAGTCCATGTACGAAGAAGAATGTACAAAATAAAACTTTTGTCATTCGGAAAATTGTGAATCTAAAGTACAAATTAATACGAGAGCAGTGTGTCGGAATATATGAGTGAGTTCCAAGGTTTGGTGAACTAGATGTCCACCATGAAGTTAAATCTTGATGATGAGATTCAAGCTATTTTGCTTCTCAGTTCGTTGCCAAACAACTGTGAGATTTTGGTGGTGTCTCTTAGCAATTCAGCTCCGGAAGGAAAAATTAGTATGTAGATGGTCAATGACAATCTTCATAATGAGGAGACAAGGCGAAAGTAGCAATGCGTAAATTTTGAGACACATGCTCTTGTTGCAGAGAACATGGCCAAAATCAATTTTAGGGGATCTCACAAAGGAGACAAAAGTCGCAACAAAAGAAAAAATCACAAGAGCAAGTCAAAGACTAGACAAGGTGAAACGTATAGATGCTTCCATTGTAATAAGGAATGTTATTACAAAAGATATTACAGAATCTGGTTAGACAAGAAGAAAAATGGTGAGTAAGAAAAGGTTGAGGAGAAGAACACTAAAACCACAGTCACTGAAGATGTTGTGATTCTTTCATTTAGGGAAGAAGAATGGTTGCATGTTGATGACCAGAAAGTTGATAGAGAATTTTTCACAACTTACAAAGCTGAAGACTTTGGGTACGTGAGAATAGAAAATACTGATCAGTCCAAGATTACTAGAATTAGTGATGCTTGCATTCAGACAGGTGTTGGTTGCACTATTACCTTGAGGGATGTTAGACACGTTCCTAATTTACATCTCAACTTGATTTCTGGCATGGCCTTGGACAGAGAAGGCTATGAGAATCACTTTGGCAGTGGAATGTGGAAGTTTACCAAGGGCTGTATGGTGATTGCAAGAGGTGTTGCTTGTTGTTTGTTATACAAGATGCATGTGAAGGTGTGTTCTAGTGAGGTGAATGCAGTTGAGGATGACTCTTCACCAAACTTGTGGCATAAGAGGCTTGGCCACATGAGTGAGAAAGGGTTGCAGTTATTAACAAAAAGGTCACTCATTCCTTTTGCTAAAGGTATTTTTTTAAGCCCGTGTGATTATTGTTTGTTTGGGAAACAACATAGAGTTTCTTTTAGTAGTTCCGCTAAAAGAAAATCTAAAAGAAACTCAGAGTTACTAGAGAGAGTATATTCTGATGTATGTGGACCCATTGATGTTGAGTCTTTGGGTGGAAATAGGTATTCTTTTAGAGAGTATATTCGGAAGGTGTGGGTATTTTTGTTGAGAACAAAAGACCAGGTATTCTAGCATTTTTAGAGCTTTCATGCTATGGTTGAAAGGGAGACTGGTAAATTATTAAAGTGTCTTTGTAGCGACAACGGAGGAGAATACACTTCAAAGGAGTTTGCTTAATATTGTAGTAAACATGACATTTGGTATGAGCAGACTGTTCCTGGTACCCCATAACATAATGATGCGGCTGAGAGAATTGAGAGAGTGCGATGCATGTTGAAAACGGCTAAACTGCCTAAGTCATTCTGGAGTGAAGCTATTCGTACTGCTTGTTACCTGATTAATAGATCTCATCAGCACCGTTAGATTTTTAGATTCCAGATAAAATTTGGAGTGGTAAAGATTTGTCTTATTCTTATTTGAGGGTATTTGGGTGCAAGGCTTTTCCACATATACCCAAAGAAAAAAGATCGAAACTTGATGACAAGTCTACTCCTGTGTGTTTGTTGGCTATGAAGATGCAGAGTTTGAATATCGGTTATGGGATCCAGCACAAAAGAAATTATTCAGGAGCAGATGTGGTGTTTCATGAGCACTAGAATTATGAGCATTTTGATAATGTTACACAGCTCAGAGATAATAGAGTTCCAGATCTCAGCGAAGTTCCTTCTCTAGTACAAAATGCCACAGTTGGAGAAGGAGGTCAAAATGAAGATATGACTGATACAAATTTGCACGATGGTGATAGTTCAGATGCAGAAAATGTTGATCAGGGGGAACAACCTGATATTGAAGAACCTCAGCTAAGAAGATCCACAAGAGAACGTGTTCCATCAGTCAGATATCATTCATCTGAATATCTTTGAGTTGCTAAGGAGGGGGAGCCAGAGGATTTTTAAGAAATCAAAACTCATAAGGAGAAGAGTAATTGGCTGAGAGCTATGCAGGATGAGATGGATTCTTTGCACAAGAATCACACCTATGATTTGACTACACTTCTGAAGAAGGGGAAATCATTGAAGAACAAATGGGTGTTCAAGCTTAAAAGGATGGTGAAAAACTAGTGAAATACAAGACTCGGTTGGTCGTCAAGGGTTTTGCTCAAAAGCAAGGTATTGACTTCGATGAGATATTTCTTCCAGTTGTGAAGATGATTTCTATTCGAGTATTTCTGAGATTAGTAGCTAGTATGGATCTTGAGCTTGAGCAGTTGGATGTGAAAACTGCATTCCTTCATCGTGATTGAATGAAGAAATCTATATGGAACAGCTAGAGGGATTTGAAGTTAAAGAGAAAGAGCACTTGGTTTGCAAGTTGAAGAAAAGTTTTTAAGACCTGAAACAACCCCAAGGCAGTGGTACATGAAATTTGATTCATTTATTGTTGATCAAGGTTACAGTAGAACAGTTGTAGACCACTGTGTGTATGTCAAGAAGTTACCGAATGGTAACTTCGTAATTATGTTGCTATATGTAGATGCTATGTTGATAGTTGGGCAGGATGCCGATATGATTCGCAAGCTCAAGGGTGAGTTGTTTAAGTCCTTTGATATGAAGGACTTAGGTCCAGCTAAGCAGATTTTGGGTATAAAGATTATTCGTGACAGGAAGGCCAAGATGTTATGGTTGTCACAAAAGAAGTATGTTGAATGTGTGCTTGCAAGGTTCAACATGAGTGATGCTAAACCAATTACCACACCACTGACTAATCATATTAAATTGACAAAGTGCATGTGTCCTTCTACTAAAGAAAGAAGAGATGATATGGTAGCAATTCCCTACTCCTCTGTTGTAGGGAGTCTTATGTATGCAATGGTTTGTACACGACCAAATATTACTAATGTAGTTGTCGTTGTGAGCATGTATTTGTCAAATCTTGGTAGAGAACATTGAGAAACAGTTAAGTGGATTCTCAGATACTTGAAAGTTACTTTCAATTTGTGTTTGAGTTTTGGTGGTACGAGTCCAGTCTGGAGGGTTTTACAGATGCAGACATGACAGGTTCTGAAGAGAAGAAATCTACTTCGGGGGTATTTGTTTACTTTTGCAGGGGGTAATATCATAGCAATCCAAGTTGAAAAAGTGTGTTGCTTTGTCTACAATTGAGTCAGAATACATCGCTACTACACAGTGTTCTAAAAGTCGTTAGTCGGTCCCAGGTCGGTTGGCTACCAACTAGAAACTAGGGGATTAGTCGGGGATTAATCAAAGATTAATCGGCTAGTCGGATTTTCAATTATTTTTTTAAAATATATATTATCATTCCTCCTTCATAAGCTATGAGTAAGTAGAATAACATAAGTAACACAAATCATCAAATAAAAACATGAAAACTAAGTAAAACCAAATAGTTTGACACTCTAAGTTCAAAACCAATTAACCAAATGAAACTAAGTAGCACAAAATCAATAGTCAATCACTCCTCCTCCTCCTCTTCTCCATATCACTCCAAGACTTGCTCTCCATCAGACTCAAACTCATAATCCTCATCTTTCTCTTCATTGTCATCATCTTCCAACATAAACTCGTCTTCATCTAGTTCTCGTACATTTATACCACTTCTTCTAGGTAGAAAGACCTCATCCGCTCCCATTTGTTCCGATTTTCCCCGACTTGTTCTGATTTTCCTCGACTTGTTCCAATTTTTTGATTTACTCCGACTGGGCGACTTTCCCGACTAGTCACCGACTGGAGCCCGACTAAGTCAGCCAACGACTAAATCAAATGACTAGGCCCTAGTCGACTCGTTGAGGCTCCGACCCCAACTTAGTCCCCGACTAGGCCAACTTTTCGAACACTGCTACTACAGAAGCAAGCAAGGAGATGTTGTGGTTAAAACAATTTCTCCAATAGTTAGGTTTGAAACAAGATGAATACGTGGTTTATTGTGATAGTCAGAGTGCAATTGACTTGACCAAAAATGCCACTTATCGTAATCGTACTAAGCAAATTGACATTCATTACCACTGACTTCGAGAAATGATTAAAAAGAAATTTATGAAAGTGAAGAAAGTTCATATTGACGAGAACTCCTCAGACATGTTGACAAAAGTTGTCTCGCGACAAGCTGAAATTTTACAAGGAATTGGTCGGCATGAATTTCAAATGACGGGGTCACAAAGAATACCTTCTCTAATGGGTTCGGTGGGGGAGATTGTTGGTCAAATTCCTCGCCCACCTCTTACCTTCTCTTTTTCCCATTCCTTGGACTCTTGATTTTTCCATGCCCTGGACCATTGATTTGTGCCTTCCCCATTTTCATTCTCTCTCCTCAGATTTATGGCTATAAAAGGCAGCCAAATGAGGAAGGATAATACACCATCAATACATACTCTCATCCGAGAGTTTAAGAGAAAGGAAACAGAGAGAGAGAAAAAGAGAGAGAGAAGTTTCTTCTGAAGCTTTAGAAAAAATAGAGAGAAAGATAGTTCACTATACCAAAAATGGCATCTAGTGATGGACAAATCCTTCACAAGACATAAAATATCACTTACAAGACGTCTATTGCGAAGAAATATTTTCTTCACATTATTGCTCGCATATGACCTCCTCGCAATTGGGTATCCTTCTCTAAGTAGTAACTAAATGCTTTTTGTGAAGGATATATTGTGAATAACTTTTTATTCACAAATTATATTTGGTAATAGAATATTATTATTTAGTGAAAGATTGGTTTCCTTCACGTAGTTATTGTAGTGAAGTAATTTGAGTTTGTACTCAAATTAAAATATCTTTGTATTCTCTCAGATTATTATAGTAAATTTTTCGAAGATTGTCCCGTGATTTTTACCTCTTAGTTTTAGAGGGTTTTCCGCATAAAAATCTCGATGTCTTATGGTTGAATATTTTTTACTCATTATTTCCTGTAGTGATTATTATTTTGGTGAAACTACAAATTTAATCTGTTTGGCATATACTGATATTTTATCCATTTGATTTATTAAAGACAACAGTATTTAGGAGGTGATTTTTTCCAACAGAGTACATATTTGTAAATAAATAAAATTTTATTACAAAAATATGCTTTATGATTATATTATAATTAAATATAATTATAAATGTGATATGTGGCCTATGAAATTAATTAAGATTTAGGAATGAAATAATTGAAAAATAGAAAATTTGTAAGAAAGAGATTAACTTATATTAGTTAATCATTTTATATGAAAGGAAATGGTATTATATATATATATATAATGACACAATATGTAGAAGTAAACTAAATAATTGTAAATCAAATTACTTATTTGATTTAATGAATAATTTATATGTTATTTAAATTGTTCAAAAACAATTTAAGGAAGAAAATGGGGAAAAATAATTATTAAAAATATATAAGTTATTTAATTGAGAAATATTAAATATTTGAATAATTTATTATGAGAATTATATTAATTGTGAAATTTACTTCATAATTTGTAAAAAAAAAGAAAAAGTTTATATTATAACACACGTGAAATAAAGGAAGTATTATATATTGTGTAAATGTAATATGTTAGCATAAGAGATATTAGTGTCGTGTATGTATAACCTTGCACCGGGAATCAAATGAGTTAGGAGAGCTGAGCTAGTAGTGGATTGTGTTGATCCATATAAACAAGCAAGTGGTGATAATTGTCTGAAGACTTCAAGCAAACCATTAGGACAGTTTAAGCTTGAGCTGTCATAAGCTTAGTCAACAAGGAGGCCACTAAGTTTTTTTTTTGTCTGATGGTCAGTATATGAGATTGTTAACGCCAAGATCTTCTGTCACGTCCCAATCACGTAAGACGCCCTGATCCTGCACAGTAAACACGATAAACACCACAAGCTTAACGACTGTTCCGTCGAGGGATAACTCAGGCGTGAGAGTCAGTATACGTGTTCACAAGGTTAACAATAGAGGATGTAATATCTAGTGTATTGAGAGATATATTCTTTTTCTGTTGTGTGTCCGTGATTATGAATGAAGACGTACCTGTTTGTGAAGACCTCCTTGATAGGTTATACTCTCTTTGCCAGGATTACCGTGCCACCCACTACTATCTGACACAGCCCCCTGATTTGATGGGTCCTGCCGACTGCATGTAGTCTATCTACTACTTTTGGCCACTGTTTTCTACCGCCGGCCGGCTATGATCCCATCCACATTAATGCATGGCAGGTGTCTTAGTCAACTGTCATGCTTTTTCATCATTACAAGTCAAAGATAGAGATATTAAAATATCTAATGGGTCGATCCACTGATCAACCCGATCTTAAAAGGATCCAACAGGAATAATATAATGACTGAGCCCAATAACTTTAAGACTCAATAATAAAGACCCAATGAACAAATCAAATACGTAGGCCCAATCTACTCGGCCCAAAGAGGGGAAATATCATGACCCAACATTGCCCCCTAGTTTTTTGTTGAACGGAATGTTTAATAGAAAACTATAAATGGTCCATGATATTTTACTAAAAGCCCATAGTGAGAAGTAATCGAAATGTACCCGATTACTGTTCATGAGATGAAATGAGAGGAGAACGGAGGCCCAAATCAGAAAGGCCCTGCCTGATAAATATATGGACCCGGAACTGGACGCTTCTCATTCAAATTCTAAATCATTACTAACATTTAATGTGCCGACCTTGTACAAATATGGTAAATCACAAGATAAAGATAACTTTACCAAATTTGACAGTTTTACCTGCCCATTTGAAATTCGAGCACCTTTTGAGTTTTCTTCTCCTCTGAACTCTCTTTCCTCCTCTGCGAACTGTCAAAAATGGCTTCTCAAGATTCTGAACAAAGTTCACCCCTCCTAGTAACACCAATCAACACCGCTTCACCAAACCCTAACCCCCGCGAAGAAACCTCGACCTTGAATCCCAAAGGAACGAAAATCGATAAGAATCCTCCTCCAAAAATCCCCAAAACTCCCTCTGAATATTACAGGAATACGGAACGTTTCTCGCACGCCAACACTCCCTCTATTGTCACTGAAGCCGAGTTAAAGAGGATTCGATCTCGGTACCACATTCCGGATACTCACGCGACTAGGGCTCCCAGGTCTGGTGAGAAAATGTACCAACGGCCAGAGGGTTGGACAGCCGTCCCTGTGACCATGCTTGAGAAGGGGATCCGTTTCCTTCTATACGTCTTCATAGTGACTATACTGGGGTTTCTGGGCGTGGGGTTCGCCCAATTGGTACTAAATTCTTATATTCACATCCTGGCCTTTGTTGCTTTCTGCCATGAGTTGGGCGTTGAGCCTTCCCTCGACTTCTTCTTCACCGTGTATAAGATCGTCCAATCCAGAGAGAAGGGGTTCAAGGCCCTCAGCAAACACTCTCTGAAGTCGGGAGAAAAGTTTGAGAGGCGTTCGTTGGTGAACACTCCTTCGAGCAATAGGGGATGGCACGAGAAGTGGTTCTTCGTCAAAGGTCCTGAAATCTCTTCTTTACCGAACTGGGCCACTGACGAGAAGATCTCTCTCACGACGGAGATATTTTCAAGAGAGCGGGAAGTTGAGATGATGGAGCTTTTTGACAATTTTCCTAAGGAGGAGTGGAAGTATGGACTCTTCTCGAAGCAGGCATGGTTATATGACCATAAATGTAAGTATCGGTCTATTTTATATATAAATTTTTGAAAATGTTTTTATGATGTGGAATCTAACATAGGACTGTTTGTTTCGTGTAGTATCTTTGATCAGACCGAGCTCTTTAGAAATAAAGGAGTTTGAAGATTTTTTGTCTGGGAAGTCTTCGGAAGCTGTTGAGAGTCTGCCAACAGAAGCTATCCCCGAAGCTGAGCCAACCCCGGAAATACACACCGATGAATTCCGAACAGAAGAGCCAGAAGCTAATGAGGTTCCTGTACTGGAAGAGACCCTCCGTCCTCGTCAGAAGAGGAGGGCCGTTAGAAAACCCAGATCAACACCTCTTCTCAGCCCTTCTGAAGCCATCCCAAAAACTGAGCCGATCACCCAACCAATCCCCCGACGAGGAGGTTTGCTCGATCGTCCCGATCGAAGAAGTATCCTCCGAACCAAGAAATTAAAAACCAAAATAACCCCCCTGACCGCCGAAGAACTCAGGGTGCCCCAGTCCTCGATCATCCCACCCTTCGTGCACTTTGTAAAAATACAAATCACAAGAAGAAGGTGAAGCAGATTTAAACTGTTCCAATATTTGTCTAGGAAGAGAAGCGTACACCGACGTGACCATCCAAGTTCTGCCTCTGCCCCATCTCCCCGAGAACCCATTCCAAATAAATCTCCTTCTCCCGAAACTGTATATGCAGACCCCACCCCTCCCGAACAGCCAACCCCTTCTCCCGAAAGACCGAGACCCTCCCCCGAACGACCCAGTCCTTCAGGTCAGGGTTATCATGCTGAGGCTATGGGGTCCCCGACTCTGTGGCCTAGATTCAATGCAAATTTCCCATTCGATCTTTTCGGAGCTTTCGTCCGGAACGCTGACGACCATCGGTTTAGTGACCATACGGATGGAAATCATTGACGAGGATGAAAGCTATCCGCTAAGGTAAATAACAGTTTCTTTATTTTCTATTTCTATTCTTGTTTAGATATCGAACACCGATTTGAACACCGTTGAACGATGCAAGCTATCGATGCCTTCTTGGACGCTTTTGCGTCCGAGGCACATAAATGGGGAGGCCGAGGTGGATTTCATGAGACAAGAGATAAATATGCTGAAATCGACCCTGGCTCGAGAAAGGGCCGATCGCGAAGACGTTCTTCATAACATCGACGACCTTCAAAGAGACTTAGATCGAGCTAGGATGGACTTGAAGACGTCTGACGATGAGCTAAGGGCCACAAGGGATGGGCTGGCTGCGTCCGAAGCCAATCAACAAGTTTTAACTGACATGAACGCCGGCCTGGTCGAGGAAAACCTGCTCCTGAAGGCCAAAAATGAGGAGTTCACTTCAGCCAACCGAGGCTTGGCGATTCAACTTGGCGAGGCTTAGGCGAAGGCCCAGGGCGAGGAGCGAAGACATAAGGCCAAGCGCCACAAACTTCGTCATAAAATAAAAGAGCTTGAGGGACGGGCCCTCTTCTCAATCAAGATCTACTAAAAAGCGATTCAAAGCGGACTCTGTGGATTCAGATGAGCTTAATGCCGAAATCATGAAGGTCTATTCAGAGGGGTATGAAGACTGCCGAGAGCGAGGTAAAGAAAAGTTATCTGCTGCTCAGCTGGATCCGGATCTTCTTAACTCCGAGGACGAAGGTGGTGCCTGAATGTCCTTCCTGCTTTATTCTGACTATGTAAAAATTAACTGTTTATGTCTTTGGGATTGTTTGAAACTTTTTGTATGGATTTTGACAGCGTTTCTATATTTGTGTAATTAGTTAATGTTATGGATGAATCGAATGAATGAATATTTTATTTTATTGATGAATCTTCAACTTTCTTGATTATGACTTCTGTTTTGGTTAGTTTCTTGTCAATAATTCAGTATCAATGAACTGAACTCAAATAGTGAATCATCTAAGGCATATAACAGTTAATTTATGAAGTAGAGTGAATTGAATTTTATGGACAGAATTTAACTGAGCTGAATTGAATGAACTGAACTCAACACTTAAATAAAATAAAGTAATATATATACTCATCGGTACCGAAGTGTGAGATCGGTCATGTGTGAAGTGAATTCGGCTGATCCTCTTTGCACCATCAAAATCTTGCTTACCACTCGGGGTAGAACAAGTATATAAGGACCAAGATATAAGGACCATGGAATTTGTCTACCACACAGGGTCACAAATTCATAAGGACACTCCTGTCAATAAGGCTGCCATCGAATGGCCAGCAAGTCCTACCATACCTCCTTACACCATTGTGAACTTAGGACAAATAGGAACAGGATCAATAGTGACCATTGACTTACCACCCTTGGTAAAATCAATATAGGAACATAGGATTTGTCTACCACACGGGGTAACAAATAAGTGGGCTGCCATCGAATGGCCAACGAGTCCTACCATACCTCCTTACACCATTGTGAACTTAGGACAAATAGGAACAGGATCAATGGTGGAAAAGTGACTTTTATTGATAATGGACAATCATGTATGGACTTAGGTAAATTGACTTGATCTCTATTGAAAATATTTCGAAGCCCGCCAAAGATGCCAAGTGTTCTTGATCGGAACCATCTAATGCCTTTAACCGATAAGTGCCTGGCTTTGATACTTCGATCACCTCATACGGCCCTTTCCAGTTCGGCATTAACTTTCCCGTGTTTTGAGGTGTAGATGCTTCGGCTTCTCTGAGGACGAAGTCTCCTACTTCGAATCTGTGAAGTTTGACCCCTTTGTTGTAATGCTTAGCTACTCTTCGTTGATAAGCAGCCAATTTGAGTAAAGCCACCTCTCTGACTTCTTCTAGCAGATCCAAATTGGTCTTCAGTCCTTCATCATTGTAGATCTCTTTGAATTGACTGACCCAAAGACTTGGAGATCCAATTTCGACTGGGACTAAGGCATCGCACCATAGGAAGCGGTCGAAGGGTGAATCCCGTGGTGGTCCTCGGTGTCCCGGTAAGCCCACAACAATACCGCTGGCGGCTCTTCCGCCATCTTCCTTTAGCTTCATCCATCAAGGCTTGATCCCATTCAAGCAGTCATTCCGTTGGTCACCTCCACTTGCCCATTTGACTGTGGGTGAGCCACCGAAGTCTTCTTATGATGAATCCCTAGCTCCTTTAAAAATCCTTCAAATTTTGATCTCACGAACTGGCGTCCGTTGTCCGATATCAACACTCTAGAAATCCTGGAGCGAAACACTACGGACTCTTTTATGAACTTCAAACACTCTTGTTCTGTTATTAACCGAAGTGGCTTCGCCTCCACCCACTTAGTCATGTAATCAATAGCAACTATGACAAAGCTGACCTGACCTTTAGCTTTAGGCAACAGACCCAATATATCTACCCCCCAGATAACGAAGGGTATAGGAGATAAAATTGAATATAGCTCTTCTGGTGGCTGATGTGGGATCGGACTATTGAGCTGGCATTTTTCACATCTCTTGACATACTCTGTAGCTTCCTTGAAAATTGTAGGCCAATAGTATCCCTGTCGAAGTACTTTATAAGCCAAAGACTTGGCAGCCATATGATCACCGCAAATACCATCGTGAACCTCCCGAAGAGCATACTCGGCCTCGGATGGAACTAGACACTTCAGCAATGGTGAGGAAAATGCCAATCGATAAAGATCCCCGTCAATAAGAACAAAATTGGCACTCTTGTACTTGATCTTCTTTGCCAACATCTGATCCGAAGGAAGGACGCCATCTGCCAAATACTCGATGTAGGGAGTCATCCAGTAGTTAGATCGCTCGATACACATCACCGCTTTGTCTTTGAACACTCAGTCACGCAAAACTTCCAAATAAACCGATCCATTGAAAACATCTCGCATCCGTAGTGGCTACCGGCTTGAAGGTCATCTAAGAATGGAATTGTCGTTACGCTCTATGCCCTGAAACTCATACGAAGCGAAATACTGAAGTCGGTCTTTTAATTCCGCCAGATACTTGATCATCCGGGTCCTACGAGCTTCATAATCTCCCGACAGCTGTTTGATGACCAAGTGAGAGTCACTGTAAATGATCAACTTCTGGACTTTTAGACTCTTTGCCAATCGAACACCTGCTAACACTGCTTCATACTCGGCTTCGTTGTTCGTCACTTTAAACCCGAATCTGATGGCCTTCTGAACTTTGAATCCCTCTGGACACGTCAAGATAATTCCTGCCCCACTAACAGTCACTGTAGAGGATCCATCTGCATATAGTGTCCAAGCATTTCGACCTGTTGAAGAAGCGCAATCGCTTTCGATCGGATGATTGACCTCGACAACTCAGATTCCGCCGGTGAACGAACATTCCACCATAAAATCGGCTAAGGCTTGACCCTTGATAGCGGTTCGGGGATGGTATTCAATGAAAAATTGGGACAACTCCATAGTCCATGCTGCTAGTCTCCCTGAAACCTCTGGCTTGCCCATCACATTCTTCAATGGTCGATCAGGTAGAGCGACCGATCAGAGCCAACCTTGAAAATATTGCGAAGCTTTCTACTAGCAATTATTAAAGCAAAGGCAAATTTCTCAATATTCGCACTGGTTCAAAGATCTCGTGGGACGTGATCGACATAATAGGACCGGATGTCGCTTCCCATCGACCTCCCGAAACCAAAGACCGCTCCAATCGCCAACAAACTTATCGCAAGGTATAAATATAAGGTCTCACTGAAGGTGAGCTTCACTAGTAAAGGAGCAGAAGACAGATAGGTTTTTATGCCTTGGAAGGCGTCTTCACACTCCGAAGTCCACTGGAACGTCTTCGCATTCTTCGACCCCTTCAATGTGTCAAAGAAAGGAAGGCATCTCTCCACAGATTTGGCGACGAACCTCCTTAAAGCCGCAATCCTACCAGTCAGACGTTGGACGTCTTTGAATGACTGAGGAGTCTTCATATCAAGAATGGCCTGGATCTTCTCCGGGTTGGCCTCGATGCCCCTCTGACTGACCAGATAGCCTAGAAACTTTCCTGCACTGAGGCCGAAAGTACATTTGGCCGGATTGAGTCTCGATTAGCGATGTCGAAGACGATCGAAAGCATTCCTCCAGATCATCCAAATGCTTACGAACTCGCATGCTCTTCACGATCATGTCATCTACATAAACCTCCATGTTCCTCCCTGGCGCTTTGTCAAGATGAAGTTCATCATTCTCGGTAGGTGGCTCCGGCATTATAAGGCCAAAAGTCATCTTCTTGAAGGCGACATAACCGAGCGGTGTGTAATGAAACATTTGTCTTTGGAATGTCCTCTTTGCACATAGATATTTGATGATAACACGAAAGAGCATCCATAAAGCTTAGTAATGCATACCCCGAAGTGGCATCGATGAGCTGATCGATATGGGGCAGAGGATAAAAGTCCTTCGGATAAGCTTTATTGAGATCGGTGTAGTCGATGCAAACCCGCCATTTTCCATTCTGCTTCTGTACCAACACCACATTCGCCATCCACTCTGGGTAATCAATTTCATAGATGAAGTCAGCAGCTAACAACTTTGCAATCTCTTCATCGATGATCTTCTGTCGCTCTGGCGCAAAGATCCGCCTTTTCTGCCGAACTGGCTTCTTCGAGAGATCTACATCCAGTCTATGCTCAGCTATCTTTCGGCTAACTCCGGGTATATCCTGTGGTTCCCATGCAAAAATATCCACATAGCAGCGTAGGAGTTCCATAAGGTTTGTCCGAAGAGGCTCTGGTAGACCCGAACCGATCTTCACTGTCTTGTCCGGTTTTTCGATGATCAACTCAATCTCCTCTGTCCCACCTGCAGGGATTACCAACGGTTCTGAGCTGCTCTCAGTGAAGGGTTCGATCTCAATTGCCATTGTCTGTTTTTTGTTTATCGAATTCTACTGGACGAAATAATGAGATTCCGATAACATCGTCAGGGCAGATCTAAGTCCCCCGCCACCTCTCCTACTCCATGCGCCGTGGGGAATTTGATTTTGAAATGAGGGATGGAGGTCACAGCTTGGAGAGCCGTCAATGTAGGCCTTCCTAGTATGGCGTTGTAAGCCGAATCTACATGCACAACATAGAATTTGCACGTTATTTCTACCTGCTGCGGTGCTGTGCCAAAAATAACTGGGAGTTCAATAGTGCCTGCAACTTTGACTGGATCGTTGCTGAAGCCGTATAAAGGAGCCTCCTGCCCGACCTCCATTTTTTGCCCATCAAGATGCATCCTCTGATAGGCATGGGTATATAGAATATCCACCGAAGACCCGTTGTCTATCATCATGCATTTCACATCCACCGAGCCAACTTGTGCTGTGATCACCAATGCCCCTTCATGTGGCTCGATGGGCTCCGAAGGATAATCTGCGTCCGTAAATGATATGACGGTTCCTGGGAATGATCTGTCAATCTTCGGGGGAGCATCTATCACAGACATGACCGAATCCAGGTAAGCCCTTCTCTTCTTCCCTACCAACTTCCCTACAGACCCACCGGTTATTACATCGATGACGTGCCTTGGCGGTGGTACTGAAGCATTTTGGATGGATGGAGCCATTTGAACCGTCGAAGCAAGACGGTTGATATTCTCACGATCATGTTGGTCTTTCTACTACCACATCTTGAACCCGCAAGTTCGCCTTGAATCTTCTTCTCCACGAAATCTTTTAAATTGCAACACTCATTAGTGTATGCGGCTCTGCTGCGATGATGATAGCCACAATATTTACGAGAGTTGCCTTGTCTCGTCTCTATAATTATCACGAGGTGGCTCGAAAAAAGGTGGTTTCTAATCGATCCAAAATCACCGACTTATCGTATTCGGTTTGGTGTAGTAGACCTTATTCACCTTCGGGGCAGAAACAGGTGGACGACTGCTTCCTTGCCGCCATGAGTTATTGTACTTCTTCAAACTACCCTCTGGCCGATCATTATACCCCCCGTTCTCCTCTGATCACCTTCGGCCTTGGAAACTTCTATCTCCTTTAATCGAGTGGGAGAAAGACGCTTCAGGCTGTTCATAGCCTCTTCTACAACAATATAACCTTCTGCCTTGTCAAAGGCTTCTGCCAGGCTTTTCGGATGGTGGAACATCAACTTCTTCACCAACTTCTCGGACTTTACCAGATCTAGCCTGTTCGAACAAACCTACTGACTGAGAGATCATTAAGGATGACACGACCAACCGCTTCTCCGAACCTCTTTACATCGGCCTAAAGATTCGTTGGTGAACTGCCGGATCTGTTCCAGAGAACCCGTAGGCTTTCCCCTTCTTCGGTTGCTCCCAAAACGTGCATGTAACTTATCACAAAGCTCGGTCCAAGAGGATATCGAATCTGATGGTAAAGTCCCCATCCACTGTCTCGCATCTTTTCTCAGCGTCGTGACAAAAGTGTGGCACTTGGCAGCATTAGTGAAGTCATAATAGTCCATCAGCCGGTCAAACGCCTGACTATGGTCATAAGGATCTCCGGACCCATCGTAACTCTCCATACGAGGTAACGTTTTGGTGATATCTGCCTTCTCCTTGAGAATATCTGAGGAAAAAGGGGATGCCTTCTTTCCCGGAGAGTCCTTCACCTGTTGGACCTCAGCCAGCTGCTTTCAGAGCTCTTTCAACTCCTTTACCAGAAAATCAACACCTTCGGGCTGCGAGGAGACCTCTTTCTCATGAACGACATTCTGCTTCTGAGTGGATCGACCTCCTCCTGCCGATCCCATTGCCCTTGTGGGGCTTCTTGATCTACTCCGACATACAATTCTATCCTCATGATGAGAATGGTCATGCTGATACTCTCTTCTTCTAGTTTCTGGCATGATCTCCCTCGACCTGCTTCTTCGTCTGTCATCGTCTCGATGCTGAGAACCAATGACCATCAATGCCTTCTTCGAGGCCACGGGAGTTCTGCTCCTCGATCTCCTCCTACTGTGAGAACGATCTCTATACACATGTGCAGAATGCTCCGACTCCTTACCCTCTCGCCGTGGCATCTCCTTATGCCTACTCCGCCTTTCGGACTGAACATGGATAGATGCTTCGTCCCTTAATTCCGCCACCCGAAGCATCTGTTCGGCTATATCTTCTCTCTGTTTCAACAGAACCTCCAAGGCTTTATCTGCTTCCTCTGCCATCTTCGCCAACTTGGCAGCTCTATCCTCCTGACCACTTCGACGATGAGTCTTGGTCGGGGAGCCTTCCGCCCGCCCTCGACCATGATCACGCTCCTTATCCGCATTGAAAACCAACTTTCGTCTGGCCCCACCATGGATCTTCGGACGGAGATCTCCTGAATTATGCTTAGAGGTCGTGCTCTCGTGAGCACTTTTAGAAGGACCCAGACGATCCTTTACCGAAACACGAGGCAGTGACGAGCTAACAGCCATCGCCTGCCCTTCTGGCGTACCATCCCTACTTCTCATCATCTTCCTAAGTAGGTTAAACAATTGTGATTGAAAATTTCAATGACACTAGAACTCGCCCCTCCTTCTAGCGCCAATGTTAACGCCAAGATCTTCTGCCACGTCCCAATCACGTAAGACGCCCTGATCCTGCACAGTAAACACGATAAACACCACAAGCTTGACGGCTGTTCCGTCGGGGGATAGCTCAGGCGTGAGAGTCAGTATACGTGTTCACAAGGTTAACAATGGAGGATGTAATGTCTAGTGTATTGAGAGATATATTCTTTTTCAGTTGTGTGTCCGTGATTATGAATGAAGGCGTACCTATTTGTGAAGACCTCCTTGATAGGTTATACTCTCTTTGCCAGGATTATCGTGCCACCCACTACTATTTGACATGAATTACCGATCCGATGGGTCCTCGCCATCGCATGTAGTCTATCTACTACTTTTGGCCATCGCTTTTTCACACGTATGCCCGGCTTATGATCCCATCCACATTAATGCATGGCAGGTGTCTTAGTCAACCGTCATGCTTTTTCATCATTACAAGTCAAAGATAGAGATATTAAAATATCTAATGGGTCGATCCACTGATCAACCCGATCTTAAAAGGATCCAACAGGAATAATATAATGACTGGGCCCAATAACTTTAAGACTCAATAATAAGGACCCAATGAACAAATCAAATACGTAGGCCCAATCTACTCGGCCCAAAGAGGGGAAATATCATGACCCAACAGAGATAATTTCAGAGCATAGCTTTATCAATTTTTTTCCATATTAGCCTTCTACCCGTTCCATTCCATTCCAATTCTTTCCTCTCTAAGTTATGTTTCTTTCTGCTCAAACCAATTCAATAACTCTTTAAAGCTTCCTTAATTCGGCTGAAAGAGATTGAAGACTCCAGGGAATCGAAATTTGCAGCTGAATTGAAGTCTATTATTGGTTATCTAATAATTAGCGATTTGATTAGATATTGTTTTTGAATTTCCACAATCTATCTCTTTAGAATATTTGACTTCTTGATTTATGCCATCTTAGAATATCTGACTCCTTAATTTTAGCTTTAGTTGTTATCATATATGTATATATAAAGAGGACATCTCTGTTGTAAATATATATAAGAAAACATAATACAAGATTAGTTTTATCTCTCTCTATATTCTATTCAGGTATCAGAGCCAATAGCCTAACGACAATCCTTCACTATTCTTTTCCCAATCTTCTTCACATACAAATAAGCAAACACTCCTATCCCTTTTGCAACACTTCCCTCCCGATCAAAACCAGAGCTCAATCTCTAATTTCATTCCTTACCCTCTCAGAAAAGATCCAACAGCTACTTCATTCTTTCCACCATGTCCACCTCCTCTACCACAATCTTTAACCCTTCTTCCTCATCTGTTATTCTCTCTCAAGCCCATCATTATATCACACTAAAATTAAATTCTTCCAACTATCTCTTATGGCGTACACAAATTGATCCATACCTGCAAGGCCACAATCTGTTCGGTTATGTCACCGGCGAGTTCACCCGTCCTCCATCTTTTCTACCATCCGGTCAGTCCTCCACTACTTCTACCACTTCTTTTATTTCCAACCCAGCGGCACAAACATGGGATACACATGACAAACTTCTTATGAGTCTACTCATCTCCTCTCTTAGTGAAGATGTGGTACCCCTTGCAATCGGACTCACTTAATCTGCCGAAATCTGGTCCACCCTCTCTGCAGCGTTTGCAAGTCCTTCCAACACACGTATGTTTCGTCTCTCCATGGAACTGCATTCTCCACAAAAACATGATGAAACTCTAAGTGCCTATTTTCATCGTCTAAAACGAATTTTAGATGAATTATCAGCCTCTGCACGGCCCATCTCCCAATCTGATTTCCTCGTTACTGTTTTAAAAGGTCTTTGTGCTGAATTTGTGTCCCTCAAATCCTCTCTCTCCATGCTTGATACTCCTTTGTCATTCTTTGCGTTACTCAGCAAATGTCTCATCCACGAGTTCATTACCGAACCAAATATTTTAGTTGATTCTCCCTCTGCACCAGCGGCCAATAATGTCCAATGTTTCCCCACTAATGCTCCACGCTTCACAATATTTAAGTGAATAGTAATCGGGTGAATAGTAACCCGTGAATAGTAACTCGTGAATAGTACCCCGGCATAAAAAGTGCCCCGAATACCCGAGTGAATAATATTATAGTGAATAGTAACCGGGTGAATAGTAACCCGTGGATAGTAACTCGTGAATAGTACTTCGGTGAAAATATTGATATTTAATAAAAAAGTTCATATCAATATTCCAATAAAATGATACTGGATGAAGTGCAAAACTCACGGATATTCCACTAATTTCAAGGATTATAGAAGCAATACTTACCAGAGTAAGTTTAGATTTAAGAATATGAAAAGAATTAATATACGAAAACTACAAATGGATTTTCACCTGTCATACGGTACGTAATCCGCGTAGACAGGTTATTCTGACATACTAAAGGATGAATACGAAAAATAGTATTCCTTATGAATACGAAAAAAATAATACCCCTTACCTTAGTAGAAAGCTGGATACTACAAAAGTGAAGTAACAGAATACTCTTCTTCTTGCTCTCTATAGTTTCTCTCTCTATAGTGTCTCTTGTGAATCTCAGTGAATTGGTGAGAATGAAAGAAGAATTAAGCTTCTATTTATAGGAGAATGGACTAAATAGTAACTAATTCACGAACGGTCCAAATTGATTCACTATTAGAACGGACGGTCCATATTGATTACTATTAAAATCACAACAGACGGTCCAGATTGATTTACTTTTAAAACCACCACCGATGGTCCAAATTGATTTACTTTTAAAACCACGGCGACGGTCCAGATTGATTTCTATTATTAAAACCACCACCAAGCGGTCCAGATTGATTTCTTATTAAAACCACCACCGAGCGGTCCATTGATTTACTATTAAAACCACCACCAATGGTCCAGATTGATTTAACTTATTACACTTTAGTACCCTAAAATTTTCCAAGTTTGCATTATTCCCCTTAACTTTTGTAAATCACTTATCTTCAATAAACACATTCTTAATACTTCAACAATTATTCATCATTAATATTATAACTCACAATATTTAACAACCGTGTCGTCGCTCCTGTGAAAAGAGGGGCTTTCCGATAAGGATTTCTCCTTATTGACGCGCAATTAGGTGACCAAACCTCTCCTTGACAGAACTTTTAGACATTGTCAATATTGCAAATAATAATATGAATAACTTTGTCGTCTCAATTATTGATTTAATAATATAACATATTATGCAGATGATACTGTGACAATAATTGAATCAATAATATGAGAGATTTGATGCAGCAATTACTGTAGCAATAATTGAGTATAACTGAGTGACTTCTCACGTAAGCATCAATAATCAATACCGTGTGCTACAATGCAATCACGCGTATTACGGTACTTTTACCACCGGGTACTTCAACAGCATAACGGTAAAACCTCCGCTATTATTTTTATAAAAAGATATTTCTGTCGTTTTCTAACTACGATAATACTTCCGTTGTGGGGTCCACCAATGATTGTGCCGTCATACGAATATTCCCTGTTAAAACGAATATTCCTCGACCAATCGAATATTAACTGACACAACGAATATTTTATATCAACTTGCTTACTTTGCAAAATTTTCCAAATATTACCCACAACTATAACATTATATTATATCCACACCATAATATTCAAAAATATATTTCGAGAAAAATTATTCTTTATTCAAAAAAAGTTGGGGTCTTACAACCTATCCTTCTTATGAAATTTTGTCCTCGAAATTAGGGTACGTACCTGATATGTCGAAGAGGTGAGGATACCTTGATTTCATTTCAGATTCTAACTCCCAGGTCATTTCTTCCACTTCGTGGTTTCTCCACAAAACTTTGACTTGAGGTATAACCTTAGAGCGTAGAATATGATCCTTCTTATCCAAGATTTTAACAGCTACCTCTTCATACGTTAAATCTTCCTCTATCTCGTTTGGTTCTAATTCAATAATGTGGTTCGGGTCTTTCACATATTTACGTATCATAGATATGTGAAAAATGTTATAAACACGAGACATACTACTTGCAAGAAAGCGAGTCTATAGGCCACGGTTCCTACTCGATCAAGGATTACAAATGGGCCAATGAATTGAGGATTGAGCTTTCCTCTCTTTCCAAATCTCGTAACTCCTTTCCATGGAGCAACACGTAACAACACATGATCTTCAATATTGAATTCCACGTACTTTCGATGAAGATCAGCATAACTCTTTTGTCGATCTTGTGAGATTTTTATACGTTGTCGGATCATTTGAATCTTTTCCGTAGTCATACATACCAACTCTGGTCCCAACAACGTTACTTCACCTACCTCATCCCAGCATACTGGAGAACGACACTTTCTTCCATACAATGCCTCAAATGGAGCCATGCCAATACTTGCTTGATAACTGTTGTTGTAGGAAATCTCCACCAATGATAAGAACTTGTCCCAACTTCCTTTGAAGTCAAGGACACAGAGTCTTAATAAATCCTCAAGAGTTTGAATAGTCCTCTTTGATTGTCCGTCCGTTTGAGGATGATACGGCGAACTAAATCATAAATTCGTGCCCATAGCTTTTTTCAAACTAACCCAAAATCTTGAAGTGAATCTTGGGTCTCGATAAAAAACTATGGATACTGGCATACCATGCAATCTTATAATCTCATTTATGTACATACGAGCAAGACTTCAAGTGTATAAGTTTCTCGTATCGGTAAGAAATGAGCAGACTTGGTCAATCTATCAACAATGACCCAAATTGCATCTATGCCTTGAGAAACCTTGGGAAGACTAGTAACGAAATCCATGGTAATGTGCTCCCACTTCCATTCTCGAATTTTAAGTGGTTGCAATGGACCTTTTGGCACTTGATGCTCTGCCTTAACTCGTTGACAAGTTAGACACCTTGAGATAAACCTCGCTATCTCTCTCTTCATATTGCTCCACCAAAATGTATGTCGAAGATCACGATACATTTTGGTACTCCCCGGATGGATTGCAAACGGTGTGTTGTGCGCCTCCATCATAATTTTATACTTCAAGTCAGAATCGTTAGGAATACAAAGTCTGGAGTTGACTCAAAGTATTCCTTCTTCATCGATTCTTGCTTCTGGAATAACACCTTCTTGCACTTTCTTCTTCATACGCATTAGCTCCAGGTCTGTAGCTTGAGCAACTTTAACTTTATCGATTAAAGTCGGTTCTACTAGTATATTCGCCATCATCACATGGGTCCCTGGAGTCTTTAACTCTATCTCCATCCTTTGTAAGTCATACAAAATGGGCCTTTGCGTTGACAATATCGCACTCGTACCCGCATATGATCTTCTACTCAATGCATCAGCTACTACGTTCGCTTTTCCAGGATGGTATTGAATGGTATGATCATAATCTTTCAACATCTCAAGCCATCGTCTTTGCCGCATGTTGAGTTCCTTTTGAGTGAAGAAATATTTGAGGCTTTTATGATCCGTATAAATCTCCACCTTCTCTCCATACAGGTAATGCCTCCAAATCTTAAGCGCAAAAACGACAGCTGCCAACTCTAGATCATGAGTAGGATAATTTCTCTCATATTCTTTGAGTTGTCGTGAGGCATAGGCTATGACTTTCCCATGCTGCATGAGAACACATCTTAAACCTTTGCCTGAAGAATTACTGTAGATGATAAATCCCTCCGAACTAGATTGTATTGTGAGAACAGGTGCTGAAATGAGTCTCCTCTTGAGTTCTTGAAAACTCTTCTCACATTCCTCGCTCCAACCGAATTTTGTATCTTTTCGAGTCAGCTGAGTTAATGGAGTTGCGATTGGAGAAAATTCTTCCACGAATTTCCGATAATAACCAGCTAAGCCTAGAAAGTTACATACTTTGATCACTGACTTGGGTTTCTCCCAGCTTTGAATTGCTTCAATCTTTGTTGGGTCAACAAATATTCCATGATTTGATATCACGTGCCCAAGGAATGCTACTTTCTCAAGCCAAAACTCGCACTTTTTTAACTTGGCATAAAGCTTATTTTTACGAAGCTTTTGGAGTATCAGCCTCAAGTGTTGCTCATGATCTTCACGGCTTTTGGAATATATGAGGATGTCATCAATAAAGACGACTACAAAATGATCCAAATATTCCTTAAATACTCGGTTCATTATATCCATGAAGGCAGCAGGAGCATTAGTCTATCCAAAAGACATGACTAGGAATTCATAATGCCCGTACCGAGTTCTGAAAGCAGTCTTTGGGATATCATCGATTTTAATCTTTAACTGATGATATCCGGAACGAAGATCGATCTTTGAAAAGAATTTGGCGCCTTGCAACTGGTCAAACAGGTCATCAATGCGTGGCAACAGGTACCTATTTTTGATGGTGACATGATTCAACTCCCGATAATCAATACAAAGTCGCATACTTCCATCTTTCTTCTTTACGAAGAGAACATGAGCACCCCAAGGAGATGTACTAGGACGAATGAAACCGATGTCTAACAATTCCTGTAGTTGAGTCTTTAACTCTTGAAGTTCAACAGGAGCCATTCGATATGGGGCTTTGGAAATGGGTTTTGTACCGGGTTCAAGGTCGATACAAAATTCAATTTCACGCTCTAGGGGTAGGCCAGGAAGTTCTTCAGGGAATACGTCAAGAAATTTATTAACAATGGAAATATCATTCAAATCTGACGTATTTTTGGTTAAATCTGTGACATGGGCTAAGAAAGCTTGACATCCGTTTTTTAATAAACGAATAGCTTTATGACTTGAGATGACAGTAATTGACTTTAATGGTTTGATTACTTGAATTCGCATAATAGGTTGGTTAGGAATATGAAAGCTAACAACCTTACGAAAACAATCAATTTTAGCATGATTAGTAGTCAACCAATCAATTCCTAAAATCACATCGAATGCAAGTATTTTTAAACAAATAAGATCGACAGGTAACGTGCGGTTACCGATTTGAACCAAACAAAACTTATAAACAGTGAATGTTATGAAGGTTTCTCCCAACAGAGTTTCAACAGATAAATCAAAGTCTAATTTCTCCGGAGTCAAATTTAAACGTTGAGCGCAAGTAGGAGAAATAAAAGAATGGGTAGAACCGGTATCAAATAAGGTATAAGCTTCGCAAGAGTTTATGATTAGCTTACCTGTGATCACCTCGTTTGGATTCCTCGCTTTTTGGGAGGTTACGACAAACGCTCTCCCTTGAACTACCGGTTTTCTCTTATTTGGGACGGCCTTTGATGCCTCCATCCCAGCTGGACTTGACTTTGGTGCTTGAAAAAATTGGGCTAGGTGTCCTTCTATTCCATAATTGTAACATACTTTGGACTGGTGCGTACAGTTTGGACTGATGTGTCCCTCGCCTCCGCATTTGTAACATATGACCGGCGGCCGTTCGCCTTCCTTAACAATAGGTGCTGCTGTTGACGTCTTTCCATCATTATTGAATCTCCTCTTCTTGAAATTTCCACTTCTATTATCTTGGCCATGATTACCACCGTAGTGGTTACCATTTCTTGCATGTTGATTCCCTCCACGTTTGTTGTCACCGCTTTGATGACTGCTACCACTGGTATTATAGACTTGATGGCTGCTTTCCCTTGGTTGGGTTGACTCATTATCATGCTCCAATAACTGAGCCCTATTTACAACATCTGAATACAAACACAGTTTATGAGAAATGAGGTATTGACGTATTTCGGGTCTCAAACCTCGTAGAAACATTCGCATCATTCTCTCCTCATTATAACCCAAATGGGATGCGAACTGGGACAACTCGACAAACTTAGCCTCGTACTATGACACGGTCATATTATTTTGCTCCAACTTGATAAACTCCACTTCCTTAACGTGACGAATACTTTTGGGAAAGTACTTGTCATTGAACAGCTCTTGGAACTTCTCCCAAGACATCTTGAAAGGGCAGTTGGGTACGCTTTTATCGATTCAGCAGAAGACTCGCTTCTCCTCTCAACATGAAGGTGGCAAAGGGAACATTTTGCTCTTCGGAGCATCCCAAGACATTAAATATCTTGGTGATCTGCTTTATCCACGTCTTCGCCTTAAAGTGGTTTTGGCTCTCCCCAAAACTTCGATGGTCCTAGCTCCTTGAATTGTTTAGCAGTGACCATCTGTGAGTTGCCAATGTGTCCACCTGCATTTTGAACAGGAGCCACTCTCACCTGATGTTGCATGAAGCCTCTAAACATCCCATCGTTCATCATTTGATCGGTGTTGTTGTTTACCTGAGGATTATTTCCTTCCTGTTGCACATTATCTTGGGTATTGATTGTTGGTGACTCAATGGTTTCATGTGCTTAATTGCTTATCTCGACATTTTCAGATGCCATTTTCAAATACTGCCACAAAACAAGGGTTAATTGACATGCCACATATTATCCCTATACTCTGACCGACCAATTAAATACCAAATAAACTTAGGTAAGTCATACTAGCGAAGGAATTCCCTGTCTCTCCACTCCTAGTTCTTGTCTCACATCTCAGCCAGGGATCATATCCCTAAACTTTGATACCAACTGTGACGCCCCCAAAATAGGTATACATCACCCATCTTGGGTCGCCAAATACATGGTACATAATACAAATACAAACTTAATTATACAACATGAGCTGAGAGTTTTTACATGAATATTGTCATCTAGACAATATCCAAACTCAAATAGAGTCCTCATTATATTTATTGGCACATTATTTTATAGAATAGTGAGGACTACTATAACACCATCTTGGGCCATCACTCCGTTCTCCGACTAGTTCAAGCTACGTTCTCATTTCCTCAAGAGAACAATGGAAGTAAAAGGGTGAGCTCAACTAGCCCAGTAAGAAATATTATGACTAAGATAATGCAGAATAAGTTATCATTAGCCTTCAACAATGTTAAACTGATAGAATATAATAGACAACAAGTTTAATTGCAGCGGAACAAGCAATCCAATAGAAGAGTCAAGTAGAGAATGATATCTACTATCTTCTATGATTTAAAAAGTTTATCATTAACTTTATTGCTGGGACTCAGCTTAATAAATAGATCACATCATTGAATCATCCCTGCACTACGTGTGACGCCCCCAAAATTGGTATACATCACCCATCTCGAGTCGCCAAATACATGGTACAAAAATACAAATACAACTATCGTGTAAAATACGATAAAACATAAACTGAGAGTTTTAATATGAATATTGTCATCTAGACAATATCAACACTCAAAGGAGTCCTCATTACATTTATTGTAACACTATTTAACAGAATAGTGAGTACTACTAATGCTATCATCTGAACCGTCACTCCGTTCCCCGACTAGTCCCCGCTACATTCTCATTTCTTGAAGAGAACAATGAAAGCCAAAAGGGTGAGCTCAACTATCCCAAAGAAGAAATATTATGACTAAGATAATGCGAATAAATTATCATTAGTCTTCAACAATGTTAAACTGATAAAATACAATAGACATCAAGTTTAAGCGCAACTTAACAAGTAATCCATTAAAAGAGTCAAGTAGAGAATAAAATCTACTATCTTCTATGATTTAAAAGTTTTCATCACTTTTATCATTTGGGACTCAAATTTTAATAAATAATCCACATCATCAATTCATCCCTACACTACAGGCCAATGATATTATTTAGTGTCACGACCACTTAATTATCCATGCACTACGGGCCAAAGATAATTGTGTTTTCATCAATGGTCCTGATCATGCCATAAAACAATTCATCTTTGCTCCCTGGTCAAGAGAATCCATAGCCATAATCATACCAAAAATCGTCCATCAATGCACTACGGGCCAATGAGGACTTTTTCCACATCATTTGTAACATTACGGCCAAGATTATAATTGAATAATCCTCGGTCATAATCATACCAAGTCCATCTATGCACTACAAAGCCATGATGACTTTCAACAAAATATAAACATGAGGATGATGACAATGATATAAGAATTCAATAAAACAAGTTCAAGAATTAAATTATCCAGAACTAATAACGTCCAAATTGTCAACATGATACTTCTTTGTAGAGTAAAATTCAAAAATGCTCAGAAGAATATTTCCATGAAAAGATATTGGATGAAGCGCAAATATCAAGGATATTCCACTAATTTTATGGAGTATAGAAGTCAAAACTTTAACAAACTGAGTATAATAAAGAATGGAGTAACAAAAGAAATCACCATGCATGCAAAGATTGCAGATGTAGATAAAAGTTATTCTAATGAATAATAAATAACGGAACTGTGTCAAAGCGTAATACGCACCGGTACGAGGATATTCCAATAGAATAATAAAGAATGAAATAACAATGTAAATCATCATGCATACGGTACTTGCAGATAGACAAGTTATTCCAACAGTAATAATAAATAACGGAACTAGGTCGCAAAATTAAGCACGCAAGGTGGATGTTCCAATGTAATAATAAAGAATGAAATAACAAATGAAATCACCATGCATGCGATTATCAGCCGCAGAAAAGTTATTCCAACGAGAATAATAAATAACGGAACCAGTCCTGTGTAAGCGATAGATGTAATATTCCAACAAAATAATAAAGAATGTAATTACAATGAAATCACCACGCATGCGCAGATTGTGACAGACAAAGTTATTCCAACAAAGATAATAATTAATGGAACTGTGTCAGCGTAATACATGACCGCATATGATATTCCAATGAATGATAAGGAATGGAATAATGTAGAATTTCAACATGTATGTATGTTATAACGCATAGCGTAAAAGTTATTCGAACATAATAATAAGGAATGGAATAATGTAAGAATTTCACCATGTATGCGGTAGCTCACGTATACAAGTTATTCCAACAGAATAATAAAGAATGGAATAACAAAAGTTCTCTTCATTAATACGAAAGAAATAATACCCTTACCTTATAAAGAAGAGTACTCACCAGAGGCGGTGATATACTTGAAGAAACTCAGACTACGCCAAAGCTTTCTTAAACGCTAAAGAAATACGCTCAAGATTATAGAAGAAGAATTCTCTACAGTTTTCTCTCAGAGTTTCAAAGTGAATTCGTAAGAAATAATGAAGGAATGAGCTTCTATTTATAGAAAAATGGACTGAATAGTAACCAATCCATGAACGGTCCAGATTGATTTAATTTTAAACGGACGGTCCAGATTTGTTTACAATAAAATATAATATATTCTATTTATAATCTAATAAAATGAATAACTTTATAAAAGTATTCATTTTATATAAAAAGATTTTACTATGCAAACACTATACGATATACTTATGCAAACACTATGCATAATAAAATATAATATATTCTAATTATTGTCTAATAAAACAAATAACTTTATAAAAGTATTCAATTTTATATAAAAAGATTTTACTTATTAGCCTAATAAAACGAATAACTTTATAAAAGTATTCTGCATTTTATATAAAAAGCTTTTCCGCTTTTATTACATTAATAATACTAATAAAACAAAACTCATATATATATATATATATATATATATATATATAGCAATCGACAATAATTGAATCCAATAACGTGAGATACTACGCAAAGAACTCATCAGTAGCAATAATTGAACAAAACCGAGTGACTTCTCACGTAAGCATCAATAATCAATACCGTAGTGTACTACTATGCAACCACGCCAGACATCAGACGCTTACTAATAGGGTAGTTCAACAGTTTTAATGGTAAAACTTCCACCGTTATTTTCATAAATATATTTTTGTCATTTTCTCAATCCGACAATAGTTCCGTTGTGAGGTCCACCAATGATTGTGTCGTCGTACGAATATTCCTTGTTAAAACGAATATTCCCCGACCAATCGAATATTATATAACAACTTACATACTTTACAAAATTTATAAATACTACCCACAACTATAACATTATCTCAAATTCACACCATAATATTTAAAAAATATTTCGAGAAAATTAAATCTTTATTCGTAAAATTTGGGATTTTACAATCTCCCCTCCTTATGAAATTTTGCCCTCGAAATTTACGACGCACCTTCAGACGCCTTAAGCAGATGAGGACACTTCGTCAGATTCTAACTCTTGAGGTATAACCTTTAAGTGTCGAATATAATCCTTCTTATCCAAGATTTTAACACGTATCCCCTCATACATTAAATCTTCTGCTATCTCGTACGGTTCTAAATCAATAATGTGGTTCGGGTCGTCCACATATTTATATAACATCGATACGAGAAAAAAAAACGTTATGAACACGCAACATACTTGTCGATAAAACGAGTCTATAAGCCTCAGTTTTTACTCGATCGAGGATTTAAAATGAGCCAATTAAATCGAGGGTTAAGATAACGCCTTCTTGAAACTTCTTCTTCATATTCATCAGGTTCGGGTGTGTAGCTTGAGTGACTTTAACTTTATCAATTAAAGTCGATTTAAATCGTATATTCGTTATCTTCACGTGGGTTCGTATATTTGCACTTGTAAACACATACGATCTTCTACTCAACACGTCAGCTAAAACGTTCGCTTTTCTAGGATGGTATTGAATGGTATGGTCGTAATCTTCAATAGCTCGAGCCAACGTCTTTGGCGCATGTTACGTTCATTTTAGTTGATGAAATATTTGAGGGTTTAAGAAATGGGTTTTGTACTGGGGTCAGTACAAAATTCGATTTCACACTCTAGGGGTAGGCTAAGAAGTCTTCAAGAATACGTCAGGAAATTTATTAACAATAGAAATATCTTTCAAAACTGACGTATTTTTGTTTAGATCCGTGACATGAGCTAAGAAAGCTTGACATCCGTTTTTCAATAAACGAATAGCTTTATGGCTTGAGATGACAGTGATTGATTTTAATGGTTTGGTTACTTGAATTTGCATAATAGGTTGGTTAGGAATATGAAAGCTAACAACCTTACGAAAATAATCAATTTTTGCATGATGAGTGGTTAACCAATCAATCCCTAGAATTACGTCAAATGCAAGTATTTTCAATGAAATAAGATCGACAGGTAATGTGAGGGTACCGATATGAACCAAACAAGACTTATAAACAGTGGATGTAATGAAGGTTTCTCCCAACGGAGTTTCAACAGATAAATCAAAGTCTAACTTCTTCGGAGTTAAATTCAAACATTGAACATAACTAGATGAAATGAAAGAGTGAGTAGAACTGGTATCCAACACGGTATAAACTTCGCAAGAGTTTATGATTAACTTACCGTGATAATTTTATTGTGTTCCTCATCACTTAAAAAAAAATGCTCTCTCTTAAACTACCGACTTTCGCTTCGTCGGGACATCCTTTGGCATCACCATCCCAAATTGGACTTGACTTCACCATACGAAAAAATTGAGCTAGGTGACCTTCTCTTCCGCAATTAAAACACGCTTTGGATTGTCTGCAGTATAGTTTGGATGGATGTGTCCTCCTCATCAGCATTTGAAATATATACGACCGGTGGTCGTTCTTCTTCCTTTGAAATGGGGTTTGTGTTTCTTTGTCTTTCCATCATTATTGAACCTTCTCTTCTTAAAATTTCCACTTTTATTATCTTGTCCATGATTACCACCGAAGTGGTTACCATTCATGGTATGATAATTTCCCCCACGATGGTTATCATTGTTCGATAACCGCTACACCAGTATGATTATTATCGTGTTGTTGGTCGTTGCCTTTTGGTTGTCTTTGACTCATTATCGCTTCCAATAATCGAGCCCTATTCACAACATCCGAATATAAACAAAGTTTGTGAGAAATGAGGTATTGACGTTTATTGGGTTTCAAACCTCTTAGAAACATTCGCGTCATTCGCTCCTCATTATCGACTAAATGGGATGCAAACCGGGATAATTCCGCAAACTTAGCCTCGTACTGCAATACGGTCATATTGTTTTGCTCTAGCTTGATAAATTCCACCTCCTTCATGTGACGAATACTTGCAGGAAAGTACTTGTCGTTGAACAATTCTTGAAATTTCTCCCAAGACATCTTGAGTAAGGCCAGTCGGGTTGATGCGTTTCTGATTCCACCAATGATCTGCTTCTTCACGCAACATAAAAGTGGCGAATGGAACTTTTTGCTCCTCTGAGCATTCCAAGACATCAAATATCTTGGTGATCTGCTTAATCCATGTCTCTGCCTTAAGTGGGTCTGGCTTTCCCAAAAACTCCGGTGGTCCCAACTCCTTGAACTGCTTAGCGGTGACCGACCGTGGGTTGCCATTATTTCCACCTATATTTTGAACAAGAGTCTCTCTTACCTGTTGTTGCATAAATTGCATAAAGCCTCTGAACATTCCATCGTTCATTATTTGGTCAGTGTTGTTGTTTGCCTGAGGATTATCGCCTTCCTGATGCACATTATCCCGATTATTGATATGTGGAGACTCAACAGTCTCCTGTGCTCCATTGCTATTCTCAACATTCTCGGATGTCATTTTTAAATACTGCCACAAAACAAGGGTTAATTAACATATCACATATTATCCCTATACTCTGACCGACCAATTAAATACCAAATAAACTTAGGTAGGTCATACTAGCGAAGGAATTCCCCGTCTCTCCCCTCCTAGTTCTTTTCTCACATCTCAGCCAGGGATCATATCCCTAAGCTTTGATACCAATTGTGACGCCCCCAAAATAGGTATACATCACCCATCTTGAGTCGCCAAATACATAGTACAAAAATACAAATACAACTTAATAATACAGCTGTCGTGTAAAATACGACAAAACATAAACTGAGAGTTTTAATAAGAATATTGTCATCTAGACAATATCAACACTCAAAGGAGTCCTCATTACATTTATTGTCACACTATTTAATGTAATAAAGTGAGTACTACTAATGCTATCATCTCGAACTGGTCACACCCGCTCCCCGACTAGTCCCCGCCACGTTCTCATTTCAAGAGAACAATGAAAGCAAAAGGGTGAGCTCAACTAGCCCAAAGAAGAAATATTATGACTAAGATAATGCAGAATAAATTATCATTAGTCTTCAACAATGTTAAACCGATAAAATACAATAGACATCAAGTTTAACTCAAGAATCGAACAAGCAATCCATTAGAAGAGTCAAGTAGAGAATAAAATCTACTATCTTCTATGATTTAAAAAGTTTTTCATCACTTTTATCGCTGGGACTCAGCTTAATAAATAATCCGCATCATCAATTCATCCCTGCACTACAGGCCAAGGATATTATTTAGTGTCACGACCACGAATTATCCATGCACTACGGGCCAAAGATAATTGTGTTTTCATCAATGGTCCTGATCATACCATAAAGCAATTCATCTTTGCTCCCTTGGCCAAAGAGAATCCATAGCCATAATCATACCAAAAACTGTCCATCAATGCACTACGGGCCAATGAGGACTTTTTCCACATCATTTGTAACATTACTACCAAGATTATACCGAATAATCCTCGGTCATAATCATACCAAGTCCATCTATGCACTACAGCCACGTATGACTTTCAACAAAATATAAACATGAGGATGATGACAATGATATAAGAATTCAATAAAACAAGTTCAAGAATTAAATTATCCAAGAACTAATAACGTCCAAATTGTCAACATGATACTTCTTTGTAGAGTAAAATTCAAGAATGCTCAGAAGAATATTTCCGTGAAAAGATACTGGATGAAGCGCAAATATTAAGGATATTCCACTAATTTCATGGAGTATAGAAGTCAAAATTTTAACAAACTGAGTATAATAAAGAATGGAGTAACAAAAAAAATCACCATGCATGCAAGATTACTTAGCATAGTAAAAGTTATTCCAATAGAATAATAAATAACGGAACCGTGTCAGCGTAATACTTACCAAGCTGGATATTCCAATAGAATAATAAAGAATGAAATAACAATGAAATCATCATGCATGCGGTATTGTGATGTATTAAAGGTTATTCCAATAGAATAATAAATAACGGAACCCCAGTCAAAGTAAATTCGCAGCAAGCCAGGATGTTCCAATGTAATAATAAAGAATGAAATAACAATGTAAATCACCATGCATGCGGTAGATTGCGCAGATGTATAAAGTTATTCCAAGAATAATAAATAACGGAACCAGTCCGACGTAAAACGCATGTACGTAATATTCCAGCAGAATAATAAAGAATGTAATTACAATGTAAATCACCACGCATGTGGTACTTCAGATGACCCAAAAGTTATTCCAACAAGATAATAATTAATGGAACACGGTCGGGCATAATATGCCGCAAACAGGATATTCCAACAGAATGATAAAGAATGGAATAACTGAAGAATTTCACCATGTATGCTTTACAACGCATAGACAGGTTATTCGAATATAATAATAAGGAATGGAATAACAGAAGAATTTCACCATGTATGCGGTAGCCCGCGTATACAAGTTATTCTAACAGAATAATAAAGAATGGAATAACAAAAGTTCTCTTCATGAATACGAAAGAAATAATACCCCTTACCTTATAAAGAAGAGTACTCCGACGGTAGGGCGGTGATATACTTGAAGAAACTTGCACTATGCTCAAAGCTTTCTTAAACGCTAAAGAAATACGCTCAAGATTATAGAAGAAGAATTCTCTCTACGGTTTCTCTCTAGAGTTTCAGGTGAATTCGTAAAAGAAATAATGAAGGAATGAGCTTCTATTTATAGAAGAATGGATTGAATAAGAACCAATCCATGAACGGTCCAGATTGATTTACTTTTAAGCTAAGCTATCCAGATTGGTTTACAATAAAATATAATATATTCTATTTATAATCTAATAAAATGAATAACTTTATAAAAGTATTATGTTTTATATAAAAAGATTTTACTATACAAACACTACGCAGCACTTTATGCAAAACACTATGCATAATAAAATATAATATATTCTATAAAAGTATTCATTTTATATAAAAACTTTTACATTTTATTACATTAATAATACTAATAAAACAAAACTCATATATATATATATATATATATATATATATATATATATATATATATATAACAATCGACAATAATTGATACCAAAAACGTGAGATACTATGCAACAACTACTGTAGCAATAATTGAACAAAACTGAGTGACTTCTCACATAAGCATCAACAATCAAAACCGTGTACTACTATGCAACCACGCGTATTACTGTACTTTTACTACCGGGTAGTTCAACAGTTTTAACGGTAAAACTTCCGCCATTATTTTCATAAATATATTTTTGTCATTTTCTCAATCCGACAATAATTTCGTTGTGGGGTCCACCAATGATTGTGTTGTCGTACGAATATTTCTTATTAAAACGAATATTCCCTGACAAATCGAATATTATATAACAACTTGCATACTTTACAAAATTTATAAATACTACCCACAACTATAACATTATCTCAAATTCACACCATAATATTAAAAAAATATTTTGAGAAAATTAAATCTTTATTCGTAAAATTTGGGATTTTACACTACGGCCAAGGATATTCATTAGTATCACGCCCACAAATTATTCTTGCACTACGGGCCAAGAATTATTCATGTAATCATCAATGGTCATGACTATACCGAATTATCCCTAGTCATAATCATACCAATCAACAGGAGCCATTCGATATGGGGCTTTGGAAATGGGTTTTGTACCGGGTTCAAGGTCGATACAAAATTCAATTTCACGCTCTAGGGGTAGGCCAGGAAGTTCTTCAGGGAATACGTCAAGAAATTTATTAACAATGAAAATATCATTCAAATCTGACGTATTTTTGTTTAAATCTGTGACATGGGCTAAGAAAGCTTGACATCCGTTTTTTAATAAACGAATAGCTTTATGACTTGAGATGACAGTAATTGACTTTAATGGTTTGGTTGCTTGAATTCACATAATAGGTTGGTTAGGAATATGAAAGCTAACAACCTTACGAAAACAATCAATTTTAGCATGATTAGTAGTCAACCAATCACTTCCTAAAATCACATCGAATGCAAGTATTTTTAAACAAATAAGATCGACAGGTAACGTGCGGTTACCGATTTGAACCAAACAAAACTTATAAACAGTGAATGTTATGAAGGTTTCTCCCAACGGAGTTTCAACAGATAAATCAAAGCCTAATTTCTCCGGAGTCAAATTTAAACGTTGAACGCAAGTAGGAGAAATAAAAGAATGGGTAGAACCGGTATCAAATAAGGTATAAGCTTCGCAAGAGTTTATGATTAGCGTACCTGTGATCACCTCGTTCGGATTCCTCGCTTTTTGGGAGGTTACGACAAACACTCTCCCTTGAACTACCGGTTTTCTCTTATTTGGGACGGCCTTTGATGCCTCCATCCCAGCTGGACTTGACTTTGGTGCACGACAAAATTGGGCTAGGTGACCTTCTATTCCACAATTGTAACATACTTTGGACTGGTGCGTACAGTTTGGACTGATGTGTCCCTCCCCTCCGCATTTGTAACATACGACCGGCGGTCGTTCTCCTTCCTTAACAACAGGTGCTGGTGCTGACGTCTTTCCATCATTATTGAATCTCTTCTTCTTGAAATTTCCACTTCTATTATCTTGGCCATGATTACCACCAGAGTGGTTACCATTTCTTGCATGTTGATTCCCTCCACGTTTATTGTCACCGCTTCGATGACTACTACCACTGGTATTATAGACTTGCTGGTTGCTTTCCCTTGGTTGGGTTGACTCATTATCATGCTCCAATAACTGAGCCCTATTTACAACATCTGAATACAAACACAGTTTATGAGAAATGAGGTATTGACGTATTTCGGGTCTCAAACCTCGTAGAAACATTCGCGTCATTCTCTCCTCATTATCAACCAAATGGGATACGAACCGGGACAACTCGGCAAACTTAGCCTCGTACTGTGACACGGTCATATTGTTTTGCTCCAACTTGATAAACTCCGCCTCTTTTACGTGACAAATACTTTTGGGAAAGTACTTGTCATTGAACAACTCTTGGAACTTCTCCCAAGACATCTTAAGTGCAAAGAAAAGTGACGCTTTTATCGATTCCCCAAAGAAGACTCGCTTCTCCTCTCAACATGAAGGTGGCAAAGAGAACATTTTGCTCCTCGGAGCATTCCAAGACATTAAATATCTTGGTGATCTGCTTTATCCACGTCTCCGCCTTAAGTGGTTTTGGCTCTCCCCAAAACTTCGATGGTCCCAGCTCCTTGAATTGTTTAGCGGTGACCATCTTTGAGTTGCCAGTGTGTCCACCTGCATTTTGAACAGGAGCCGCTCTCGCCTGATGTTGCATGAAGCCTCTAAATATCCCATCGTTCATCATTTGATCGGTGTTGTTGTTTACCTGAGGATTATTTCCTTCCTGTTGCACATTATCCTGGGTATTGATCGTTGCTGACTTAACGGTTTCATGTGCTTAATTGCTTATCTCGACATTTTCAGATGCCATTTTCAAATACTGCCACAAAACAAGGGTTAATTGACATGCCACATATTATCCCTATACTCTGACTGACCAATTAAATACCAAATAAACTTGGGTAGGTCATACTAGCTAAGGAATTCCCTGTCTCTCCACTCCTAGTTCTTGTCTCACATCTCAGCTAGGGATCATATCCCTAAGCTTTGATACCAACTGTGACGCCCCCAAAATAGGTATACATCACCCATCTTGGGTCGCCAAATACATGGTACATAATATAAATACAAACATAATTATACAACACGAGCTGAGAGTTTTTACACGAATATTGTCATCTAGACAATATCCAAACTCAAATAGAGTCCTCATTATATTTATTGGCACACTATTTTATAGAATTGTGAGGACTACTATAACACCATCTTGGGCCATCACTCCGTTCCCCGACTAGTTCAAGCTACATTCTCATTTCCTGAAGAGAACAATGGAAGTAAAAGGGTGAGCTCAACTAGCTCAGTAAGAAATATTATGACTAAGATAATGAAGAATAAGTTATCATTAGCCTTCAACAATGTTAAACTGATAGAATATAATAGACAATAAGTTTAACTGCAGCGGAACAAGCAATCCATTGGAAGAGTCAAGTAGAGCATGATATCTACTATCTTCTATGATTTAAAAAGTTTATTATTAACTTTATTGCTGGGACTCAGCTTAATAAATAGATCACATCATCTAATCATCCCTGCACTACGGCCTAGGATATTCATTAGTATCACGTCCATGAATTATTCTTGCACTACGGGCCAAGAATTATTCGTGTAATCATCAATGGTCATGACTATACCGAATTATCCCTGGTCATAATAATACCAATCAACAGTCCATCTATGCACGTAAGCCAAAGATGACTTTCATCATAATATAAGCATGAGGATGATGACAATGATATAAGAATTCAATTAAAAGAAAGTAAATGATAATTTTTTAAAGATTTATAATTTAATTTATCCAGAATTCAATAATGTCCAAATTTTCAACATGATACTGCTTTGTATAGTTAAATTCAAGAATAATATCCAGGTATCAAAAATAATTTGGACAGAAAAGAAATAATTTTTTTTGTGAATAGTACCCCGTGAATAGTACCCTATGAATAGTACTTCGGGAATAATACCCCGTGAATAGTACCCCGACATGAAAAGTTCCCTAAATACCCGAGTGAATAATATTTGAGTGAATAGTAATCAGGTGAATAGTAACCCGTGAATAGTCACTCGTGAATAGTACCCCGGCATGAAAAGTGCCCCGAATACCCGAGTGAATAATATTATAGTGAATAGTAACCGGGTGAATAGTAACCCGTGGATAGTAACTCGTGAATAGTACTTTGGTGAAAATATTGATATTTAATAAGAAAGTTCATATCAATATTCCAATAAAATGATACTGGATGAAGCGCAAAAGTCACAGATATTCCACTAATTTCAAGGATTATAGAAGCAATACTTACCATAGTAAGTTTAGATTTAAGAATATGAAAAGAATTAATATACGAAAACTGCAAATGGATTTTCACCTGTCATACAGTACGTAATCCGCGTAGACAAGTTATTCCGACATACTAAAAGATGAATACGAAAAATAGTATTCCTTATAAATATGAAAGAAATAATACCCCTTACCTTAGTAGAAAGCTGGATACTGCAAAAGTGAAGTAACAGAATATTCTTCTTCTTGCTCTCTATAGTTTCTCTCTCTATAGTGTCTCTTGTGAATCCCAGTGAATTGGTGAGAATGAAAGAAGAATTAAGCTTCTATTTATAGGAGAATGGACTAAATAGTAACTAATTCACGAACGGTCCAGATTAATTCACTATTAGAACGGACGGTCCATATTGATTACTATTAAAATCACAACCGACGGTCCAGATTGATTTACTTTTAAAACCACCACCGACGGTCCAAATTGATTTACTTTTAAAACCACCACCGACGGTCCAGATTGATTTACTTTTAAAACCACCACCGTAAACCACCATCAATGGTCCAGATTGATTTACTATTAAAACCACCACCAATGGTCCAGATTGATTTAACTTATTACACTTTAGTACCCCTAAAGTTTTCCAAGTTTGCATTATTCCCCCTTAACTTTTGTAAATCACTTATCTTCAATAAACATATTCTTAATACTTCAACAATTATTCATCATTAATATTATAACTCACAATATTTAACAACGAATTCGTTCCTGGAAAGAGGGGCTTCGATAAGGATTTCTCCTTATTGACGCGCAATTAGGTGACCAAACCTCTCCTTGACAGAACTTTTAGACATTGTCAATATTGCAAATAATAATATGAATAACTTTGTCGTCTCAATTATTGATTTAATAATATAACATATTATGCGAGATGATCTTGTGACAATAATTGAATCAATAATATGAGAGATTTGATGCAGCAATTACTGTAGCAATAATTGAGTATAACTGAGTGACTTCTCACGTAAGCATCAATAATCAATACTGTGTGTTACAATGCAACCACGCAGACATCGTACTTTTACCATCGGGTACTTCAATGAATTTTAACGGTAAAACCTCATTTGTTATTTTTATAAAAAGATATTTCTGTCGTTTTCTAACTACGATAATACTTCCGTTGTGGGGTCCACCAATGATTGTGTCGTCATACGAATATTCTCTGTTAAAACGAATATTCCCCGACCAATCGAATATTAACTGACACAACGACTATTTTCTATCAACTTGCTTACTTTGCAAAATTTTCCAAATATTACCCACAACTATAACATTATATCATATCCACACCATAATATTCAAGAATATATTTCGAGAAAAATTATTCTTTATTCAAAAAAAAGTTGGGGTCATACATCCTTGGTCTGCCTCCTGCCTCCCCGTCTTTGGCTGCTAACTTTGTTGCCACTACACCCATCAATTCCTCCAACCTGTCATCACCCTCCCTCTTTTCTCTCCAATAGTATCTTGACACAGGCGCTAATTATCATGTTACACTAGACTTAGCGGGTATCAATCATGTTGATGAGTACAATGGATTGGATCATCTTCAAGTTGCCAATGGTAATATTGCTCCTATAAATAATCTCTGTTCCACCGCATTCAATTCCAAAAATTAAAATTTTCAGCTTTCTCAAATTTAACATGTTCCATTTGTTTCAAAAAAATTATTATCTGTCAATAAGTTTTGTCGAGATAATAATGTCTATTTTGAATTTTACCCATCTTGCTTTCATGTTAAGGATCCCGTCTCGCAGAAAACGCTCCTCAGCAACCCAACTAATGATGGCCTCTATACTCTACAAATTCCACGCTCATTCCATACTCTTTCTGCTTCCAAGGTCACTTTGTTTGATTGACATCAACGTCTGGGTCATCCTCATGAACGTGTTCTTCGTCACATTATTTCCAAATATAGTCTAGGTGTGTCATCTAATAAAGGTTCTTCTGTCTGTATGGCATGTCATATGGGCAAGGCCTGTAGATTTCCTCTTAATAGTAGTTCCTTTTATGCACAACATGTTCTTGAATTAATAATATGTGATGTTTGGGGTCTTGCTCCCTTCACCTCTTTCCATGAAAATAAATATTATGTACTTTTTGTAGATGCTTATACAAAATTCTCTTGGATTTATTTTATTAAGTTGTGTAGTGAGGTTACCTCTAAATTTCTGCAATTTCAATCCATGGTGGAACGTCTCTTTCACTCCAAAATTAAATACTTTCAAACTGATGGTGCTAAGGATTTTTTACCACTCAAGTCTCATTTTTCTCAAAATGGCATCATTCATCGTATTTCATGTCCACATACTTCACTTCAAAATGGGCTTGTTGAGAGATGTTACCGTCATGTTGTTGAAACTGGCTTAACATTATTGGCTCAAGCCTCAGTTCCAGAAATTTTTTGGGACTATGCCTTTGAATGTGCAACTTATCTAATAAATCGCATACCATCTCCAGTTAACCACAATCTTTCTCCTTTTCAAAAAATATTTTCCAAGCCACCAAATTACAATTTTTGAAAAGTTTTGGGTGTTTATGTTTTCCTTTCTTAAGGCCATACAATAAACATAAATTTGAATATCGATCTCTCCCGTGCATTTTCTTGGGTTACAGTTCTACTCACTTAGTATACTATTGTTTTGAACCAAAATCACAAAAAATTTATCAAGCTCGCCATGTAAGATTTGAAGAGATTCAATTTCCCTTTTCTCACTCTCACACTTCGGCTTTGTCAACTAAGTCTCATCCCCCACACACACACCTCCATTCCTATCGAGTCCACTTCTTTCTCCTGGTTCAGATTTCAAATCTGCAAAATCCAAACAGTCTGATCCTTCTATTCCTACATCCAGACCCCCTAACACCCATCTTAGTCACTCTGCTTCGCACTCCAGACAGTCTGGACATCTAAAGACCCAATCTGGACTCCCTAAGAACCAATTCGGACACTCTAACACCCTATCCGGACACCATGAGACTCAATTCGGATAGTCTGGCGAACAAATGTTTCTTTTTCAGCAATATTCTCAAACTGCCTCTTCTTCTTCGTCCATCCAACCTCATCGGATTGCCCCCTTAAGTGACATTTATGCTCATACTCTCCCTCCTCCTGTTTCTCAATCCTCACATTTTGATCAATCCCAATCTGTGTCCACCCAATGAATGTCAAGCTCATAACTGCCCACACCAAACTCTTTCTCACCTCCTGTCCACTCCTCCTCCTTCACCAATACTACGCTGCAAATTCCTCCCAATGATACCTCTCATATGCCTGCCTTAGCTTCTTCATCCCATTCTTCTCCTAGTAATCCTGCTACACACTCACAGTCTTTCCACCAAATCCACCCCATGGTTCTTCGCTTTCATAAACAAGCTCACACAATCTCCGTATTCACCACAGAGCTTACCTCATTCCAAATAGCAAATCAATGTCCCCTTTGGCGTCAAGCAATACTAGATGAACTCATTGCCTTATACAAAAATCAAACCTGGACACTGGTGCCTAAATCTCTTCACATGAATATTATCGAAAATAAGTGGGTCTTTCGCATTAAGACCCACGCTGATGGCTCTCTTGCCTGATATAAAGCACGTCTTGTTGCCAAAGGCTTTCATCAGCAACTTGGGATAGACTATTTTGAAACTTTTAGTCTGATTATTAAACCGACGACCATTCATTTAATTCTATCCTTGGCAGTTACCAACTATTGGCCCATTCAACAACTTGATGTGAACAATGCTTTCTCAATGGTTTTTTAACATAGCATGTCTATATGCAGCAACCACAAGGTTTTATTGATGCCAAACATCCAGATTATGTGTGTAAACTGCAGCGGTCGCTATATGGGTTAAAACAGGCACTCAGGGCCTGGTTTTCACGTCTCTCCTCCTTTCTTCTAACTCATAATTTTCAACATTCTCAAAATGATACTTCTTTATTCATTTATAATGATTCTAACACTCATTTATTTGTCCTTGTATATGTTGATGATATTTTAATCATAGGTAATTCAAGACAATCTCTTTCTAATCTGCTTATTACTCTTGGTACTGAGTTCTCTCTCAAAGACTTAGGGTCTTTACACTATTTTTTGGGTGTCGAGGTTGTACGAAATGAGGCTGACCTTTTTCTTTCTAAAAAAAAATATAAACAAAATATTCTACTTCATGCATCTATGTCATACTGTAAACCCCAACCAACTCCTATGTCTTCATCAGATAAATTATCCACCTCTTCAGGCACCTTGTTTGACAATTCTACTTTATATCGGCAAATTGTTGGCTCACTTCAATATTTCAGCCTCACTCGGCCGGATATCTCCTTCGCTGTAAACAAAGTTTGTCAATTTATGCATAAACCCATTGTCATCCACTAGGCTGCAGTAAAACGGATTCTGCGCTACTTACAAGGCACTTTGTCTCGTGGTTTATTTTTCTTAGCTATGGCCTCTCACACTCTACATGCCTTTCTGAGATGCGGATTTGGGTCATTTGCAACATAGATGATCGAAAATCCTTCTTAGAAAATGCAATTTTCTTGGCAAACAACTTAATTTCCTGGGTTTCCCAAAAACAACGCACAGTTGCACGTTCTTCTACAGAGTCTGAGTATAAAGCCATTGTTGGCCTTGTAGTATGCAGACCTAAAATGGTTTTGTTAAACTTCGCTTTCGAGGAGTTCATGTACCCCTTCACCACTTATGCATTTTGTGGTGTGATAACCTTTGTGCCTCTTACCTTGCTTCTAATCCTGTCTTCCATGCCCGTACGAAACACATTGAGATCGATTACCACTTTGTTCATGAAATGGTTGCGAACAAACAGGTCTCTATTCAGTTTTTTCCCTCTCAAGATAATGTCGTCGACGCTCTCACCAAACCATTACCAACCAACTATTTTTTGTACAATCGGAACAAGCTCAAAGTGTCTTCCAGAATACCCTTTGGCTTGCGGGGGGATATCAACACTAGCTAATAATTAGCAATTAGATTAGATATTGTTTTTGAATTTCCACAATCATCTCCTTAGAATATTTGACTTCTTGATTCATGCCATCTTAGAATATCTGACTCCTTGATTTTAGCTTTAGTTGTTATCATATATGCACATATAAAGAGGACATCTCTGCTGTAAATATATATAAGAAAACATAATACAAGATTAGTTTGATCTCTCTCTATATTCTATCCTTGGCATTAGAGATACACTCAAGAATTACCATACTTACTAAGCCCCTCTTAGCTCAATGGTAAAACAATTACTCATAAGACTTTGTGTCCAAGAGGTCTTGAATCCATTCCTGCCTAAGGCATGAATGTTAAGATTTCAGCAGAAAAAAAGAGAGGTAAGTATAAGGCATGAATGTTAAGATTTCAGCAGAGAAAAAGAGAGGTAAGTATAAGCTTTATAGAGTTTGTAGAAAATAGTTAGTCTATATGTTGTATTGGTACGAATTGAACTGTTGTTGGGTTGTGTATTGTGAGGGAATCTTATGCCAGGTGAAATGGAGTTATAAGGAAGGAAAATTTCTGGGCTTGACCCCTCCTAAACCTCTATGAACTCTGTTCCATTTTCATTACTTTATTGCAATTTGGGATTTGATTTTCTATTTATAGTTTGTGTGTGAGGCTATTGCTTCTGTAATTTTTCAAATATTTTCTAAAAAAATTGTGAGTCGAGTTTCTACTATTGTACATGTCTAAATTCTTCTGTATGATGTGTTAGAACCATGTTGTATGAACAAATTTGAATGCAGCCTAAAAATCAAACGATAAGGCTCTGTCCTTAGGATTATATTGGTACCTAATTTACTGCAACACAATTTACAATGAATTTAACTCCCAAGATAACATAGGTATCAAAAAATAATCTGTACTTTTGTTACTGTTTGCAACAACAATAATAAAAACAAAACTATGTATGAATGAAGAATAGAGAGAAATAATGGAATTTAGTACAAGAAATCTGGCTAATTTGGACGAAATTATTTTCGACGGAATGTATTTTGCCAGAATTAAGTTATTTCTGATACAATATTCCCTCAAAAATAACATAATTCTGATGAAATTTCGTCGAAATATTCTCTCAAAAATAACTTAACACCTTAATTACGACAGAAATTTACATCAAAAATATGATTTTATATTGTAGTGAAGGACTCTTTTATAAGTAGGGTAAATGACATTGTCATCTTTTCAATGTCTTTGCCCAAAACATAAGAACCGACTTGGTACCTAATGACCATGCGAACATGCGCCTAAAACAATAATGTGACATGATCGCAGACGACCCCACCTTAGATGGTGCGGTCACCACAAGGATCTAGTCTATACCACTTCCTTATGTTTTACTAGTAATTTGACTAATCACTTAAATGCTTATAATCCCATCTGTATTGTTGGGGCGTGATTATTAGGGCCCAAATTATATGGTGGGCCAAAGTCTATATAGAAGTATTTATCTTGTGTAGGAATTTGATTTGACAGTTAAATATTTTAAAGAATCAAAGATTCTTAATTACATTTAATTTCTAACTCCTAAGAAAAGTGTCAGGAAATGATCTGACTTCCTTTGTTTAAGAAGATTCAGTTCAATCCTATTAAAGAATCATACCTAATGAGGAATAGTATTTCTATTCGGAGAAGGAGGTGTGATCACTATAAATACAAGGTTATACTTTGGTTCTTCTAATACAAGGTTATGTTAGAATTTGAGCCAAAATTAAAGTGGGTTTAATTAATTATTTAAAGTGAATCCACATATCAATGTGTTCTACTCTATGAGTAAATTAAATTAAATATTTTGAAGCTTAAATCCATGTAGTAATGAATAAGATATTAACTCCCAAAGATCACCCATGGAAATGATAAATGATAATAAATACATGTGGGAAGCCAAGTTCCACATTGGTTAAAAACTAAAAGTTTAATATGTTTATATACAAGGAAATTGCTCATGGGTTTGGGCCCCAAGGGGCACCCAACTTTTGTGGAAGGGAGAGGACCTAGCCAAGGCTTGATTCGAACTCACAAGCGCGTCGCCGCCGATCGCCAGGCCTGGCTCGGGCTCGTGGCTCGAGGGTCTGGGTCTTTGTATATAATTTTTTGGACAAAATTTAATTTATATTTTATTTTAATTCGATTATCAAAACTGTGTTGTTTTGATAAATATTATTTATTATTAATACTGTGTCATTTTGGGAAGCGATATCTGCTGAACGGACGCGTCTAAACTACGTCGTTTTGGGAAATGCTATTTGCCTGAACAAACACCCTAAAACTATGTCATTTTTGTTTAAACGGGTGCACCTTTTCTGCTAAAGACTAAAACTACGTCGTTTTTATTCTAATAAGACTAAAACTACGTCGTTTAGTAGTCCGAATGGACGCGCCCTTTCTGTTAAGCCTTAAAACTACGTACATTTTCAAGGGGTTATGTCCGTTCTGAAGGGTCACTAATCCCTCCTATAAATAGATAGGAAGGGGCCGCCATTTTATTAATTCAATTCATAAGCATTCAAGCATTCTATTCATATAGTCTTCATTATTCATAGTTTATTTAAGAGAGATTTTCAGAGCATTTTTCTTTGGTTGGTAGAATATACAAATTAGAGTGCTACTTTAGTATATGTTGTCATTGTATCCTGGGAGACAAGTGCTATCAACTCTGAGCACCATACGAAGGGCATAATTGTCTTAAGGACATAGTACAAAGTACTAGCCTTGACAAATTTATTTTTGTAGTTTGGAGATATGTGACAGCCGAGATTTTGTAATTTAATTTTAATATTTATTAGATTAAATAAATATTTTTTGATGAATTAATTATTAGATTAAGTAATTAATTGATGAAGTTGTAGTAGATTAATTTAATTATATGTGTTATATTTATTAAATTAATGTGGAGAATTTTATTATTCGAAGTATGTAAATATGTGAGCTTATTGAATTCAAAGAAATATTTAATAAGCCTAATATAATCTCAATTAATTTAATTATTAATGAGAAAATTTATAATTTGACATAATTAATAAATGAGAAAATTAATTATGTGACTATGTGAAGTAATGAGAAATTATAATATTTAAATTAAATGAAATAAGATATTTGAATTATTGTGTAATTGGGTGTGACATGATTAAACTATATTATAAAAAATTAATTAAATTAAATGGAAATAGTCTTTTAGTGGTTAGCCAAACAAAGCCCTATTGGGAGTTGGGCAGTTAACCCATGAATGGGATTAATTGACCACCACGCCAGTTACTTATGCGCATCAGGCTTATTTTTCTCTTACGTATTTTTAAAAAACTTGAGAGCTCAGAGATAACTTTGAGAATCAGTGAGATTAAAGGAGAAGAATTGATGAGGAGATTGTGAGTGTGATTGAAGAAGTATCTGAGAAAGGATCATCTCTATTAATCTACTCATCTACACTTTGGGTAATCTCTTCAACCCAGTTTTTTATTCATGTTATTTAAAAGTTTTCATGAAAATGGCTTTCAAGTTCTGTTAAAATCTCTGTAATTGGAAATTGTAGTGATTATGTGGATATATATGTGATAATATGTTAGCATAACATGTTTTTACTATATATTATAGATTTCCATATCATCAGTTTCATAAAAATATGTCGTATATTGTTGCTTCAAAATTACAGAGTATAGAAATATGGCCATATGGCCCTTATACGTAAATTAATATGTCAATCATATGTTGTCCCATAAATTTTACACTTGTATATAATTATGTATGTTAAAACGAAGAAAACAAACTTCGAATGGACAGATTTGGTGTTATAATGAACCCGTGATGTTAATTTTTATGTTTTGCGTTCAAAACTTTCAAGAACAGTAAAATTACATGGTTTGATTCTATAATTGTTTGTTTTAACTTGTTAAAATCATGCTAGAAGAGTTGGGTAGTAGTTATAAGTGTATTACAGTGTTTGGGTATGTTTAATTTCGTGTAAGAATAAGTTAATTGGGTGTTTTGGCCATGTTCTGTAATTTTTCGTGAATTGCAGTTCATGTTCTGGTGTTGTAGGCACAAGACCATGGCTGCCCTTGGCTTGACCATATAACGCCATTGTTCAATTGCAATTAGCGCTAGGCTGCTTGCAGCATGATCTTAGAGAATATTATATGGTGGCGCCACAACGCCACTCTGCAGTTTGTTCAAGAATGAGCATTTTAGTGGTTTTATTTTAAGGACTGTAATTGCAACCTAATTTAATGAACATAAAAATGTGTTAGTCATATAATGTGGTAATTAAATAGATCCTTAACATGTCAATAAAACAATTATGTGTGAATTAAATTATTGAACGCATAGTTAGCTTATTATTCGTGTAGTGTTATATTATGTGACAATAAGTGTGGTATTTTGACTAAGTATAGTCATAACTAGAATTTAGACAAAAGAATGAACTTGTAATGACTAGTTACGTTATAATTAACTGGTATTGTGAATGTAAATGGTATGTAGGATTAAATCAAGGAACGTGTATAATTAACGTGTAATCTACGCACGAGGCAAGTTTCCTAACCCTACTTGTTATCATTATATAAAATTTACCTCTTTACATCGAGCAAATTCTCATTATTATTGATCAAGTCCATTTTGTTATATTAAAGTTTATTAATCTTTCCAAAGTATGATTCTGTTATACAATACTTATTCTATTGTATATCCATTGAGATTGCTATTCAATTTAAATATTAGTTACTGTTGAACCTCGTTAGATTAGTGAACCCTTAATGATTCGATTAGTCCATAGTTGATGAACGTTCTAAATTTCAGAACCCTTATTGAATTATCCAAATCAAACTTCTTTTAGTGCGGACTCTAATGTCAACTGAGATGAACAACCCTGTATAGGGGATTACTTATGCGTTAGCGTTAAGATATTGTGCACAGTATGGTACTAAGGGTTGATCCCCCTAAGTACGAGAAGAAGAGTCCATAGTCTTACGACTATTAAAGGTTTCAAGTATAAACACTTGACAACCTAGGACATAGTTCAAGGTCTTATGACCCTCAGAAGTTCTTTTGATTCTTGTTATTCATTCTTGATTCAAAAGCCGAGTTTTCTTGTTACAGAAGTTGTTAATTCACTCGCATGTTATTATTTTATTGTTGTATTGTTATACTTGTGGGTAATTGTGCTTACTCTTGCGTAATAATAACATTTCAGTTAAGAACGAAAGATCCGACGAGCCTTCCACTAGTAAAGGCAAGGGCAAGATTAACAAGTGATGAAGACTTATTGTTATGTGATTATGTATTTATGTTCAGACTTGATGTTGTTTAAGACTTGTTATTTGTTTATGATTCTGCACAGATGTTTAAGGTTAGAGTGACCTGGGATTGTATTTTTATGCAGATGGTGTAACCCCATAAGGGGAAGATTTATTTATTTATTTCTATCTATTGCATGGCTTACATTATTATGGGTAGATAAATAGATGATGTTTGTATAGTGAACACCAAACCCCGCGGAAGTGAAGTACCCGGGTTTGGGGGTGTCACAAGATAAGTTAAATATATATAGTTTCCATTCTATTTTATCTAATAGGCTATACTTTGGTTCTCAGGTACACACAATATTATTTACAACACTATTGCATAAAACCTCTATTGTTAAACCTTATTCAGCCTGAAGTTATTCTCACACCAGAGATGTCCTCCGGTGACCCAAGCCATCAAGATTTGCATGTGATTTCGTTTCTGTGCAGGATATGACGCGCTTTTGGTGATTGAGGCGCGTGAACGAATCTTGGCGTTAACATTGGCGTTAGAAGGAGGGCTACTAGTGCTACGTAATTTTCAATCACGAAGAAGTTCCAGTTGGAGTTATAGCGACAAGTTAAAGAGTTTCTGGACACGGGAAGTCAACAACTGACCTATCTGCTCAGCTAAAGGGGTCGGTCAAAGACAGGTTAGCCCCGTCCAAAAACATCCAAGATAGACATGGGCCCCACATTCCATTGGTGAGTCAAAAGGACACTTATGGTGGTGACGTCGGGCGTTGATTGTTCTCAACGGACAAGAAGGAGACAAGACCCAATGAACGTGTTGAGGACAAACCATCCCGAACATGATCCCAAGGAGATCAAAATTTTGACCGAGATGATCGGGATGAAAGGCAGACCATCTTGGTAAAGAAGGTTCAAGAGGCCAACGTTGTGGTAAAGGCCCTACTTCTTAAACAAAAGGAATGGGATGCTTAGCTAGCTTTGTTAGATAGTGAAGATGGTGCTTTGAGCTGTAGCCGAAGGTGGAAGCGTTCGCCAGGGAATTAGTCCAGGACACATCGTCCAGACGATTCTTGGAGACTCGAAAGTAGGAACCCAAGTCGCTCTCGGGAAAGGAGCAGGCACTGAAGCCGGTCGCAGGAGAGGAACATGGCCCGAGGCCGTTCCCAAGAAAGGAACAGATACTGTAGTCGCTCATAGGAAGCCAGTTCAGAAGGCAGAGGACGATTAGAATAGAGAAGGCGAGACACCTCTCCAGAATGTCTTGATCGGGACAGACGAAAGTCATCCTCTCGAACAGATAGAGTGGAGGCCTTGGCCCAAAAGTTAGCAGATTTGGAAAAAAGGTTGACCCTTTTCTCCCCGGAGATAGATCGGGAAATGGTTGACCCAAATAAAAGGCCTCTCACATGGAGACCTATGATTGTTCGGGAGACCCATATGAGCACAACCAAGCATACGATCGACTGATGAACTACTATGACTATTTTGATGTTGCTAAATGTCAGGTGTTCATCACAACTCTCAAAAAAGATGTTCGACAGTGGATGACGTCACTGCCTCCGAACTTAATCTCTTCATGGAAAGAGATTTGTGATAAGTTCCACATTAGGTTCGACATCAACAAAAGAAGAGGAAAGTTGATCGGGTCCTTAGTGCAGATAAAGCAATATTCAACCAAGACCTTGGGTCAGTATGTAAAAAGGTTTCGAGAGGCGGTTGGTCAAGTCACAGATCTAAACGGGACTCAAGCTCTAGGGTACTTTCAGATGGGACTGGATGTAGTAAGATCAAAGAAGTTGGTAAAAGATATGATGTTTAACCATCCGAAAGACTTGGTCGAAGCATTCGACATGGAAGAAGGCTTCATAACAGTTGAGGAAACAATGAACAGTCTGAAGCCGAATATAGTGGAGAAGCCAAAAGATCGAGACATGAGCAATTATCCAAAGTCAAACAATTATAACAACAAGTCCGACAATCAGACGAAGAGCCTCAACAACGGGGGTGCGGGACGAGGCCGACCTCCCTTCCCAAACCATGGAGTTAACAAAGTCTATACTCCTCTCAATAAGGATCGAGCAACAATATTGGAGGAAATAAAGGATAAGCCCTATTTTGACCCTTGGCTAAACAACTCTCATCCAGAGAGAAGAAATAATAAGATATTATAATTATCACCAGACATCCGGACACTCTATAAAAGACTGTAGGGATTTGAAGGACCTAATTGAGAAGAATGCTTGGAGTGGGGAATTAGTTTAGTACGTCGCGGGTCGAGAAATTTCAGGAAAGGGACATAATAATATCAGTCAGGAGCGGAACCCTTAGTCATAACCGGAACAAGTGCAAATAGTTCAGCGAATGGTAGACGTAATAACAGGTGGCTCGATCGGGAAGGTGATCGCGAGAAAAAGGCGTGGGGTGTTGGATTCTATACTCACAGTGTCCGAACATCCTGCCAAGAGGGACTAACAGTACCTTGGCACGGTTATCTCTTTTCTGATGAGGATTACCCATCGGAACCTATTGAACCGCATGTTGTAGCGCTGGTAATCACTGCACAGGTTGAATCGATGGACATGAAGAAGATCATGATTGATAACGTCGGTTCATCAGTCGATATATTGTATGCCCAAACGTACCAAATGATGGAGTTAGAGGGAAGGAAGATGGATATTAGGCAGGAGCCACCTCTATACGGATTCAACAATGAACAACGACCTAGTTTGAGTAGCAGCTGTCATCGAACTATCGGTCATCTTCGGGACAACTCCTCGGTAAGTAAAAGTGATCTACAGATTTTTTGTGGTATATGTGAATTCACCGTACAACGTCATACTCGGGAGACCGAAACTGATGGCTCTACAGGCGGTGACTTCTATACCCAATTTAAAAATAAAGTTTCCCGTACTAAATGGCTTCGGTGAAGTCACTCGGGATCTTGATTTAGCAAGGAGATATAATCGATATACTTTAATCTCTTCGGGTGTAGGGGTCAGCAAGCAAAGGGATGAATCCAAGGAAGTTCGAGGTTGAAGTGCTGAATATAGGAACCTACTGGCTTCGAACAATGGATGGTATAAAAGTCAAAAACACTTGGCATTTTGGGAGGCTTAGAAAATATTATCAAGTTGTTTTCCTTTATGACAACTTGATAAAAGAAACCTTTTATTTTAGTAGAAGTAAGATTGAAAAAATTCAAAACACGGAGACCAAGCCTTGCCTGCCTGGCGCACCTCCAATCGGATTCTAGCGTTAGCGGTACAAGGCTCCAAGAAAAATCTTTGGAGCGTGTGAGGCGCAGCTACGTACACAAAATGACAATTTATTCTTTTGCCCAGAAAATCAATTTTAAACCCATATCAACACACATATTAAATCAATAACAATTAATGATTTGCATAAGGAGGCTCTGATACCACTGTAGGATTGCAGAAACATAATCAAAGCATACAATCTAATTGTAAAATGTAACGAAAGCATGAAAAATAACAATTTAAAAATTTTCTACAATCCCAATTTTTAGCCTTATGAAACATCATTAATTGAGGAAGGATAAAGATGTACCTTGAAGAGAATCAACGCTTTGATGTAGACTTCAAATTCCAATCCTTGCTCCTTCGCGATCTCTCCAAGAGGTATCCACCAAGAGGAACATATTGAATATGTGATTTTAGATTCTACATGATCTTGGGTGTCTAGCCCTAATTTTTTCTGTCCTAACCCCTTAGAGTTTTGAGAATACTTGCAAGAGATGCAAGTTGCAAAAGTTGTATTACTCTATGCCACAATAAGTCTCCTCTTATTTATAGACTAACCCTAATTCTAAAACTTTTAGAAGTTAGGGTTTCAATTTAATTTCCAATCTAATTAGGAACTAAATAAAATAATAATAATAAGACTCCTCTTATTTATTTATAATATAGTATTTCTCCAAATATTTAATTATAAATATTAGTATTTCTCCAAATATTTTTTTATTATTATTTAGTCAATTTAATAATAATAATAATAATAATAATAATAATAATAATAATAATAATAATAATAATAATAATAATAATAATAATAATAATAATAATAATAAGATGATGACTAATCTTATTAATTTATAATATTAGTATTTCTCCAAATACTTAATTATAATCTTAAGCTATTTAATTTATTTCACTAATAAATTAAATACACTTAATTTAATATTATTAAGCCAATCACTTCTAAAATCATATTTCTCCCTTTTGTGGTGTGACCCTCTAGGTTCAATATTAAGTCGGTAGTAGAATAAATAAATTAGAACAATTCTAATATTATTTATAATAAATTAAACTCCTTTGATTCAAATATAAATAAATAATATTTATTCTATATCATGAGTGACACCTTATAAATAATATATCATGACTATTCAGATAATATGAATTCAACGTTAATCACAAAGAATACAAAGAACATATTTCATGAATAGTTATTGTACAATTCAATCCTTCTACCATAAAATGTCCCGATTAAACATAAGACACGAAGTTACAATTGTGATCTTGTGTGAAGCAACTTTAAATTTCTTTAAATGCAATGTTTCAGTTGTTCTTCTGCATATCAAATTACTCGCTTTAGTAAAACTGAGAAAAAGAGTATGTAGCTTTATACTTGTTTCCATGGTTTGTGTAAATTCTAAATACAACTTAATTTTTCTGGCACTTAATCTTATTATGTTTGCATTGGTGAAGAACATGAAGAAGCAGCTGGAAATTAAAAGATTCTAGTTTCTGAAAATCTTAGGCTGCTTCACACAAGATCACAATCCTTAACAAATATAACCAAATTGAAACATATATACATACATACCTTCTCTGAATGATGAGCAACAAATGGTTTTGACCCTGCACTGTGAATAACATTATTGTCTCGATTTTTCTTGTTTACTTCTGAGCGATGCTGGGAAAAAAATCATTAAACAAATAATATAACTCTAATATTTTTTGATAACTGAATATAATATGCATATAAAATAAAGGATTAAAGTTAGAATTACCATACAATAAACTTTGGCGATGTCCAATAATCACACATCTCATTCCACTTGGTAATATCAATGTTGTTTGTGGGATTTTTCCTAACATCTTCAGTTGATGGAAATTTTTTGAAGTAATTGTAAAACTTACACCTCTCCCCTCTATTATACCGTAATCTTATATGTGTTATGGATCAAACATATACTAATTCTAAAAATGTACTTTGAAAAATTTTCGAGATTTTTTGGCAAAGCCATATAATCTGATACTTAACTAACAGTTTTCATTTTTTTCTTTTGTGGGCAAGGAAATCGTGCCTTGCTAGTTAAGGTTTCGTGTTGGCTGAGGAGGATAGAAATCCACGAAGAGTTCAAAATTGGTTAATTGATTGAAGAGGGGAGAAGAACAAATGGGCGATTACTCCAATGACACGTGGCAGAACTCCTAGAATCCAAAAAATCGTGTTAGGGTAGCAGGGATTCCAAGAGCCTTCTTGAGTGCTTCGAGTTGAGAGAATGTCCAAGCCTTTTTAGTGCTTTTAGATGGAATGTCCAAGTCTTAAGTCACCAAAAAGCCCTTTTCCTTCCTAGAATGGAAGGGATATTTATAGAGTTTCCTGGAATTAAGTAGTCACATGTTAGGCACATGTTATTAGGGAAATTCCAGAAATACCCTTTAGTCAGTAGAATAATGCCCATATTGCCCTGTCCTTCTAACCACCAATCCAATCCCTCAAACAATTCCCAAAACGACCCGCCTCCACGAGTCTTCTGCCTCAGGACACGTGGATGCTTTTCCCGGGTCTAGCACATTTATTTCTAACTTTTCTATTTTTATTCGATTAGGTTATGCAAACCCTAATTTTCTCATTTAATGAGGTCGTGGAACCCTAATTGTGCATTTAATTCAATTAGGTCATATGAACCATAATTTTTCACTTGGGACCACATTTGCCCCATGCGCGAGAGTCGCATTCCCAAATATACGATCGTGCAAGAATACTTTGAACAATTTTGCGAGACTTCACTTTACAGGTCTTGAAGATAAAGGTCCTAGAAAAGGGAAACCCTAGGGAGCCAAACCCTTAGGGTTAAACCCTAGGGAGACAAAACCTAGCAGGACTCTTCCTTGGACATATTTAGAAATCCTCTAAAAATACGGAATCCGTAGTTTGCCCAATATTTGTTTCATTATTTTTTCTAGAAATTGAAACAGGAAATATTATCAAATATCACCAAATAAAATTTAATCTAATTAAATCTTTCTTTTGGTAAACCAAATCTTTCCTTTTTACCCAAATCAAATCTTAATTTTTATTTTGGAAATAAAATAAAATCTTTCTTTATTTGATCCTGACAAGATTATTTTTATTATTATTTTTATCAAATTAAATCAAATCTTATTTTTTCTGGAAATAAATAAAATCTTATTTTATTTTTTTCGAAAAATAAATAAAATCTTTACTTATCTTTTTTTTTCTTGAGAAGTAAGGAGTCGATATTCATAATCCATGGCCACGTCTTGCATCCTAATCGCAGTAGGGAGTTTTGTTGTCACATTACTTGGGTGCACTTTTTATTTGCAATAATAAGGAACCCATCATTTGAAAATTGCTAGCTATTCTACTAATAGCCATCAAAGTTGTTGGGTATTACTAATAGTCATCAAAGTTGATATTACTTGGGTGCACTTCTTTCTGATTAGGCTAGGTGCTGCTTGCGTGCCTATGTCCAATAGTTTGATTTTAAACTTCAATTAGGGTTGTCTCATAATCACTAGGAGCCACGAACCCATGTATATTCATCACAGTTGCAGTCACATTGGTAAGCCCACCATCAGGAACATCCTTGCGATATCTGATACCCGGTAACAGCCCAGGACCACCTTGAGGATATGTAGTACACGTGAAACGCTTTGCTTGATCAACCGTTGATTTATTTCTTTGCAATACATCAACCCCACTATTTCAACATATATTTCAGCATCCTCACAATCATCAATTTCAAGACAAACTAAACTAGGTTGCTATCCTGTGAATTTATCGCCAAAGAAACTGTTATTTTCCATAAGAACACTCTTGTGAACACTCAAGTTCCCAGTAAAACCCTGCTTCCCGAGCAATACTACCTTCAAATCACTGGTACCAGGTTCTCAAAACTCAATTGACACCTTCCTTGGTAAATTTTTGATCTTGGGTCGAGGCATGTTCTCAAGGATCAATGTAGCATTAAGAACAGGTTTATTAGAACCTAGTTTCCTTTGATCATCAGGACCAAGTACTGACTTTGATGCGGTGGGTGCAACCTCTTTTTTTTTCTTTTTCGAAGGCACATGCTCAATCCCAATTTTTCATCATTAATCCAAATCATATAATCCTTTAGAGTTTTTGCAATATGACCAAGGGAATTTGATTATAATCATACTCTAATTCATAATTCGTTTTGATTGTTGAAGGTGACTTGTTTCCATGAAAAACCCTTGTTCACATCGACACTAAAGGTCAATTATAGTAATAATCTTTGGAGCAAGACAAGAAACAGAGGTTTACCAAAACTCTCATACCCATAACCGGGTTATTTGAAGTGACACATCTGAAATAAGGTCTTTCTCTTACATACATATACATAACACGAATACATAGCTCCACGCTCAAACCAATACGTTACATATATGATGAAAATATGGCTTCTTTTGTTGGTGCTCTTTTTCTTACTTCTTTTTTTTCCCAGGTAACTCTAGTCTTTCTTTTGTCTTCCGAGCCCTATTGCCTTGATCATATCTTGGTTTTTTCCCTCGGATCATAAAGAAAGATTGGTGTTTTTCGACGAACCACAAAGGAAAAGATGCTTTTTCTTTCTTTTGTTTTCCGAGCCCCATTGCCTTGTTTACATCTCGGTTTTTCCCTCGGATAATAAAGAAAGATTGGCATTTTTTCGACGAAAACCCCAAAGAAAGAAAAAAAAATGTTCTGCATGCGGCAAAATTACTCCAATTGGCCGAACCTTGGAGGACCGATGTTGGGTAAAATCTAATTACGCAACACGCAAGTATACTTGGTCAAAAAGTAATATAATTGTAAGTATAGTATCGTTCCCACAGAGAAATTTAGTGAGAATTATAACCTCACAATTATCAGTTTCTTATTAATCCTAATTTTATTAAACTATCCAAATTTATGATTAAAATTATTAATATTAAATTATTAAAAATACTATGATCACAAAACAATCACAAATATTAAAAACCAAAATTTCAAACAATTATTAGAGAATTAGGCTTACGACTTCACCCTAAGCTTCACTCTAATTTTTACACCTTTAATCCAGTTTAATTCACTATCCCAGTTTATTAATCAAGAACATGAATGTAGCACTAGCCACCTCTCAATGTACTAATACCGTATTAACTCAAATCCATAATTTAGATAGAAACAAGTTAAACACATTAATCAACTAACTCACTATATCTCTATGTGAATTATAATTAAAGAAGGTTTAAGCTTAAGCCCTTTATCTGATTACATGCGATGTCAAGCATATCTCTACCCTAACATTCATCAAGATTCTGTTCATTCACAAAATTCAATAACACATGTTATATTAACCAAGTCTAGACTCGTACTTCCTCTCTCGAATCCATACAAGTCCACAAAAAATTATTGATCAGGCAATTCATAAATTCAAGCTCAAATTAATATAGATAAACTAGATAATAGCTTATTAAACTGAAAATCAAAGTTACAAAACCATCGTTGCACTTAAAGATCCGTCATAAGCCTAAAAAGTAATTTAGTTCATCGTCAATGAAATAATAACTAAATAAATTAAAGATATCATCCTTTCAATTACAAATATAAAACTACGCGAAGAATAAATCAGAACACCCTTAACTTTAGCCTTAATCTGCAATCGATATGAACGTTCCTTCAAAATCTTCACTCCAATGCTTGATATGAAAATTTGTCCTTAATCTCTATTAATTGCCTTGTGTCTCGCTTGATCTTGTTCTTAATGTTAATATATGTTTATACCAGTAATCCCATCTCAATTCTATGCCAATTAGACTCCCAAAGCCATGCACGTACTCAAACTCAAATCCCAGCAGTGTTAGAATCAAATTAGGACAACAGGATTCGGGACCCCCCCCCCCAGCCCAGGCGGGGGTAATGGCTTGTAAAACGCCCGCCCCGGTAGGGGTATAAGGCTTAAATATACCTGCCCCGGTGGGCTATTCTTCTGCAAACTGACTTTGGTTAAACTCCAAACTTGTTCCAATATCGCTCCAAATGCCTCCTTTCTTTATCATTTGCCACACCAACCACCCTACACAAAATAACAAGAAACAAGTAAAAACAAACATAAAATCAAGGATTTAACAACGAATAAGCTTGAATTAGAAACCGATTCGTGGATATAAAATCCACTTATCAAAATCCCCCAAACTTAAACCGTGCTAGTCCTCGAGCACAAAACAAAATACTATGTTATACAATGCAATGATATGTAATGCATCTAAACTATATGTCTTTGAATCCAACAGTGTCATAGAATCAAAATTATTTCACTGGCCTCAGGGAAATCAAACAAACACTACAACTCTTAATTACCAGAACCAATCAATAATTCCTTATTAGTCCTCAAATCTTAAACCATTATCACTGGTATAGTGTGTGTGTGTGTGTGTCCAACATCCATGCTAACTGATACAGATTCAACTTTAACACATAATCAATTTCTTATAAGGAATCCTACAGAGTAAACGCAAGAATTTCAAAGACAGACTAGAACCAACTAAAATTAAACAATCACCAATATTAAGGGTCCAAATAAGGTACTTAAGCTTTTTTTCTTCTTCTTTTTTCAATCACGGGGGCTTTTTGCTCTTATTTTCCATTTTATCCCTCTCTTTTTTTTACCATGACTGTGCAATGTCTCATTCCATTAGGCTAACAGTGTTATCCCTTGGCGAGCTTTCGACCAACGACTCCCAGACCATAAAGACCTTAGGGTGCTAGGTGTAAAGATAATCCCCTAGGGCGTACTTGCTCAAGTAACAAAGGTCCCGAAACAAAACTAGCCACGATATTTATTCCTTTTTTAGATAAGCTTATATACCCTACCTGATCCCCTAAACTAAGGATCTTGCCTAATTCTTCATCTTCCCTGCCTATCCTTGCCATTTTCTCATTTACCCTAGCATTATCCTTTAGAAATTCTTTATGTATCAATTTGAACTAATCAGTCGACACATATGTTATTAACGTGCTACCCTTTTTATATCAGTTTCAAACAAGAACAAGATCCAATTCATAACAGAAACTACATCAGGGTTCTAATAATCAGTACTGTAATTGTCGACTTAATCTCAATCTCATCATCGGCCAAACAAAAATGAACTTACAACAACTGCTGGACATATGCAAAATTAACACATTATTTAACTAATTATATATATATATATACAGAACCGATCAGGTGAGGACTCCCTTACTTTGTTAAAATGCGGACCTTTTTTTTTTGTTTTTTTTAAAACAACTAAAAAAATATTTAATATTTTATGGGCGATATTTTTCATAATATAATGTTTTAGGCGTGATTTGAATACCTATACCAAAAAATGGTGAGTACGATCACGCATGCATCGTATGCAGACTGCTTTTGTTATACGTATCCAAATCACATCCAAAACATTGTATTATGAAAAATTTCGATTCCATAAAATATTAAACTTTTTTTAGTTATAAAAAAAAAAACCAAAAAAACCAAAAAAAAAAGTCCGCATTTTAACAAAGTAAGTGAAGTCCCTCCCCGATCTGACGACCTATATATATATATATATATATATATATATATATATATATATATATATATATATATGGATGGTGAACATAACATGAATGTAACAATAAATAAATAACTAAATAAAAACTATTTTTGATCCTAAGCTACTATGAAAATGTATGCTTACGTGAATGCAACATTAGATAAACCTAAACTAAACAAGAAACTACTATGCAAACCTAGCTAATGAACTTAACTATGCAAACATGAACTGCAAACATGAAAGTAAATCCCCCAAACTTAAAAATTACAATGCCCTCATTGTGTAGATATAACAATTAAAATGTGAGGACTTCCCTGTAATCGCCTAAGTCTGTGGTGGTGGTTGTTGTTCTTCTTCGTCGGAGTCACTTGGTGGAAATCGTGGCATTAGGTCAGGCTGCTGGTATGGGAATTGAGCATTTGGATTGAAGCTTTGGAGCGTCGTGTTTAATGATGCAAATGATAGGTTCATAGCCTCAAACATGTGATCCTGCCTAGCTGCTAGCCGCTAGCCACCTCATCTCTCGTCGTGCTTGCTTGTTGTGCTCATCCACTTGGCGCTGAAAGTTGAGGAACTGAGGGCTAGATATTGCCTTGGATTGTGGTACCTCCTCTGTTCCTTGACCTACCATCGGTGCATCCTCCTGAAACTCATCATCATCCGAAGTATCTTCAGTGTCAACCTCGTCCTCCAAAGCTGAGGGAAATACAAAGCCTAAACCTCTCGGATGTGATTCACCGCCTTCCCACATCAAGTACCGTGTAATCATTCTCAAATCTAGTATCTGAAGTGGCATCAGGGTAGGTTCATCATCGGACCATCGAACTCCTGCTTGCCTACACAACCCACAAATGAGTGACGTGTGTGGCAAGTCGCCCGAGAAATGTGTTCGTAAGCACCGGCGGATTGAGAAATTGATTATAGCCCCAACGTCGATGATGAAATCTTGTACAATAGCATACAAGAACAGTGCTTTCTCCTTGGTTACATCGGACGTGTGTGTGGATGGAAACATCTTGGCACATAGGAAAGGCATACCATATCTTGCCATATCTGCTAAGATCTTTGCTATGAAAAATTGTGCCCCCTTTTCGACCCTTGATCCATTTTGTGCCCGATTTAGTAATTTCCTTCAGAATGGTCTCATAATCGGGATCATTGTCACGTAAGTGGGCATAATTGCAATGTCGAGGCACCCGTAACTGATAGTATGTGTTGATGGCATCGGCACTGAAAGGTACTAATCTTCCCCGCACAAAAGCATTGAAAGGGGCCTTGTCCTCGGTGTTCGCATAAAACTCCTTGACCACACTTACAACGGCAGCCTCGGGTTCCTCCGTTAACTTGTTCCATCCTTTCTGATATATTTGTTGCATCATCTCCCCGTCGACATGGTCCGGTGCCAACCCCCGCTCCGGTGTGAGTGCTTTTGTTGCCATGTAATCGTATCGGTCGATGGCGGTGGCACTTATGAATTTGCGTCGGTCGAAGGTTCGTGATGGCGGTGTTGTTGTGGAACTCTCTCCCCGGTGCCTCTTTGATGTGGGTTTAGATGCCATTGAATTCAGAAATCCTTAACAACACAAATTCCCCCCCCCCCCTCCCAATCTTGGCTCACACAAACTGTCGAACACTTGGTGTGCACAGTGGTTTATCCCCCCAAACTTGATAATTTTGCTTCTAATATGGTGCTAGAAAGGGAGGAATTAGAGAACAAGGCACTCACTCTCAATTGCTATATAGCTTCCCTAAAATTAATTTGTAGCTTTCTGAATTGGTTGAATGTAAGTGGTGAAATTGGGTTATGGTTGAATGAATTTATAGAAATGGTGTGAGGGAGAGGTTTGTTGATTGGAGTAATGGGTTAGTGGGTAAATTAATTTATGACGTGGAAAGATGGGGTGTAAGTTGCCAAAATCGTGGGTAGGGAGTGGGTGTAATGGATGGGAGTTGTGATTGACCAAGAAGTTGTAGGAGTGGGCACAACATGTAACTGCCAAACCAGCCCTTTTAATTCGGGACCCACACACACCACGGTGGGGGTATAGGCCTATGAAGCCCAGCTTTGAATTGGAAGCATGCCCACTATTTTTGAACTTGAGAGACCCCTGCCCCGACGGGGGTGGGTTCTGTTGACTAAGGCTATTTTTGCTCATTTCTTCACTTCAACTCCCAACCATTATCATATTAAGATCCTGTAAAGACAAAACATAAATGTTAGTAGATTTTGATCATTTTAAGCATGGTGGAGAGATTATCAAGAACATGCAACTTATCTAATTAATCTATGAACTTATTCTATATTACTAATTATGCTAAATTATAATTTGACAGTTATGAATAAAAATATGAAAAATAAAAGTACGATTGGGTTGCCTCCCAATTAGCACTTGATTTTAAGTCGTTCAGCCTAACTACTACCTGTTTATGGTACGTCGGATAATGTGATTGTGATGACATCCGTATTGGATTCGCCACCCCAATAATGCTTCAATCGTTGACCGTTAACCTTGAAAGTCTCCAATGGGTTTCTACTGTAGAGTTCAACGATGCCATCTGAGAAAACTCTTTTAATGGTGAATGGACCTGACCACCTTGATTTTAACTTTCCTGGGAACAACCTCAACCTTGAGTTGAAAAGTAGTACTGATTGCCCTGGTTCAAACGTTCTGCGCATGTTTTTCTGGTCGTGCCATTTCTTGACCTTTTCTTTATATAGCTTAGAGTTCTCGTAAGCTTAAAGTTGGAATTCATCGAGCTCGTTTAATTGAAGTAGTCTCTTTTCATCCACAGCTGCTTGATCGAAGTTAAGTTTCTGAATCGCCCAGTAGGCCTTGTGTTTTAACTCGACCGGTAAGTGACAAGCTTTCCCATAGACCAATTGATATGGTGACATACCAATTGGTGTTTTGTACGCAGTTCGGTAGGCCCATAGTGCATCGTCCAACCTGAGAGACCAATCCTTTCTATTTGGGTTCACCACCTTTTCCAAGATTCTTTTCACCTCCCTGTTAGAAATTTCAGCTTGCCCACTTGTTTAGGGATGATATGCTGTCGCCACCGTATGGTTGACCCCATACTTCGCCAAGAGAGCTGTAAATGATCTGTTGCAGAAGTGACTACCTTCGTCACTTATAATAGCTCTTGGCGTGCCAAATCTTGTAAAGATATTCTTTTGCAAGAATTTGAGGACCACTTTGGCATCGTTAGTTGGGAGTGATGCAGCTTCAACCTATTTTGATACGTAGTCAACTGCAAGCAATATGTACTGACTACCGAATGATGACGAAATGACCCCATGAAATCAATGCCCCAAACATCAAAAAATTTAACTTCCAAAATTGTTTGTAGTGGCATCTCATTCCTTTTTGATATGTTGCCCACCCTTTAAAATCTATCACAACTTTTAACAAACTAGTGGTCGTCCCTGAACCATGTAGGCCAATAAAACCCAACTTGAAGCACTTTTGTCGTTGTTCTCTCACTACCGTAATGTCCCTCGTATGCAAACGAATGACATTCATGCAAAATATTGTTCACCTCGCTATAGGGCACACACCTTCTAATCATCTTGTCAGCGCAATATTTGAATAGGTATGTCTCATCCCACATGTACCACTTGACGTCATGTAGGAATTTCTTCTTCTGTTGACTAGTAAGCTCAGGGGGAAGGATGTTGCTCACTAGAAAGTTGGCAAAGTCCACGTACCATGGGAATTCTGTAGTGACTCCAAACAGCTGCTCATCCGAAAATGATTCATTAATTAAACACCTGTCATCTTCCTTTTTACCCTGATTTTCCAGCCTTGACAAATGGTCTGCAACTTGATTCTCCATACCCTTTCTATCTTTTATTTCCAAATTAAATTCATGTAGAAGGAGAATCCATCTGATAAGGCGTGGCTTAGCATCTTTTTTCAAAATTAAGTACCAAATAGCAGAGTGATCCGTGTAAACTACGACCTTTGTTCTGATAAAATAAGCCCAAAATTTATCGAAGGCATATACTACTGCAAGTAATTCTTTTTCCATAGTTGTGTAATTCATTTGAGTCTCCGTAAATGTCTTACTCGCATAGTATATGGCATGAAATACCTTCTCTCGGCGTTGACCCAAAACAGCCCCAACCGCATAGTCGCTCGCATCACACATTAACTCGAAGGGCATGTTCCAATCCGGTGCGACGATTATGGGAGCTGAAGTCAATTTCTTCTTCAATAGCTCAAATGCCAAATTACACTCCTCATCAAACTTAAAAATCAAATCCTTCTCTAAAAGACTGCACAAAGGTTTTGCAATTTTAGAGAAGTCTTTTATAAATCATCTGTAAAACCCGGCATGTCCCAAGAAACTTCGAATTCCCTTGACTGAACTTGGTTGAGGAAGTTTTTCAATCGTTTCTAGCTTCGCCTTATCAACCTCTAATTCTTTTGCTGAAACCTTGTGACCCAAAATTATGCCTTCCTCAACCATGAAGTGGCACATTTCTCTGTTAAGTACAAGATTCGTGTCTGTGCATCTTTGTAACACCATCACCAAATTCTCTAGACAAGCATTAAAATCTTCCCCATAGACAGAAAAGTCGTCCATGAAGACTTCCACGTTTTTCTCCACCATGTCTGAGAAAATGACCATCATACACCGTTGGAAAGTAGTCGGTGCATTACACAAGCCGAACGACATTCTCCTGAGTGCAAATGTGTCATATGGGCATGTGAAAGTAGTCTTCTCTTGATCTTCAGGGGCAATGACGATCTGATTATATCCCGAATATCCATCCAATAAGCAATAGTACTCGTGTCCCGCTAATCTATCTAACATTTGATCGATAAAGGGAAAATAAAAGTGATCTTTGTGGGTCGCCTTATTCAACTTCCTGTAATCCATGCAAACCCTCAAACCAGTCACTGTCCTTGTCAGAATTAGCTCATTGTCATCATTTTGTGCCACAGTCATTCCTCCCTTTTTCGGTACACATTGAACCGGACTGACCCACTTACTATCGGAAATTAGATAGATGATACTTGCGTCCAACCATTTCAGTATTTCCTTCTTCACTACTTCATTCATGATTGGGTTGAGCCGTCTCTGTTGCTCCACTGTCGGTTTTGCATCGTCTTCTATTAGATAATTGTGCATGCAAAAGGATGGGATGATTCCCTTAATATCCGTAATTGTCCATCCTATAGCCAAATTATGATTTCTAAGCACTCTCAGTAACTTTTCTTCCTGCAATTCGTTAAGTGCAGCAGCAATAATAACAGGTAAAGAATTTGAATTGCCTAAATACGCATACCTGAGGTGTTAGGTAGTGGCTTTAGCTCAAGAGAAGGTGGCTCCTCCAATGATGGTTTCATTCTGGTTGTGGATCTTTCCTCTGAGTGCAATGGTTCAAATGGTGTTTAAAATCTGCTAACTCGTGGCAAGGAGTCTAGCATCTGCAAGTAATCCACAAATTTTGGATCATCGAACTCTTCATCTCCCAATAGTGTCATTTCCAATGGATCGTTACCCAAACTTTTACCCATGTCTTCACTGATTATCTGGTCAATGATATCCATCCTGAAATACTCTTCTTCATTTGTAGGGAATTTTATGGCCTTGAAAACGTTAAACTTTACTTCTTGATCTTGGACCCTCATAGTTAGTTCACCTTTTTGTACGTCGATGAGTGTCCTACCCGTAGCCAAGAAAGGTCTCCCTAGGATAATTGGGATGTTCTTATCTTCCTCAAAATCCAGAATTATAAAATCCGCGGGGAATATAAACTTGTCAACCTTAACCAATATGTCCTCTACAATGCCTAAAGATGCGTAAATGACTATCCGCCAATTTGTAATGAGATGTTCGTAGGCTTTTGAGCTGGCAAACCCAATTCTGTATAAACTGATAAGGGCATAAGGTTCACACTCGCCCCCAAATCACATAAACACTTGTTAAATGTCATGTTCCCAATCATGCACGGAATGGTGAAACTCCCCGGATCTTTCAACTTGGGTGGCAACTTTCGCTGTAAAACCGCACTACACTCCTCTGTTAATGTCACTGTTTCGAAATCTTCTAACTTCTTTTTCCTGGACAAAATCCCTTTCATGAATTACGCATAACTTGGCATCTGCTCTAAGGCTTCTGTGAACGGGATGTTAATTTGAAGTTTCTTAAAAACTTCCAAAAATTTCGCGAACTACTTGGTCTAATTTCTGCTTTTGGACTCTCTACTCAAACGGCGGTGGAGGATACACAACTAGCTTGTCATCTAACTTTATTTTCTCAATTTGCTTTTCCTCACCCTATTTTTCTTCACCCATTTTGTTCTCATCAACTTTGGCATCCGTTCCAACTGAATTTTCTGCACTTTTCCCATCTAAATGTTTTTCACTTCTCAAGGTAACTGCCTGACACTGTTCATGATTTCCCTTCGGATTTCTTTCGGTGTCACTTGGTATAGTCCCTTGTTGTCTATTGTTCAATGCTAATGTAATTTGTCCCATCTGATTCTCTAGATTGTTAATGGCTATCTCTTACGATTTCATTGCCATTGCTTGATTTTTATAGCCGCCTCATTGTTTGTTATGTACTTTGTCAACAACTCCTCTAAATATGATTTCCTCTCTTGATGTTGAGCTGGTTGTTGATGATTCTGAAATGCTGGGGGAAATGATGGTCGTGGAGCTTGCTGATACTGATTATTACTCCACGAAAAGTTAGGATGATTCATATTCCCCTGATTGTATGCATTCTGGTACGTATTCTGTGGAATTCTGTTGTAGCTACCCATAAATTGTACTGACGCTGGATTGATTGTACATTGATCTGTAGGATGCTCACCCGCGCACAATTCATAAATAAATGCAACCTACTGAGCCTGTACCCCTGACATAGCATCCAACTTCTTAGAGAGTGCTAAAATCTGTGCTTGTATTGCCATCACTCCATCTACTTCTAACACGTCAGTTGCCTTCGCCTGTGTCATTCTTGCAGTAGGCCACTGGTAGTTGTTAGCTGCCATAGTTACTATCAACTCGTAGGCCTCCTCATAACTCTTAGCCATAAACGCTCCACCCAAAGCTGCATCAATACTGGTCCTGAGATTTTCGTTCAACCCGTTATAGAATGTGTTCATCTGCAACCATTTAAGCAATCCATGATGCGGGCACTTTCTGAGCAATTCCTTGTATCTTTCACATGCCTCATACAGTGATTCCCCATGTTGTTGTTCAAACATAGTTATCTTATTCCTCATTTTTGCAATTTTTGTTGGTGGGAAGAATTTTGCAAGAAATTTCTAAGTGAGGTCTTCCCAAGTAGTTATTGATCCCAGTGGTAGAGAGTGTAACCAACTTTTCGCCTTGTCTCGTAGAGTAAAAGGGAACAAGCAAAGTCTTATCGCGTCATCCGACACCCCATTGTACCTGAAGGTGTCACAAATTTCCAGAAAGCTAACTAAGTGTTCATTCGGATCATCATTTGCTAAACCCCCAAACTGAACTGAATTTTGAATCATCTGAATAGTCCCAGGCTTAATTTCAAATGTGTTCACAGCTATAACAGGCCTGGTGATACTTGACTACAGCTCTGTCACCTTGGGTGTAGCAAAATCTCTCAACACTTTCTGATCTTCGGCAACCATTGCTTCTTCTTTTTCAGAGTTTTTGAATTCTTCTCTTATTTCCTTGAACAACTTACTTAGCCTTTGGAAGCGTTTCTCAATGTCGTCCTCAAAAAGAAGCAAGTCTGGATTTTTGGACCGTGTTTGCATAAACCAACTTCAAAAACCTGAAATAAGATTAACAAAACAAAAAAAAATGTTTAAGTAAAACTGGACTAATTAAACTGATATCGTGAAATATTACAATCTATACTAAAATATCCCCAACAACGGCGCCAAAAACTTGTTGGGTAAAATCTAATTACGCACAACAAGCAAGTATACGTGGTCAACAAATAATATAATAGTAAGTAGAGTGTCGTTCCCACAGAGAAATTTAGTAAGAATTATAACCTCACAATTATCAGTTTCTTATTAATCCTAATTTTATTAAACTATCCAAATTAATGATTAAAATTATTAATATTAAATTATTAAAAATACTATGATCACAAAACAATCACAAATATTAAAAACCGAAATTTCAAACAATTATTGGAGAACTAGGCTTACGACTTCACCCTAAGCTTCACTCTAATTTTTACACCTTTAATCCAGTTTAATTCACTATCCAAGTTTATTAATCAAGAACACAAATGCAGCACTAGCCACCTCTCGATGTACTAATACCATATTAACTCAAATCCACAATTTAGATAGAAACAAGTTAAACACCTTAATCAACTAACTCACTATATTTCTATGTGAATTATAATTAAAGAAGGTTTAAGCTTAAGCCTTTTATCTAATTACATGCAATGTCAAGCATATCTCTACCCTAACATTCATCAAGATTCTGTTCATTCACAAAATTCAACAACACATGCTATATTAACTACGTCTAGACTCGTACTTCCTCTCTCGAATCCATACAAGTCCACAAAGAATTATTGATCAGGGAATTCATAAATTCAAGCTCAAATTAATATAGATAAACTGGATAATAGCTTAATAAACTGAAAATCAAAGTTACAAAACCATCATTTCACTTAAAGATCCGTCATAAGCCTAAAAAGTAAATTAGTTCATCGTCAATGAAATAATAACTGAATAAATTAAAGATATCATCCTTTCAATTAAAAATATAAAACTACGCGAAGAATAAATCAGAACACCCTTCACTTTAGCCTTAATCTGCAATCGATATGAGCGTTCCTTCAAAATCTTCACTCCAATGCTCAATATAAAAATCTGTCCTTAATCTCTGTTAATTACCTTGTGTCTCGCTTGATCTTGTTCTTAATGTTAATATATGTTTATACCAGTAATCCCAGCTCAATTCTATGCCAATTAGACTCCCAAAGCAAAGCACGTACTCAAACTCAAATCTAAGCAGTGTTAAAATCAAATTAGGACAACAGATTTGGGACCCCAGCCCGTGAGGGGTAATGCTTAAAAGCGCCGCCCGTGAGGCTAGAACTCTTGATTTCCAACTTGCAGACCCCACGCCCGGTGGGGTATAAAACTTAAATATACACTGCAGCGGACGGGATATGCTTCATAGTGACTTTGGTTAAACTCCAAACTTGCTCCAATATCGCTCCAAATGCCTCCTTTCTTTATCACTTGCCACACCAACCACCCTACACACAAAATAACAAGAAACAAGTAAAAACAAACATAAAATCAAGGATTTAACAACGAATAAGCTTGAATTAGAAACCGATTCGTGGATATAAAATCCACTTATCAACCGAACCTAGGGGGGCAAACCCTAGGGGGGTCGAACCCTAGGGGGCTGAACCTTGGGGGGCCGAACCTTAGGGGAAATCAACGTTTATATGGTAAAAATGAAGTTCTGGAGGAGTAGTTACTATTTTGATCATAATTTTTGCCTCATTTGGAGTTTCGGGGCCCATAATATATCAAAACGAAGGATGCTTTTGGGCTGTCCGAAGTTTTTTCAAAAATTTTTGGGAAATTTTTTCTTACATACTTGTGATTCTTAATTCTTTCTAACATTGTTTCTTCTTCTTTTTCAGGTGTTTTGAAGCTTAAATCTCAGACTTTCCTCTTTGCCATGGTGAGGACTTCGAGCTCAAACACTTTCTTTGACATCCTTACTTTGCTTTTTTAGAATTCTTAAGATGAACTTTCCTTGCTTGTAGGCCCTTTCACCTGAATGCTTTGCAGAACCAAAAACCACCTAGGAGTCCCCATTCGTCACTAATTGGGGAAGGGCTCCCTTCTTCGGTCCTTCTAACACCTTCGGGGATAGAGTTAAGGACTATGACCTTACAACTTTTCCTCCACCAGAGAAAGAAGGCTTATTTCTGTATGCCCCAGCTTTTGGAGGTTAGGATGACTTCCCCCATTCCGATTGCATTCCCCACATATGTATACAGAAGCAAGTGTACCCCTTTAGTCCCCTTCGCTTCTTGTCAGATTCATCTGGTCACATTCAAGGATGGCTGGATTGGATCGACGAGATCCTCAGAAACACTGATTAGATGGAAATACTCAAGATTTCGGGTATCTTTCATTGTGTTCAACTTTGTAGAGACCAACATATCCAACAGGACCATAACGCCCTTACCGTGTTGATCTCACGATGGTTCTTCTCTACTTGCACATACGTCACTGCCTGTGGGGAATTCACCCCTACTCTAGAGGATGTCTATGCCCTCTATCAGGAAGTTCTCTTCTTTTTTCTATTCCTTTCATTTATTCATTCTCATTTTTCTGAAATATATATTAATTTTGAATTACATCTTGTAGCCTTCCTATTGTTTCTTCAAATTCCTGCGACCCTTCTAGCATGTCCCCTAGAGATAACGACTGTGTTGCATACTTGATGGATGCCTTCAACCAATCCTCCCACTGCATCTCGCGCTTCAAGGGCGATACACTCCTTACGGACTTCGAGACCTCCAGTCGGCAGAAAAATTCTTGGTTATCTTGGGTACGCTACTTCTTCCGTGACTATAAGACCAATCAATGGGATAGCTCTATTCACGACAAATCTGTTCTTGCCCTCCGTGAAGAGACTTATCCCTTTCCTCTGGCAGCTTATCTGGCTATGTGGGTGTCTCGCTTCTTCTTCCCCGAATCTCCCGTAAACGGTCCTTCTGCCCGTATGTTTAGTTTGGCAGCTTTATTATCTCGGGGCTTGGAGATTCCCCTTGCTTCTCTCTTCCTAGGGACTTTATATCGCCGCTTAGATGAAACAACCCTTGCCTTGAAAGAATCTGTTGGGAGGTAATCACTTTCATACAAATTATTTTATTATTATTAACTGTTTTTCAAACTGCATTTCTTCTCCTTTAACCCCTTTTTTTCATTTACCCAGGTATGACGTCAATGGCTTCATTCCATGCTTCTTCCTTCAGATTTTTCTTTTCGAAAGCTTTTCGGGCTATTCCACTCTTGAGCATCTTTCTAAGAAAAAGAAGAAGTCGCCTCTTTTTCCATCACCCAACATCATTCCCCGCACAGCTCGTTGGATTGATCACCGATTTAGTCCCGACAGTATAGATTTGCAGCCTTTCCTTAAGGATTATTCATGCTTCACTGCTCGTCCCTATACCATTGTTTCAGGGGTTTACGGTCATCTACCTCAATTTTATAAGCGCAAATTTCGCACCTACTCAAGCCTCAACAAAAACAGATTGAGTGGTTCTTCGTTGTCTTGGTTCGTCTTCCTTCGGACCGCAGAGCTTCCCTATTTCATTGAGAATATTGGATTTGGCCCTATACTTTATTCTCCTCACAGGGTCATGAGGCAATTCGGATTTGACCAGGAACGCCCTTTCGTCACACCTGTCGGGGGAATTATGAGGCTGCTCTTCTCAACTTCATCCCTGCCTCTCCCTCTTTTACATGGGCATTTCCAAAGTTACCAAGTGATACTCATAGATCTCTTCCTTTTGTCATACCAGATGATTCTCGGAGCGGGCGATATACTACTGGTGAGCGTAACTACTGGCTGGTCAATCTTAAGAGATAACAAGACGATACCTTGATTTGTTCATTGCTAGTTTCTATTCCGAAACATCTCCAATGGGGCCGACTGCTATGTTCTCCTAAGACCAATGTTCGCTCAATACTTTGGCCAGCAAGTAGCCGGTTAATTGAGCGTGAGGCTTTGATGCCTAAGTCTTCTTTTCCTCAGTTAGCAGACATTCCTCCTCGAGATGATCTGAATACTTTTTCCGCACAGACTCCTACTACTTCCAGGAGTCTTCCACCACGGGCTCCGTTTCGGGTGTCTCCTCCAGCTCCTCCCTAGGGATCCTCTGATGCCGAGGAAATGATAGTTACTCGTTCTAAAATGAGAGCAGCTACTACTACTGATTCTGAGGTAACTCCTCCTGTTGATTCTGCCGTGGTTCCAGTCAGTCGTCCTCCTATTAGGCTTATCATAAATCCATTAGCAAAACGCCCTCTTGATAATGTTGATTCTAGTATGTCGGCAGCCGAGGATCCGATCAAGAAGCGTCATAAGAAATTTGGTAATTTTTTGTCGTGCTATTCTCATTTTTCTTTCATCCCTTGTATAACTACTTTCATATTTCCTTGGTTTTCAGATTACAGAGGTCGATGAATATGATGACGACGTTTCTCTTGGGTTCATGTATGGTACATTAAATGAGGCGGCCGCGGTGGCTTTCACTAGTCGCGAGCCTCCCCAACCTATCTTTGTTGATGTTGAATCTACTCCTCATGATGATTATGTTAGTCTGATGCCAAGGACACTTTATCTGATGTGAGCTCTAGTCTTATTGTGAGTGCCTATGACTTCTCCACATGATGGGCCTAAAGATGTTGATGAGACTCTTACTTCCCCGAAGGGGAATCATTCTGAAACTCTTGGTGATGTTCATCCTCCCCAAAAGGATTCTACCGAGGTGGTGATTGCTCGAGAGGTCATTATAGATGGTACTTTGGGCGGGTTGAATGACATTCCTCTTTCTGTGGCATCTCCCGACTCTTTTTCCATTAACTATATTGTGAGTATCTTTCTTTAATCACTAATATGTTTTTTTCCTTGAGTTTCCTTTCTTTTCTTCATTTTTTATAATATATTGTGCTTTGACATTTTATTTTCAGAGCGAGAAGATGAAAGATTTTCCTTTGCCTGTTAAGGCGCTCGCTTTATTTGATGCTCTCCATCCGAATGTTGCCCACTCGCCATATAGTGACCTTGGTTATCCTCCAGGTAGCCAAAGCTTCAAGGAATCATCAGCCATACAGCATCTTTCTGCTTCTCCATCTCTTGTCTCGACAAATTTCATGGTGGCGTCTAAAGTAGCTCCTGCCAAAGCTTCCTTCAATCCAAGTGGGGATCTTATTTCTTGAAGGGGTTTCCAGATACCAGCCTCTAGTTGGGAAAGTCTGGAGCGTCTCCTAACTCGGTTCCCACATATACTTGACTAACTGATTATTAACGTGGTTTCCTCCCAAAACCTTCTTCCTAGATCAGCTCGCAGGCCTTGTTCTTGAGTTGCACACTCTTTCTTTATATTCATTGCGAGTTGAGGACATGAAGCAGTTTAGCGATGATGTAGACGACCTTGCAACCGTGGGTGTTGATATGTCTCCTTTTCGTACTAGGCTGGATCTTCTCAAGTCGAGTTTTAATCTTGTTGCACTACGTTCGGAGGTTGTTGTACGAAAGTGTGAAGATGAATCCTTTTCAGTGCAGCTTTCTGAGCTTGATGAAGCCGCAAAAAAATTGAAGATTCTGTCTCTAGATTTAGAGGACCAGCTTCGGGATCTAGATGCCAAGTTTCAGGATGTAGAGTGCCAGCGACGGGACTTAGAGTTAACTACCCAACAGGTTAGGGAGCTGAAAGCTGCAAATCTTAAGATTCGAGATGCTGCCATTACTGATTTGGAAGCTTTAGCTATGCCTCCACTTCAGTTTGATATGTCTTAGCCTTTAGATCATAACTTGTAGTAGTAATTTTTTTTTCAATTTCTTATTTCAGAAACTCATTTACACATATTTCATTTATCAAAATGTGGTTTCTTTAACCTTGTTGATTGCTTTTAATTTGAATGATTCCTTAAAACTCAATATTTATCATTGAATATCAAGTTATTCAAATTAATATTCCAAGACAACAGTAGGTATTATAAGCAAACATGAATTTTGTCAAAAGCATGTATATATATTTTCCACAAACCAACACTTACATTTATACTTTTTTTAAGAAATTTTAAAAAAACATTCAAGTATAAGTGAAAGTTTGTCAATTCATTGATAATCAAATTGCTTTTAATGAAAAGCATAACGTTTCATATAATAAATTTTACTTTTGTCGAAGAAAGTATAACGTTTGCGACTTTTAGAGATAAAGTGTAACTTTCTTGCTTTTGTCGAATAAAGCATAACGTTCGCCACTTTTAAAGATAAAGTGTAACTTTCGGGATTGAATGCTTATACTAAGGTGCCTCAGTCACTTTTGAAGTTGAAAGTGTAACTTCTGAGGGCTGTTAATCAGGTGTCTCGATCACTTTTGAAGTTGAAAGTGTAACTTTTGAGGGCTGTTAGTCAGATGCCTCGATTACTTTTGAAGTTGAAAGTATAACTTTTTGATCTGAGGGCTGCTAATCAGGTACCTCGATTACTTTTGAAGTTGAAAGTATAAATCTGTGATCCGAGGGTTGATAATCAGGTGTCTCAATTACTTTTAAAGTTGAAAGTATAACTTTTTGTGATGCTCTTCTCATATATAATATTTCTTTACCCACTTCACGTTTAATGGGCCTAAGACAGCATCTGATCCCACATGAGATATCTTGCAATACCCGCTTTCGAAGATCTCTCGTACCCTATACGGGCCTTCCTATTTGGGGTAAAATTTGGTGGTTGGTGTTCCCCTCATAACTTGAGTTGCCGTTTTGAGCACCAAGTCTCCCACCAGAATCTGTTATGGTACCACCGCGGTATTGTATTGTCGTTGCAATCTTTCGTGGTACCGTTCAAGCTTTTCTTTAGCTTTGTCTCGGAAGTCAACTAAGGCCTACAGGGCGGCTGGTCAGTTCTCTTCCTGACTAAGCTTTGAAGTCTCATTTGAGCCGAATGGATTTCTATTTCGGCGGGCAAGATAGCTTCTTCACCATAAACCAAATAGTACGGGGTTTCGCCTGTAGGCTGTCTTTTTGAAGTTTGATATGCCTATAATGCTATTGGTAGTTGTTCTGCCCATGTCTTCGGATGATCATCTAGGGTTTTTGATAAGATTTTTATCAAGGTTTTGTTTGTAGCCTCTGCTTGTCCGTTGCCTTTCGGGTAGTAGGGTGATGATTTGTAGTGTTTCACCCTGTATCTTTCCATCAGATTTTTTATGTCCCTATTGATGAAGGGAGTTCCATTATTTGATAAAATGATCTTCGGGATCCCGAAACGGCAAATGATGTGCTCTTTGATAAAATTTTCCACTGCTGGTCCCGTAGCCTTCTTCAATGGTATTGTTTCCACCCACTTTGTGTACATCTTGGTGGCAGTTAAAATCCAAATGTTACCCTTGGAATTAGGGTGAACAGGACCTATAAGATCCATTCCCCATGTATGAAAGGGCCATGGTGTTGCTAAGGTTCACAAATCCACAGCGGGAACATGAATCAAGTTTCCATGTATTTGACAGATGTGGCACTTTTTAACAAATTCTAGACAATCTCCTTCCATCTTTGGCCAGTAGTAACCATGATCGATAAGTTGTTTGTACAACTTAACTCCCCCTTGGTGTTCATCGTTGTGTATTTGGTAAACCAAATCTTTGGCTTTGCTTAGTTCCAGACACTGTAAGGGCTTGTCATTGAACCCTCGTCTAAATAAGTCTCCATTTTGCAAGAAGAATCGTTGTGACTTCCTCTTTATTATAATTGCGTCCTTCTTTTTGGTTGGAAGATTCCCGCTTTGTAAGAACTCCACATAAGGGATTCGCCAATCCGTTATGTCATCAATGAAGGATCATTCCTCCTCCCCAGGGTATTCTTGGCATGAAACACATTGGCGTTGTAGGGCATCTGCTTCCTTCATCATTTCAGGTCAATAATACCCTTGGTGTTGCAGCCTACGATACAGGCCTATGTCTACCAATCCGCAGTTCTCGTCATGCACCTGATGCAAGACTCTATTTGCTTCCTACCTCCCCAAGCATCGTGTCAATACACCATCAACTTCTTTGTGATACAAGACACTTTTGATAATGTTGTACTTCTGTAGCTCCACGATTGGTATTGTTCCTTCCTTTGTTTGCAGTTGATGGGAGATGTCATGTCTCCAATCATCTATCATGTCTTTAGGGAACAAGTCTAGCACCGTGGTTGGGAGGGTTCTCTTCATTACCTTCACATCCAAGTCTTCTCCTTGGACATAGATTCGAGACGCTACTGTTGCCAGTGCATCAGGTTGTTTATTTTTTCCTCTTGGCACATATTCAATTACCACCTTCTTGAAAGCCTCCATCACCTTTTGTGCTACAGTTCGATATGGCGCCAAGATAGGTTCATTCACTCCGAAATGACCTCTTATTTGCTGCACTATGAGGTTTGAATCTCCCTTTACTTTAAGATGTTTGGCTCCCAATTCTTGAGCCGCCAACAATCCTAGTATGAACGCCTCATATTGTGTTTCATTGTTTGTGCAAGGGAAATCCAATTTGTATGACAAGGCCACTTCATTTCCTTCTTTGGTGGTCAACACCACTCCTGCTCCACCTTTACCTTCTGCAGATGATCCATCAAAAGCCAAACTCCACCATTCTGGGTCCTCATCCATCAAGTTAATTGATTCTGCTTCTCCACTCGGAAGATCCTCAGAAGGAGGTTCATATTCTCCATTTGGAAATTGAGCTAGCAGGTTTGCCAAGGCTTGACATCAGATCGCCTTCGGTGTTACACACTTGATGTCGTATTCTGAAAGAATCATCATCCATCTGACAGGTCTTCCTACTAATGTTGGCCTAGTTAATAGATATCTGATCGGATCAGTTTTTGTTGCAAGCTTTACTTCGTGTGCTAGAAAATAATGTTGCATTTTCTGCACAATGAACACCAACGCTAGGCAATGCCTCTCCACCTGTGAATACCTAGTTTTCGGTCCTCTGATTATCCGGCTAATGTAATACAAAGGTTTCTCTTCTCCATCCACCTCCTGCGTGATCAATCCACCTATAGACTTCTTGGTAGATGTGATGTACAACTGCAACGGCATTCCTCTTTGTGGCACTACCATCGTTTGCGCTGAAGCCAAAATTCTTTTTACCTTCTCAAAGGCTTGTTATTGGTCTTGCCCCCAGTCCCATTGTGCCTTTCCTTTTAGCAATTTGTCGAAAGGTTCTGTGACTTCGGCTAATGCTGACATGAATCTTCTCATGTACGAAACTTTCCCTAGAAAGCTCTTCAACTGTTTTTGCATCTTTGGTGGGGGCATCTCTATAATTGCTTTCGCCTTGCTTGGGTCCACCTCTAAACCTTTGTCGTGCACCAAGAATCCTAAGAATTTTCCAGCAGTCATTCCAAAGGCGCACTTCATCGGATTCATCCTCAACTTGTACCTTCAGCATCGCTCAAACACTTCCTCAGGTCCTCCACATGAGTTGTCGCCTTATTGGATTTCACTATTATGTCATCCACGTAGTCCTCCAGTATATCATGAATCATGTCATGAAATATGGCGTGCATTGCCCTTTGATAAGTTGCCCCCGCATTCTTCAACCCGAATGGCATTACTACATAGTAGAAATTCCCAAACGGGGTACGAAAGGTTGTCAACTCTGCATCTTTTTCGGACATCTTTATCTGATTGTAACCCACAAACCCATCCATGAATGACATCATCTCGTGATTAGCTGTTGCATCTACCAAATTGTCTATGTTAGGTAATGGGTACATATCCTTCGGGCATGCCTTGTTCAAGTCTTTGAAATCCACACATATTCGTAGCTGTCCATTTGATTTCTTTACTGGTACGATGCTGGATAGCCATATTGAATGTTGGATTGCCTTGATGAACCCTACTTCCAACAACTTCTTGATCTCTTCCTTTATTTGAGTTTCAACTTCGGGTGCATAGTTAAGAGGTGCTTGCTTCACTGGCTTCATTCCCAGGCTTATGTTTAGATTGTGCTCTACAAGATCCTTGTCAATTCCGGGCATCTCGTCGTAATTCCAAGCAAAGACATCCCTATACTCTCGCAATAATTACATAAGCTCCTCTTTCTGGTTAGCATCCAGCTCCTTGTTGACATAAGTCGGTCTTGGTGTTCCTCCACGTTACAATATCGGGTGAGGGACGAGGGGTGCGCAAGCTCCCCAAGTTTCGAACCCATGGTCGGGGACCGCCCTTGGGTGGCCCTCGTCCGAACAACGACCCCCCGGTGCGGAAAGCGCCAAGGAAATCAAACTGAACTCCACGCGTCCCCCCCGTTTGCGGGCGGCGGAAGCGTCTTTCTAAAACACAAACGACTCTCGGCAACGGATATCTTGGCTCTCGTATCAATGAAGAACGTAGCGAAATGTGATACTTGGTGTGAATTGCAGAATCCCGTGAACCATCGAGTCTTTGAACGCAAGTTGCGCCCGAAGCCATTAGGCCGAGGGCACGTCTGCCTGGGCGTCACGCATCGCGTCGCCCCCAACCCCGCACTCCCTCGTGGTAGTCGAGGCGGAGGGGCGGATAATGGCCTCCCGTGTCTTACCACGCGGTTGGCCCAAACGTGAGTCCTTGGCGATGGACGTCACGACAAGTGGTGGTTGTAAAAAGCCATCTTCTCATGTCGTGCAATGACCCATCGCCAGAAAAAGCTCTCATGACCCTGTTGCGCCGTCCTCGACGTGCGCTCCGACAACTCTTCTTCTAATTAGAATATATTATATTTTATTATGCATAGTATTTGTATAGTGCCTGCATAGTAAAAATTTTTTATATAAAACATAATACTTTTATAAAGATATTTGTTTTATTAGACAATAATTGAAATATATTATATTTTATTATGCATAGTGTTTGCATAGTGCCTGCATAGTGTTTGCATAGTAAAATTTTTTTATATAAAACAGAATACTTTTATAAAGTTATTTGTTTTATTAGACTATAAATAGAATATATTATATTTTATTTAAAAGATTTTGTTTTATTAGAATAGTAAATCAATATGAACCGTCCGCTTAAAAGTAAATCAATCTGGATCGTTCATGAATTTGTTACTATTCAGTCCATTCTCCTATAAATAGAAGCTCATTTCTTCATTATTTTTTACGAATTCACTGAAACTCTAGAGAGAGAAACTATAGAGAGAAAGAAGAAAAGTATTCTGCTACCTCACTTTTCCAATATCCAGTTTCTTCTAAGGTAAGGGGTATTATTTCTTTTGTATTCATGAAGAGAACTTCTGTTATTCCATTCTTTATTATTCTGTTAGAATAACATGTATACGCGGACTACCCTATACTTGTTGAAATTCTTCTGTTATTCCATTCTTTATTATTATGTTGAAATAACATGTATATGCAAAGTACCGCATACATGGTGAAATTCTTCTGTTATTTCATTCTTTATTATTTTGTTGGAATATCCTGTCGGTGCGTATTACGCCTGACCTGGTTTCATTAATTATTATTACATTGGAATAACACTTTATGCATGTGATCTATCGCATGCATGGTGATTTCTATTGTTATTCCATTCTTTATTATTTTGTTGGAATATCTTGTCGGTGTGAATTTACCGACACGGTCTCATTCTTTATTATTCTATCGGAATATCACATGCATGCGTTTACGCATGACACAGTTCCATTCTTTATTATTACATTGGGAATAACACATGCATGCGATCTATATCATGCGCATGGTGAATCATACATTATTCCATTCTTTATTATTCTGTTGGAATAACCTGTCTATGTGGATTACCACATACATGTTGAATGATCTTTTGTATTCATTCCTTATTAAATTGTGGAAATGATATGTATACGTGAATTACCGCATTGGCGGGCGAAAAATCCATTTGCAGTTTCATATATTCTATTATACTCAGTTGGTTAAAGTTTTGACTTCTATACTCCATGAAATTAGTGGAATATCCTTGATATTTGCACTTCATTCAGTATCTTTTCATGGAAATATTCTTCTGAGCATTCTTGAATTTTACTCTACAAAGCAGTATCATGTTGACAATTTGGACGTTATTGAATTCTGGATAAATTAATTCTTGAACTTGTTTTATTGGATTCTTATATCATTGTCATCATCCTCATGCTTATATTATGTTGAAAGTCATCTGTGGCCTATTGTGCATAGATGGACTTGGTATGATTATGACCAGGGATTATTCGGTATAATCATGACCGTAATGTTACAAATGATGTGGTAAAAGTCCTCATTGGCCCATAGTGCATTGATGGACAGTTGTTGGCATGATCATGACCATTGATGAATACACGAATATCCTTGGCCCGTAGTGCATGGATAATTTGTGGTTGTGATACTAATGAATATCCTTGGCCGTAGTGCAGGGATGATGTGGATTATTTATTGTTGAGTCTCGTGATAAAAGTGATGAAAAACCTTTTAAAACATAAAAGATAGTAGATTTTATTCTCTACTTGACTCTTTTAATGGATTGTTTGTTCCGCTGCAGTTAAACTTGATGTTTGTTATATTGTATCAGTTTAACACTATTGAAGTCTAAGGATAATTTATTCTGCAATATCTTAGTCATAATATTTCTTACTGGGCTAGTTGAGCTCACCCTTTTGCTTTCATTGTTCTCTTCAGGAAATGAGAGCGTAGCGAGGGACTAGTCGGGGGAGAAGTGCGGTCAGGAGGATAGCATTAGTAATCCTCACTATTCTATGAAATAATGTGTTAATAAATGTATTGAGGACTTATTTTGAGTTTGAATACTGTCTAGAAGACAATATTTGTATTAAAACTCACAGCTCATGTTATATATTTAAGATTGTATTTGTATTCTGTACCATATATTTGGCGACTCAGAATAGGTGATGTATACCTATTTTGGGGGCGTCACATATTGAGTACTCCATTTGAGTTTGAATACTGTCTAGAAGACAATATTCGTATTAGAGTTCTCAGTTTATGTTTTGTCGTATTTTACACGACAGTTGTTTTATTAAGTTGTATTTGAATTTTGTACCATGTATTTGGCGACTCAGAATAGGTGATGTATACCTATTTTGGGGGCGTCACATTTATAGTGCTTTTAGATGGAATGTCCAAATCTTAAGTCACCAAAAAGCCCTTTTTCCTTCCTAGAATGGAAGGGGTATTTATAGAGTTTTCTGAAATTAAGTAGTCACATGTTAGACACATGTTTTCAAGGAAATTCCAGAAATACCCTTTAGTCATTAGAATAATGCCCACATTGTCATATCCTTCTAGCCACAAATCCAATTCCTCAAACAATTTCCAAAACGAGCCGCCTCCACGAGTCTTCTGCTTCGGGACACGTGGAGGCTTCTCCCGGGTCTAGCACATTTATTTCTAACTTTTTCGTCTTCATTCGATTACGTTATACGAACCCTAATTTTACTCATTTAATGAGATCGTGAAACCCTAATTATGTATTTAATTCAATTAAATTATGTGAATCCTAATTTTGCAATTGAACCCACACCTTTTATGAAGAATCAAAGATCATCTAAAGGTCCAAAAAGTAAAAACTAGTAACATAAAAATATACTCCCTCTATTCCTAAATAAGTGACATTTTAGAAGGAAAAATTTGTTTCAATTTATCTGTCGTTTACAACTTTCTAAGAAAATAAATTATTTACTTTCTTATATCACCCTTACCTTCTCTCATTGTCTTAAGATATTTTCACCCTTAGTATTAATAGTTTTTAACTTCTCATAAAGGGGTAGTGATGAAATTTCACACAGATTTTTATTATAAAATGGTAGTATTAAATGACTTTCTTAATCCATGTGCAAAAACCTTAAACGATATTTATTTAGGAATGGAGGGAGTAGTAAATATTGGCAAATCATGTCCGTCTTCCTCAAACTGTACATAATTGAGTTAGAAGCAAATTAAAAGTTATTTTTCATTATGTATTAAAGTGTAGCTGTCAAATACTGAAATACATGCATATCATTTCTATAGTAGGACAAGAAAAATTAGTTGCATCAACACAATAAAAAATGAACTAATTTTGTGGAATAAAAGATATTGATAAATATAAATTTATTTTTGTTTAATTTTCTTTGGGTGAACGAAGGCAGTAACATCTTAAGGTGTAAACGGATATTTACATATTCGACGGATTTTTAAAATATTGTCCGTATCTGATATTCAATATCCGAATACAAATAATATCCATTTGCGTTTATTTTATCCAAATAAATAAATTATTCGTATATCCGAGTATCTTAATTTGTTGATCAATCACCTAATATAAAATTTATTCAAATTATTTATAAAAAATAAAAAAAATAAATAAATAATTACTCATCACCAATCACGATATAAAATTTAAATCATACATATTAATTAAACATCCTAATCATAAATTAAGGGGAGGAAATTGTCACATGATCGTAAAAATCAAAATTTAAACATCCTAAAGAAAGTATCAAAGTAATATCATTAAAAAGATAGTACTAAAACTCTTGTTCTTTTTTGCAATCATACTTCATTAATTTGCATCCTAACTAATTACAGCCGCAAGAGAAACATAAATAATATTAATATAATGTTAAGCATTAATTTTTACAAGATTTCATGAAAAAGTTCATGACATCATTATTATAATAATTAATATAATATTATATCATGAACTTTTTTTTACCTCATAATCTTAATAAAATAATACTTAAATTCCATCTCTAACTAAAGAAAAAAAATCTTTCTCCTAAGAGTTTTTGAAAACTTCAAAAATTACATCTACTCCAAAATTACATATCAAAGAAAAAAAGAATATCAGTACTAAAAGAACAAAGAAGAAAGTATTGTAATGGCAATGCCAGAACCTGACAAAGTTAATTGCTTTAGTGAAGCAAAAAGAAAGATATACAATGAAATTGCAGAAATTATATCAATCTAATAACTTAGGTACTGCAAAATAGATAAATAATATACCAAAATATCAAAATACTAATCCATAGCAAGAGATAAATCAAGAGTTGGTGAGAAGGCGAGGGCATCAAAAACATGTTGAAGAACCTTCTTCCCTTTTTTCTTTTTCCTTTCCATTAGTTACAAGCTGTAGATCATAATTTGAACAGAAAATGAAGAAAAGTTAATCCCAAATACCTTTTCTTTTTACTTATTCAAAAACCAAGATATTGGAGGCATATAAACTTACAAAATAAATTTAAAATCCAACATATATGGGAAAGGTTGAGCATGCGTACTAATTGCTCTGAGAAACAATCACTAGAACATATATGGGAAAGGTTGAGCATTCAGACTAGACGAGAGATAAAAATTATTAGAAAATATATATTCAATTGTACAGACTGATAACTGATGCAGAAGAGATTTCAGGCTACACGTGTAAATACATATATGCAAAAGTAGCAAGAATGCATATGATTGTGCTCAACAAATATAAGCTTTTTGATAACAAACTTCTATTATTAGGGGTAAAAGAAGGAAGTTATCAACAATAATAATCACAAAATCTGACATTTAATCCATTTCATTGGAATAGTTATTTAACAACAATCATAAAATTTAATATAGTAGAAATGTTGATAAATTGTACAATGTTGATCCGGTTAACCAAGGTTGTTTATTTTAATCCTCAAGACCTATTTCCTTTGATTCTCCATTTTATGCCAAAATAATTCGTATAGGCATTTTAGACGATGCTATTGAAATAGCCTTTCTGGCTATATTTTCTGTTAACAGCTACCGAATATTTAGGGGATCCCTTCCCCGAACCCATACGTTTTTCTGCAGGTCTTGCTGTAACCGATTTGTCTGGAAATATACGTACCCATATTTTTCCACCACATTGTGCATTTCGTGTCATTGCTCGTCGACCTGCTTCTATTTGTCTAGATGTGATCCAGCGGGTTCAAGTGTCTGGAAGAGCATTTTACCGAAAGAAATATAATTACCTTGATAAGATATTCCCTACATTCTTCCTTTATGTTGTTTACAGAATCTGGTTCTTTTGGGGTTATAGTTGATGGATGGTTTTGAATTCCTGACTATATACATCAAACCAACAATGATTAAGAACAAAGATACTACCACGAGAAATGGCAATAAACAATAAATCAAGAACATGCAAGATCCAACTGTAAAATATCCACCAAGCTCCTCATGGCTTGATGGTAAAAAAACTACTCATAAGGCTTTGGGTGTATGAGGTCTTGGGATCCATGTAAAATTTCAGTCGAATACAGTAAAAAAAACTGTAAAATACCCAAACCATCAAGAAAAGATACTACCATGGGTAAAAAAATCAGAAAGAGGGAGACCAAAAAGCGGGGGGAGCAGCAGCTGGATTCAACATCAAAATACCCAACCTGACAACTTCTCTCCAATCTAAAAAAAAAAAAAAAAAAAAAAAAAAAAAAAAACTTTCTACAGGTCGAAGATTATATACACAAATCAAATTAAAAAACCAAGGAACATAATGTTGAGTATAATCCAACTTGAATAACCACAATCCAATCATGTTGCAAATCATAAGTTTTAACAATATAAGGAATTGAATTACCCCATGTCATAACATATAAAGCATTGTCACTTATACATACTAGCCCAAAAAAACCAATTTATGTTTCAACTCGGATATATATTTTGCTTCATATGTGTTGCAACTCGAGTCTTGAAAATATACATGTACCCCATTTTCATAACATATAAAGCTCTGACACTCGTACATACTAGCCCATAAAACCAATTTATGTTTCAACTCGGATATATATTTTGATTCATATGTAGTTATGTTGCAACGTCTTGAAAACATACATGTACCCCATTTTCATAACATATACTCCCTCCGTTCAAAAATATAATATCATTATTAACTTTTTAAAGATAATTGACCATTTCAAATCCAAAATTAAAATACATTCATTTAATTTTAGTCAATACAATGAGGATTATTGCAACTTATTTAGAACCACTACTAATTGTAAGATTGATTTATTATTTCATAACTGATAATGAATCTTATTAAGTTCGAGTTTGAAATTTCAAAAATTGACTTCTTCAAAGTCAATAATTATCTTATAATTTGGAAAAGAGAGATTATTCTTTATCATTTATAAATATAATAGCCCCACAAAATAATCACTTCATGTCTAGAAAATGCATCCTTCAAGGACTGATCATCAGTTCCAAAAGAAATACCTAAATTCATACATGGATAAGTATAACTTGGAACAGGGTCAAAATACTTTGAATCAATAACAAGAATCCAATTACATTTTCTAGGATAACAGGCACATACCTCCAACAACAAGCTTTGAGGATGACATGCAACGAATGGCATTAAACATAGATGGCATTGAAACATGCCCATTAGTCTGCCTCATGAAGCTTCCAATTCTATTGTTGAAAGCCATTTCACTGTTGATTTCAAGGAAATTGCACATAAAACAAAGGGTAAGGACTAAAATGTTGATTTGATGAAGTAATTAAAAACATTAGATAATACCCTCAAACCAACATCACAAAAAGTCAAAAAGCAAACGACTTTTAATCTAGAAAACAAGAATTCTTCATTATCTTTACAAATTTCCATGTCCCGCACTGGATACTCTAATTTTTGAGGATTCTCGAGGATTATTTCCTCTTTTATAACTTATATGTTTTGGATTATCTACTACTCCCTCCGTTCCATATTAAATGCCCTAATTTCTTTTTTAGGATGTTCCAAAATAAATGTCATATTTAAATATTAGTAACTATATTTATCATATTATTCCTCTTATACCCTCATAATCTATCTAATATACTTATTGGGAATGTGAGTTATAAAAAATATATCTAGAGAATTAAATGACATAGAAAAGAGTAATTATTAGGGTCATAGAAAAATGAAAAGGCAAATTATTGGGGTCATAGAAAAGTGAAAAAGTAATTATTGGGGTCATAGAAAAGTAAAAAATACTTCAATTAATAAGTAATCAAAAAGGATAATTTAGGTAAAAGAAAACTTTATTGATCAGCGTGCTCAAACTAATTAGTACATTTATTTTAGAACGGAGGGAGTATTATTTTTGTCATTGTTTATGACTTCATGTATTTAGAAACATAAAACTTGTTAAATGTTTATTATTTTTCTCTAGTAGTATTTATGTTGTTGATTTTTACCATATATATAATATATAATTATACACACAAATATATATATATATATATATATATATATATAATCATAAAATATGTGTCGAAACCACCGCACCCAAAACCCCATCTTCTAAGATTTGGCAAATGATTGTATTCTCAAGATTTGGCAAATGATTGTATTCTCATCTGACACACCAGTATCGGTGTTTCTTAGCTTTTTATTCAGTTCAAATTAAAAAAAAAAAAAAGTGGAGTAGCACAGTATCAAAATCCAAAAATCTGAGCTCTATACATTTCATTTCCCCAACATAAAGAATATTACAAGTATAGCTCATACCCCCAGAAACAACCAGAAAAAATTCCAGAACTTCATTTTACCCTTTTACAGTAACAGACCATTTTACCCTTTTTCAACTGAGGATATATGTGCTGCAGTTTCTACATAAAGAAAAATTAATAACACAATACGTGGCGTAAGTGAGTGCATAAAAATTTCAAACCCACAAAAAGTAACAACCTTTTCTATCAGTGGAACACATAACAGAACAAAAGCACAGCTTCGCTCAAATTCATATTTGGAACATAAACAAATAACAAATACTGTATCATATCAAATATATAAACACAAAAACATATAATATCATAAACCCACAAATATAACTCGATAAAGTCTAGTCTAATCAGGTTCATAAACCCTTAAAATTTCACACCCATAATATATAAACCACAACCACAAAGACATAAGATAAAGTACCAATCCAAACGAAAATCGATCAGAATGACTATAAACAATAGATCGGAATGATTATAAACAATAGATTAAACTCTTATCGAAACGAGAGCTGAAAAATACCTGAGATGAGGAGAATAGAGTAGGGTTTTAGGAGAGAGGAGGAACTGTGAAGGTAAGCGACTAGGGTTTAATGCCACTCTTTCTCTTTCTACAGCATAAAAGATCTCCGGCGGATTTTATAACTGACTTGGACAGGTTTTGTTCCTCTGCGGTTGCGTTTTGGGTGGAATTGTTACGCTTAATTTGTTGTACATTTGACTACTATATATTAATTTTATTTTACTTTTTTGGGAAAGAAGGGCAATTTTGACTACAGCAAATATTTATTTTTATTCTCGGGTGTAAAATACTTTACATAGTAAATCATTGTAAATTAATTATTTTAGTTTTTAAATTATTTAAGTTTTTAAAGTGAATCATGCTATATATTATGATAAATTTATGCTAATACATAAAATTAATAAAATTATAAGAATAACTTATTTATTACACATATCTCCAAAAAAAAAAAAAATTAATACTTATTTACGAATGGCAGCGATCAAATTAGTCGAGGTAAATATTTATAATATATATTAATTTTCTTTTAAAGTTAGGTTTTTAATTTAAGTTTAACATATTTAAATTCTTAGATTGATTTTTGGTAATGTTCAAGTATTTTTTTAAGAGAAAAATATATGCTTATGTAATTTTTTTTTATTTGTCATGTCATTTTATTTTATTAATTATTGACGTGGAAAATTATGTAACTTTTTTGGTAGGACTCATGTCCTCTCTCTCTAACAAACAACTGAATCCCATTTCTCGTCTTTCACATTCGCCATCTGTAAATTTTGTATTTGTTTAGACCTGACAATTTGGTTTATAACTGACAGGTCAACTTATATTAATTACTAGTAATTATTTCTGCTTAAAGGCACGATATAACGAAAAATTAAATTAAAATTCAAAAAATATTACATTATCTAAAGAATTTTTACAACCTAAAATAACATATAATCAGATATAACAATTATCATAATTCACTAAACCTCCGCAATAATTAATTTTTCTTTAAAAATAGATATCCAAAAAAATCTAAACTTGTTTGCAAAACTTAAAAATCATCAATAACAATTTTCATAATTCACCACACCACCATAATAACAATTATAATAACATAATAACAATTATTATTATTATTATTATTATTATTATTATTACTATTATAGTTATAATAATAATAATTACTATTATAATTATTATTACTATTATTATTATTAATATTATTATTATTATTGTTATTATTTTGTTATTAATATTAATATTATTATAATTACTATTATTATTTTATTATTATTATTATAATTAAATTATTATTATTATTATTATTATTATTATTATTATTGTAATAAATTATTATTATTAAAATTATTACTATTATTATTATTATTATTACTATTATAATTATTATTATTATTAGTGTTATTATTATTATTATTTTTATTACTACTACTATTATTATAATTATTAGTATTATTATTATTATTATTATTATTATAATTATTATCATTATTGTTATTTGATTTGGGCTAGAATTTTTAGGGGTGAATTTGATTTGGACGAAATTTTTTAGTGTGAGATGAAATGTGAGCATTTAGATTAAGTTGGAAGAATTGAGATTCAAAATGGGTCTGCTTTATTATATAAATATTATAATTATTTTTATTATTATAATTATTAATACTATTATAATAATATTTATTATTATTAGTACTATAATAGTACTAATTATTATAATAATTATTATTATTATTAGTACTATTAATTATTATTTGTATTATTATTATTATTATTATTATTATTATTATTATTATTATTTGTTTGTGTGTGTGAAGAAGAGAGGAGGGAGAAAGATTTTGTGTGTGAACATGAGAGAGGGTGTAGGAGTGAATTTGATTTGGGAGGAAAGAAATATGAGCCTTTAGATTAAGTTGGAAGAATTAAGTTAGAATGAATCTGAACCGTCCTTGTGCTTTGTCAAATAAAAGATTCAAAATGAGTTCTGTTTTATTATATAGATAAGCATTTGAATTAGTTAACTACTTGAAAGCATTTGGGTTAAGTTAATTACTTAAAATTATTTGAGTTGATTAAAATGTGATATGAATTTAAGACAATGCTCACTTATTGGAGTTCCCCTCAGCTATTTTTTCTTCCATGAGAGATTTCATAATACTCTGCCTTACGGCACGAGCATGCTCACCAAACATACCATGCAAAGATTCTATCTTGGCCTTAGCAATTGGAACAGTCATATGTTGATGCTGTAAAATATTTGGATAAAGATCCCAAGATGTAATATTTAGCCATCTTATCTACATTTATCTATTTTGCATGTGCTTCTTTAGAAGCACGAGGAGCATTAGCCGCAAGTTTCTCAAGGTGTTAGGATGTGATTATTTGGGTCTAGCTAATGTGTAGCCCAATTTATTTAATGGACCGGATTCGGAGTTGGCCCATATATTTATTTTTACAGTGGGAGAATCCTTATTGAAGTAAGATTGTGTTTCCTTATTTGGTGGGATAAGGAGATCTAACTTGGAAAGGTAGCGATCAATCAAAAGGTGATTCTGAAAAGGACTTCTACTCCAAATTGGATTCAGGTGGATATCACATCTATAAATACAACAATAAGCAAGGGATGGGGGGATATACAGGACACAATAACATATGACACAAATAAACACTTTGTACCCTTCATATTATTATAGTAGATTTCTCTCTCTCCGTGATTTTTTTTCCAATTGGGTTTCCATGTAAATTCTTGTGTTCATATTTTATATCTCTTTATTTATGTTTATGTTAGTGTATTTCATGAGTTTGATTTCACAACAATACAATCAACCGTTAGCGCGATTTTGGCCTGTTGTTTTGGTGATTTCGTCAGGCGTACAAAATTTGGCATTAACATTTCAAGGTAAGGATCAGTAAACATAAATTTATATTCCTGAGTTGTAAGAACAGTGTCCAAATTCCTTTTCAATCAACATAATTAGGCCGAGTCAATTGGTTTTTGTAGACACTCGAAATTTTTTGCGCTCCTATTACTAACATTGCAGGAGGGTAGATTTGTCTTTTGGAGATAACCCTGGAAGACAACTTACATCCATTTCGGATACTACCGGAAGTTCAGATCTATTCCGGATACTGCTGAAAGTTCAGTTCCAACCCGGAACACAAATCGGGAACATCATATCAAACCCCGGAACACACACCGGGAATGTCATTTCTAATTTCGGAGATAACCCCGAGATATGCAGATCAAAAGACTAAGAATAACAGGAGGACAGATTACGTCTCGATAATAACACCCGACGCTTCGGCCCGATCCGAGAGACAACATTGGGAGTAAGAACCCCATCCTTGGTGATAGCCCCAAGAGATGCCATTGCGCCCGATTTGCGATAACCCCAAAAATGCTTGTTTCAAACATATGCAATCAGCTTCAACCCCAGACATCCTGTCGAGGCACACACACCTCAGACCCTGAGTTAAACAACGGGCAGACAGGAACATCCACAGATGACAGTGAGACATACAAATAAGCAGCAGTCCAATCTCAGATGTAACCCTGAGCAACGTCTATTTTCTGCTTAAACCGGCAATAACCCCGGTGAGGAGTCACAACGTCATCTTAGCATCTCAACAAGATGATATCGCGGCATACCAATAAGTAGTCCAATCTCAGCTGTAACCCTGAGCAACGTCTACTTTCAACTCAAACCGGCGATAACCCCGGCGAGGAGTCAAACGTCATCTTGTTCCTTCGACAATGGTATGTCGTCTCAACACTTCATACATACATCCAACAATGTCCCACAAGAACCGAGGATTGACAATCCCGAGTGACTATTACGTGTCACAATACTTTGGATAGAATTTGAAGCTTAAAGACCATGGGCATAGACCCCTCTTCCTGACTTTGTACAACCTCTAATCCATGTCATTGCGTAACTCTCGACACAAGCGGTCCGAAGAAGGTCAAATATACCTCGTTCGGATGCTCGGATTGAAGTTCTGCAAGTTTGAGCGGCCATTACAGTGCATAAGTGCACGTACTACGAGACGACAGGACCCGCGAGGATCGGATGCATCACGACCAGCCGCAGGTGTACCTGTGGCCATTCGTCTATATATACAAGCCTTGGGGTCAGCCATTTGAGAGGAAGAGAGAGGGAAAAAGGCGAGGAAGCCCTGTCCATTTTACTTTGCATACACAATTTTTGAGTGTTTCCTCACTTTTAAACACTAGTTAGCTCACATATAGCTATCTTTTATCCGGCGGGAGCTGAGAGCCTTCTTATATTCTATAAAGTCTTCTTCTCATATTAGCACACACTGTTATACACGTTGAGAGTCGTGTGAGTGTGTTTGCCCACTACTTTGGCAGCCCACTGTAAGCCTTCTTATATTCTATAAAGTCTTCTTCTCATATTAGCACACACTGTTATACACGTTGAGAGTCGTGTGAGTGTGTTTGCCTGAGATTTGGCCTCGTGGTTTTCATTTCATCAGTATATATATACTTATATATGTATATATTTCATATACGGACTAACATTATCGAAGTTATGCCTCGATTGAGCCTGAACTTGATGCCGAGCGTTTAATTGCTTTTATATATATATACTTATATATATAAAGCGTAGTCGAACTTTGTTTGATGAGCCCGGATTTTATATCCTATGCGTTTAATTGTTTATATATATATATATATATATATATATATATATATAAAACGCTGTTATTATTATATCTCGATAAGCCCGGATTTATATCCAAAGTGCGTTTAATCGCTTTTATATATATATATATATACATATATATAATTGTTATCGGACATATCCGATGAGCCCGGATTCACATCCAAAGACGTTTATCGCTTATATATATATATATTTTACGTCGGGGCTTGGAGTTCACTTCGTGGCCTTTTTAAACTTTTATTTACATTCTCATCTCCGCTGAGTTTACTTATGTGGCAAATTGATCGCTTCTGACTTTATTTACATTTTGTCTCGCTTGAGTTTACTTCGTGGTGGTTGATCATGTTTATATATATATATATATATATATATTTCTGACTTTTTATATATATATAATCGCCATCGCTTTCCCTACAAATTGTAAAGTATCATGTGAGCCTAGGAATCATGTGATCACTGAGTTCAAACTTCTATGAATCTAGATTCGGTTCCCATGATGGATATTTTTCATTTTGTAAGGCGGCACGTACATTATTTTACGATTGTCTCGAATTTCCTTGGATGGTCATGTCATGCCCATGAGGAGTTTAACGCTCACAGTATATTATTTTCTCGAGAATGCTTCGCATCTCGAAAATAAAAGCAAACAATGTAGAACATTTAGTAATAAAATGGAAGTATGAAAAGGTCTCAATTCTATTGAGAACGGGTTTGAAAAACCTCTTTTACAAAACGTCATTGTTGTATCGTGGTTAAAAGCTGAATTTTTCTATAAATTCAAACCCTTTGTATAAAAGCGAACTTGACGAAGCCTCAGACTACTTTCAAATAATCGCACATTGATCACACACACAAACACACACATTTATATAACAATTTCTTTGAAAAGTGGCGGTCACCGTGGTAACACGGATGTCGGGGGGTGCCTAACACCTTTCCTCTGCATAATCAAGCCCCCGGACCCAAAATGAATCTCGGTTTCACATACCCGTCTAGCAGTGTCAAATCACTGGGTCAATGTGCAAACCTTTTCGATTGCGTTGGTGCAACCAATTAAATACACCAACTGACAACTCTTAAAGTCAAATCATCGACATTATACATGTCAGACCTTTTTCACTTATTTTTTTAAACAAATCTCACATTAACATGAGAACACCAAAGAACAAGTAACGAAAAGGGACACTCAAAAAATCGGCGTCGACGGTGGTGCCTCTCTTTGGGGACTCCGAAGAAGAGGGTTTAAGCCGCCATTACAATCTTTTCAGAATTATTATATGCTTGTGTGTGAATGTTGCATTTATATTTTTGATGAATGTGTACGAATGCATCTTAATTACTGCACTGCTAAATATCTATCTGTGATATTAGTGCTTCGCACATGTCATCATTTTGCATAAACGGTGAGACACGTTGTATGTGAATGTATGTTGTGTGGTCCCTCCACCAGGAGGCTATCCTGTCGGTGTTTGATTACTGGACTCGTGGGAAGAATAATTTCTCGGGGCTCAGGAAAGGCACCACTCAGATTCACTCCAGTTGAATGACCGGATTAACTTTTCGTCAAGTAGATTGCGATGATCTGGGAACCTTCATGCCAAAAAGCCGCGAGAGTAACCCTAAGATAGGTCAGCCTCTAATAAACCAAACGCAGAGGAAAGTCTCTTCATACTTTCCATTTTCAATTACTTGTAAAAGCATTTACTTGTAATTTTTATTCCATGTTCATCCATATGTAATGGAAAATATGAAGAATAATTGTGCATAACATGTTATCGATTAACAACCGGTTTTGCAGGACAAAATTCCTAAACGGACATGTTATGATAACACTTACATTACCCTAAGACTAAACTACGTAAGTCTTTTGTAGGAAAATAATTGGGCCTGTTACCCGTTCAAAGTCCAAAAAGGCCACAGGCCTACAGCCAATCATGTCTTCTTCTGACCAGTCTAATGTTGTTTCCCAAGAAGAATTTGACTGATTTAGTAAACAAATTACAGACTTGGCCATTCTACTGAAAGAATTGCACCAGTCCACTCAGGGTACGAAGATACCTACACATACAGAATCCTCTACACAAGGAGGAGTTCAAGGTCTGGAAAAAACAATTCCAGAACCTCAGTTGGATACAACCAACAAAGACCCTGAAAACACCCATCTCAAAGGAGATCCAGACACCGGTGATATCAGAAAGAAGGTCCTCCAAATGGAGGAAACCATCCGCGTTCTCAAAGGGATTGGAACACATGACAGTGTTCCATATACAGACCTTTGCATATTCCCTGGTGTTCAATATCCAGATAAATTCAAGACCCCTGATTTTGATAAATATGACGGATTAGGGGATCCTTATACACATTTAAAGGTGTTCATTGGAGAACTTGGGTCTTAAGCAGAAAATGAAAAGCTCTGAATGCAGCTGTTTCAGAAAAGTGTGACTGGAGAAGCCCGTTCATGGTATACCAAATTAGACAACTCTAAGATCCATAGTTGGGAAGAGCTAGCTCACGCCTTCCTCACTTAATACAGTTTTCAGTCTCAGATGGCTCCTGACCGGTACCAAATTACCAAGGTCAAGAAACAGTCTAATGAGTCATTCAGAGAGTATGCTCAAAGGTGGAGGCGTCTTGCTGCTCAAGTTATTCCTTTTATGACAGAATCAGAAATGGTTATGACCTTCATAGATGTACAGGAAGCTCCTTTCTATGAAAGAGTTCTAGCTGGTATTGGCAAACCATTCTCTCTGAAATGATCAAACACAATGAGATATTTGAAATGGGATTGAAGTCCCGGTAATATTCAAGACCTAGTCGCTCTTAAAGCCGTTATTGAGCACATCCAGTCCGGATCTTATGGAAACAACCCCCGGAGGGTCCATAAAAAGAAAGAGGAGGATGTTTCCTTGGTATTACAAGGACAAAAAGGCAATCAAAGCATGCCTATACCAAGGAGAAACTACTCCCCTTTTCCAGCACAATCTTCAAACCCTCCATTGCCTAATTCACACCCTTAGGGGATTCGCTCGAGAATATTCTTGCTCTTCTGACTGTTCAGAAGAAAATTACACATCTTCTTCCACCAGCCAACCCTAATGGGAAGGGTTTTAATGCTACTCGGAAGTGTGCTTATCATGCCGGGGCACCTGGACATGATACTCAAGATTGTTGGGCCTTGAAACATAAGATTCAAGATCTAATAGACAACGGTGAGATCGTGGTCACTAAACCAGATCAACCTCATGTGCAAGACAACCCTCTTCTTCAACACAAAGAAGAAGAGGTCAACATGATCAGTTGGAGCACTGTACAAGGTTCCAATTTTAATGGTGAATTATCCCAACCCATCATAGACGGTGTTGACAAATGGGATTATGCAAAGTTTCAGTTTACCATGGAACAAAAAATGAAAGCTCTTTGCAAACAAATTGAGCAATTGGCAGAACTGGTGACCCATCAGCATCAAGTCACATGCCAATTAATCAGGCAGGAGCATGCCTATCTCCCTCCATTTGTTGTGAATGATCCATCAACACCTTCAGAAAGCGAAGCTATGGATGATAAGGTTGCAAAGCGAGCAAATGCTAAAGCCAGTCGGGATTTTGCTAATCAGAGGGAATTCACCTATTTGGGCCAATCTATGGAGGAGATACTTCAAATGCTGATCAACGAAGGAAGAATTGCATTCCTTCTCCCTCCCATCAATCCCCGCTCAGGGCGGTTCAATCTTGATGAAATGTGTCAATATCATTCACATTTCCGCGGTCACAGCACAAAAGAATGTTGGGCACTCCGTCATCTCATTTAGAATCTTATTGATAGCGGTGTCCTGCAAATAACAGATGATTACACTGTGCAACTCAAGGGTGGGAATGCATATCCACTAGAATGGAAGGGATCGATGGCGCTTATATCCAAGTGGATGATGAGATTGTCAAAGTATTTCCCATATAACCAATTCAACTCAAAGGAGCTGACAATCCTTTGAAAGTGGCCGCACCAGAGCCAATTCATTTACCTTTCAGACCACAACATCCTGTTGTAAGCTTACAAAAATTTCCATGGAATTATAGAGAAGCTGAAAGATCCACGTCTCATACTACTACTACTACTACTACAGTGTCGAAGGAAAATCCATTGTACCTTCCTCAATGGGTTGTCAAACCTACTTGCAAAGCAAAGGGGAAGTTGCCCGTGGAGAAGATTGAAAAATTCCTCCGTACTATGGGCCACAATGAAGCCAAAGTGGTTTTAAGCTTGCGAGAAGCTCCATACCAGATTTCGATACTGGATTTGGTTTCTCTTCCGAGGATCATCGGAAGATCTTATTGAAGGTTTTGGAAGAAGCCTACTTGCCAAAATCAGTGGATGTAGAAAAATTTCAATATTTGGTTGATCACATTTTCAACAACAATGTGATATCCTTCACTGATGACGACATACCTCCCAAAGGGACCGGTCATTTCAAGCCTTTGCATATTGCAGTTTTGTTTTCCAGGTACATGCTAGCAGGAGTATTGATAGATGGAGGCTCATCTTTAAATATCTGTCCTTATGCCACCCTGGTAAAGATGAATATCAATCTCAAGCGGATACAAAGCAGCCATACGGTCATCAGAGCTTTTGATGGATCCCGGCGAAATTCCGTTGGAAAGATTGAATTGCCAATTGAGATTGGTCCCAATACATTCAATGTACCTTTCCACACCCTCAAGATAGAATCAGGATACAACCTGCTCTTGGGGAGACCATGGATACATATGGCTGGAGCTGTTCCCTCCACCTTACATCAACAACTCAAATACATTATCAACAACAGTCTAGTCATTGTCAACGCTGAGCCGGATTGTCCTGAATAAGGAACTCTACCAATTATCGCCTTCAATTGAGGAAGTTGAACCGCCGGCTTCCATACTCTGGAAGTGAGTAACATGCAATACCATTCTATTGGAGCCCCACTTCCCGTACCCAAGATTTCTGCCGAGGTTATGTCGGTCACTGAAGAAATGATGTTATTGGGTCATCAACCTGGACAAGGGCTTGGTAAAGATAAGCAGGGTATTAAGCACCCTATCCAAATGACTAGTCAAATCGAAATAGCCGGACTAGGCTATTCTGCCAGTTCCAGTCACAGGAATCCTCATAAGCACAAGCAGGTTCCTCAAGCTTCCGCCACACGACAATTTTCTATACCTTTACTTCATGAGTTAATGCAATCTCCAAAGAAAGGTTCCAAATTTGAGTTGTGGCTATCGCTTCCGAAACAAAGTGCCAATCAAAGCAAAAGAGGTGCTGATTCCTGATCCCGAGGCAGAAGAAAAGGAGCAGAAACGTAAACATGACCTTGCCTTGATGATGGCAAGTATTCGCGTCATTGTTCATGATGAATATACAAACAGATACACCCCAGGCGATGATTGCCCAGATGTCATGGTTATCATTCGGGAGAAGGAGGACAATGACGATCCTTCCATCACTGCAGTCTATCAAGACTTTTCCCTCGACAATTGGAGTAGCACTCCATGCATTGGTCGACGAGGGTAAAATGGGCAGAAAATCCCTCTGCCCTGTAGATAACATTAATTGCTTGCTTTTCTTTATAACACTAGCAGTTATTTTATCAAGTACATGATAACACTTTTGTATGATCAAACAGTTGCACATATTAAGTGAAAGCATCTTTTGTTTTAGGACTCTGAATTTAGATGTGTATGTCCTTGCTGATGACATGCCTTCTTTCCACAAGGACTATAACTTTGATGCAAAGTTGGACTCAGACTTGATGGATATACAAGAGGACATTGAGACACCTCAAGAGATTAAGGAATGGGTCACAGACAAACCCAAACCCAATCTTGATCAAACCACTCCTTTAAATCTCAGAACCTTAGACAACCCTAAGCTAATCCAGATTGGTTTAGACATTACCACAAATCAACGGAATGACATGGTTGCACTGTCAACCCAATTCCAGGATGTGTTTGCATGGTCTCATGAAGACATGGTGGGTTTGTTCACTGACATTGTTCTTCATCGCCTTCCCATTAAAGAAGGATTCAAGCCAGTTAGGCAAAAACTCAGGTGATTGAAACCTGAGTGGAGTTTAAAGAAGAAATTGTGAAACAATTTTAAGCTGGCATCATCATGGTGTCTACTTCATTAGCAGATTCATTTCTCAACTCACAGCAACCTGTGAGCCAATCTTCAAGTTGTTAAGGAAGAACTCCTCTATCAAATGGAACGATGAGTGTCAGAAAGCCTTCCTCACAATCAAAGAGCAACTGATTAACGCTCCTGTTTTGGTACCTACCAGAGATGATGTTCCCCTGTTTATGTACCTGTCTATAAATGACAATGCCATGGGCTGTATGCTGGGGAAAAAAGACAATAGAAGCCAAGAATGAGCTATCTATTACCTCAGCAAAAGATTCAGCATCAGTGAACGCAAGTACACTCTGATTGAGAAGACTTGTTGTGCTTTAGCATGGGCTTCCATGAGGTTACAACATTACCTCCATGGTCACACAACCCATCTCATATCCTGAATGGATCCTCTCAAGTATGTGTTCAGCGAGCCCATACTGAATTATCGACTGTCCAGATGGCAGTTGATCCTACAGCAATTTGACATCGTCTATGTGATGCAAAAGTTTGTCAAAGGTCAAGGAATTGCGGATCAACTGGCCGCCGCACCTGCAGGGAACTACAAACCCTTGGAAACGTACTTCCTCGATGAAGGGTTAATGACAATTCAACAACGAAGATCGAGACAATACATGCAGATGCGTGGATAATATATTTTGATGGAGTATTAATCTGTAAGGCTCGAGCTGGAGCGCTTTTAATATCCCGTGAGGGGGAGCAATATCCGTCACAAATTGCGATTTGTCGGCACCAACAACACAACCGAGTATGAAAGGTCGTATCATGGGGCTAAAACTTGCCCGTTCAATGGGCATCAGATGGTTAACTGTCTTTGGGGATTTCGAATTGGTAATCAAGCAATCCACAGGAATCTATCAAACCAAAGAATTACATTTACTGCCTTACCATCGGCAAGTTTTACAGATGGCTGTAGAGTTCGAAAAAATCTCCTTTCTACACATTCCTCATAATAGGAATGATTTTGCAGATGCATTAGCAACGTTGGCCTCCTTGGTTTACATACCTGACAAGAAAAACATGCCAAACATCACGTTTACTTTGTAAAGAGCCCCAGTCTATGGGAATTACGTTAGAGAAGTATCGGATGAGCTACCTCCCATCCACAACCCTTGGTATCAGCTCATCAAGGAATATCTATGAGATGGATCTAAACCCGTTGAGGCGAGCCAAACTGAGAAGAGGCGGATTCATCGACTTGCTATGAAATTCTACCTGAGCGGAGATGCAGTCTACAAAAGAGATGCAGGATTAGGTCTCCTCAGATGTCTGGACAAAGACCAAGCTCAGAGACTCATGGATGAGATCCATGGTGGAGTTTGTGGCCCTCACATGAGCGGACCCCTACTTATCAAGAAGATCCTCAGAACAGGGCATTATTGGCTTACACTCAAAGCTGACTGTGATGATCACGTCAAGAGGTGCTATCAATGTCAGATTTATGGGAATGTTATCCACGCCCCTCCAAGGGAACTCCACAATATGAGTTCGCCATGACCCTTCTCAATGTGGGGAATGGACGTGATCGGGCCCATCGAGCCCAAAGCCAGTAATGGACATCGATTCATATTCACTATGATCGACTACTTCACCAAATGGGTAGAAGCAACATCCTTCCCCGGGGTTACTAAAGAAGTTATCATTGCTTTCATCGGAAACAATGTCATCTGTTGATATGGACAACCAGAGGTCATTGTGTCAGACAATGCTAAGAACCTCAACAACAAAATGATGGAGGAATTATGCAAAAAATTCCACATCAAAGATCTCAACTCCGTCATCTACCGTCCAAAGATGAATGGTGCTGTTGAAGCGGCTAATAAAAACATCAAAAAGATCATGCAAAAAATGTTCGCCAATCACAAAGGATGGCCTGACCTCTTGCCTCTGACTTTATTAGCCTACAAAACTTCCATGCGAACTTCCACTGGGGCAACCCCCTACTCATTAGTTTATGGGATGGAAGTAGTGCTCCCCATAGAAGTGGAAATAGAATCCCTCAGAGTATTGATGGATGCTCAGTTGGATGAAGACCAATGGGTACAAGATAGGTATCACCAATTGTCTCTAATAGACGAAAGGTGATCCGTGGCTATCTTCCATGGTCAGTTATATCAGCAAAGGATCGCACGATCCTACAATAGAAAAGTCTGACTACGGCAGTTTAAACAACATGACTTGGTTTTGAAGAAGATCATTGACAACCAATATCAATCTAAGGGAAAATTCGCTCCTAACTGGGAAGGCCCATTTGTTGTCAAGGAGGTATTGACAGGCGGTGCTCTTAGATTGTAGGAAATGGATGGCGATGAATTTCCACATCTTATCAACTCGGACACCGTGAAACGATACTATGTCTGAAGTTACCATCAAACAAACATCCTGGTTTTGATCATCAAATCACCAGTCATTCCGGTTTTTTAACCTTCTTTTCACAAACTCTTCTGCCCCTCAAGGAAACATACAATTCAAACCAGCAGCCTGGTTTTACCTCACTTGGAATCAGCAGCCTGGTTCCACTTCGTTTTAAACCTTCATACAATTTTGGTTATCCTACACACAGGATTGAACCTTTCACATCTGCAGTTTATCCCAAACACGGGATTAAACTTTTCTACACTTGCAGTTTGTCCTGAAAATAGGATCAAACTTTTTCACACCTGCAGTTTGTCCCCATTATGGGATCAAACTTTCTTCTCCCTGCAATATAGCCTACACATGGGATTCACACTTCTCTTCGCCTTCAATTCGTCCTGAGGGGCGAACTACGTCGACCTTATCTCCCTGATACCCGGGGGTACGTAGGCAACCATATTCTCTATGGCCCGGTCGCAATAAAGAAAAACAACAAAACATTCGCGCCTTTCTCTACAAAACAATAAAAACAACAAAATACTTCTACACCCATCCGCCTTCCGTGATTCATTGCATTGAACCTCTTACACCTGTGTTTGAACTACGCAGACTTGATTTCCTCTTCAATAGAGAGATACGTGGCGACCATTCATGGTTAATAACCGTGAATTTTAAGTCACCATGTATGTATGTACATTTTTTTAAACTTTGTGTTATATATGGATACATACATTTATGGATTTCATTAAAATGAAAGCCATTTATGTGACCTAATTATACATTAGGTAAGGATATTAAATAACCTAAGGGTTATGGTAATACTAAAAAGTTAGTATTTTTATACGTATACTAACTTAAGTGGGTAAACTTAGTATTTCAAGTGACTAATAATTTTAAACCTAATTTTGTAAATCTAATTAGGTTATGAGATAAAATCATATGTATAAGTAATTAAACTTCATATGATTGGAGATGAAAGCCCTAAATTATCAAATTGGGTAACATTATTAAAATTGTTGGACTATGTTTTTATCTAGCCCAAATCAATTAAAAGAAAAGCCCAAGGAAAATAAAATGTAATCCAATACTTAGCCCACTTGATTGGGGGTATTCTAGACATTTGATTAATCAAAATTGGGCATTTAAAATAAAAGCTAAATGGTGGATATTATGAGGATCCTAAGTGGAATAATTAATCTAGCTTGTCCATTAGTAGACATGAATAAACATAAGGACAATGTTGTAAGGCTCCCATTGGTTGCCACTCCATTATGCACATTTAATCATGTTTAACCTAAGGTAAGTAATAATACAAAGTTTTTACCTAATGGGCAACAAAATAATTGTGGGAGAATTATTAATGAATTGGCCATTTCATTTTGTAAACACAATTCATTCTTCCAACATCTCATTTTCTCTCCATCTTCTTCATCTTCTTCTTCTACCTCTTGCTCCCAAGCTAGCCAACTTCAAAGAGAGAAAAGAAAGAGAGAATTTCAGCCATAGGAAGAAGAATTATAGGAGTTCTAGTGGTTTATGCCCCTAAGTTTATTAGTTACTTTGGAAAATCAAGGAAGGTAGCCACTAAGTCAAGGTATAAATACTTCTTCATCTTCTTCTCTTACCTTGTTTTGATAGCTTGAGTTTTGATGGGGTTATAGTACAACTACTCAAGATACACTAGTTATACATACCATCATGCATGGAACTAAGTATCTTGAGTGTTAGATCAAAGACTTAGAGGAAGAAAATGAGCATATGTTCTCCAAGGGTGAAAACTCTTGTTTTTCTTCCACTAAATCTTGTGTAACTCAAGTTCTACAACTTGGAATTATGATCCGTCAAGGGGGGGGTGCTAGATACATGAGTTATCTAGTAAACCCAAGTGGTAGATCACAAATCTAGTATGTTTTGAAACCTTTAAGATTATTTTTCAAAAAAAAAGTCCACTTTATATGCTAAAGCTTTGAAATCCAAAAATCAGCTATCGACTTGTTTTTCATGAGGCTGTTTTTTGGCTAGTTCCTTGTCTTGTAAAAATCTGGAAAAATATTACAGAGGTACCTTATGAAGTTATCTACGCCAGTAGGAAAAAGAACGGACACGCTTTCGAAAGTTATATATTGTGCGAATGACTATTTCCAGAAGGACTCCATAAATATTATCCTACGAATATCTCACTGTGTATACACTGGAAAATTCCAAAATTTTTACAGTAGCTTCATATATGTTAAGAGAGCATACCCTAAAAAATTTCAGATTTTTCTGAGTAAAACTCAATTTATGAAAAAATAGAGCAAGATCCGAGTGTTTTGGACACTTTAAAAATAGTAAATCATTTTCTAAAATTCTAGAAAAATTAGAGGATCATTGTTGGTTCATATTCTCGTTAAAATCCAGAAGTTGAGAATTTTTGGAATCAGTTTGCTATTTTTCCTCCTAAAAATGATTAGGTTGTAAATAAAAGGAAATAAATAGTTAAATGATGTCTTTAATGAGAAAAATATGATTTTTATGCTTGAATGCTCATAATATATTATATCATGACTATCTTAGGGCATTTTGGTAATTTATAATAATAAATATTACTTTATGACCTTTTATGGATATTAAATAAGAGGTTATTAAAGGATGAACAATTAGAATAAATTGTTTATTAATTTAATAAATCATTGGAATATTATTATAATACTAATAATATTATAATATGATGTTGTTATGTAAATAAAAATATTAGATTAGAGTATTATTATTAAATAATAATATTCGAGATTAAATAAAATATTATTAAATGATTAATAATATTAAGAAGTGAATAAAATATTATTAAATGATTAATAATATTAGTAGAAGGGATAAAATATTATTAAATGATTAATAATATTAGTAAGTGAATAAAATGTTAGTAAGTGAATGATTAATGAAAGTATTATTAGTGAACCAATAATACTAGAAGGTGAATTAATATTATCTAAGTTAATAATATTATGTGAATTAAAGGTAGTCGTTAATTAATAATAACACTATCTAGGCATGATAATGTTTATAAGAACTTATTGTAATGTATGATATCTATGTGATTACATAACTGATGTTATGCAATGACTAATTGAAAGACTAATTATAGGTCTCTCAAAGGAAGATAATTTAACTACATAAGGATAGAAATTTATTTCAGAGTCAGAACTCACGATCGAGGCAAGTTTCCTAACTCAACTCGAAAGTTATTATTTTCAAAGCATATTAGTGAATAATTATTGATGATTATTCACGCCTTTATTGATTATTGAAATTTGACTTTGTGCAATTGAATTCGCTTCTACCGCCATCGAATCGTGAATTAAATTAAAGTTCTTCATTTATGAACTGTTTATGGATAGATCTATGCTAATCAGATCACCTAGATCAAGCATGTCTAAATTTGTTAAATCAAATGGATTTTAAATAACTCGTTTTATTAATTGATATGGTAAGAACTCTCGATCGAGAAATGAACAAATTTGATTAAGGCATGATATCAATGTTTGATTATTAAGTGTTTATGCATAAATCACTTGGTATGAAAGGTCGATCCCTGAATACCAAAACTTATTAAAAGGTCCAGCTTTAAATCATCGAAAGCACCTGGCAAATGTTCATGGTTATTCAAAACCACTCGCCCATGTTATTCAATTATCGAATATTCAATTGTTGATTATTAATTCATGTTCCTTCACAATCTTATATTATTGTTGAACATCAAGGCAATATTTTTTCTAAGTCATGATATATCTCCTTTGTCTTTATAAACTTGTGAAGCAAATTAGTTGCTTACTCTTGCTATATCATGACCTCTATTTTCGCTAAGTTCAAGGATCTAATGCGAAGGACAAGGGCAAGGGCAAGATCCGTGGAGTAATTTTAGAATGAATGTTAAATTAGTTATTATCTAATGGATTTTTCGAGTAAACTATTTGTATTATAAATGGTGTATTTAAAGTTAAGGTTAGAGAGACCTTGGGACCATGTTTTGAGACTTTTGTATAATGAACAATGTATGTTTATTATTTCAAATAGTTATAGAATGCTTATGATGATGATAGGATCGTGAGCATCTAATCGAGGTTAGAGAACCCGGATTGGGGGGGCCACAAAGTGTTGGTATCAAAGTCGAGGTTATAAACATTAGGAATGCTAAACCTAGGTTATAACCTTAGTAGAAAACTCTTATAGAGTATGTTAGAGATGGATTATGGAAATTCATCAAGTTTAGGTTGTACTTAATAAAATATTATTTCATTTCATCAATGAATATATTTTATTGTGGTAATCGACGCTGACTTTTTATGGTGTTTGTAGGATGTCCGACGAGCGCCAAGGTAGTTACTCACTTGAGCAGAACCCATCGAGCATGAGGCCACCCAAGATGTCCCTCATGGTCCTCCTAAGAGGGGACTTGTTGAGGAGAATCACCAATTAGAAGGCAGAGTGGAGGAATTAGAAATAGAAAACCACACCTCCAACCCCATCAAGAACAATACAAGGATGAGGCTCATCAAGCCCAGATGGAGAAAGTCTAATGTAAGGAAAAATTTGATGAGTCCCATTGCAAGCAAGGAGATACCGATGGTACAACAGAGAATGAAAAGGCAAAGTTTGGAGAGTCGAGCATGAAGCATCCGGAGATGCAGCCGAGTTTGACGAGAAATTGCCGATAAGATGCAAAGTGGAAGAGGCACTCCATGAGTCTGATGAGTCGGTGGGCCAATTAAAGATCGAATCGCAGCCGTAAAGGTCGAGTAGAAACTTTAGGATCGGCCCTTGATGCAACAGATGAGGGCCAAAGCAGCAGAGGGGCTAGGGAGGGTCCACTCGAGATAGAGAGTCTAGTCGATCCGCTCGACGAGAGTCCCGCAGCAGTAGTTGCTTCCCTCAGAGCCTGCAGCAGAGTGACACGGGCAGGCCACCAATGGTGATGATGTGATGGCCCAGCTTGTAGATAGATGCATTAGTACTTTTCTTGTTGTGTAATAAGGTTTTATGTTGATGTAAACCTCAAACAGTGTGAGGTAGTAAATGGTTATGTACTTTCCCTAATTGTGTTTGTAGGAGGTATCATTATGAGTTAATCCCATCTTTGTGTTAAATGGGATAGTAGCATTTATAAAATATACCGTATTAATCGTAAGTCATCAAGATCGTGTATGAATATAAATGCAAGATTATTATGATATGTGTTAGAAAATTTTAAATAGTAAATTTTCTATTTAATGTTATGTGAATTCAAGAGATCGATTTGGAAAATGTTCTTTAAAAACAAACTTAACCCACTAAGTAGGAGAAAGACTTCCAAAATCTCTCAGAATTTAAAACTCTCACATAATGATCATCCGATTGTTTAAATAAATAACAGACACATACTAAGTAATCATATGATAATAAACCGAGTAACGTGTTAGAATTTTTGTTTCACTAGATAATGGCGCCGCAGACGTGGACTCGTGAACCAAGATATCAAGAGTCGCTAATAATGCAATGGATCTCAACAAAACCCAATGCAAGATTTTATTAACATGATGGTTGAAGCCATGAGGAATCAAGCTCAACTCGCAGGAAATCGTGCAGCACCCAAATAGTAAACTTTAAGGACTTCAAGGCAAGAGGACCGCCAGAGTTCAGAGGAACAATGATCCGGGAGAAGCCCAAATGTGGGTAAAGGAGATCGAGAAGGCCTTCGTTATTGCTAGAGTAAAGTAAGAATGTAAGACCATTTTTGCTACCTACTTAATGAAGGGGAGGCTAGCTATTGGTGGGATGCCAACCGTAACAAAGCCGAATCGAATCGCGATTGGGAAGCATTCAAGAAGTTGTTCTTCGAGAACTACTTCCCGAGAGTGTTCAAGCAAGAATGGAGATCAAGTTCTTGAAATCAAAACAAGAGAATATGTCAAGACGAGTATGTCATAAATTCAATGAATCGCCGATTCGCCCACATCGTGGACACAGAGGCGAGGAAAGCGAGAAGGTTTGAAAATGGACTAAAGCCGTGGATTTATAGTAAAGTAGCGGTTTTACAAATCACATCATTCTCAACTCATGGAAAAAGCTCTTATAAAGTAAGGAGGAAGCGGGTTGGCCTCAAGATACAACCTGGAGAAGAATAAGAAGAAATCAAGGTGGGAATCAAAATGTCAAGAAGCAAGCAGAGTAACAATAAGAAGCTTGAAATGGAGCAAAGTTGGGGGTAGTAATCGAGATGCAAAGAAGGAAGCGGCAACAAAAGAAGTCTCTGTGTGGGAACTGTGGAAAGGGTCACCTGGGGAGGCCGGAAAGGAAAATGATATGTTATACATGTGGGCAAGAAGGGCATACCTCACCCAATTGTACTAAGGTGAAGAAAGGAGGTTGCTTTAATTGTGGTGAAGTGGGACATCGGATCAAGGATTGCCCCAAGAAAAAGCATGGATGGCGGAAATGGCAATAGGGCAACAACACAAAGACAACCAAAGGAGGACCAAACCAAACCTAAACAAGCCAACAAAGACGACATTCAATACGACAAAGGCAAGATGTCGTGGCATCCAGGAGGTGGTGTCGTATAATTCGATCAATGATATAAATGCCTATGTGTTATTCGATTCGGGAGCTTCATGTTCTTTTCAGATCCGATGAATTTGCTCAAAGATTAAGTTTACCTCATGAACTATTAGAACACCCAATGAATGTAGAAGTAGCAAACAAAGAAATTATCCCCGTAGACTACATCTATAGGAACTGCTGCAGCTAATGTAAGAGGTTTTAAGCTTAACGTGGATTTGATACCGATTCGCCTTCGAGAGTTTGATGTAATCCTTGGGATGGATTGGTTATCAAGTCATGGAGCGGCCATCGATCAGAAGAAAAGTGCGCACACCCAAAGACCAATAAGTCAAAGGTGGTATTTTACGGCAAGAATCGCCAAGACAATCTTGTTGTTCGACGACGATGATGCAAGCAAGGAAGTTGCTTAGAAGGGTCAGATAGGTTATTTGGCTCACGCCAGGATACCCGCAGAATCGAGGGTGAACGGGTCAAATACCTATTGTAAGGGAATTCGCTGACGCTTTTCCCTGATGAAATTCCGGATTGCCACCGACAGAGAGAGATAGAGTTTGTTATCGATTTGGCACTGTGGACATCACCCAGATCCAAAGCGCCAGATCGTATATGGCTCCAGAGAAATGAAGGAACTGGATGGTTCAACTACAAGAGTTGTTAGATAAGTGGATACATTCACCAAGCGTATCACCATGGGGGAGCACCAAATTTTATTCAGAAGAAAGAAGAAGGATGGGTCATTAAGACTTCAGATCGACTACCGAGAGTTAAACAAGGTCACCATTAAGAATAAATACCCATTGCCCAGATCGACGATTTGTTTGATCAACAAGGGGGCAAAATACTTTTCAAAAATCGACTTGAGGACCGGTTATCACCAAATCAAGGTGAGACATGAGGATGTTCCAAAGACTAGATTCGTAACTCCCAGATGGACACTTTGAGTTTCTCGTAATGTCTTTTGGGTTAACTAATGCACCAAAGAAAGATTCATGGATTTGATGAACAGAGTGTTTAAGCAAAGATTTGGATAAGTTTGTTGTCGTGTTCATTCATTTACATTCATTCGTATATTCCGAGACAGAGGAAGATCATACCAACATCTAAGGAAAGTGTTGAGACGTTAAGGAGGAGAAGTTGTATGCAAAGTTCTCCAAGTGTGAATTTTGTCATGAGAGTGCAATTTTTGGGTCACGTTATCGATAAAGATGGTGTTTTCAGAGATCCAAAGAAAAGTAGAAGTTGTTATCAATCGGGAACAAAACCAAAGACACCGGATGTAAATTAGGAGTTTTTGGGATTAGCAGGATACTATCAAGATTCATCCAAGATTTTTCAAAGGTAGCATCGCCATCGACCAACCTTACTACTAAAAAGGCAAAGAAGTTCGCTTGGACGGGAAAAAAATGTGAACAGAGTTTCATGGAATTGAAGAAGAGGTTCGGGCCAAGCACCTGTGGTTGGCTTTTACCCGGACAACACGGGAGGATTTAGTAGTGTATAGTGATGCGTCACACAAGGGTCTTGGTCAGGTAATCGATGCAAAGATGGCAAGGTCATCACAGACGCTTCACGCCGCCTAAAGGACTATGAGAAGGGTTATCCCACTCATGACCGGAGTTAGCAAAGCAGAGTTTTTGCCTTGAAAATTTGGAGGCACTATTTGTATGGAGAGAAGTGAGAGATATATACTGATCATAAGAGTCTAAAGTATATCTTCACCCGTATGAGCTAAATATGAGGCAATACAATGATGGCTAGAATTGATCAAGGATTATGATTGTGAGATTTCGCACTCATCCCAGCAAAGCAAATGTAGTGGCCGATGCCCCGAGCAGTAAAAAGGCAGAGAGAAGTTATTGAAGTTAACCATTCAAGAGGAATGGTGAAGGATTTCAACGACTTGACTTAGAGGTTAAGTACCGACTGAGGTCAATGAGAAATTATTTATCGCGGGCAAATGAGCCCTACTTTATTAGATAAGGTTAAAGAGGCTCAAGAGAAGGACGAAGATCATGACAAAGATCAAGAAGCTAAGTTAATCAAGGGGATGAATTGAAATACAAGATTGATGGCACCGGATCGCTAAGATTTGAAGGATTAATTTGGGTACCATGCTAATACCGTAACTAAGAGAAGAGATTCGCAAGAAGCACATAATACGAGGTACTCGACACACCTGTGAAGAAGCACAAAATGTATCAAGACTTACGCCAACACTTTTGTGGCCAAACATGAAGAGAGATGTTGCGTAACGTGTCAAGAGATGTCTAACTTGTCGAGAGTCAAGGCGTAACATCAACGCATCGAGTGGACTATTACGCCTTTTAGAGATTCCAGAGTGGAAATGGGAGCACATCACGATGGATTTTGTGGTGGGACTTCCAAAGAACGCAAAAAAGGGACACGATGCCATATGGGTGATCGAGATCGCCTTACTAAGTCGGCCACTTTTTTGCCGATCAAGATCGTGTATAGTCCGGACCAAATAGCCAAACTATACATCAAAGAAATTATATCGAGACATGGCGCATCAAGATCTATTGTGTCTGATAGGATCCGCTTTCACGCCAAACTTCGGAAGAGTCTTCAAGAAAGAATGGGGACGCAGCATTACACGGATGAGCACCGCAGATCATCCGCAGTAATCGATGGGCAAAGTGAGAGAACGATTCAAACACTTGAAGACATGCTCGAGCTTGTGTGATGGACTTCAAGGGTAGTTGGGAGGATCATCTTCCATCGGGTAGAGTTCAGATACAACAATAGCTACCACGCCAAAGATTTAATGCCGCCGCACGAAGTAATCAGATGGGAGGAAATGTAGAACGCCCAGATGCCGGGATGAAGTGGGTGAACGCCAACTGCTGGGGACCAGAATCGTGCAAAGCAGATCAGAGACCATTAAGGTGATTAGAGCTCGATCGGTAGCAAATTTCAAGATCGCTGTAAGAAGTATGCAGACTTACATCGCTGTAAGCTTAGATTTTGAGGTGGGAAGCCATGCATTTTTGAAAGTATCTCCTGGAAAGGAAAGATAAGGTTTGGAAAGAAAGGTAAGTCGAGTCCGAGATTTATCGACCTTTTGAGATCTTCAAGAAGATAAAGTAAGATGCGACGAGGTAGCTCTACCTCCCGAATCGAACATATTCATAATGTGTTTCATGTGTCGCTGCTACACCATATAAGCCTCGACATAAGCATGTGATATCGCACGAGCCAATTCAAAGTTTAAAAAGATTTATCGACGAGGAAATTCCAAATAAGTTTTAGATAGAAAGGAATGTAAATTATGTAAATAAGGTTATACATTCGTAAAAAGTTCTTCGAGGAACCACAATGTCAAGAAGCTACGTGGGAACTTCAAGAAAGGATAAGAGAAAATTACCCACACTTTTTTTGAGTAACCTTATATGTAATTCCGGGACGGAATTTTATAAGGGGGGGGGAGGATGTAATAACCGTGAATTTTAAGTCACCATGTATGTATGTACATTTTTTTTAAACTTTGTATTATATATGGATACATACATTTATGGATTTCATTAAAATGAAAGCCTTGTGACCTAATTATACATTAGGTAAGGATATTAAATAACCTAAGGGTTATGGTAATACTAAAAAGTTAGTATTTTATACGATACTAACTTAAGTGGGTAAACTTAGTATTTCAAGTGACTAATAATTTTAAACCTAATTTTGTAAATCTAATTAGGTTATGAGATAAAATCATATGTATAAGTAATTAAACTTCATATGATTGGAGATGAAAGCCCTAAATTATCAAATTGGGTAACATTATTAAAATTGTTGGACTATGTTTTTATCTAGCCCAAATCAATTAAAAGAAAAGCCCAAGGAAAATAAATTGTAATCCAATACTTAGCCCACTTGATTGGGGGTATTCTAGACATTTGATTAATCAAAATTGGGCATTTAAAATAAAAGCTAAATGGTGGATATTATGAGGATCCTAAGTGGAATAATTAATCTAGCTTGTCCATTAGTAGACATGAATAAACATAAGGACAATGTTGTAAGGCTCCCATTGGTTGCCACTCCATTATGCACATTTAATCATGTTTAACCTAAGGTAAGTAATAATAAAAAGTTTTTACCTAATGGGCAACAAAATAATTGTGGGAGAATTATTAATGAATTGGCCATTTCATTTTGTAAACAAACACATTCATTCTTCCAACATCTCATTTTTCTCCATCTTCTTCATCTTCTTCTTCTACCTCTTGCTCCCAAGCTAGCCAACTTCAAAGAGAGAAAAGAAAGAGAGAATTTCAGCCATAGGAAGAAGAATTATAGGAGTTCTAGTGGTTTATGCCCCTAAGTTTATTAGTTACTTTGGAAAATCAAGGAAGGTAGCCACTAAGTCAAGGTATAATGTACCTTCATCTTCTTCTCTTACCTTGTTTTGATAGCTTGAGTTTTGATGGGGTTATAGTACAACTACTCAAGATACACTAGTTATACATACCATCATGCATGGAACTAAGTATCTTGAGTGTTAGATCAAAGACTTAGAGGAAGAAAATGAGCATATGTTCTCCAAGGGTGAAAACTCTTGTTTTTCTTCCACTAAATCTTGTGTAACTCAAGTTCTACAACTTGGAATTATGATCCGTCAGGGGGGGTGCTAGATACATGAGTTATCTAGTAAACCCAAGTGGTAGATCACAAATCTAGCATGTTTTGAAACCTTTGAGATTTTTTTACAAAACAGTCCACTTTATATGCTAAAGCTTTGAAATCCAAAAATCAGCTATCGACTTGTTTTTCATGAGGCTGTTTTGGCTAGTTCCTTGTCTTGTAAAAAATCTGGAAAAATATTACAGAGGTACCTTATGAAGTTATCTACGCAGAGAGAAAAAAGAACGGACACGCTTTCGAAAGTTATATATTGTGCGAATGACTATTTCCGTAAAGGACTCCATAAATATTATCCTACGAATATCTCACTGTGTATACACTGGAAAATTCCAAAATTTTTACAGTAGCTTCATATATGTTAAGAGAGCATACCCTGAAAATTTCAGATTTTTCTGAGTAAAAAACTCAATTTTTAAAAATAGAGCAAGATCCGAGTGTTTTGGACACTTTAAAATAGTAAATCATTTTCTAAAATTCTAGAAAAATTAGAGGATCATTGTTGGTTCATATTCGTTAAAATCCAGAAGCTGAGAATTTTTGGAATCAGTTTGCTATTTTTCCTAAAAATGATTAAAGTTGTGAATAAAAGGAAATAAATAGTTAAATGATGTCTTTAATGAGAAAAATATGATTTTTATGCTTGAATGCTCATAATATATTATATCATGACTATCTTAGGGCATTTTGGTAATTTATAATAATAAATATTACTTATGACCTTTTATGGATATTAAATAAGAGGTTATTAAAGGATGAACAATTAGAATAAATTGTTTATTAATTTAATAAATCATCGAATATTATTATAATACTAATAATATTATAATATGATGTTGTTATGTAAATAAAAATATTAGATTAGAGTATTATTATTAAATAATAATATTCGAGATTAAATAAAATATTATTAAATGATTAATAATATTATTAAAAGTGAATAAAATATTATTAAATGATTAATAATATTAGAGTGAATAAAATATTATTAAATGATTAATAATATTAGTAAGGGATAAAATATTATTAAATGATTAATAATATTAGTAAGTGAATAAAATGTTGGTAATGATTTAAAGTATTATTAGTGAACCAATAATACTAGAAGGTGAATTAATATTATCTAAGTTAATAATATTATGTGAATTAAAGGTAGTCGTTAATTAATTAATAATAACACTATCTAGGCATGATAATGTTTATAAGAACTTATCAGAATGTATGATATCTATGTGATTACATAACTGATGTTATGCATCGACTAATTGAAAGACTAATTATAGGTCTCTCAAAGGAAGATAATTTAACTACATAAAGGATAGAAATTTATTTTCAGAGTCAGAAACTCACGATCGAGGCAAGTTTCCTAACTCAACTCGAAAGTTATTATTTTCAAAGCATATTAGTGAATAATTATTGATGATTATTCACGCCTTTATTGATTATTGAAATTGTGACTTTGTGCAAATGAATTCGCTCTACCGCCATCGAATCGTGAATTAAATTAAAGTTCTTCATTTATGAACTGTTTATGGATAGATCTATGCTAATTGTATCGCCTAGATCAAGCATGTCTAAATTTGTTAAATCAAATGGATTTTAAATAATCGTTTTATTAATTGATATGGTAAGAACTTCGATCGAGAAATGAACAAATTTGATTAAGGCATGATATCAATGTTTGATTATTAAGTGTTTATGCATAAATCACGGGTATGAAAGGTCGATCCCTGAATACCAAAACTTATTAAAAGGTCCAGCTTTAAATCATCGAGCACCTGGCAAATGTTCATGGTTATTCAAAACCACTCGCCCATGTTATTCAATTATCGAATATTCAATTGTTGATTATTAATTCATGTTCCTTCACAATCTTATATTATTGTTGAACATCAAGGCAATATTTTTTCTAAGTCATGATATATCTCCTTTGTTTTTATAAACTTGTGAAGCAAATTAGTTGCTTACTCTTGCTATATCATGACCTCTATTTTCGCTAAGTTCAAGGATCTAATGCTAAGGACAAGGACAAGGGCAAGGGCAAGATCCGTGAGTAATTTTAGAATGAATGTTAAATTAGTTATTATCTAATGGAATTTTCGAGTAAACTATTTGTATTATAAATGGTGTATTTAAAGTTAAGGTTAGAGAGACCTTGGGACCATGTTTTGAGACTTTTGTATAATGAACAATGTATGTTTATTATTTCAAATAGTTATAGAATGCTTATGATGATGATAGGATCGTGAGCACTAAACTCGAGGTTAGAGAACCCGGATTTGGGGGCGCCACAAAGTTGGTATCAAAGTCGAGGTTATAAACATTTAGAATGCGTAAACCTAGGTTATAACCTTAGTAGAAAACTCTTATGGAGTATGTTAGAGATGGATTATGGAAATTCATCAAGTTTCAGGTTGTAATTTAATAAAATATTATTTCATTTCATCAATGAATATATTTTATTGTGGTAACCGACGCTGACTTTTATGGTGTTTGTAGGATGTCCGACGAGCGCCAAGGTAGTTACTCAATGCTGAGCAGAACCCATCGAGCATGAGGCCACCCAAGATGTCCCTCATGGTCCTCCTAGTAGGGGACTTGTTGAGGAGAATCACCAATTAGAAGGCAGAGTGGAGGAATTAGAAATAGAAAACCACACCCTCCACCCCATCAAGAACAATACAAGGATGAGGCTCATCAAGCCCCTGATGGAGAAAGTCTAATGTAAGGAAAAATTTGATGAGTCCCAGCTTGCAAGTGGAGATACCGAGGGTACAACAGAGAATGAAAAGGCAAAGTTTCGAGAGTCGAGCATGAAGCATCCGGAGATGCAGCCGAAGTTTGACGAGAAAAATTGCCGATAAGATGCGGTGGAAGAGGCACTCCATGAGCCTGATGAGTCGGTGGGCCAATTAAAGATCGAATCGCAGCCATAAAGGTCGAGTAGAAACTTTAGGATCGGCCTTGATGCAACAGATGAGGGGCAAAGGCAGAGGGGCTAGGAGGGTCCACTCGAGATAGAGAGTCTAGTCGATCCGCTCGACGAGAGTCCCCGCAGAGTTGCTTCCCTCAGAGCCCTGGCAGGAGGACCCGGCAGGCCACCAATGGTGATGATGTGATGGCCCAGCTTGTAGATAGATGCATTAGTACTTTTCTTGTCAGGTAATAAGGTTTTATGTTGATGTAAACCTCAACAGTGTGAGGTAGTAAATGGTTATGTACTTTCCTAATTGTGTTTCAGTAGGAGGTATCATTATGAGTTAATCCCATCTTTTGTGTTAAATGGGATAAGTAGCATTTATAAAATATACCGTATTAATCGTAAGTCATCAAGATCGTGTATGAATATAAATGCAAGATTATTATGATATGTGTTAGAAAATTTTAAATAGTAAATTTTCTATTTAATGTTATGTGAATTCAAGAGATCGATTTGGAAAATGTTCTTTAAAAACAAACTTAACCCACTAAGCAGGAGAAAGACTTCCAAATCTGCAGAATTTAAAACTCTCACATAATGATCATCCGATTGTTTAAATAAATAAATAGACACATACTAAGTAATCATATGATAATAAACCGAGTAACGTGTTAGAATTTTGTTTCACTAGATAATGGCGCGCAGCAGACGGACTCGTGAACCAAGATATCAAGAGTCGCTAATAATGCAATGGATCTCAACAAAACCCAAATGCAAGATTTTATTAACATGATGGTTGAAGCCATGAGGAATCAAGCTCAACCTCGCAGGAAATCAGCAGCACCCAAATAGTAAACTTTAAGGACTTCAAGGCAAGAGGACCGCCAGAGAGTTCAGAGGAACAATGTAATCCGATAGAAGCCCAAATGTGGGTAAAGGAGATCGAGAAGGCCTTCGTTATTGCTAGTAACAGTAAGAATGTAAGACAATTTTTGCTACCTACTTAATGAAGGGGAGGCTAGCTATGGTGGATGCCAACCGTAACAAAGTTTAATCGAATCGTGATTGGGAAGCATTCAAGAAGTTGTTCTTCGAGAACTACTTCCCGAGAGTGTTCAAGCAAGAATGGAGATCAAGTTCTTGAATCAAACAAGAGAATATGTCAAGACGTGAGTATGTCGCTAAATTCAATGAATCGCCGATTCGCCCACATCGTGGACACAGAGGCGAGAGGAAAGCGAGAAGGTTTGAAAATGGACTAAAGCCGTGGATTTATAGTAAAGTAGCGGTTTTACAAATCACATCATTCTCAACTCGCTGGAAAAAGCTCTTATAAAGTAAGGAGGAAGTTAAGTTGGCCTCAAGATACAACCGGGAGAAGAATAAGAAGAAATCGTAAGGTGGGAATCAAAATGTCAAGAACAAGCAGAGTAACAATAAGAAGCGGAAATGGAGCAAAGTTGGGGTAAGAATCGAGATGCAGCAAGGAAGCGGCAACAAAAGAAGAAGCTCTGTGTGGGAACTGTGGAAAGGGTCACTGGGGAGGCCGAAAAGGAAAATGATATGTTATACATGGGCAAGAAGGGCATACCTCACCCAATTGTACTAAGGTGAAGAAAGGAGGTTGCTTTAATTGTGGTGAAGGGACATCTGATCAAGGATCGCCCAAGAAGAAAAAGGATGGATGGCTGAAATGGCAAAGTAGGGCAATAACACAAAGACAACCAAAGGAGGACCAAACCAAAACCAAACAAGCCAACAAAGACGGACATTCAATATGACAAAGGCAAGATGTCGGGCATCCAGGAGGTGGTGTCGTATAATTCGATCAATGATATAAATGCCTATGTGTTATTCGATTCGGAGCTTCATGTTCTTTTTGTATCCGATGAATTTGCTCAAAGATTAAGTTTACCTCATGAACTATTAGAACACCCAATGAATGTAGAAGTAGCAAACAAAGAAATTATCCCCGTAGACTACATCTATAGGAACCGCCAGCTAATGTAAGAGGTTTTAAGCTTAACGTGGATTTGATACCGATTCGCCTCGAGAGTTTGATGTAATCCTGGGATGGATTGGTTATCAAGTCATGGAGCTGGCCATCGATCAGAAGAAAAGTGCGACACCCAAAGACCAATAAGTCAAAGGTGGTATTTTACGGCAAAGAATCGCCAAGACAATCTTGTTGTTCGACGATGATGCAAGCAAGGAAGTTGCTTAGAAGGGTTGTATAGGTTATTTGGCTCACGCCAGGATACCCGCAGAATCGAGGGTGAATCGGGTCAAATACCTATTGTAAGGGAATTCGCCGACGCTTTTCCCTGATGAAATTCGGATTGCCACCAGACAGAGAGATAGAGTTTGTTATCGATTTGGCACTGTGGACATCACCCCAGATCCAAAGCGCCAGATCGTATGGCTCCTCAGAGAAATGAAGGAACTGATGGTTCAACTACAAGAGTTGTTAGATAAGTGGATACATTCACCAAGCAGATCACCATGGGGAGCACCGCCTTATTCAGAAAGAAGAAGGATGGGTCATTAAGACTTTCAGATCGACTACCGAGAGTTAAACAAGGTCACCATTAAGAATAAATACCCATTGCCTGTGATCGACGATTTTTTGATCAACAAGGGGGCAAAATACTTTTCAAAAATCGACTTGAGGACCGGTTATCACCAATCAAGGTGAGACATGAGGATGTTCCAAAGACTTAAGATTCGTAACTCCCAGATGGACACTTTGAAGTTTCGTAATGTCTTTTGGGTTAACTAATGCACCAAAGCAAAGATTCATGGATTTGATGAACAGAGTGTTTAAGCAAAGATTTGGATAAGTTTGTTGTCGTGTTCATCGATTTACATTTCGTATATTCCGAGATGAGGAAGATCACGTACCAACATCTAAGGAAAGTGTGAGAGACGTTAAGGAGGGAGAAGTTGTATGCAAAGTTCTCCAAGTGTGAATTTTGGTCATGAGAGTGCAATTTTTGGGTCACGTTATCGATAAAAGATGGTGTTTCAGAGATCCAAAGAAAAGTAGAAGTTGCTATCAATCGGGAACAACCAAAGACACCGGCTGTAAATTAGGAGTTTTTGGGATTAGCAGGATACTATCAAGATTCATCCAAGATTTTTCAAAGGTAGCATCGCCATCGACCAACCTTACTAGAAAGGCAAAGAAGTTCGCTTCGACGGAAAAATGTGAACAGAGTTTCATGGAATGAAGAAGAGGCTCGGGCCAAGCACCGTGGTTGGGCTTTACCGACAACACGGAGGATTTGTAGTGTATAGTGATGCGTCACACAAGGGTCTTGGTTGGTCAGGTAATCGATGCAAAGATGGCAAGGTCATCACAGACGCTTCACGCCGCCTAAAGGACTATGAGAAGGGTTATCCACTCATGACCGGAGTTTAAAAGCAGAGTTTTTGCCTTGAAAATTTGGAGGCACTATTTGTATGGAGAGAAGTGTGAGATATATACTGATCATAAGAGTCTAAAGTATATCTTCACCCGTAATGAGCTAACATGAGGGTCAATGATGGCTAGAATTGATCAAGGATTATGATTGTGAGATTCTCGCATCATCCGTGCAAAGCAAATGTAGTGGCCGATGCCCCGAGCGTAAAAGGCAGAGAGAAGTTATTGAAGTTAACCATTCAAGAGGAATTGGTGAAGGATTTTCAACGACTTGACTTAGAGGTTAAGCACCGACGGAGGTCAATGAGAAATTATTTATCGCGGGCAAATGAGCCCTACTTTATTAGATAAGGTTAAAGAGGCTCAAGAGAAGGATTTAAGATCATGACAAAGATCAAGAAGCTAAGCAATCAAGGGGATGAATTGAAATACAAGATTGATGGCACCGGATCGCTAAGATTTGAAGGATTTAATTTGGGTAAATTGCTAATACCGTAACTAAGAGAAGAGATTCTCGCAAGAAGCACATAATACGAGGTACTGACACACCTGTGAAGCACAAAATGTATCAAGACTTACGCCAACACTTTTGGTGGCCAAACATGAAGAGAGATGTTGCGTAATGTGTCAAGAATGTCTAACTTGTCGAGAGTCAAGGCGTAACATCAACGCATCGAGTGGACTATTACGCCTTTTAGAGATTCCAGAGTGGAAATGGGAGCACATCACGATGGATTTTGTGGTGGGACTTCCAAAGAACGCAAAAGGGACACGATGCCATATGGGTGATCGAGATCGCCTTACTTAAGTCGGCCACTTTTTTGCCGATTCAAGATCGTATAGTCCGGACCACCTAGCCAAACTATACATCAAAGAAATTATATCGAGACATGGCGCATCAAAGATTCTATTCAGGTCTGGATAGGATCCGCGCTTCACGCCAAACTTCCGGAAGAGTCTTCAAGAAAGAATGGGGACGCAATTACGGATGAGCACCGCGATCATCCGCAGTAATCGATGGGCAAAGTGAGAGAACGATTCAAACACTTGAAGACATGCTCAGAGCCAGGTGATGGACTTCAAGGGTAGTTGGGAGGATCATCTTCCATGGTAGAGTTCAGATACAACAATAGCTACCACGCCAAAGATTTAATGCCGCCGCATTTAAGCAATCGTATGGGAGGAAATGTAGAACGCCCAGATGCCGGGATGAAGTGGGTGAACGCCAATCGCTGGGGACCAGAATCGTGCAAAGCAGAATCAGAGACCATTAAGGTGATTAGAGCCCGACCGGGTAGCAAACCAAGATCGCTGTAAGAAGTATGCAGACTTACATCGCTGTAAGCTTAGATTTTGAGGTGGGAAGCCATGCATTTTTGAAAGTATCTCCTGGAAAGGAAAGATAAGGTTTGGAAAGAAAGGTAAGTCGAGTCCGAGATTTATTGGACCTTTTGAGATCTTCAAGAAGATAAAGTAAGTGGCGACGAGGTAGCTCTACCTCCCGAATCGAACATATTCATAATGTGTTTCATGTGTCAATATACACCATATAAGCCTCGACATAAGCATGTGATATCGTGACGAGCCAATTCAGTCTAAAAAGATTTATCGACGAGGAAATTCCAAATAAGTTTTAGATAGTAAAAGGAATGTAAATTATGTAAATAAGGTTATACATTCGTAAAAGTTCTTTCGAGGAACCACAATGTCAAGAAGCTACGGGGAACTTGAAGAAAGGATAAGAGAAAATTACCCACACCTTTTTTGAGTAACCTTATATGTAATTCCTCGGACGGAATTTTATAGGGGGGGAGGATGTAATAACCGTGAATTTTAAGTCACCATGTATGTATATGACATTTTTTTTTTAAACTTTTGTATTATATATGGATACATACATTTATGGATTTCATTAAAATGAAAGCCTTGTGACCTAATTATACATTAGGTAAGGATATTAAATAACCTAAGGGTTATGGTAATACTAAAAAGTTAGTATTTTATACGATACTAACTTAAGTGGGTAAACTTAGTATTTCAAGTGACTAATAATTTTAAACCTAATTTTGTAAATCTAATTAGGTTATGAGATAAAATCATATGTATAAGTAATTAAACTTCATATGATGGAGATGAAAGCCCTAAATTATCAAATTGGGTAACATTATTAAAATTGTTGGACTATGTTTTTATCTAGCCCAAATCAATTAAAAGAGAAGCCCAAGGAAAATAAATTGTAATCCAATACTTAGCCCACTTGATTGGGGGTATTCTAGACATTTGATTAATCAAAATTGGGCATTTAAAATAAAAGCTAAATGGTGGATATTATGAGGATCCTAAGTGGAATAATTAATCTAGCTTGTCCATTAGTAGACATGAATAAACATAAGGACAATGTGGTAAGGCTCCCATTGATTGCCACTCCATTATGCACATTTAATCATGTTTAACCTAAGGTAAGTAATAATAAAAAGTTTTTACCTAATGGGCAACAAAATAATTGTGGGAGAATTATTAATGAATTGGCCATTTCATTTTGTAAACACAATTCATTCTTCCAACATCTCATTCTTCCAACATTTCATTTTCTCTCCATCTTCTTCATCTTCTTCTTCTACCTCTTGCTCCCAAGCTAGCCAACTTCAAAGAGAGAAAAGAAAGAGAGAATTTCAGCCATAGGAAGAAGAATTATAGGAGTTCTAGTGGTTTATGCCCCCTAAGTTTATTAGTTACTTTGGAAATGCAAGGAAGGTAGCCACTAAGTCAAGGTATAATGTACCTTCATCTTCTTCTCTTACCTTGTTTTGATAGCTTGAGTTTTGATGGGGTTATAGATACAACTACTCAAGATACACTAGTTATACATACCATCATGCATGGAACTAAGTATCTTGAGTGTTAGATCAAAGACTTAGAGGAAGAAAATGAGCATATGTTCTCCAAGGGTGAAAACTCTTGTTTTTCTTCCACTAAATCTTGTGTAACTCAAGTTCTACAACTTGGAATTATGATCCGTCAGGGGGGGGGTGCTAGATACATGAGTTATCTAGTAAACCCAAGTGGTAGATCACAAATCTAGCATGTTTTGAAACCTTTGAGATTTTTTTTTACAAAAACAAAGTCCACTTTATATGCTAAAGCTTTGAAATCCAAAAATCAGCTACTGACTTGTTTTTCATGAGGCTGTTTGGCTAGTTCCTTGTCTTGTAAAAATCTGGAAAAATATTACAGAGGTACCTTATGAAGTTATCTACGCCAGAGAGAAAAAGAACGGACACGCTTTCGAAAGTTATATATTGTGCGTAATGACTATTTCCGTAAAGGACTCCATAAATATTATCCTACGAATATCTCACTGTGTATACACTCGGAAAATTCCAAAATTTTTTACAGTAGCTTCATATATGTTAAGAGAGCATACCCTGAAAATTTCAGATTTTTCTGAGTAAAACTCAATTTTATAAAAATAGAGCAAGATCCGAGAGTGTTTTGAGCACTTTAAAATAGTAAATCATTTTCTAAAATTCTAGAAAAATTAGAGGATCATTGTTGGTTCATATTCTGTTAAAATCCAGAAGCTGAGAAATTTTGGAATCAGTTTGCTATTTTTCCTAAAAAATGATTAGGTTGTAAATAAAAGGAAATAAATAGTTAAATGATGTCTTTAATGAGAAAAAATATGATTTTTATGCTTGAATGCTCATAATATATTATATCATGACTATCTTAGGGCATTTTGGTAATTTATAATAATAAATATTACTTATGACTTTTATGGATATTAAATAAGAGGTTATTAAAGGATGAACAATTAGAATAAATTGTTTATTAATTTAATAAATCATTGGAATATTATTATAATACTAATAATAATATTATAATATGATGTTGTTATGTAAATAAAAATATTAGATTAGTATTATTATTAAATAATAATATTCGAGATTAAATAAAATATTATTAAATGATTAATAATATTAGTATGATTGAATAAAATATTATTAAATGATTAATAATATTAGTAAGTGAATAAAATATTATTAAATGATTAATAATATTAGTAAGGGATAAAATATTATTAAATGATTAATAATATTAGTAAGTGAATAAAATGTTGGTAATGATTTAAAGTATTATTAGTGAACCAATAATACTAGAAGGTGAATTAATATTATCTAAGTTAATAATATTATGTGAATTAAAGGTAGTCGTTAATTAATAATAACACTATCTAGGCATGATAATGTTTATAAGAACTTATCAGAATGTATGATATCTATGTGATTACATAACTGATGTTATGCATCGACTAATTGAAAGACTAATTATAGGTCTCTCAAAGGAAGATAATTTAACTACATAAAGGATAGAAATTTATTTCAGAGTCAGAACTCACGATCGAGGCAAGTTTCCTAACTCAACTTGAGTTATTATTTTCAAAGCATATTAGTGAATAATTATTGATGATTATTCACGCCTTTATTGATTATTGAAATTGTGACTTTGTGCAATTGAATTCGCTCTACCGCCATCGAATCGTGAATTAAATTAAAGTTCTTCATTTATGAACTGCTTATGGATAGATCTATGCTAATCAGATCGCCTAGATCAAGCATGTCTAAATTTGTTAAATCAAATGGATTTTAAATAATCGTTTTATTAATTGATATGGTAAGAACTCTCGATCGAGAAATGAACAAATTTGATTAAGGCATGATATCAATGTTTGATTATTAAGTGTTTATGCATAAATCACGGGTATGAAAGGTCGATCCCCTGAATACCAAAACTTATTAAAAGGTCCAGCTTTAAATCATCGAGCACTTGGCAAATGTTCATGGTTATTCAAAACCACTCGGCCATGTTATTCAATTATCGAATATTCAATTGTTGATTATTAATTCATGTTCCTTCACAATCTTATATTATTGTTGAACATCAAGGCAATATTTTTTCTAAGTCATGATATATCTCCTTTGTTTTTATAAACTTGTGAAGCAAATTAGTTGCTTACTCTTGCTATATCATGACCTCTATTTTCGCTAAGTTCAAGGATCTAATGCGAAGGACAAGGGCAAGGGCAAGATCCAGGAGTAATTTTAGAATGAATGTTAAATTAGTTATTATCTAATGGAATTTCGAGTAAACTATTTGTATTATAAATGGTGTATTTAAAGTTAAGGTTAGAGAGACCTTGGGACCATGTTTTGAGACTTTGTATAATGAACAATGTATGTTTATTATTTCAAATAGTTATAGAATGCTTATGATGATGATAGGATCGTGAGCATCTAATCGAGGTTAGAGAACCCGGATTTGGGGGCGCCACAAAGTTGGTATCAAAGTCAGAGGTTATAAACATTAGGAATGCTAAACCTAGGTTATAACCTTAGTAGAAAACTCTTATGGAGTATGTTAGAGATGGATTATGGAAATTCATCAAGTTTTAAGTTGTACTTAATAAAATATTATTTCATTTCATCAATGAATATATTTTATTGTGGTAACCGACGCTGACTTTTATGGTGTTTGTAGGATGTCCGACGAGCGCCAAGGTAGTTACTCACTGAGCAGAACCCATTGAGCATGAGGCCACCCAAGATGTCCCTCATGGTCCTCCCAAGAGGGGACTTGTTGAGGAGAATCACCAACCAAGGCAAGAGTGGAGGAATTAGAAGTAGAAAACCACACCCTCCAACCCCATCAAGAACAATACAAGGATGAGGCTCATCAAGCCCAGATGGAGAAAGTCTAATGTAAGGAAAAATTTGATGAGTCCCAGCTTGCAAGTGGAGATACCGAGGGTACAACTAGAGAATGAAAAGGCAAAGTTTGGAGAGTCGAGCATGAAGCATCCGGAGATGCAAAGCCGAAGTTTGACGAGAAATTGCCGATAAGATGCGGTGGAAGAGGCACTCCATGAGCCTGATGAGTCGGTGGGCCAATTAAAGATCGAATCGCAGCAGTCCATAAAGGTCGAGTAGAAACTTTAGGATCGGCCCTTGATGCAACAGATGAGGGCCAAAAAGCAGAGGGGCTAGGAGGGTCCACTCGAGATAGAGAGTCTAGTCGATCCGCTCGACGAGAGTCCCCGCAAAGAGTTGCTTCCCTCAGAGCCCGTGCAGTGTGTGACCGGCAGGCCACCAATGGTGATGATGTGATGGCCCAGCTTGTAGATAGATGCATTAGTACTTTTCTTGTTGTGTAATAAGGTTTTATGTTGATGTAAACCTCAGCAGTGTGAGGTAGTAAATGGTTATGTACTTTTCCTAATTGTGTTTGTAGGAGGTATTATTATGAGTTAATCCCATCTTTTGTGTTAAATGGGATAGTAGCATTTATAAAATATACCGTATTAATCGTAAGTCATCAAGATGGTGTATGAATATAAATGATTATTATGATATGTGTTAGAAAATTTTAAATAGTAAATTTTCTATTTAATGTTATGTGAATTCAAAGAGATCGATTTGGAAAATGTTCTTTAAAAACAAACTTAACCCACTAAGCAGGGAGAAAGACTTCCAAATCTCTCAGAATTTAAAAAACTCTCACATAATGATCATCCGATTGTTTAAATAAATAGCGACACATACTAAGTAATCATATGATAATAAACCGAGTAACGTGTTAGAATTTTGTTTCACTAGATAATGGCGCGCAGACGGACTCGTGTGAACCAAGATATGAAGAGTCGCTAATAATGCAATGGATCTCAACAAAACCCAATGCAAGATTTTATTAACATGATGGTTGAAGCCATGAGGAATCAAGCTCAACCTCGCAGGAAATCAGCAGCACCCAAATAGTAAACTTTAAGGACTTCAAGGCAAGAGGACCGCCAGAGTTCCAGAGGAACAATGTAATCTCGATAGAAGCCCAAATGTGGGTAAAGGAGATTGAGAAGGCCTTCGTTATTGCTAGAGTAAAGCAGTAAGAATGTAAGACCATTTTTGCTACCTACTTAATGAAGGGGAGGCTAGCTATTGGTGGGATGCCAACCGTAACAAAGCCGAATCGAATCGCGGATTGGGAAGCATTCAAGAAGTTGTTCTTCGAGAACTACTTCCCCGAGAGTGTTCAAGCAAGAATGGAGATCAAGTTCTTGGAACTCAAACAAGAGAATATGTCAAGACGTAGTATGTCATAAATTCAATGAATCGCCGATTCGCCCACATCGTGGACACAGAGGCGAGGAAAGCGAGAAGGTTTGAAATGGACTAAAGCCGTGGATTTATAGTAAAGTAGCGGTTTTACAAATCACATCATTCTCAACTCGCTGGAAAAAGCTCTTAGCAGTAAGGAGGAAGCGGGTTGGCCTCAAGATACAATCTGGAGAAGAATAAAAGAAGAAATCAAGGTGGGAATCAAAATGTCAAGAAGCAAGTGAGAGTAACAATAAGAAGTTTTAAATGGAGCAAAGGGGGTAGTAATCGAGATGCAGCAAGGAAGCGGCAACAAAAGAAGTTCTGTGTGTGGGAACTGGGAAAGGGTCACCTGGGGAGGCCGGAAAGGAAAATGATATGTTATACATGTGGGCAAGAAGGGCATACCTCACCCAATTGTACTAAGGTGAAGAAAGGAGGTTGCTTTAATTGTGGTGAAAGGACATCGGATCAAGGATTGCCCAAGAAGAAAAGCATGGATGGCGAAATGGCAAAGTAGGGCAATAACACAAAGACAACCAAAGGAGGACCAAATTTCAACTAAACAAGCCAACAAAGACGACATTCAATACGACAAAGGCAAGATGTCAGGGCATCCAGGAGGTGGTGTCGTATAATTCGATCAATGATATAAATGCCTATGTGTTATTCGATTCTGGAGCTTCATGTTCTTTTTGTATCCGATGAATTTGCTCAAAGATTAAGTTTACCTCATGAACTATTAGAACACCCAATGAATGTAGAAGTAGCAAACAAAGAAATTATCCTCGTAGACTACATCTATAGGAACCTCAAGCAGCTAATGTAAGAGGTTTTAAGCTTAACGTGGATTTGATACCGATTCGCCTGGAGAGTTTGATGTAATCCTTGGGATGGATTGGTTATCAAGTCATGGAGCTGGCCATCGATCAGAAGAAAAGTGCGCACACCCAAAGACCAATAAGTCAAAGGTGGTATTTTACGGCAAGAATCGCCAAGACAATCTTGTTGTTCGACGATGATGCAAGCAAGGAAGTTGCTTAGAAGGGTCAGATAGGTTATTTCGCTCACGCCAGGATACCCGCAGAATCGAGGGTGAATCGGGTCAAATACCTATTGTAAGGGAATTCGCTGACGCTTTCCCCAGATGAAATTCCGGATTGCCACCAGAGAGAGAGATAGAGTTTGTTATCGATTTGGCACTGTGGACATCACCAGATCCAAAGCGCCAGATCGTATGGCTCTCAGAGAAATGAAGGAACTGATGGTTCAACTACAAGAGTTGTTAGATAAGGGATACATTCACCAACCAAGCGATCACCATGGGGAGCACCATTTATATTCAGAAGAAGAAGGATGGGTCATTAAGACTTTCAGATCGACTACCGAGAGTTAAACAAGGTCACCATTAAGAATAAATACCCATTGCCTGTGATCGACGATTTGTTTGATCAACAAGGGGCAAAATACTTTTCAAAATCGACTTGAGGACCGGTTATCACCAAATCAAGGTGAGACATGAGGATGTTCCAAAGACGCAGATTCGTAACTCCCAGATGGACACTTTGAGTTTTCGTAATGTCTTTTGGGTTAACTAATGCACCAAAGAAAGATTCATGGATTTGATGAATGAGAGTGTTTAAGCAAAGATTTGGATAAGTTTGTTGTCGTGTTCATCGATTTACATTCTCGTATATTCCGAGATGAGGAAGATCACCAACATCTAAGGAAAGTGTCGAGACGTTAAGGAGGGAGAAGTTGTATGCAAAGTTCTCCAAGTGTGAATTTTGGTCATGAGAGTGCAATTTTTGGGTCACGTTATCGATAAAGATGGTGTTTTCAGAGATCCAAAGAAAAGTAGAAGTTGTTATCAATCGGGAACAAACCAAAGACACCGGATGTAAATTAGGAGTTTTTGGGATTAGCAGGATACTATCAAGATTCATCCAAGATTTTTCAAAGGTAGCATCGCCATTGACCAACCTTACTAGAAAGGCAAAGAAGTTCGCTTGGACGGAAAAATGTGAACAGAAGTTTCATGGAATTGAAGAAGAGGCTCGGGCCAAGCACCTGTGTTGGCTTTACCGACAACACGGAGGATTTGTAGTGTATAGTGATGCGTCACACAAGGGTCTGGTGGTAATCGATGCAAAGATGGCAAGGTCATCACAGACGCTTCACGCCGCCTAAAGGACTATGAGAAGGGTTATCCACTCATGACCGGAGTTTAGCAAAGCAGAGTTTTTGCCTTGAAAATTTGGAGGCACTATTTGTATGGAGAGAAGTGTGAGATATATATGATCATAAGAGTCTAAAGTATATCTTCACCCGTAAGGAGCTAAATATGAGGCAATACCGATGGCTAGAATTGATCAAGGATTATGATTGTGAGATTCTGCACCATCCAGCAAAGCAAAATGTAGTGGTCGATGCCCCGAGCGTAAAAGGCAAGAGAGAAGTTATTGAAGTTAACCATTCAAGAGGAATTGGTGAAGGATTTCGAACGACTTGACTTAGAGGTTAAGCACCGACGGAGGTCAATGAGAAATTATTTATCGTGGGCAAATGAGCCCTACTTTATTAGATAAGGTTAAAGAGGCTCAAGAGAAGGATTAAGATCATGACAAAGATCAAGAAGCTAAGAATCAAGGGGATGAATTGAAATACAAGATTGATGGCACCGGATCGCTAAGATTTGAAGGACTAATTTGGGTACCGCTAATACCGTAACTAAGAGAAGAGATTCTCGCAAGAAGCACATAATACGAGGTACTCGACACACCTGTGAAGCACAAAATGTATCAAGACTTACGCCAACACTTTTGGTGGCCAAACATGAAGAGAGATGTTGCAGAATGTGTCAAGAGATGTCTAACTTTGTCGAGAGTCAAGGCGTAACATCAACGCATCGAGTGGACTATTACGCCTTTTAGAGATTCCAGAGTGGAAATGGGAGCACATCACGATGGATTTTGTGGTGGGACTTCCAAAGAACGCAAAAGGGACACGATGCCATATGGGTGATCGAGATCGCCTTACTTAAGTCGGCCACTTTTTGCCGATCAAGATCGTATAGTCCGGACCAACTAGCCAAACTATACATCAAAGAAATTATATCGAGACATGGCGCATCAAAGATCTATGTGCCTGGATAGGGATCCGCGTTTCACGCCAAACTTCGGAAGAGTCTTCAAGAAAGAATGGGGACGCAGCTACATTGGATGAGCACCGCAGATCATCCGCAGTAATCGATGGGCAAAGTGAGAGAACGATTCAAACACTTGAAGACATGCTCGAGTCAGGTGATGGACTTCAAGGGTAGTTGGGAGGATCATCTTCCATTGGTAGAGTTCAGATACAACAATAGCTACCACGCCAAAGATCTAATGCCGCCGCATTTAAGCAATCAGATGGGAGGAAATGTAGAACGCCCAGATGCCGGGATGAAGTGGGTGAACGCCAACTCGCTGGGGACCAGAATCGTGCAAAGCAGATCAGTAGAGACCATTAAGGTGATTAGAGTCGACCGGTAGCACTCAAGATCGCTGTAAGAAGTATGCAGACTTACATCGCTGTAAGCTTAGATTTTGAGGTGGGAAGCCATGCATTTTTGAAAGTATCTCCTGGAAAGGAAAGATAAGGTTTGGAAAGAAAGGTAAGTCGAGTCCTAGATTTATCGACCTTTTGAGATCTTCAAGAAGATAAGCGGTGGATGTGACGAGGTAGCTCTACCTCCCGAATCGAACATATTCATAATGTGTTTCATATGTGTCGCTGCATACACCATATAAGCCTCGACAAAGCATGTGATATCGTGACGAGCCAATTCAGTCGAAAAAGATTTATCGACGAGGAAATTCCAAATAAGTTTTAGATAGAAAGGAAATGTAAATCATAAATAAGGTTATACATTCTGTAAAAGTTCTTTCGAGGAACCACAATGTCAAGAAGCTACGGGGAACTTGAAGAAAGGATAAGAGAAAATTACCCACACCTTTTTTGAGTAACTCTTATATGTAATTCGGGACGGAATTTTATAAGGGGGGGAGGATGTAATAACCGTGAATCTTAAGTCACCATGTATGTATGTACATTTTTTTAAACTTTGTATTATATATGGATACATACATTTATGGATTTCATTAAAATGAAAGCCTTGTGACCTAATTATACATTAGGTAAGGATATTAAATAACCTAAGGGTTATGGTAACACCTAAAAAGTTAGTATTTTATACGATACTAACTTAAGTGGGTAAACTTAGTATTTCAAGTGACTAATAATTTTAAACCTAATTTTGTAAATCTAATTAGGTTATGAGATAAAATCATATGTATAAGTAATTAAACTTCATATGATTGGAGATGAAAGCCCTAAATTATCAAATTGGGTAACATTATTAAAATTGTTGGACTATGTTTTTATCTAGCCCAAATCAATTAAAAGAAAAGCCCAAGGAAAATAAATTGTAATCCAATACTTAGCCCACTTGATTGGGGGTATTCTAGACATTTGATTAATCAAAATTGGGCATTTAAAATAAAAGCTAAATGGTGGATATTATGAGGATCCTAAGTGGAATAATTAATCTAGCTTGTCCATTAGTAGACATGAATAAACATAAGGACAATGTTGTAAGGCTCCCATTGGTTGCCACTCCATTATGCACATTTAATCATGTTTAACCTAAGGTAAGTAATAATACAAAGTTTTTACCTAATGGGCAACAAAATAATTGTGGGAGAATTATTAATGAATTGGCCATTTCATTTTGTAAACACAATTCATTCTTCCAACATCTCATTTTCAACATTTCATTTTCATCATCTTCTTCTTCTTCTTCTTCTACCTCTTGCTCCCAAGCTAGCCAACTTCAAAGAGAGAAAAGAAAGAGAGAATTTCAGCCATAGGAAGAAGAATTATAGGAGTTCTAGTGGTTTATGCCCCTAAGTTTATTAGTTACTTTGGAAAATCAAGGAAGGTAGCCACTAAGTCAAGGTATAATGTACCTTCATCTTCTTCTCTTACCTTGTTTTGATAGCTTGAGTTTTGATGGGGTTATAGTACAACTACTCAAGATACACTAGTTATACATACCATCATGCATGGAACTAAGTATCTTGAGTGTTAGATCAAAGACTTAGAGGAAGAAAATGAGCATATGTTCTCCAAGGGTGAAAACTCTTGTTTTTCTTCCACTAAATCTTGTGTAACTCAAGTTCTACAACTTGGAATTATGATCCGTCAAGGGGGGTGCTAGATACATGAGTTATCTAGTAAACCCAAGTGGTAGATCACAAATCTAGTATGTTTTGAAACCTTTGAGATTTTTTTTTACAAAAAAAAGTCCACTTTATATGCTAAAAAGCTTTGAAATCCAAAAATCAGCTACTGACTTGTTTTTCATGAGGCTGTTTCGGCTAGTTCCTTGTCTTGTAAAAATCTGGAAAAATATTACAGAGGTACCTTATGAAGTTATCTACGCCAGAGGAAAAAGAACGGACACGCTTCGAAAGTTATATATTGTGCGAATGACTATTTCCGTAAAGGACTCCATAAATATTATCCTATTTAATATCTCACTGTGTATACACTCGGAAAATTCCAAAATTTTTACAGTAGCTTCATATATGTTAAGAGAGCATACCCTGAAAAATTTCAGATTTTTCTGAGTAAAACTCAATTTTAAAAAATAGAGCAAGATCCGAGTGTTTTGACACTTTAAAAATAGTAAATCATTTTCTAAAATTCTAGAAAAATTAGAGGATCATTGTTGGTTCATATTCTGTTAAAATCCAGAAGTTGAGAATTTTGGAATCAGTTTGCTATTTTTCCTAAAAAAATGATTAGGTTGTAAATAAAAGGAAATAAATAGTTAAATGATGTCTTTAATGAGAAAAATATGATTTTTATGCTTGAATGCTCATAATATATTATATCATGACTATCTTAGGGCATTTTGGTAATTTATAATAATAAATATTACTTATGACCTTTTATGGATATTAAATAAGAGGTTATTAAAGGATGAACAATTAGAATAAATTGTTTATTAATTTAATAAATCATGGAATATTATTATAATACTAATAATATTATAATATGATGTTGTTATGTAAATAAAAATATTAGATTAGAGTATTATTATTAAATAATAATATTCGAGATTAAATAAAATATTATTAAATGATTAATAATATTAAGTGAATAAAATATTATTAAATGATTAATAATATTAAGAAGTGAATAAAATATTATTAAATGATTAATAATATTAGTAAGGGATAAAATATTATTAAATGATTAATAATATTAGTAAGTGAATAAAATGTTGGTAATGATTTAAAGTATTATTAGTGAACCAATAATACTAGAAGGTGAATTAATATTATCTAAGTTAATAATATTATGTGAATTAAAGGTAGTCGTTAATTAATAATAACACTATCTAGGCATGATAATGTTTATAAGAACTTATTGTAATGTATGATATCTATGTGATTACATAACTGATGTTTATGCATCGACTAATTGAAAGACTAATTATAGGTCTCTCAAAGGAAGATAATTTAACTACATAAGGATAGAAATTTATTTCAGAGTCAGAACTCACGATCGAGGCAAGTTTCCTAACTCAACTTGAGTTATTATTTTCAAAGCATATTAGTGAATAATTATTGATGATTATTCACGCCTTTATTGATTATTGAAATTGTGACTTTGTGCAATCAATTCGCTTCTAACGCCATCGAATCGTGAATTAAATTAAAGTTCTTCATTTATGAACTGTTTATGGATAGATCTATGCTAATCAGATCGCCTAGATCAAGCATGTCTAAATTTGTTAAATCAAATGGATTTTAAATAACTCGTTTTATTAATTGATATGGTAAGAACTCTCGATCGAGAAATGAACAAATTTGATTAAGGCATGATATCAATGTTTGATTATTAAGTGTTTATGCATAAATCACGGGTATGAAAGGTCGATCCCTTGAATACCAAAACTTATTAAAAGGTCCAGCTTTAAATCATCGAAAGCACCTTGGCAAATGTTCATGGTTATTCAAAACCACTCGCCATGTTATTCAATTATCGAATATTCAATTGTTGATTATTAATTCATGTTCCTTCACAATCTTATATTATTGTTGAACATCAAGGCAATATTTCTTTCTAAGTCATGATATATCTCCTTTGTCTTTATAAACTTGTGAAGCAAATTAGTTGCTTACTCTGCTATATCATCATGATCTAATTTTCTATTTTCGCTAATTCAAGGATCTAATTATCTAAGGACAAGGGCAAGGGCAAGATCCTGGGTGAGTAATTTTAGAATGAATGTTAAATTAGTTATTATCTAATGGAATTTTCGAGTAAACTATTTGTATTATAAATGGTGTATTTAAAGTTAAGGTTAGAGAGACCTGGGACCATGTTTTGAGACTTTTGTATAATGAACAATGTATGTTTATTATTTCAAATAGTTATAGAATGCTTATGATGATGATAGGATCGTGAGCACCTAATCGAGGTTAGAGAAATCCGGATTTGGGTCAAACCGACACATCACGGCCAATGGGTGGTAAGTGATCATGCCCCTCAATCCAGCCCAGAGGAGATAATCCATGCCCGAGCATGAGTAATGAAGCTGTAGGGTGAGCTAAGCCCTGAACACGACAATATAGCAAATGGATCCCTAATCCTTGCCAGGAAAGCTGACCACGATGCAGCATCTGTGCACTCTGCAGGCTGAAAGGAGTATGACATGGCTATCTCCTGGGTGAAACAAAACCCCTGCCGTCTAAATGTGCCAATCGGTCTCAAGTGTGACATAAACCACACATACAACATGAACGAAGCTACTCAGAAAATACTCACGGATAAGTGCAAAGAAGATGTAGTGACCTCAGAGTCTCTGCAATGATCATCGGTACAATGGTATGACCCTCCCTGAGAGCTCTCACTGCCATAATGACGCCGATATCCAGCTCATCCATGTACCGCGATATGAAGACGTATGACAATATGCATAGAAGCAGTATATCTACTCTGGCTGAACGCCAATGGTCCTCCGGTGTGGTGAAATCCCCGAAATGCCGTGCATAGCTGTCCTTAGAGCCAAACTCATCAAAACAAGAAATCTTGGGATATCACGTGGGTCGGATGTAATCTAAATCCGGATCACTCTACGCCTCAATCCGGTTAGGGTCATGAACGCTCCGCGCTCATGTCTCCAATAGCCATACGCACGCAAGGTCTACATCCAACGACAAAGATCGCCAACCGTGCATACTCATCCAAAGTAGAGTCAACTCCTCGGGTCCCAAATTAGAAAACCGCCTCTCCGATACCCGGTGCTCTAAAGCATGCCTCTACAAATCTGTGGGAACTCAAACATCAAGCAGGTCATAGTATGTATGCAAAGAATCATCTACGATCACCATGTTCGATGGTGATATACTATCATACCATGAAGCAAGATACTAGCTAGCTACCACCACAAATGGTGGGGTATGATCAATACTGCTTAATCGTCAAGAAGACATCTCAGACGGCCGTGTCATAAGACCATCCAAGGGTCAATCTTTGAATATCTCTCGGACATACATACATATGCATAACATAATAACATGCATGATATAATAGATGACAATATGATATAGGAATGGAAAGCGTACATACATTCCTAAGTATATCATCATCTAATACATCTCTCAGATGCCTAAAATATATGTGGAAATGGGGCGGCTACCCAACATACAACAGAGGCCTATTAAAAGATATAGCGAGAATGGGGCGAAGCTACCCAACAGCTAACAGAGGCCTATCAAAAGAGATAGCGAGAAATACATCAGAAAAAGTCAAGACTACATCATCGATACTATCCACCTGATGTAACTCCTCCTGAGTCACTGGATCTCTATCTACATGGATCAGGCCGATATAAAGGAGGATCTGTGCCGGCAAAACCATATGGGTCACCTGAGGGACCAGCGCCAAAGCTAGAAGGATCAAAAGTATCTACCTCTGCAGGATCTCTGCCCAAATGCCGAATAAAAAGATGTGACCGGTCCAGCTGCCGAGTCAATCTGTCAATCTTTGTCGCATGAGTTGGATCTCTGACACAGGCTAGCCAATCCGTCATCATCACGGATCCTGGAACCATATCCCCCATAAATTGTGTGGCGTGGGTCTGAGCTCAAATGGTACGAGGGATCCACCAATGCTGGAACATCTCCTGAGAACAGGGGCCCTCTGACAATGTAAAACCGTCAATCCCCATCAATGGGATGTCAATGATGGGTGACTGCAAAATAGGCCAATAACGCCTGACAGGAGGCAAGATCGGCATATGTATCTCTCTAGTAGTGCTCCTAATAGCACGTTCTCCTAAATAGAGCTCCCATCCTCCATCTGTAAAGAGAGGAATCCTGCGGGTGGAAATGACGACTAACTCCAATTGGTACCCATCCTCAAAACCAACTCCTAAATGCTCTCCGAGTAGGGAATCCATGTGATGACATCTACCGTCAATAGCTAGCTCGGTATGGCGATAATGAGTGAAACCCTCAAAGAACAAAGGACCTCCGCCAAGATGGAATGATGCCATCTCCATCCTCGTGGATAGGTATCTAAACCCTAACACGCCACAGAATTTAAACAAAGAAGCCTCTTATAGGCCCAAAGCGCCAACACAAAGGCAAACATCCGTACATCGACCAACACTCTTAACCTATACATGGGAAAAACAAGAGAAATACTCACCAACAGAAATGGGTAGAATCCTAACCACGCCTCATTAAGCCCTCGCGATCGCACGCGATTCCCCGAGGAAATAGGCGAAGGTGTAGGAACCCCAATCATACTCTCCTATACGGTCCACGTGTTGAGTGGCGCTAATCAAAGCGAAAGACACCGTAGAAGAGTTATCTGTTATAAAGCAGCCCCTAATGATTATCAGGAACAATCGCCGGAGAACTGACTTCATACAACCTCTAATTCATCAGGAACAATCACCGAGTGACTATTACGTGTGACAGTACTTTGGATAGAATTTGAAGCTTAAAGACCATGGCATAGACCCCTCTTCCTGACTTCATACAACCTCTAATTCATGTCATTGCGTAACTATCGACACAAGCGGTCCGAAGAAGGTCAGATATACCTCGTTCAGATGCTCGGATTGAAGTTCTGCAAGTTTGAGCGAACATTACAGTGCATGAGTGCACGTACTACGAGACGATGGGACCCGCGAGGCTCAGATGCATCACGACCAGCCGCAGGTGTACCTGTGGCCATCCGTCTATATATACAAGCCTTGGGGTCAGCCATTTGAGAGGAAGAGAGAGGGAAAAAGGCGAGGAAGCCCTGTCCATTTTACTTTGCATACACATCTTTTGAGTGTTTCCTCAATTTTACACACTAGTTAGCTCACATATAGCTATCTTTTATCCAGCGGGAGCTGTGTGTTTATCCATTTAAAGTCATAGAAGTCTACTTTGGCAGCCCACTGTAAGCCTTGTTATATTCTATAAAGCCTTCTTCTCATATTAGCACACACTGTTATACACGTTGAGAGTCGTGTGAGTGTGTTTGCCCGGACTTTGGTCCGTGGTTTTCATTTTTGTCTGTATATATATACTTATATATGTATATATTTCATATGCGGACTAACATTATCGAGTTATGCCTCGATTGAGCCTAAACTTCGGTCTAGAGCGTTTAATTGCTTTTATATATATACTTATATATATAAACTGTGGTCAGACTTTGTCTGATGAGCCTGGATTTTATATCCAGTGCGTTTAATTGCTTATATATATATATATATATATATATATATTTATATATATAACTATTGTTAGACATATCTGATGAGCCTGGATTTATATCCAGTGCATTTAATCGCTTTTATATATATACATATGTATAATTGCTGTCGGATATATCCGATGAGCCTGGATTCACATCCATTGCATTTACTACTTATATATATATATATATATATATATATATATATATATATATATATTTATATTTTCACAGTTCGGAGTTCACTTCGTGGCCTTTTACGACTTTTATTTACATTACATCTCCGCTCGAGTTTACTTTGTGGCAGTTGATCGCTTTTACAACTTTATTTACATTTTATCCCGCCTGGAGTTTACTTTGTGGCGGTTGATCATATATATATATATATTTATAACTTTTACATATATATATAACTGCTTACTACTTTCCCTACAAAATGCAGTATCATGTGAGCTTAGGAATCATGTGATCACAGGTTCAACGTACTGAATCTAGATTCGGTTCCCATGATGGACATTTTTCAATTTGTAAAGTAGACACATACATTATTTTACAAAGGTCTCGAATTTCCTTGGATGGTCATTATCATGCCCATGAGGAGTTCTAAGATCTTCAGATATTATTTTCTCGAGAATGCATCGCATCTCGAAAATAAAAGCAAACAAGCCGAACATTTAGTAATAAAATAGAAGTATGAAAAGGTCTCAATTCCTATTGAGCACAGGGTTTGAAAAACCTCTTTTAAAAAATGTCATTGCTATATCGTGGTTAAAACTGAATTTTTCTATAAATTCAAACTCTTTGTATATAGGTGCGAACGAGGCCTCGCACTACTTTCAAATAACTGCACATTGATCCATACACATACACAAACACACAGATTCGTATAACAATTTCTTTGAAAAGTGGCGGTCACTGTGGTAACACGGATGTCGGGGGGTGCCTAACACCTTCCCTCCGCATAATCAAGCCCCCGGACCCAAAATAAATCTCAGTTTCACAGACCCGTCTAGCAGTGTCAAATCACTGGGTCAATGTGCAAATATTTTTGGTTGCGTTGGTGCAACCAATTAAATACACCAACTGGAGACTCTTAAAGTCAAATCATCGACATTATATATGTCGGACCTTTTTCACTTGTTTTTTTAGACAAATCTCACATTAACATGAGAACACCAAAGAACAAGTAACGAAAAGGGACACTCAAAAATCTCGATGTCGATATTTTTTTTTTAGAATGATTAAGATTGGGTTGAACGTAAACATAATATCTAAACTAATATATATATATATATATATATATATATATATATATCATTCATATGACCATTAACAAGTAAAATAATGCATATATGAAGCCATCACTTTTTTTTAACATAGGTATCTTAATTTTTATAAATAAAGTTTATCCGTAGAGAAAAACAAATATTTTAAATTACCAATATTTTTTTTATAGATAAATCTTTATCAAAGAAAATAACATACCTATATTTTTTTTAGCCTTCAAGAGTATTAATAAACTACCTTTCCGTAGGAAAAAATTATTAATCTTTTTATCAAGTGTATACCATTATATTAGAATTTATAAAATATTCATAACTCAAAATATATCTCCGTAGGGAAAGTATATTTATACTATTATTTTAATAAACTCATATCCTATTTGGGAATCTATACTTGTTATCTTGATCACTAATATTTTTCGTAGGAAAGATACTAGTTATCATAACTATAGATATATAATGGAGGATATGGGATTTAATTTATCCCCCATTATGAGACCCCAAATTTTATGAAATGAAAGTATTCAATTTTTTTATAATTATTCTATTTAGTAAATGGTTAAATTAATAAAAGGTTAAAGTTAAGGGTGATATTTGAAAAAAATTTCAAAGTAAGCAAGTTGTCATAAAATAACCGGTAGTAAAAGTAAAAAGAATGTCTGGCGTGGTTACATAGTAGCTACGGTATTGATTTATTGATGCTTACGTGAGAAGTCACTCGGTTATACTCAATTATTACTACGATGAATTGTTGCATCATATCTCTCATATTATTGATTCGATTATTATCACAAAGATCATACATGATAATATGATATATTATTAAATCAATAATTGAGACGAAAAAGTTATTCATATTATTAAATTACAATATTTACAATGTCTAGAAGTTACATCAAGGAGAGGTTTGGTCATCTAATTGCGGCCAATAAGGAGAAATCCATATCTAAGGCCCTCTTCACGAGGAGACTTTGGTTGTTAAATATTGTGAGTTATAATATTAATGATGAATAAGTTCGTGTTGATTAAAGATGAAACTGATAGTTCCATTGTGTTGGAATTATTAGTGTTAGTGAAAATCGACATTTATTTCGATAATAATTGATGTCTGGAAGTTATCGGGTAATTAATCGGATAAATGAGGAATTAATTGCTATTAATTCACATGATTATAACTATTTATTCACATGTGTGTACTATTGATTCACATTCTTGTACTATTAGGGGAGTTGGTGCAAGATTGATAATACTTGCATGACTAAGTTAAAGATGGAGGTACTATACTGTTATTCGTATTTTCACATGATTATAACTATTGAATCACATGATTGAACTATTGATTCACATTATTTACTATTAGGGGAGGTGGTGCAAGTTTGATAATACTTGCAGGACTAAATTAAAAATGAAAGAAAAGTTGGAGGTATTGTACTGTAATTTTTTGAGCCCCAAAACGTGTAATTATCAAAACTATATTTTTCTATAAATAGAAGCTCATTCTTCCTTCATTTCTCACCAATTCACTAAAGCTATAGAGCAATTATTATAGAGAGAAATTATAGAGAGAAAGAAGAAGAGAAGTCTGCTACCTCTCTATTCCAGTATCCAGCTTTATTCTAAGGTAAGGGATATTATTATTATAGTAAGGGGTATTATTTCTTTCATTTTCATGAAGAGAGCTATTGTTATTCTATTTCTTATTATTATGTTGGAATAACCTGTCTATGCAAAGTACCGCATACATGATGAAATTCTTCTGTTATTCCATTCTTTATTATTCTGTTGAAATATCACATGCATGCGTATTACGCATGATTTGGTTCCATTATTTATTATTTTGTTGGAATAAATACATGCATGCGGTCTATCGCATGCCCAGTGAATTCTGTTGTTATTCCATTCTTTATTGTCTTTATTGGAATATCACATGCGTGCGTTTACGCATGACTCGTTCCATTATTTATTATTACATTGGAATAACTTTCATGCATGCGATCTATCGCATGCCTGGTGAATTCTGTTGTTATTCCATTCTTTATTGTTCTGTTGGAATATCTTGTCTGTGCGTTTACACATGACCTAGTTCCATTATTTATTATTTTGTTGGAATAACCTGTCTGTGTGGTCTATCGCATGCCTGGTGAAGTCTTCTATTATTCCATTCTTTATTATTCTGTCGGAATATCCTGTCCGTACGTTTACGCATGACCTGGTTCCATTATCTATTATTCTATTGGAATAACCTGTCTATGTGGATTGCCGCATGCATGGTGAATGATCCCTTGTTAAATTGTGGAAATGATCTGTTTGCGTGGATTACCGCATGGCGGGTTAAAATCCATTTCCAGTTTCGTAATTTTTCGGACATTCAAAAATTCTGAAAAAATTTGGGAGGATATTATGATAAGTTTTCTAAAATCTCCAACTGGAATCACTGAAAGAGGAGTTGTAGATTTTTGTATGGACAATTTTTAACAAAGCACAAAAAAGTGAAAAAGGAGAAAAAGCTACTGCCCAAAATTTTGTAAGGGCTGTTTCGACCACTTAATTTGTGAGAAAAATTCCAGCCTTTTGGGACATGAAAATATATGGTATAAAGTACCTCCTGTCCAAAAATGAGCTCATTCCGACTTAAAATGAGCAAGTTATGACTATTTCAATATTTAGATTTTTCTGACGAAAAACGCTATAACCGGAGTTCTATAACTTCGATGACCATGGAATTTAAACTGGAAGCTCACGTTAACATGTGTAAGATCCTGCCAAGATTTGGAAATTTATGAAGTTAAACTTGAGGTAGCTAATTTCTTAAGTAATTAATTAAAAATTGATTTTTGAAAAATACTTAAGGGAGTTGAAAAATTATAAAAAAAATACTTGTTGTGTATGAAATATATGTATATATGTTTGGACAAAAGATAGAAAAATAATAAGTTGATTTGGTAATTTTTCATGAAAATGGTTTAGTTACGAACATATGAGTTAAATATGTTATGTGAAGTTGAAAAATTGGTAAATAGGATTTTATGGCTTGAAAATCCTATATAAGGTATATCTTGATTTTGATGAGGATTTGATCATTGGTGATGAAATCTTATGAGTATGGCATTTTGAATGATTAAATGTATTATTTGGTAAAGTGTAAACAATTAAAATAAATTGTTTATAAGTTTAAGAAATGATTAAAATATTGTTATAATATTAATGATATTAGATTATGATATTATTAAGTGATTGATAACATTGGGATATTCTTGAACCTTGGATAAATTATATTATAAATGTTTAATATTTATCCTTTATCTCATTTGATTGATTCTTTATATCATTGTCATGATCCTCATGCTTATATTGTGTTGAAATTCATCTGTGGCTTACGTGCATAGATGGACTTGGTATGATTATAACCAGGGATTATTCGGTATAATCATGACCGTAATGTTACAAATGATGTGGTAAAAGTCATCTTTGGCCCGTAGTGCATAGATGGACTTGGTATGATTATGACCAGGGATTATTCGGTATAATTATGACCGTATTGAAAACACGAATATCCTTGGCCCGTAGTGCATGGATAATTCGTGGTCGTAATACTAATGAATATTGTGACGCCCCTAAAATAGGTATACAACACCCATTCTGAGTCGCCAAATACATGGTACAGAAAGCAAACTACAACTTCAATAATATAATTGTCGTGCAAAATTCGACAACACATACTGTGAGTTTAAATGCAAATATTGTCTTCTAGACAATATCCACACTCAAATAAGTTCTCATTACAATTATTCATACACTATTTTACAAAAATAGTGAGGACTGCTACAACAACTTTCTAGAACCATCACTCCATACCCCGACTAGATCCTGCTATGTTCTCACCTCCTGAGAAGAAAAATGGAACAAAAAGGAAAAGGGTGAGCTCAACTAGCCCAGTAAAGAATATTATGACTAAGATAATATACAATAAATTATCATTAGTCCTCAACAGGAAAAAATCTGATAAAATATAATAGACAACAAGTTTTAGATCAATATTCTACAGCAGAAACAGCAATCCATTAGAAGAGTCAAGTAGAGAATGAGTTCTACTAACTTCTAAGATTTAAAAGTCCATCATCAATATTTTGTCCCTGTAACAACAATCAATATACATCTTTAACCAATATTCATCTTTGCACTACAGGCCAAAGATATTCATTTGAGTAGTTGGACTTTTAACTCCTGAAGTTCAATAGGAGCCATTCGATATGGGGTTTTAGAAATGGGCTTTGTACCCGGTTTAAGGTCAATAAAGAATTCAACTTCTTGTTCTGGGGGTAGACCAGGAAGTTCTTCAGGAAATACATCAGAAAATTCTCTAACCACAGAAATATTATTCAAATTTGACTTGTCTTTATTCAAATCCATAACATGGGCTAAGAAAGCTTGACATCCGTTTTTTAATAAACGAATAGCTTTATGGCTTGATATGATAGTGACTGATTTTAGTGGTTTAGTTGTTTGAATTCGTATGATAGGTTGGTTAGGAATATGAAAACTAACAACCTTACGAAAATAATCAATTTTGGCATGATGAGTGGTTAACCAATCAATCCCTAAAATTACATCAAAAGCAAGTATCTTTAAAGAAATAAGATCAACAGGTAATGTGATTGTGCCAACTTGTATCAAGCAAGATTTATAAACTGTAGATGTAACGAAGGTTTCACCCAATGGAGTTTCAACAGATAAGTCAAAGTCTAATTTCTCCGGAGTCAAGTTTAAACATTGAGCACAAGCAGGAGAGGTAAAAGAATGGGTAGAACCGGTATTTAACAAGGTATAAACTTTGCAAGAGTTCAAGATTAGCTTACCCGTGATCACCTCGTTCGGGTTCCTCACGTTTTGGCCAGTCACGACAAACGTTCTTCCAGGAACCGCTGATTTCGACTTATCCGGGACAACCCTTGGAGTCACTATCCCCGCTTGGTTTCGCTATAGTACAATCTCTAGCGATATGTCCTTCCTTTCCATAACTATAACATACCTTGGATTGTTGTGGGTAGTTTGGGCTGATATGTCCCTCTTTCCCGTATTTGTAACATCTAACTGGCGGTCGTTCTCCTCCCCTAGAATTTGTTGTTGGTGCTGGTGCTGCTGCTGATGTCTTCCCATCATTGTTGAATCTCCTCTTTCTAAAATTTCCACTTGACTCACTTCTCCTATTATCATGGCCACGATTACCACCCGAGTGGTTACCGCCTTTGTCCGTATTTTTCCCTCCTCACTGGTTATCATCGTTCTGATGACTGCTGTCACCGGTATGACCCTGGTTGTGGTCCCTCGGTTGAGTATACTCATTATCTCGCTCTAATAATTGAGCCCTGTTGACAACATCTAAATATAGAGAAAATTTATGAGAGATAAGGTATTGACGAATCTCGGGTTTCAGACCTCTCAGAAACATCTGCGTCATACATTCCTCATTTTCTACCAAATGAGGTCTGAACTCGATAACTCATGAACTTCGCCTCGTATTGAGACACCGTCATGTTGTTCTGTTCCAGTCTAATAAACTCTACCTCCTTCATATGAAGAATACTTTCAGGAAAGTACTTGTCATTGAACAGTTTCTAAAATCTTTCCCAAGACATGTTAAGTGCGGCTGGCTGGGTATGCTTCACAGATTCCCACTAGTAATTTTCCTCACCACGGAACATAAAGGTGGCGAATGGAATCTTTTGTTCCTCCATGCATCCTAAGACATCGAATATCTTGGTAATTTTCTTGACCCATGTTTCCGCCTTAATCGGATCGGGCTTTCCCTAGAAATCTGGTGGTCCCAACTCCTTGAACTACTTGGCTGTGACAGACCGCACGTTGCCATCATTTCCACCCGTATTTTGTACACGAGTCTCCCTCATCTGATTTTGTATGAACTGCAAAAAATTCCTAAACATTCCATCATTCATCGTTTGCTCGGTAGTGTTGTTTACAGGAGGAATATTGCCTTCAGGTTGTTTCACAGTCTCATACACTCCATTGTTAACGTTCTCAGCAGACATTCTTAAATACTGCCATAAAATAAGGGTTAATTAAACAAATTTACATATCACATAATATCCCTATATTATGACCGACCAATAAATAAGCTTAAATAGGACACACTAGCGAAGGATTTACTCATCTTTCCCCTCCTAGTTCTATTCCCCGATCTCCGCCAGAGACCATATCCCTAAGTTCTAATACCAATTGTGATGCCCCCAAAATAGGTATACAACACCCATTCTGAGTCGCCAAATACATGGTACAAAAAGCAAACTACAACTTCAATAATATAATTATCGTGCAAAATACGACAACACATACTATGAGTTTAAATACAAATATTGTCTTCTAGACAATATCCATACTCAAATAAGTCCTCATTACAATTATTCATACACTATTTTTGTAGGACTGCTACAATAACTTTCTAGAACCATCACTCCATACCCCAACTAGATCCTGTTATGTTCTCACCTCTTGAGAAGAAAAATGGAACAAAAAGGAAAAGGGTGAGCTCAACTAGCCCAGTAAAGAATATTATGACTAAGATAATATACAACAAATTATCATTAGTCCTCAACAGGGAAAAATCTGATAGAATATAATAGACAACAAGTTTTAGATCAATATTCTGCAGCGGAAATAACAATCCATTAGAAGAGTCAAGTAGAGAATGAGTTCTACTATCTTTTAAGATTTAAAATTCCATCATCAATATTTTATCCCTGTAACAACAATCAATATACATCTTTAATCAATATTCATCTTTTGCACTTCTGAAGCCAAAGATATTCATTCATATCACCGATCATGTCATGTTCATCTCAACACATGTTCATCTTTGCACTACGGGCCAAAGATATTCATCAGTTAATCATTCATCTTTGCACTACAAGCCAAAGATATTCAATAATATCATCATTAAGGACTAAGGATGATGAAAAACATTTTAGAGAACAAATCCAGTGAGACAGAAGGACAAATATTAGGGATTCGTGTTACAGTTTATCCAAGATCACTAATACTTCATAATAACCAATTTTGAAGCAGAATTCAAAAATAAAAATCAAAACATGGATACAATCAAAGATAGTAACCATAATAGACATCTTGGACAAAAAGGAAAATTTTAACTTTTTGGTGAATAGTGTCGTATTCATGAATAGTGCCGTATATGTGAATAGTGCCGTATACGTGAATAGTAACCCCGACACAAAAAGTTCCAAATTTGATTAAAAAGTTCAAACCAATATTTTGGTATAATGATATTGAAGAAAATAATATCATTTAAGAAGAAAATAACATCCCTTACCTTAAAAAGACAAGATTTCCGACCGAATCTTTGGATATAGTCTTGTCAAGGAACTTGCACCGTATAACAACACTCAAAGTATCAAAATACTCACAAGAATACGCTCGATAATATAGAGAGAGAAAGAGAGAAAACTTTGTTTCTGGTGTGATTTTCAATTCTAACTTAGCCCTCTATTTATAGGAAAATGTTAGCACGCCGAAGCAGACTTGACCTGCTACCTGATGGCTTTACCTGCTACTATTGCCACCCACCACATTTGAAATTCAATTTAAGCACATTTCTCACCAACCAAAAGTGGGGCCCACCAATTCTAGAATTTTCCACCAAAATGATAAATTCAGATACTTCAACAATTTACGAACCAAACCACCTCTTAAAATTCATAACAAATCATACATTCATTTTTAATGATTCAAAATTTGTGGACATATACTTAACTTATATATGTATAACATATCCAAAATCACAACGATCCAACGATCGGATCAAAAATTATAACTCACTTAATATATCTAAAAGAACTTTGGTTTGATCTTTTAATACCTCCAATCCGGCAAAATCTCGATAAAACACCTCAACATTAATTTCTTCATTTATAACCACATAAATAAATCCATCATTTATATCCACATCAAATAAATATTTTCTTATCATATAAATCAATAATTAATTATTCACAAATAATATTACGAGAATCACAATTATGACAACCAAAGTAATTCCGAGGAAAGAGGGGCTTTCAATAAGGATTTCTCTTCATGGCGCACAATTAGGTGACCAAACCTCTCCTTGATGTAACTTTCTAGACATTGCCAATAATTCTATCTAATAATATTATTCAAATAATATAAATTATTGATCCGATAATGGAAATCTTGCGTTGATAATTATTGAAACAACAATAATATAAACTATCAACGCATCAATTATTGAATCAATAAAATAAAATATTGAGAATCGCTCTGTAACAATTATTGAAAAGTGCTTTCTTACGTAAGGATCAATAATTTAACAATATTGTGCAATACTGGTGTTATTCTTGTGCAACCAAGATATTATTGTATTTTAACCATTTGGGTAATCCAACAGTGTTAACGGTAACAATTACGCCGTTATTTATAAAAGCTCAACTTTGTCGTTTTTTTCATCCGACAGTTATTCTGTTATGGGGCCCTCAATTGACTGCGCCGTCGTACGGATATTCCCGACAAAAAGAATATTCCACGACCAAACGAATATTCCCCGACAGAAATGAATATTTTATAACCATTTGCTTATTTTGCAAAATTTGCACATTTCACCCATAACCAAAGTATTATATCAAATTAACTCCTTTTTATTTCAAGATAATAAATAGAGAAAATTTCAATTTTATTTATAACAAGTTGGGGTCTTACAAATATCCTTGGCTGTAGTACAGGGATGATTCGATGATGTGGATTAATTATTAAGCTGAGTCTCAGTGATAACATATTGATAATACACTTTTAATTCGTAGAAGATAGTAGATATCATGCTCTACTTGACTCTTCTATAATACAGTTGTATGTCTTTGGCCTGTAGAGCAATGATGAATTGTTAATGAATATCTTTGGCCTGTAGTGCAAAGATGAATTTATTAGTATGATTATGAACAAGAAGTGTGATTTGGTATAACCATGATTTTTGATGTTTCAAGTAGAGACAGGTGATGAAAATTATCTTCGTCCTGGGTGCGAAGAGGAATTTAGAATCACAATTATGATTATGAGTTATTCATATGATTGTAGACAGGAATTATTGATTGATGTTATAGGGATAAAACATTATTGGTGGACTTTTAACATGGAGAAGATAATAGACACGATGGTCTATTTGACTCTTCTAATGGATTTCTCGTTACCGCAACTATGGTTGAAAAGTTTTATCATCTACCATATGTTCTAAATCTCGATTTATTATTGTGAAGGCTATTGATAATTTAATTATCTTTAGTCATGATATTCTTTTATGGGTTATTTGTGCTCACCCTTTTTTTCACAATTCCTTTCGTGTAATAAGAGTGTATTTGGGCAGAAGCGGGGATAACAGGGAAATAGTATGATGGTCCGAGACTGTCGAAGTTTTTCAATACATTATAAAACGGCATGACATGCAACAGATAATTGTATTGAGGACATAAGATGTGTGTGTCGTATTTTATACGTCACTTAATAATTGATTTTGGCGAACAACAATAGGGTGATGAAAACCCGACATTGAAAGCATCAAAAGTGCACCTCATTAGAATGAATATGATAGTAATCTTCTCGTTCTTCTTTGGGGTCTTAAAATATTTGCTGCTGTATTTTATATGGCATTGTAACAATTTGAGTTTGGATACTGTCTACGAGATAATATTGTATTAAAACTCACAACTTATGTGTTGTCGTACTCTGCACGACAGTTCAACAGTTGTATAAATGAAGTTTGTATTTGATTTTTATAGAGTGATATCTGGCGACTCAGAATGGGTCGGGTGGACCTATTTTGGGGGCGTCACACCCATCCCTCACCCACTTGAATTTTTATTATTTTATTTATTCATATTTAATAATGATTGAAAATTAGATATTCGAAAGTTCGTTATATCCAGCCACAATTTTTTTTAGAAATACCGCACAATCCGTATAATTTCAGAAAATATTTTGAGAAATACAATACATAATTTAATTTCGAAACAATTATTGGGCTGGATTTCTGAATTTTTGAATTAATTAAAATTCATTTCTGCTTCTTTAATCTAGGTTTTAATAACAAACATATAATCACATAACAAGATAACCACATAACAGTATACTCTCATGACAAATAACAATCTTGGATCAATCGGGACTTTCATAAAGAATTCCTGTTGAACTCGAATGTTGTATTCTATATGATTCAATGTCCATCTTAGATTCTAAAAAAATGGAATCCAAGTCCATCTCAGATTCTGAAAAGAAAAAACTTCATGTCCATCTTCTTTGACGGCTTACTTATTATCAGTGCAGTAGATTACATATAGGTCATATATTTTATATGAAGTGTACATCTGTTATAAAAGAATACTAATATTAAGAACAATGATTAGTGAAAAGAGAGAGCATTCTCCTTATATTTTCATATGTCTCACTCACTTTACAATGCTATTATTTATAGATATAAGAGCATCAACACTAGGAGGTTACCAAACTCAAAGGTCATGAGTTTCATAACTCAATGGTCATGGGAGTTTCAAAATCATTATAATCAAAGATAAGAAGAATGAATCTAGACATCCATTATATGAATCTAGACATCCATTATAATTTTATAACACTTCCCCTTGGATGTCTATTGTATAGCCATACGAATTGAAAGTTGCCTCATTAAAAACTTTACCAGGAAAAACCCAATGGAAAAAAAAACATTGGTTAAGGGAAAAAGAGTGCAGCGCGTATTACCTCCCCCTCATGAATGTATCCTTAAGTCATTCAGTTGTCGCATTCCAATATTCCGACGCAATCCTTCAAACATTGTAGTTGGTAATGCTTTGGTGAACAAATCTGCTAGATTATCTTTTGATCTAATTTGTTGAACATCAATGTCACCACACTTATCAAGGTCACACTTATCAAGGTTATATGTGAAAAAGAATTTCGGTGATATGTGCTTTCTTCAATCTTCTTTGATGTATCATCCCTTTAATTGAGCTATACATGCAGCATTGTCTTCATACAGAATGGATGGAGTTCTTTTGTAGCAATTTTCTAAGAATATGCCTCGTTAAAAACCTTACCAAATAAAAACCCAGTGGAAAAAATTTTGGCGAAGGAAAAGAGTACAATATTCTTGATAACTTCTAGTGCCTTGGGATTGCCTCATTAAAACCTTGCAAAGAAAAACCAGTGGGAAAAAAACCTTAGCGAAGGAAAAAGAGTACAATAAGCACATAGCCTTTTTACCCCCCCTCATGAGTACATAGAATTTTAGTGACGCCCCCAAAATAGGTATACATCACCCATTCTGAGTCGCTAAATACATGGTACAGAATACAAATACAAACTTAAATATACAACATGAGCTGTGAGTTTTAATACAAATATTGTCTTCTAGACAGTATTCAAACTCAAAATAAGTCCTCAATACATTTATTATCACACTATTTCATAGAATAATGAGGACTACTAATGCAAATATCTGGACCGTCACTCCATTCCCTGACTAGTCCCAACTATATTCTCATTTCCTAAAGAGAACAATGAAAGCAAAGCGTGAGCTTAACTAGCCCAGTAAGAAATATTATGACTAAGATAATGCAAAATAAATTTTCGTTAGCCTTCAACAGTGTTAAACTGATAAAATACAATACACATCAAGTTTAACTGTAGCGGAATAAGCAATCCATTAGAAGAGTCAAGTAGAACATGAAATCTACTATCTTCTATGATTTAAAAAGTTTATCAACAGTTTTATCGCTGCGACTCAGCTTAATAAATAATCCACATCATCGAATCATCCCTGCACTACGGCCAAGGATATTCATTAGTATTACGACCATAAATTATCCATGTACTACAGGCCAAGGATATTCGTATTTTCACCAATGATCATGATTATGCCAACAACTGTCCATCAATGCACTACGGACCAATGAGGACTTTTACCACATCATTTGTAACATTACAGTCATGATTATACCGAATAATCTCTGGTCATAATCATACCAAGTCCATCTATGCACTACGACCAAAGATGACTTTCATAACAATATAAGCATGAGGATGATGACAATGACATAAGAATTCAATTAAAAGAAAACAAGGATAAATTTTTAAAGATTTATAATTTAATTTATCCAGAATTCAATAATGTCCAAATTGTCAATATGATACTGCTTTGTGGAGTAAAATTCAAGAATAATAGTGTATCAAAAATGATTTAGATCGAAAAGAAATCAATTTTTGTCATAAATAGTACTCCGGGTGAATATTAATCGAGTGAATAGTACCCCGTGAATAGTACTTTGGGAATGGTAACCTCGTAAATAGTACTCTGGCATGAAAAAGTTAAAACTTATCAGAATGCTTAGAATAATATTTCCATGAAAAGATAATGGATGAAGCACAAATATCAATGATATTCTACTAATTTCATAGAGTATAGAAGCCAAAACTTTAACAAAATGAGTGTAGAATTAAAAATCTGAAACAAAATAATATTATTTACATACTACAGAGTATGGAAGAAAATATTATTTCATATGAATACTGAATAAAAATAATATCCCTTACCTTGAAAAGAAGAGTATTCCAACTGGTATAACGGGGATATTCTTGAAGAAAACTTTCACTGTTTTCTACGCTCAAAGCTTTCTAAAACTCGAAAGAAATACGCTCAATATTATAGAAGAAGAATTTTCTGATTCTGGTGTGATTTTCAATTCTAACTAAGCATCCTATTTATAGGAGAATGGAAATGATACTATTTGAATTTTAAAAATCATGGACGCACAGTATATATATTCGGACGAAATTAAATTCACGGGAAAGTTTTTCAGAATCACATGATTTCTACTATGCTGCACTATACATAATAAAATATAATATATTCTATTTTTCATAAAAAACAAAACTAATATATATATATATATATATATATATATATATAATCATATATTTCCCCTGGGAACTCATCAGTCTCCCCCCCCCCATTTCATTTTTCTTCCGTGGGCCCCACATGTGGCCCCACTTTTATTATAATGAATAACTTTCTACCGATTATTTTGAAAAATGGGTAAATGGGGGTCCATATAATAAGCGAAATTTATAATAAATACTTCATAAAAATCCCCTTAATATTTTTAACAACTTTTATTCATATTATTATAACTCGCAATATTAACAACCAGATCGTTCCCATGAAAGAGGGGGCTTTCCGATAAGGATTTCTCCCTATTGGCGCGCAATTAGGTGACCAAACCTCTCCTCGATAGAACTTTCTAGACATCGTCAATATTGCAAATAATAATATGAATAACTGTATCGTCTCAATTATTAATTTAATAATATATAAAAATATTGACAATAATTGAATCAATAATATGAGAGATATCATGCAGCAATTACTGTAGCAATAATTGAGTATAATTGAGTGACTTCTCACGTAAGCATCAATAATCAATACCGTGTGCTACTATGCAACCATGCGTATTATTGTACTTTTACCACTGGGTATTTCAATAGTTTAACGGTAAAACTTACGCCGTTATTTTCATAAAAAGATATTTCTGTCGTTTTCTCATTTCGACAATAATTACGTTATGGGGTCTACCAATGATTATGCCGTCGTACGAATATTCCCTGTTTAAAACGAATATTTTCCGACCAATCGAATGTTATATAACAACTTGCTTACTTTACAAAATTTATAAATATTACCCACAACTATAACATTATAATAAATTCACACCTTAATATTCAAAAATGATATTTATAAAAAAAATTCATCTTTATTCATAAAAGTGGGGGTCTTACAACCTCCCCTTCTTATGAAATTTTGCCCTCGAAATTAGGGTACGTACCTGGTATGTCGAAGAGGTGAGGATACCTTGATTTCATTTCAGATTCTAACTCCCATGTCATTTCCTCAACATCGTGGTTTCTCCACAAAACTTTAACTTGAGGTATAACCTTGGAGCGTAGAATATGTTCCTTCTTATCCAAGATTTTAATAGGTACCTCTTCATACGTTAAATCTTCCACTATCTCATCCGGTTCTAACTCAATAATGTGGTGCGGGTCTTCCACATATTTACGTAACATGGATATGTGAAAAATGTTATGAACACGAGACATACTTGGAGGTAAAGCGAGTCTATAGGCCATAGTTCCTACTCGGTCAAGGATTTTAAATGGGCCAATGAATCGAGGATTGAGCTTTTCTCTCTTTCCAAATCTCGTAACTCCCTTCCATGGAGCAACACGTAACAACACATGTTCTCCAACATTGAATTCCATGTCCTTCCGATGAAGATCAACATAACTTTTTTGTCGATCTTGTGAGGTTTTTATTCGTTGCCGGATTATTTGAATCTTTTCCGTAGTCATGCGTACCAATTCTGGTCCCAACAATGTTGCTTCACCCACCTCTTCCCAGCATACTGGAGAACGACACTTTTTTCCATACAACGCCTCAAATGGAGCCATGCCAATACTTGCTTGATAACTGTTATTGTAGAAAAACTCCACCAATGGTAATAACTTGTCCCAACTTCCTTTGAAGTCAAGGACACATAGTCTTAATAGATCATCCAAAGTTTGAATAATCCTCTCTGACTGCCCATTCGTCTAAGGATGATACGCCGAACTGAATCGCAAATTTGTGCCCATAGCTTTTTGCAAACTAACCCAAAATCGTGAAGTGAATCTTGGGTCTCGATCAAAAACTATGATTATTGGCATACCATGCAGTCTTACAATCTCATTTATGTATATACGAGCAAGACGTTCAAGTGTATAAGTTTCTCGTATAGGTAAGAAATGAGCAGACTTGGTCAATCTATCAACAATGACCCAAATTGCATCTATACCTTGAGAAACCTTAGGAAGACCAGTAACAAAATCCATGGTAATGTGCTCCCACTTTCATTCAGGAATTTCAAGTGGTTCTAATGGACCTTTTGGCACTTGATGCTCCGCCTTGACTCGTTAACAAGTTAGACACCTTGAGATAAACTCTGCGATCTCTCTCTTCATATTGCTCCACCAAAATGTATGTCGAAGATCACGATACATTTTGGTACTCCCAGGATGGATTACAAACGGTGTGTTGTGCGCCTCCATCATGATTTTATACTTCAAGTCAGGATCGTTAGAAACACAAAGTCTGGAGTTGACTCGAATTATTCCTTCTTCATCGATTCTTGCTTCCGGAATAGCACCTTCTTGCACTTTCTTCTTTATACGCATTAGTTCCATGTCTGTAGCTTGAGCAACTTTAACTTTATCGATTAAAGTCGGTTTTACTCGTATTTTTGCCATCATCACGTAGGTCCCTGGAGTCTTTAACTCTATCGCCATCCTTTGCAAGTCATACAAAATGGGTCTTTGCGTTGACAATAACGCACTCGTACCTGCATATGATCTTCTACTCAATGCGTCAGTTACCACCTTCGCTTTTCCAGGGTCGTATTGAAGATCATAATCTTTCAACAGTTCGAGCCAATGTTGTTGCCGCATGTTGAGTTCTTTTTGAGTGAAGAAATATTTGAGGCTTTTATGATCCGTATAGATCTCCACTTTCTCCCCATACAGGTAATGCCTCCAAATTTTAAGTGCGAAGACAACAGGTGCCAACTCTAGATCATGAGTAGGGTAATTCCTCTCATATTCTTTAAGTTGTCGAGAAGCATAGGCTATGAATTTCCCATGTTGCATGAGAACACATCCTAACCCTTTGCCGGAAGCATCACTGTAGATGAAAAATCCCTCCGAGCCAGATGATATTGTCAGAACAGGTGCTGAAATGAGTCTTCTCTCGAGTTCTTGAAAACTCTTCTCACATTCCTCCCTCCAACCAAATTTTGTATCTTTTCGAGTCAACTGAGTTAATGGTGTAGCGATTCAAGAAAACCCTTCTACTTAATCTCAGATAATAACCAAATTTAAGCCGAGAAAGCTACGATACTTCGATCATCGATTTAGGTTGCTCGACTTTGAATTGCTTCAATCTTTGCTGGGTCAACAGATATTCCATGACTTGATACTACGTGTCCAATGTGACAACCGAGATTTTGTAATTTAATTTTAATATTTATTAGATTGAATAAATATTTTTTTGATGAATTTATTATAAGATTAAATAATTAATTAATGAAGTTGTGGTAGATTAATTTAATTATATGTGTTGTATTTATTAAATTAATATGGAGAATTTTATTATTCAATTTATGTAATTATGTGAGCTTATTGTATTAAAAGAAATATTTAATAAGCTTGATAGTATTTTAATTAATTTAATTATTAATTAGAGATTTAATAATTTGACGTTATTAATAAAGGAGAAATTTAATTATGTGACTATGTGAATTAATGAGAAATATATTCTATTTTAAAATAAATTAAATAAGATATTGATTTATTTTATAAAGGAGTGTGACATTATTTAAACTATATGATAAGGTTTTATTAAATTAAATGGTTTTTGAAACCTATTCTTGCCAGCCAAACAAGGCCCTAAAGGGAGTTGATAGCAGTTACCCATGATCGGGTAACTGACCACTATCGCGTCAGTTCATTTTTTTTATATACGCCTTCCCTTTCCTTCTTCTTTCATTATTTTTGGCTAAGTCTGGCAAAAACAGAGAGAGATACAGAGAGAGAGACTGAGAGTTCAGAGATTTGTTAATAGAATTGTGAGAGTCATCCGAGAAGGAATTCATCTCCTGTTAATTCACTCTACGCTTGGGTAATCTCTTCAACCCAATTCCTTTTTATGTCATTTAATTTTTATAAAATGCCTTTCATACATTCTGTAAAGTCTCTGTAATTGGAAATTGTAAGGGTTATGGGTATATATGTGTAAAGATGTTGTTATAATGTGTTTTTATATATATTGTATGTTTCCATATCATCAATTTCATAATATTATAACGTATGATTATGGCTTCAAAAGTTACAGAGTATGTTATATGGCCATATGGCCTTATACGTGATTTTTATATGTCAAACATAAATTATTCTATAAAATTTCCACTTGTATATGATTATGCATGCTAAAACGAACAAAACGAAACTTGAATGGTTGGATTTGGTTTTATAACGAATCCGTGACGTTGAATTTTAGGATTTATGTTCAAAACCTTCAAGAACAGCAAGAACAGTACAATTTGCATATTTTAATTCTGTAGTTATGTGTTTTAATGGGTTAAAATCACTCTATAACTGTTGGGTAATGATTATGTATGAATTCTAACATGTGGATATGTTTAATTTGGTGAATCTAATGACCATATGGTGTTTATTTACTTTAATTACGTGTTCTTCATGAATCGGAAATCAAAATCGAAGTGTCAAGCGCATAGCCGATTCCAAGTATAATTCCCTCGTCAGTAAGCAGCCCCACTGCCAGCCATGATGCAGAGATTCTGTGCCAAGACGCCATACTACGTGCATGCCAAGAGTTGTTAAGACCAAGATAACAAAGTAGCAAGCAATACCACTTAATGTAATGTCCAAAAAATGTTTTTTTAAAGAGTTCAAATATAGAAATGTGATAGCAACTTAGTCTAACAAACATAAAAAAAACTTGTTAGACATATAATGAGGTGTTAAAATAAATTCTTAACATATCCATAACACAATTACGTGTGAATTGAATGAATGAATGCATAGTTAGCTTATTGTTCGTGAAATCTTAATTTTGGCAATAAGTGTAGTAATTGACTAAGTATAGTCATGAATTTGAGTTAGACAAAGGATAAGCTTGTGATGTTTAGTACATTATAATTGACTGGTATTGTGAACATAAATGATATATAGGATTTAATTCAAGGAACGAGTTTAATTAACGTGTAATCTACGCACGAGGCAAGTTTCCTAACTCTACTTGTTATCGTTATATAAGTTGATAAATTCACCTTTCTACATTGAGCAAGTTCTCATTATTATTGATCAAGTCTGTTTTGTTATATCAAAGCTTATTAATCTTCAAGCATGATGCTGTTATACAATACTTATTCTATTGTATACTGTAAGACCCCAACTTTTATGAATAAAGATGAATTTTCTATAATTATCATTTTTGAATATTATGAAATAAATTTGATATAATGTTATAGTTGTGGGTAATATTTATAAATTTTACAAAGTACGCATAAGTTGTTTATAATATTCGATTGGTCGGGGAATATTCGATGACAATGACAATCATTGGTGGACCCCATTAACAAAATTATCATTCGGATTGAGAAAAGCGACAAAAATATTTTTATGAAAATAACGGTACGGAAGTTTTACCGTTGATATCTTTGTTGAACTACTCGGTAGTAGAAGTGCGAAGATGTCTGGCGTGGTTGCATAGTAGCAATACCGGTATTGATTATTAATGCTTATGTGAGAAGTCACTCGGTTTGATTCAATTATTGTCGATATTTTATATGTTATTAAATCAATAATTGAGATGACGAAGTTGTTAATATTATTATTTGCATTATTAACGATGTCTCAGAAGTTACATCAAGGAGAGGTTTGGTCACCTAATTGCGGCTACCAATATGGAGAAATCTTTATTGGAAAGCCCTCTTTCACGGGAGCGAATTCAGTCGATTAATAGTGTGAATAATAATAATGATGATGAAGTTTGTTTTATTCATATTATTAACGTAATAAAAGAAAAACTTTTTTATATAAAACAGAACACTTTTATAAAGTTATTCGTTTTATTAGGCTAATAGTAAAATCTTTTTATATAAAAGCAGAATACTTTTATAAAGTTATCTGTTTTATTAAACAATAATTAGAATATATTATATTTTATTATGCATAGTATTTACATAGTGTACTGCATAGTGTTTGCATAGTAAAATCTTTTTAAAAGTTATTAGTTTTATTAGATTATAAATAGAATATATTATATTTTATTTAAAAGATTTTGCTTTAAATATGGACCGTCCGATTAAAGTAAATCAATCTGGACCGTTCATTGATTGGTTACTATTCATTCCATTCTTCTATAAATAGAAGCTCATTCCTTTATTATTTCTTACTTAATTCATTGAAACTATAGAGAGAGAAACTATAGAGAAAAAAAGAAAAGTATTCTCGCTACTTCACTACTCGATATCAAGTTTCTTTTACGGTGAGGGGTATTATTTCTTTTGTATTCATGAAGAGAACTTCTATTATTCCATCTTTATTATTACGTTGGAATAACTCAGATATCTGTGAGCTACCCTATACTTGGTGAAATTCTTACGTATTCCATTCTTTATTATTACGTTAGAATATCTTGTTCATATGCGTTTACTGTGGGACACGGATTAAAATCTTTATTATTACATTGGAATATCCGCTTCGGTGCGTATTCTTTGGGACCGGTTCCGTTATTTATTATTCTCGTTGGAATAACTTTGTCTCATGCCAAGTACCGCATGCATGGTGATTTCTTTTGTTATTCCATTCTTTATTATACTCAGTTGGTTAAAGTTTTGACTTCTATACTCCATGAAATTGGTGGAATATCCTTGATATTTATGCTTCATCCAGTATCTTTTCGTGAAAATATTCTTCTGAGCATTCTTAAATTTTACTCTATAAAGAAGTATCATGTTGACAATTTGGACTTTATTAGTTCCTGAATAAATTAATTCTTGAACTTGTTTTATTGAATTCTTATATCATTGTCATCATCCTCATATTTATATTTTGTTGAAAGTCATCGTGGCTCAGTAGTGCATAGATGGACTTGGTATGATTATGACCTGTGGATTATTCGGTGTAATCATAACCGTAATGTTACAAATGATGTGGTAAAAGTCCTCATTGCCCGTAGTGCATTGATGGATGAGTTGTTGGCATGATCATGACCATTGATGAATACACAAATATCATTGGCCCGTAGTGCATGGATAAATTATGATTGTGATACTAATGAATATCCTTGGCCGTAGTAGTGTAGGGATGATGTGGATTATTTATTGTTGAGTCACAAATGATAAAAGTGATAAAACCTTTTAAATCATAAAAGATAGTAGATTTTATTCTCTACTTGACTCTTTTAATGGATTGCATGTTCACATTGCAGTTAAACTTGATTTCTATTATATTTTATCGGTTTAACATTTGTTGAGGACTAATGATAATTTATTACTCGCATTATCTTAGTCATAATATTTCTTCTTTGGGCTAGTTGAGCTCACCCTTTCTTTCCTTTTATTCTCTTGAGGAAATGAGAACGTAGCGGGACTAGTGGGGAGCGGAGTGATGAGTAGAGATGGTGTCTTAGTAGTCCTCACTATTTCGTTAAATAGTGTGATAATAAATGTAATGAGGACTAAATTGAGTATGGATATTGTCTAGATGACAATATTTGTATTAAAACTCACAAGATGTATTTTTGTCGTATTTTACACATTGTTGTATAATCAAGTTGTATTTGAATTTAGTACCATGTATTTGGCGACTCAAGATGGGTGATGTATACCTATTTTGGGGGCGTCACATATACCTCTTGAGATTGTTATTCAAATTAAATTATCAGTTATTGTTAAAGCTTATTAGACTAGCGAACCCATAATGATTCGACTAGTCCATAGTTGATGATCGTTCTAAATTTTAGAACCCTTGATGATTTATCCAAACCAAACTTCCTTTGGTGCGGACTCGAATGTCAAACTGAGATGAACAACCCTGTAAAGGGGATTACTTATGCGTTAGCGTTAAGATATTGTGCACAGTATGGTACTAAGGGTTGATCCCCCTAAGTACGAGAAGAAGAGTCCATAGTCTTATGACTGTTAAAGGTTTCAAGTAAAACACTTAACAACCTAGGACATAGTTCAAGGTCTTATGACCCTCAGAAGTTCTTTTGTCTCTTGTTATACATTTTTGATTCAAAAGTTGAGTTTCTTATTTCAGAAGTCTTTAATTTATTCGCATGTTATTATCCATTGTTATATTGTTATACTTGTGGGCAATCGTGCTCACTCTTGCGTAATAATAACATTGCAGTTAAGAACGAAAGAGAAGACGAGCCTTCCACTAGTAAAGGCAAGGGCAAGATTAGCAAGTAATGAAGACTGTTTTACTTATGTGGTTATTTAATGATGTTACTTAAGACTTATTATTTGTTTATGATTCCGCACAGACGTTTTAAGGTTAGAGTAACCTGGGATTTATTTATTATGCAGTTGATGTAACCCCATAAGGGGAGATTTATTATTTATTTCTATCAATTGCATGGTTTGCATTTATTTATGGGTAGATAGATAGATGATGTTTGTACAGTGAACACCAAATCCTGTGGAAATGGAAGTACCTGATTTGGGGGTGTCACAGGCAAGGGCAAGATTAGCAAGTAATGAAGACTGTTTTACTTATGTGGTTATTTAATGATGTTTAGACTTGATGTTACTTAAGACTTATTATTTGTTTATAATTCTGCACAGACGTTTTAAGGTTAGAGTAACCTAGGATTTATTTATTATGCAGTTGATGTAACCCCATAACGGGAGATTTATTATTTATTTCTATCTATTGCATGGTTTGCATTTATTTATGGGTAGATAGATAGATGATGTTTGTACAGTGAATACCAAATCCTATGGAAATGGAAGTACCGAATTTGGGGGTGTCACACCCAAGGAATGCTACTTCCTCAAGCCAGAACTCACATTTCTTCAACTTGGCATATAACTTGTTCTCACGAAGCTTTTAGAGTATAAGCCTCAAGTGTTGCTCATGATCTTCACGGCTTTTGGAGTAAATGAGGATGTCATCAATAAAGACGACTACAAAGTGATCCAAATATTCCTTAAATACTTGGTTCATCATATCCATGAAGGCAACAGGAGCATTAGTCAATCCAAAAGACATGACTAGGAATTCGTAATGTCCGTACCGAGTTCTGAAAGCAGTCTTTGGGATGTCATCAGTTTTAATCTTTAAGTGATGATATCTAAAATGAAGATCGATCTTTGAAAAGAATTTGGCACCTTGCAACTGGTCAAATAGGTCATCAATGCGAGGCAACAGGTATCTATCTTTGACAGTGACATGGTTCAACTCCCGATAATCAATACAAAGTCGCATACTCCCATCTTTCTTCTTCACGAATAGAATAGGAGCACCCCAAGGAGACGTACTAGGACGAATGAAACCGATGCCTAACAATTCCTGCAGTTGGGTCTTTAACTCCTGAAGTTCAATAGGAGCCATTCGATATGGGGCTTTGGAAATGGGTTTTGTACCGGGTTCAAGGTTGATACAAAATTCAATTTCACGCTCTGGGGTAGGCCAGGAAGTTCTTCAGGGAATACGTCAGAAAATTTATTAACAATAGAAATATCATTCAAAACTGACGTATTTTTGTTTAAATTCGTGACATGAGCTAAGAAAGCTTGACATCCGTTTTTTAATAAACGAATAACTTTATGGCTTTAGATGACAGTGATTGATTTTAATAGTTTGGTTGCTTGAATTTGCATAATAGGTTGGTTAGGAATATGAAAGCTAACAACCTTACGAAAATAATCAATTTTTGCATGATGAGTAGTTAACCAATCAATCCCTAGAATAACGTCAAATGCATGTATTTTTAATGAAATAAGATCCACAAGTAATGTGAGGGTACTAATTTAAACCAAACAAGACTTATAGACAGTGGATGTAATGAAGGTTTCTCCCAAAAGAGTTTCAACAAATAAGTCAAAGTCTAATTTATCCGGAGTCAAATTTAAACGTTGAGCGCAAGTAGGAGAAATAAAAGAATGGGTAGAACCGGTATTAAATAAGGTATAGACTTCCCTAAAGTTTATGATAAACTTACCCGTGATGACCTTGTTCGGGTTCCTTGCTTTCTGGGAGGTCACGACAAACGCTCTCCTTTGAACTACTGATTTTGACTTTTCTGGAACGACCTTTGGTGCCTCCATCCCAACTGGACTTGGCTTCACTGTACGGCAAAATCAAGTTAGGTGACCTTTTCTTCCACAATTGTAACACGTTTTGGACTGCTGCGTACTGTTTGGACTGATGTGTCCCTCCCCTCCGCATTTGAAGCATATGATAGGTGGTCGTTCTCCTTCCTTAACAACAAGTGTTGGTGCTGACGTCTTTCCATCATTGTTGAATCTCCTTTTCTTGAAATATCCACCTTTAATGTCTTGGCCATGATTACCACCGATGTGGTTACCATTTCTGGTATGTTGATTCCTTCCACGTTTGTTGTCACCGCTTCGATGACTGCTACCACTGGTATTATCATTTCGCCGGCTGCTCTCCCTTGGTTGGGTTGTCTCATTATCGCGCTTCAATAACTGAGCCCTATTTACAACATCTGAATACAAACACAGTTTGTGAGAGATAAGGTATTGACGTATCTCGGGTTTCAAACCTCTTAGAAACATCCAAGTCATTCTCTCCTCATTATCAACTAAGTGGGACGCAAACTGGGACAACTCGGCAAACTTGGCTTCGTACTGCGACACGGTCATATTGTTTTGTTCCATCTTGATGAACTCTACCTCTTTCATGTGACGAATACTTTTAGGAAAGTACTTATCATTGAACAGTTCTTGGAACTTCTCCCAAGACATTTTGAGTGCGGCAGGTTGGGTACGCTTTACAGATTCCCACCAGTAATCTGCCTCTCCTCGCAACATGAAGGTGGCAAAGGGAACTTTTTGCTCCTCAGAGCATCCCAAGACACCATATATCTTGGTGATCTGCTTTATCCATGTCTCCGCCTTAAGTGGTTTTAGCTCTCCCAAAAACTCTGGTGGTCCCAGCTCCTTGAACTAGTTAGCGGGGACCGTCCAAGAGTTGCTAGTGTTTCCACCTGTATTTTGGAAGCCGATCTCGCCTGATGTTCCATGAATTACATAAAACCTCTGAACATCCCATCATTCATCATTTCATCGATGTTGTTGTTTACCTGAGGATTATTGTCTTCTTGTTGTACATTATCCTGGGTATTGATCTGTGGTGACTCAACGGTCACCTGTGCTCCATTGCTATTCTCAACATTCTCGGATATCATTTTCAAATACTGCCACAAAAAAAGGGTTAATTGACACACCACATATTATCCCTATATTCTGACCGACCAATTAAATAACAAATAAACTTAGGTAGGTCATACTAGCGAATGAATTACCCGTCTCTCCCCCTAGTTCTAGTCTCACATCTTAGCCAGGGATCATATCCCTAAGTTTTGATACCAATTGTGACGCCCCCAAAATAGGTATAAATCACCCATTCTGAGTCGCTAAATGCATGGTATAGAATATAAATACAAACTTAAATATACAACATGAGCTGTGAGTTTTAATACAAATATTATCTTCTAGACAATATTTAAACTCAAAATAAGTCCTCCTCAATACATTTATTATCACACTATTTCACAGAATAGTGAGGACTACTAATGCAAACATTTGGACCGTCACTCCGTTCCCTGACTAGTCCCAGCTATATTCTCATTTTCTGAAGAGAACAATAAAAGCAAAGGGTGAGCTCAACTAGCTTAGTAAGAAATATTATGACTAAGATAATGCAAAATAAATTATCGTTAGCCTTCAACAGTGTTAAACTGATAAAATATAATAGACATCAAGTTTAACTGCAGCGGAACAAGCAATCCATTAGAAGAGTCAAGTAGAACATGAAATCTACTATCTTCTATGATTTAAAAAGTTTATCAACAGTTTTATCACTGAGACTCAGTTTAATAAATAATCCACATCATCGAATCATCCTTGCACTACGACCAAGGATATTCATTAATATTACGACCACAAATTATCCATGCACTACGGGCCAAGGATATTCGTGTTTTCACCAATGGTCATGATTATGCCAACAACTGTCCATCAATGCACTATGGGCCAATGAGGACTTTTACCACATCATTTGTAACATTACGGTCATGATTATATCGAATAATCCCTGGTCATAATCATACTAAGTCCATCTATGCACTACGACCAAAGATGACTTTCATAACAATATAAGCATGAGGATGATGACAATGATATAAGAATTCAATTAAAAGAAAACAAGGATAAGTTTTTAAAGATTTATAATTTAATTTATCCAGAATTCAATAATGTCCAAATTGTCAACATGATACTGCATTGTGGAGTAAAATTCAAGAATAATAGTGTATCAAAAATAATTTGGATAAAAAAGAAATCAATTTTTATCATAAATAGTACCCCAAGTGAATAATAGTAACTAAGTGAATAGTACCCCATGAATAATACTTCGGGAATAGTAACCCCGTGAATGGTATTCCGGCATGAAAAAGTTAAAACTTATCAAGAATGCTCAAAATAATATTTCCATGAAAAGATACTGGATGAAGCACAAATATCAAGGATATTCTACTAATTTCATGGAGTATAGAAGCCAAAACTTTAACAAAATGAGTGTAGAATTCAAAATCTGAAACTAAATAATATTACTTACATACTACAGAGTATGGAAGAAAATATTATTTCATATGAATACTGAACAAAAATAATATCCCTTACCTTGAAAAGAAGAGTATTCCAACTGGTATAGCGGAGATATTCTTGAAGAAAACTTTCACTGTTTTCTACACTCAAAGCTTTCTAAAACTCAAAAGAAATACGCTCAATATTATAGAAGAAGAATTCTCTGATTCTAGTGTGATTTTTAATTCTAACTAAGCATCCTATTTATAGGAGAATGGAAATGATACTATTTGAATTTTAGAAATCACGGACGCACAGTATATATATTCGAACAAAATTAAATTCACGGGCAAGTTTTTCAAAATCACATGATTTCTACTATGCTACACTAGGCAGGCACTATGTAAACACTATGCATAATAAAATATAATATATTCTATTTTTCATAAAAAATAAAACTAATATATATATAATCATATATTTCCCCCGTAAACTCATCAGTCTTCCCCCCCCCCCCCCATTTCAATTTTCTTCCATGGGCCCCACATGTGGCCCCACCTTTATTATAATGAATAATTTTCTACCGATTATTTTGAAAAATGGGTAAATGGGGGTCCATATAATAAGCGAAATTTATAATAAATACTTCATAAAAATTCCCTTAATATTTTTAACAACCTTTATTCATATTATTATAACTCGCAATATTAATAACCAGATCGTTTCCAAGAAAGAGGGGGCTTTCAGATAAGAATTTCTCCTATCATGGCCAAGCAATTAGGTGACCAAACCTCTCCTCGACAGAACTTTCTAGACATCGTCAATATTGTAAATAATAATATGAATAACTTTGTCGTCTCAATTATTAATTTAATAATATATAAAAATATTGACAATAATTGAATCAATAATATGAGAGATATCATGCAACAATTACTGTAGTAATAATCGAGTATAACTGAGTGACTTCTCATGTAAGCATCAATAATCAATACCGTGTGCTACTATGCAACCATGCGTATTACTGTACTTTTACCACCGGGTATTTCAATAGTTTAACGCTAAAACTTTCGTCGTTATTTTCATAAAAAGATATTTCTGTTTTTTTTTTCATTCCGACAATAATTACGTTGTGGGGTCCACCAATGATTATGTCGTCGTAAGAATATTCCCTGTTTAAAATGAATATTTCTCGACCAATCGAATATTATATAACAACTTGCTTACTTTGCAAAATTTATAAATATTACCCACAACTATAACATTATAACAAATTCACACCTTAATATTCAAAAATAATATTTATAGAAAAATTCATCTTTATTCATAAAAGTTGGGGTATTACAATTTCTAATTTTCATGGTAAAAATATCATTAAGTCGAAGCATGCCAATATTGTGCGCCATCTTCTTCAAAATCATAGTTGGTAATGACTTAATGCATATATCAACCAAATTATCACATGATCATATATGCTTGATATCAATATCGCCATTCTCCTGGGGCTCATGTGCATAAAATAATTTTGGTGCAATATACTTGGTACTATCACCCTTTTGGATAAAATAATCCCAAATCAATAGTATCATGGAGATAACGTAAAATATGTTTAATTTCATTACAATGTCTTCGAGTTGGTGCATAACTATACATTGCTAGTAAGTTAACTGCAAATGCTATATCAGGTCTTGTCAAATTTGTAAGATACATAAAAGTACCAATTAATTACATTAAGATATAGTACTTCAGGACCAAAACACCAATTTCACGAAGATATGGTACTTCAAGACCAAAAGTTTCTTCATCATTTTCTTGTGGTCAAAACGGATATTTCTTGATCAAGTGACCAACCCATCATTGGAGTACTCAAAGGATTAACATTATCCATGTAAAGTTACTTCAGAACTTTTTCTATGTATGTTGATTGATGAACAAGAACTCCATAGTTCAATTTGTAGGCCAAGACAAAAATTTGTCTTACCAATATCTTTCATCTCAAATTTGTTATTTTTGTCGACTTTTCTTGAGCAAGATCTTTCATCAATAAATACAGTAATAATAGAAAATCTAGATTTGATCTTTTGATAAAAATGCATGCATAAATTGGATTATTCGATCAAATCCTTCTTTCAAAAGATATCCATTCAAGCGATTATACCACAATATGCATCTGGATTGCTTTAACTCATATAAGAATCTTTGTAGCTTGATAGAATACATATTTTGAGATATAGAATTTATGCTTCAGGCATTTTATATCCTTCAAGGATTTTCATGTAGATATAATTATATAATAATCCATATAGATATGATGTAATAACATCCATTAATTTCTCTTGCTACCAAGCTAATTAAAAATTTGAATGTAATTGTGTCCATTACATAAGCATATGTTTCTTCATAATCAATATTAGGTCTTTGCAAGAAATCGTGTGCTACTAGTTGCGTTATGTACCATATAATTTCATTTTTCTTATTTCGTACAAATACTCATTTGTATTCAACAGGCATCACACCTTTAGGTGTTCAGACTACATGTCCAAAAACTTCACATTTACTTTGTAAATTTAGTTCTATTTGAATCGCCTCTTTTCACATTGGCCAAATATTTCTACATTCATTAACGATTTGTGGTTCATATACATGATCATTACTTCTGGTAATATCAAGAATAATTTTATACAAAAATATGTTATCGATAACAATTTCATTTTTATCCAATATATCTGTTTCCTGTATATACATAATTTATTGAGATCTCGTTATTTTCAGGTACCCTCTCTAGGAGATAACTCATCCTCTTCAGGGGATAACTCTTCAAGAGTTTTATTTATAAGAGATTTTTGTTCATAAGTTTTGGATATATCAATAATTTTTTTGTAGCCTGTTTCATGGGTATAGCCTCTTTATAGGCTGCAACTTATTTTTCTTGTACTTTCTTCTTCTAGGAAATTTTATCTCTTTAACGCCGATAATTCATGTTTCAGGTGTAACTTTAATTCAATTTGCTGCTATATTAACAGAATGTCCTATAGGGACTTCAATCCCTGCTAGAGTATTAGTAGCTAGAATGTGAGATATCATTATTTTCTTATTATCGGTGAATAATTCTGTTAATAGATTTGCAATTCATTACAAATGAATAATCTTTTAAACTTCTAGTTCATATTGATTTGTATGAGGATCAAGATTAAATAACGTTGAAACGTTCCAATTAATCTCCCGTCGTGCTTCAGGCAATGATCCCACGTCGTGCTTCAGGCAACAATTTTTCTCCCCCTAATGGTGGGAAGATTGTTTCATTAAAATAACAATCCTTAAAATATACCTTAAAAATATCACTTATTGAGTTTATGATGCAGCATATAAAATAGCATGACCTTAAGCATAAATTGGTAATTTTGATTTCATAATCAAAGGTCGAGCAATAATTTAAAATCTCTTAAAAATTGATTCAGCTATACCATTTTGAGTATGTGTATGTGCAATATGATGTTTAACATAAATTCAATTTAACATGCAATATTCATCAAAAACTTGAGATGTGAATTTTACCAGCATTATCTAAATAAATTTTCCTAGTTATATAATCAGGAAATTTGAGCAAGAAGCATATGAAATGTAATATTTCTAGTTAAAAGTAAACATACATGTGATCATCTGGTTAATGCATTAATTAAAAACATAAAATACTTGAATGAACCACACATGGTGGGTGTATTGGTTCAAATAGATCACCTTGAATTCTTTATAAGAAATATGTACATTAAATAACAATAATTAAATGTGATAGTTTGGTAATTAATTTACTTTGATATAATCAACAGGTAAAGGAATCTTGTGGTTCTTTAAGGGATGTTCATGGGAGTTTTCAATAATTTAACGCATCATTATTGATCCTAGATGATCATGCCAAATCATAAAAATATTTGGATCCGAACACTTCTGGTGTATTGCACACTTCTGGTGTTTTACAACATTTATTTCAACTATTCTCATTTTAGTATAATATAACCTAGAAAAGAAAATATACAGTTTTTCTAATATGAGCTTATGGCCTGATAGTAATATAAAGAAATTCTTCATTGTCTTCGTTATTGGTTTCAATATAATAACCAATATAACGTATATCCTTAAAGCTGAGAAAATTTCTACTTATCTCAAAAGAATACAAAGAATCATCAATACAAAGTTTTGTGACATTTGACAACATTATAATCACTCTTCCAGATACTTTAATCAAGTTTGATGAATAATCGCTCTTCTAGAGCCTTTAATTAAGTTTGATGAGCTTCTGGCCCATACATCTTTATATATTCAAAAACATAAATTTAACTTTATTACTTGAAACCTAAATAAAAATTATAATAAAAATACTTATTATAATGCCATAATAAAATGAAATAAAAATAATTAATTGGTATGAACATTTCTATCAACATCATCAAGGAAATCATAGATATCAAAATTAGTTATTTTCACTCCATTTGAAAAGCAAAAATAATTCATGGTATCTTTAGGGTCATTATGATCAATAAAGTTTATTTTAATTCCATTTCTTTTTCTTTTATGGAGTCTTGATACAATTTACCAAATGTTTAGAAGTACAACATGTACATTCTCTTTTCTATATTGATTGTTCCTTTCACGCCCACGACCACAACCATAATTTCCTCTATGTTTATCAAATGAGGTTCCATTCACTTCAGGAAATGGAGTAGAACCGGTCAGGCGAGATTGTTGGTCTTTCAGCAAAAATTCATTATTTTGTACAGCCACTAGAAGACATAATATCACTTCTGGGAACATAGTTTCCTTTATCGCTTCAAGGAATATTTTGTGAATTTACGTTCTCGATATTGCTACTGTAGGAGCATATTCGATGCATGAAATATAATAAATATTTTCTCTAACATGTCTTCATCTGTGTTTTTTTTCATGGAGATGATGGCGAATAAAAATAATTGTTTTTGCATGATCCTACAGGGATGCATGTTTGTCAATCTTAATTATATCTCTAAAGTTGTCTTTATATGAATATTAGTATCAAGAGTCCATAACAAATAATTCTTTCTCGATATATATCAAGAACAACAAATTCAAATTCATAAGATTTGACATCTATATAAATATATAAATATGTAAGACCCCGAATTTTATGAAATGAAAGTATTCAATTTTCTTATAATTATTATTTTATTTCGTAAATGGTTAAATTGATAAAAGATTAAAGTTAAGGGTGATATGTAAATATTTTTTTTGCAAAGTAAGCAAGTTGTTATAAAATATTCATTTGGTTGGGGAATATTCTTTTTGTCGGGAAATATCTGTACGACGGCATAATCATTGGTGGACTCCACAACAGAAGTAGTGTCGTAGTTAGAAAACGACAGAATTATCTTTTTATAAAAATAACGGCAAAAGTGTTACCGTTAAAACTGTTGAACTACCCGGTAGTAAAAGTATAGTAATACGCGTGGTTGCATAGTAGCACACGGTATTGATTATTGATGCTTACGTAAGAAGTCACTCAGTTATACTCAATTATTACTACAGTAATTGCTGCATCATATCTCTCATATTATTGATTCAATTATTGTCATAATATCATCTGTATAATATGTTATATTATTAAATCAATAATTGAGACGACAAAGTTATTCATATTATTATTTGCAATATTGACAATGTCTAGAAGTTCTGTCAAGGAGAGGTTAGATAATCTAATTGCGCGCCAATAGGAAGAAATCCTTATCGGAAAGCCCCCTCTTTCTTGGGAACGACCTGGTTGTTAAATATTGTGAATTATAATATTAATGATGAATAAGTTTGTGTTAATTAAAGATGAAATTGATAGTTCCATTGTGTTGAAATTGTTAGTGCTAGTGGAAATCGACATTTATTTCGATAATAATTGATGTCTAGAAGTTATATTGACCAATCGGGTAATTAATCGGATAAATGAGCAATTAATTGCTATTAATTCACATGCTTATAACTATATGTTCACATGTGTGTACTATTGATTCACATGATTTACTATTAGGGGAGTTGGTGCAAGATTGATAATACTTGCATGACTAAATTAAAAATGGAGGTATAGATGAAGGTAATATACTATAATTAATTTTTTCACATGTTTAGAACTATTGAGTCACATGATTTACTATTGATTCACATGATTTACTATTAGGGGAGGTGGTGCAAGTTTACTAATACTTGCAGGACTAAATTAAAAAAAAAGAAAAAAGAGGAAGGTATTATACTGTAATATTTCGAGCCCCAAAATGTGCAATTATTGAAACTATATTTTCCTATAAATAGACGCTCATTCTTCCTTCATTTCTCACCAATTCACTAAGTCTCACAAGAGCAATTATTATAGAGAGAAATTATAGAGAGAAAGAAGAAGAGAAGTTTGCTACCTCACTATTCAAGTATCCAGTTTCTTCTAAGGTAAGGGGTATTATTTCTTTCGTATTCATGAAGAGAGTTATTTCTTTTAATACTCGTAAGGGTTGTTATTCCATTCTTTATTATTCTGTTAGAATAACCTGTCTGTGCGGATTACGTATACCTGATGAATTCTTTTGTTATTTCATTCTTTATTATTCTATTAGAATAACCTGTCTGTGCGGATTACGTATGCCTGGTGAATTCTTTTTTTATTTCATTCTTTATTATTCTGTTGGAATAACCTGCTTATGCGATCTATCGCATGCTTGGTGAATTCTTCTGTTATTCCATTCTTTATTATTCTGTTGGAATAACCTGCCTGTGCGGTCTATCGCATGCCTGATGAATTCTTCTGTTATTCCATTCTTTATTATTCTATTGGAATAACCTGTCTGTGCGGTCTATCGCATGCCTGGTGAATTCTTCTGTTATTCCATTCTTTATTATTTTGTTGGAATAAACCGTCTGTGCGGACTATCGGATGCCTAGTGAATTCTTCTGTTATTCCATTCTTTATTATTCTGTTGGAATAACCTGTTTGTGCGGTCTATCCCATGCATGGTGAATTCTTCTGTTATTCTATTCTTTATTATTCATTGGAATAACTTTCGTCTCACGCGGACTCATGCATGCATGGTGAATTCTTATGTTATTCCATTCTTTATTATTCTGTTGGAATAACCTGTTTATGTGGATTACCGCATGCATGGTGAATGATCCTTCGTATTCATTCCTTATTAAATTGTGGAAATGATCTGTCTACGTGGATTTACCGCATGGCGTGCGAAAATCCATTTGCAGTTTCATATATTCTATTATACTCAGTTAGTTAAAGTTTTGGCTTCTATACTCCATGAAATTAGTAGAATATCCTGGATATTTGTGCTTCATCCAGTATCTTTTCATGGAAATATTCTTCTGAGCATTCTTGAATTTCACTCCATAAAGAAGTATCATGTTGACAATTTGGACGTTATTAATTTCTGGATAAATTAAATTATAAATCTTTAAAATTTATCCTTGAACTTGTTTTATTGAATTATTATGTCATTGTCATCATCCTCATGCTTATATTGTGATGAAAGTCATCTTTGGCTTACGTTCATAGATGGACTTGGTATGATTATGACCAGGGATTATTCGGTATAATCATGACCGTAATATGACGAATGATGTGGTGAAAGTCGCCATTGGCATGTAGTTCATTAATGGACAGTTGTTGGTATGATTATGACCAGGGATTATTCGGTATAATCATGACCATTGATGATTACATGAATATCCTTGGCTGTGATGCAGGGATGATTCGATTTTATTTATTAAGCTGAGTCTCAACGATAAAGTTGATGAAAAACTTTTTAAATCATAGAAGATAGTAGATTTTATGCTCTACTTGACTCTTCTAATGGATTGCTTATTCCAATCGTAGTTGTTGATCTAAAACTTGTTGTCTATTATATTCTATCGGTTGTTATATTTGTTAAAAGCTAAGGATAATTTATTACGCATTATCTTAGTCATAATATTTCTTCATTGGGCTAGTTGAGCTCACCTTTCTTTAACTATTCTCTTGTGAAAAGAGAATATAGTCGGGACGAGTTGGGGAAGCGGATTGATCGGTCCGGATGGTTGTTTTAGTAGTCCTCACTATTCTATAAAATAGTGTGACAATAAATGTAATGAGGACTCCATTGAGTGTGGATATTGTCTAGATGAAGATTCTTATTGAAACTCTTAGATTATGTTTTGTCGTATTTTACACTTAATCGTTGTATAATTAAGTTGTATTTGAATTTTGTACCATGTATTTGGCGACTCAAGATGGGTGATGTATACCTATTTTGGGGGCTTCACAGTTGGTATCAAAGCTTAGGGATATGATCTCTGGCTGAGATGTGAGACAAGGACTAGGAGGGGAGAGACGGGAAATTCCTTCGCTAGTATGACCTACGTAAGTTTATTTGATATTTAATTGGTCGTTCAGAGTATAGGGATAATATGTGATATGTTAATTAACCCTTGTTTTGTGGCAGTGTTTGAAAATGGCAGCTGAAAATGTTAACAATGGAGTGAATGAGATCGTTGAGACACCTTTAATCACTAATCAGGTTAATGTGATGTCAGACGAAGAAGAAATTAGAGATATCTATGTGGTGAGTGAAGAACTAATAGTTGCAATCTTTAGCTAGTTCGCAGAGGTAGCAATTTGAGAGTGAGGAAGAAGAGGAAGAAGATGAAGAAGAGGAACCTGAGGAGAATTTATTAGAAGAATTTTATGATATAAATTTAGAATTACAAAATCGTATTCATGAGTTAGAAGAGCAGGCTGAAGAACGTCAAGCGGTCGTGGAGCAAAGAGATGCAACAATTCAAAATTATGTTATCCGATGTGCGATGCTTGAACAGAAGCACTCTTTGGTAGAGTATAAGATATTAGAGCTGGAATCTGAGAATGCTATGATCAAAGTTCTGATGAAAGAAGAAACAACTAAACGAAGGAGAATAGATGATGCATGCTGCACGACGCGTTGATATTGTAGAAAAAGATGTCCGATCCAATAAAGTCAAAATAGATGAAGCTTTTTGGACAACAATTGGGAGAATCCAACATCGAGTTAGGAATTACCCTGTACAGAGCGGTTAACCCCAATTCGATATGGATCGGAGAGTAATGATTCAAATTATGGATCAGGAATGTGACGAAGCAATTAAGGGTGGAATGTACTCTATAGCAAAGTTAAGTCCAACTGGGATGGTGACGCCAAAGGATGTCCCAGGCAAGTCAAATTCGGTTGTTTAAGTGAGAGCATTTATCAAAGAACCCGAATGAAGTTATCACGGGTAAGTTAATCATAAACTCTTGTGAAGTCTATACCTTATTCGATACCGGTTCTACCCACTCTTGTATTTCACCTAGTTGTGTTCAACGTTTGAACTTGGCTCTTGAGAAATTAGATTTTGACTTAGTTGTTAAAACTCTGTTAGGAGAAACCTTCGTTACATCCACTGTTTATAAATCTTGTTTAATTCAAATCGACACTTTCACGTTACCTGTCGATCTTATCTCTTGAAAATACTTGTATTTGATGTGATTCTAGGGATTGATTGGTTAACTACTCATCATGCCAAAATTGATTATTTTCATAAGGTTGTTAGCTTTCATATTCCTAACCAATCTGTTATGCGAATTCAAGCAACCAAACCACTAAAGTCAATCAGTATTATATTAAGCCATAAGTAAAAGAGCCCGAGCCTTTCATTTGGTGACTTCAAGTCTGGAATACATTGAAGCGAATATCCGTAGGGACGCCGTGAATAACGGTGGCAAGTTGATAGGTATCAATGTGACGTGCTATCCAAGTCTTGGGATGAGAGTCACAATTTTGAATGATATTTCTATTGTTAATAAATTTCTTGGCGTATTCTTGAAAGACTTTGCTTTGCCCTAGGCGTGAAATCGAATTTTGTATTGACCCCAGTACAAAACCCATTTCTAAAACCCTTAAATATTTCTTCAACCAAAACGAACGTATCATGCGCCAAGGACGTTGGCTCGAGCTATTGAAGATTACGACTATACCATTCAATATCATCGTGGAAGAACGAACGTGGTAGCTGACGCGTTGAGTAGAAGATCGTATGTGAGTACGATGTTGTTAACACATAAACCCATTTCGTATAACTTACAAATGATGAAGATAGAGTTAAAGACTCTAGGGACCCACGTGATGATAACGAATATATGAGTAGAATCAACTTTAATCGATAAAGTTAAAGCCGCTCAAACTACACACCCGAAGCTGATGAATGTGAAGAAGAAGGTTCAAGAGGGCGTTATTCTAGAAGTAAGAATCGACGAAGAGAGGAAATCTCAACCCTTGATTTAATTGGCCCATTTGAAATCCTCGATCAAGTAGGAACTGTGGCCTATAGACTCGTTTTACTGTTAAGTATAACGCGTGTTCATAATGTTTTTCATGTATCGATGTTACGTAAATATGTGGACGACCCGAACCACATTATTGAATTAGAACTAGACGAGATAGCAGAAGATTTAACGTATATTGAGATATGTGTTAAAATCTTGGATAAGAAAGATCATATTCGACACTCAAAGGTTATACGTCAAGAGTTGGAATATGAAATGAAGTCAAGGTATCCTCACCTCTTCGGCATACCAGGTACGTACGTAAATTTCGAGGGCGAAATTTCATAAGGAGGGGAGATTGTAAGACCCCGAATTTTATGAAATGAGTATTCAATTTTCTTATAATTATTATTTTATTTCATAAATGGTTAAATTGATAAAAGGTTAAAGTTAAGGGTGATATGTGAATTTTTTTTTTGCAAAGTATGCAAGTTGTTATAAAATATTTGTTTGGTCAGAGAATATTCTTTTTGTCGGGAAATATCCGTACGTTGGCACAATCATTGGTGGACCCCACAACGGAAGTATTTTCGTAGTTAAAAAGCAGCATGTAATTATCTTTTATAAAAATAACAAATGAAAGTGTTACCGTTAAAAGCTGTTGAACTACCGGTAGTAAAAAAAGTACGATGTCTGGCGTGGTTGCATAGTAGCATACGGTATTGATTATTGATGTTTGCGTAAGAAGTCACTCGGTTATACTCAATTATTGCTACGATGAATTCTTTGATCATATCTCTCGTATTATTGATTCAATTATTGTCATAGTATCATCTGTATAATATGTTATATTATTAAATCAATAATTGAGACGACAAAGTTATTCATATTATTATTTGTAATATTGACAATGTCTAGAAGTTCTGTCAAGGAGAGGTTAGATAATCTATGTGAGACCCCAAATTTTATGAATAAAGATTTAAATTTTTCGAAATATTTTTTTGAATATTATGGTGTGGATTTGATATAATGTTATAGTTGTGGGTAATATTTATAAATTTTGCAAAGTATGCAAGTTGTTATATAATATTCAATTGGCCGGGGAATATTCTTTTTGTCGGGAAATATTAAATGCACCAAGCACAATCATTGGTGGACCCCACAACGGAAGTATTTTCGTAGTTAGAAAATGATGTAATTATCTTTTATAAAAATAACGGCAAAAGTGTTATCGTTAAAACTGTTGAACTACCCGGTAGTAAAAAAGTACGATGAATGGCGTGGTTGCATAGTAGCGCACCAGATTGATTATTGATGCTTACGTAAAAAGTCACTCAGTTATACTCAATTATTGCTACAATAATTGCTCATATCTCTCATATTATTGATTCAATTATTGTCACAGTATAATCTGCATAATATGATATATTATTAAATCAATAATTGAGACGACAAAGTTATTCATATTATTATTTGCAACATTGACAATGTCTAGAAGTTTTGTCAAGGAGAGGTTTGGTCACCTAATTGCGCGCCAATAAGGAGAAATCCTTATCGAAAAGCCCCTCTTCACAGGAACGACACGGTTGTTAAATATTGTGAATTATAATATTAATGATGAATAAGTTCGTGTTGATTAAAGATGAAATTGATAGTTCCATTGTGTTGAAATTATTAGTGTTAGTGAAAATCGACATTTATTTCTATAATAATTGATGTCTGGAGGTTATATTGTCCAATCGAGTAATTAACCGGATAAATGAGCAATTAATTGCTATTAATTCATATGATTATAACTATTTGTTCACATTTGTGCACTATTGATTCACATTTATGTACTATTAGGGGAGTTGGTGCAAGATTGATAATACTTGCATGACTAAGTTAAAAATGGAGGCATAGATGAAGGAACTATACTATAATTAATTTTTTCACATGTTTAGAACTATTGAGTCACATTATTTACTATTGATTCACATGATTTACTATTAGGGGAGGTGGTGCAACTTTTATAATACTTGCAGGATTAAATTAAAAAGCAAGAAAAAGAAGAAGGTATTATACTGTAATATTTTGAGCCCCAAAACGTGCAATTATCGAAACTATATTTTCCTATAAATAGAAGCTCATTCCTTCATTATTTTTCACCAATTCACTAAAGCTATAGAGCAATTATTATAGAGAGAAATTATAGAGAGAAAGAAGAAGAGAAGTCTGCTACCTCACTATTCCAGTATCCAGTCTTCTTTTGAGGTAAGGGGTATTATTCTTTCGTATTCATGAAGAGAGTTTCTATTATTCCATTCTTTATTATTATGTTGGAATAACCTGTCTATGCGAAGTACCGCATACATGGTAAAATTCTTCTGTTATTCCATTCTTTATTATTATGTTGGAATAACTTTCGTCTATGCGCAAATCCGCATGCGTGGTGAAATTTTTTTCATTATTCCATTCTTTATTATTTCGTTGGAATATTCATCTACGCGGGTTACGATGACCGATTCCATTCTTTATTATTACATTGGAATATCACCGCCGGTCTTGGGTTATGCATGACTGGTTCCATTCTTTATTATTCTATTGGAATATCACATGCATGCGTGTTATGCATGATTTCGTTCCATTATTTATTATTCGTTTGAATAACTCCGTCATGCATGCGGTCTATCGACACCGGTGAATTCTTACATTATTCCATTCTTTATAATTACATTGAATAACTTTGTATGTGGATTACCACATGCATGGTGAATGACCCTTCATATTCATTCTTTATTAAATTGTGGAAATGATCTGTCTACGTGGATTACCTCATGGCGGATGAAAATCCATTTGCAGTTTCGTATATTCTATTATACTCGTGTGCGATATCATTTCTTTTGTAGTCGTCATGGAATATCATTTTCTTTGGTATTTTTTTTACTTGTTACTATTCATGAGTTACTATTCACCCAGTTACTATTCACTCTAGTATTATTCACTCGGGTATTCGGGGCACTTTTTATGTTGGAGTACTATTCATGAGTTACTATTTATGGGTTACTATTCACCCAAATTACTATTCACCTGAATATTATTCACTCGGGTATTTGGGGTACTTTTCATGTCAGGGTACTATTCACGAGGTACTATTCCCGAAGTACTATTCACGGGGTACTATTCACCCGAAAAATATATTTCTTTTTTGTCCAAATTATTTTTAGTACATGAATATTATTCTTGAATTTTACTCTACAATGCAGTATCATGTTGACAATTTGAACGTTATTGATTTCTGGATAAATTAAACTATAAATCTTTAAAATTTATCCTTGAACTTGTTTTATTGAATTATTATGTCATTGTCATCATCCGCATGCTTATATAGTGATGAAAGTCATCTTTAGCTTACGTGCATAGATGGACTTGGTATAATTATAACTAGGGATTATTCGGTATAATCATGGCCGTAATGTAATGAATTATGTGATAAAAGTCCTCATTGGCCTGTAGTTCATTGATGGACAGTTATTGGTATGATTATGACCAAGGATTATTCGGTATAATCATGACCATTGATGATTACATGAATATCCTTGGTCGTGGTGCAGGGATGATTCGATGATGTGGTTTATTTCTTAAGCTGAGTCTCAGCGATAAAGTTGATGAAAAGCTTTTTAAATCATAGAAGATAGTAGATTTTATGCTCTACTTGACTCTTCTAATGGATTGCTTATTTTTATTTATGATTGTTTATCTAAAACTTGTTGTCTATTGTATTCTATCAGTTGTTATAGTGTTGAAGGCTAAGGATAATTTATTCTGCATTATCTTAATCATAATATTTCTTACTGGGCAAGTTGAGCTCACCCTTTCTTTCATTGTTCTCTTGTGAAATGAGAATATAATTTGAGACGAGTCGGGGAATGGAGTGATGGTCTAGGATAAATGGCTTTAGTAGTCCTCACTATTCTACGGAATAATGTGATAATAATTGTAATGAGGACATCATTGAGTGTGGATATTGCCTAGATGACAATATTCTTGTTTAAACTCTCAGCTATGTTTTATCGTATTTTACACGACTGTTGTATAATTAAGTTGTATTTGAATTTATGTATCATGTATCTGGCGACTCAAGATGGGTGATGTATACCTATTTTGGGGGCATCACAGTTGGTATCAAAGCTTAGGGATATGATCCCTGACTGAGATGTGAGACAAGAAGTAGGAGGGGAGAGACGGGAAATTCCTTCGCTAGTATGACCTACCTAAGTTTATTTGGTATTTAATTGGTCGGTCAGAGTATAGGGATAATATGTGATATGTTAATTAACCCTTGTTTTGTGGCAGTATTTGAAAATGGTATCCGAAAATGTTGAGAAAAGCAATGAAGCACATGAGACCGTTGAGTCACCAACGATCAATACCCAGGATAATGTGCAACAGGAAGAAAATAATCCTCAAGTAAATAACAACACCGATCAGATGATGAACGATGGGATGATCAGAGGCTTTATGCAATTCATGCAAAATCAGGCGAGAGAGACTCTTGTTCGAAATGCAGGTGGAAACACTAGCAACTCTCGGATGGTCACCACTAAGCATTTCAAGGAGCTGGGACCGTCAGAGTTTTTGGGAAAGCCAGAACCACTTAAGGCGGAGACGTGGTTAAAGCAGATCACCAAGATATTTGATGTCTTGGGATGCTCCAAGGAGCAAAAGGTTCCCTTTGCCACCTTTATATTACGTGAAGAGGCAGATTACTGGTGGGAATCTGTAAAATGTACCCATCCTGACGCACTCAAGATGTCTTGAGAGAAGTTCCAAGAGCTGTTCAATGACAAGTACTTTCCCGAAAGTATTCGTCACATGAAGGAGGTGGAGTTTATCAAGTTGGAGCAAAATAATATGACCGTGTCACAATATGAGGCTAAATTTACGGAGTTATCCCAGTTTACATCCCATTTGGTCGATAATGAGGAGCGAATGACGCGAATGTTTCTAAGAGGTTTGAAACCCGATATACGTCAATACCTCATTTCTCACAAACTTTGTTTATATTCAGATGTTGTGAATAGGGCTCAGTTATTGGAGCGCTATAATGAGTCAGCACAACCAAAAGGCAACGACCAACAACACGATAATAATCATACCGGCGGCAACGGCCATCGGAACAATGATAACCATCGTGGGGGAAATTATCATGCCAAGAATGGTAACCACTTTGGTGGTAATCATGGACAACATAATAGGAGTGGAAATTTCAAGAAGAGAAGGTTCAACAACGATGGAAAGATAGCAGTACCGACACCCATTTTTAAGGAAGGAGAACGACCACCAATTGTATGGTTCAAATGCGGAGGGGAGGGACATATCAGTCCAAACTGTGTGATGCAGTCCAAAGCATGTTATAATTGTGGAAAAGAAGGTAACCTAGCCCAATTTTGTCGTGCACCAAAGTTAAGTCCAGCTGGGACGGTGACACCAAAGGCGGATACAGACAAAACAAAGTCGGTGGTTTCAGGAAGAGCGTTTTTCGTGACTTCTCAAAAAGCGAGTAACCCGAACGAAGTTAGCACATGTTAGTTAATTATAAATTCTTGCGAAGTCTATGCCGTATTAGATACCGGTTCTACCAATTCTTTTATCTCTCTTGCTTGAGCTCAACGTTTAAATTAGACTTTGGAGAAATTAGACTTTGACTTATCGGTTGAAACTTCGTTAATAAAAACCTTCATTTCATGTGCTATCCAAGTCTTGGATGAGAGTCACAGTTTTTAAATGATATTTCTATCGTTAATAAATTTCCTGACGTATTTTTGAAGACTTCTTGGCCTACCCCCAGAGCGTGAAATCAAATTTTATATTGACGCCAATACAAAATCCATTTTTAAAACCCTCAAATATTTCTTCAACTAAAACGAACGTATCATACGCCAAGGACGTTGGCTCGAGCTGTTGAAGATTATGACTATACCATTCAATATCATCGTGGAAGAGCGAACGTGGTAGCTGACGCGTTGAGTAAAAGATCGTATGCATTTATGAGTGCGATGTTGTTAACATAAAAACCCATTTCGTATAACTTACAAATGATGAAGATAGAGTTAAAGACTCTAGGGACCCACGTGAACATAACGAATATACGAGTAGAATCAACTTTAATCGATAAAGTTAAAGCCGCTCAAACTACACATCTAGAGCTTATGAAAATGAAAAAGAAGGTTCAAGAAGGAGTTATTTTAGAAACAAGAGTCGATGAAAAGAGGAAATATCAACCCTCGAATTAATTGGCCCATTTAAAATCCTCGATCGAGTAGGAACTGTGGCCTATAGACTCGTTTTACTGCCAAGTATGTCGCATGTTCAAAACGTTTTTCACGTATCGATGTTACGTAAATACGTGGATGACCCGAACCACGTTATTAAATTAGAACTAGACAAGATAGCAGAAGATTTAACGTATGAGGAGATACGTGTTAAAATCTTGGATAAGAAGGATCGTATTCAACACTTAAAGGTTATACCTCAAGAGTTAGAATCTGAAATGAAGTCAAGGTATCCTCATATCTTCGCAGATACTGCGTCGTTACGTAAATTTTGATGGCGAAATTTCATAAGGAGGGGAGATTGTGAGACCCCAAATTTTATGAATAAAGATTTAAATTTCTCGAAATATTTTTTTTGAATATTATGGTGTGGATTTGATATAATATTATAGTTGTGGGTAATATTTATAAATTTTGCAAAGTATGCAAGTTGTTATATAATATTCTATTGATCGGGGAATATTCTTTTTGTCGGGGAATATAAATGCACGACAGCACAATCATTGGTGGACCCAATAACGGAAGTATTATCGTAGTAGTAAAAGCGTAATTATCTTTTTAAAAAATAACGCCAATAGTGTTACCGTTAAAACTATTGAACTACCCGATAGTAAAAAAAAAGCGATGTCGCATGGTTGCATAGTAGCAATACCGGTATTGATTATTGATGCTTACAAAAAAAAAGTCACTCGATTATACTCAATTATTGCTACGAGAATTCTTTGCATCATATCTCTCATATTATTGATTCAATTATTGTCACAAATTATAATGCATAATATGATATATTATTAAATCAATAATTGAGACGACAAAGTTATTCATATTATTATTTGCAATATTGACAATGTCTAGAAGTTCTGTCAATGAGAGGTTTGGTCACCTAATTGCGCGCCAATAAGGAGAAATCCTTATTGGAAAGCCCCCTCTTTTCTGGGAACGACCTGGTTGTTAAATATTGTGAATTATAATATTAATGATGAATAAGTTCGTGTTGATTAAAGATGAAATTGATAGTTCCATTGTGTTGGAATTATTAGTGTTAGTGAAAATCGATATTTATTTCGATAATAATTGATGTGTGAAGGTTATATTGACCAATTGGGTAATTAACCAGATAAATGAGAAATTAATTGATATTAATTCACATGATTATAACTATTTGTTCACATGTGTGTACTATTGATTCCCATGATTTACTATTAGGGGAGGTGGTGCAAGATTGATAATACTTGTATGACTAAATTAAAAATGGAGGTATAGATGGAGGTACTATACTATAATTAATTTTTTCACATGTTTAGAACTATTGAGTCACATGATTTACTATTAGGGGAGGTGGTGCAAGTTTGATAATACTTGCAGGACTAAATTAAAAAGGAAGAAAAAGAGGAATGTATTATACTGTAATATTTTGAGCCCCAAAACGTGCAATTATCAAAACTATATTTTCCTATAAATAGAAGCTCATTCCTTCATTATTTTTCACCAATTCACTAAAGCTATAGAGCAATTATTATAGAGAGAAATTATAGAGAGAGAGAAGAAGAGAAGTCTGCAACCTCACTATTCCAGTATCCAGTCTTCTTTTGAGGTAATGGGTATTATTCTTTCGTATTCATGAAGAGAACTTTTGTTATTCCATTCTTTATTATTATGTTGGAATAACCTATCTATGCGAAATATCGCATACATGATAAAATTCTTCTGTTATTCCATTCTTTATTATTATTTTGGAATAACCTGTCTATGCGAAGTACCGCATACATGGTGAAATTCTTACATTATTCCATTCTTTATTATTCTCGTTGGAATATCCACATGCGATCGTGCGGGTTCCGCATGACTTGGTTCCATTCTTTATTATTCATTGGAATATCTCGTCATGCATGCGGAGTTACGCATAACCTTTGGTTCCATTCTTTATTATTATGTTGGAATATCACCGCATGCATGCGGAGTTCCGTGATGACTGGTTCCATTCTTTATTATTCGTTAGAATATATCACGTGTATGCGGGTTACGCATGACCGGGTTCCATTCTTTATTATTACATTGGAATATCACATGCATGCGATTATTACGCGTGACTCGGTTCCATTATTTATTATTCATTGGAATAACTCACATGCATGCGGTCTATCGCATGCTCGGTGAATTCTTTCGTTATTCCATTCTTTATTATTACGTTGGAATAACTTTTGTTTATGTGGATTCGCATGCATGGTGAATGACCCTTCGTATTCATTCTTTATTAAATTGTGGAAATGATCTGCTACGTGGATTACTGCATGGCGTAATGAAAATCCATTTGCATAGCCAGTATATTCTATTATACTCGTATGAGATATCATTTCTTTTGTACTAAATCATGGAATATCATTTTCTTTGATATTTTTTTACGAGTTACTATTCATGGGTAACTATTCACCCTAAGCATTATTAACTCTAGTATTCATGAGGTACTATTCTCAAGTACTATTCACGGGTACTATTTTACGAAAAATATATTTCTTTTTACGTCCAAATTATTTTTGGTACATGAATATTATTCTTGAATTTTACTCTACAAAGCAGTATCATGTTGACAATTTGGACGTTATTGATTTCTGGATAAATTAAATTATAAATCTTTAAAATTTATCCTTGATTGTTTTATTGAATTATTATGTCATTGTCATCATCCTCATGCTTATATTGTGATGAAAGTCATCTTTGGCTTACGTGCATAGATGGACTTAGTATGATTATGACCAGGTATTATTCGGTATAATCATGTCCATAATGTAATGAATGATGTGATAAAAGTCCTCATTGGCCTGTAGTTCATTGATGGACAGTTATTGGTATGATTATGATCAGGGATTATTCGGTATAATCATGACCATTGATGATTACATGAATATCCTTGGTCGTGATGCAGGGATGATTCGATGATGTGGTTTATTTATTAAGATGAGTCTCAGCGATAAAGTTGATGAAAAACTTTTTAAATCATAGAAGATAGTAGATTTTATGCTCTACTTGACTCTTCTAATGGATTGCTTATTTCATTGCAGCTTGTTGATCTAAAACTTGTTGTCTATTGTATTCTATCGGTTGTTATCTTTGTTGAAGGCTAAGGATAATTTATTACGCATTATCTTAGTCATAATATTTCTTCTTTGGGCTAGTTGAGCTCACCCTTTCTTTCATTGTTCTCTTCAGGAAATGAGAATATAGCTGGGACGAGTCGGGGAATGGAGTGATGGTCTAGGATAAATGGCTTTAGTAGTCCTTACTATTCTACTGAATAATGTTATAATAATTGTAATGAGGATATCATTGAGTGTGGATATTGCCTAGATGACAATATTCTTGTTTAAACTCTCAGCTATGTTTTGTCGTATTTTACACGACTGTTGTATAATTAAGTTGTATTTGAATTTATGTATCATGTATCTGGCGACTCAAGATGGGTGATGTATACCTGTTTTGGGGGCGTCACAATCTAATTGCGCGCAAATAGGGTGAAATCCTTATCGGAAAGCCCCCTCTTTCTTGGGAACGACTTGGTTGTTAAATATTGTGAGTTATAGTATTAATGATGAATAAGTTTGTGCTGATTAAAGATGAAATTGATAGTTCCATTGTGTTGGAATTGTTAGTGTTAGTGGAAATCGACATTTATTTCGATAGTAATTGATGTCTGGAAGTTATATTGACCAATCTGGTAATTAATCGGATAAATGAGCAATTAATTGCTATTAATTCCCATGCTTATAACCATGTGTGTACTATTGATGTAACACCCCCAAAACAGGTATACATCACCAATCTTGAGTCGCCAGATACATGGTACATAAATTCAAATACAACTTAATTATACAACAGTCGTGTAAAATACAACAAAACATAGCTGAGAGTTTAAACAAGAATATTGTCATCTAGACAATATCCAAACTCAATGGTGTCCTCATTACAATTATTATCACATTATTCCGTAAAATAGTGAGGACTACTAAAGCCATTTATCCTAGATTGTCACTCCATTCCCTGACTCGTCCCAGCTATATTCTCATTTCCTGAAGAGAACAATGAAAGAAAGGGTGAGCTCAACTAGCCCAGTAAGAAATATTATGACTAAGATAATGCGTAATAAATTATCCTTAGCCTTCAACAAAGATAACAACCGATAGAATACAATAGACAACAAGTTTTAGATCAAAAGCGCAATGAAATAAGCAATCCATTAGAAGAGTCAAGTAGAGCATAAAATATACTATCTTCTATGATTTAAAAGTTTTGCATCAACTTTATCACCGAGACTCAAACTTTAATAAATAAAATCGAATCATTCCTGCACCACGGCCAAGGATATTCATGTAATCATCAATGGTCATGATTATACCGAATAATCCCTGGTCATAATCATACCAACAACTGTCCATCAATAAACTATAGGCCAATGAGGACTTTTACCACATCATTCGTCACATTACGGTCATGATTATACCGAATAATCCCTGGTCATAATCATACCAAGTCCATCTATGCACGTAAGCCAAAAATGACTTTCATCACAATATAAACATGAGGATGATGACAATGACATAATAATTCAATAAAACAAGTTCAAGGATAAATTTTAAAGATTTATAATTTAATTTATCCAGGAATTAATAACGTCCAAATTGTCAACATGATACTGCTTTGTAGAGTAAAATTCAAGAATAATATTCATGTACCAAAAATAATTTGGACAGAAAAGAAATATATTTTTCGGGTGAATAGTACCCCGACACAAAAAGTGTCCCGAATACCCAAGTGAATGATACTAGAGTAAATAGTAATCGGGTGAATAGTAACCCATAAATAGTAACTTGTGAATAGTACTCCGGCATGAAAAGTACTCCGAATACCCGAGTGAATAATACTAGAGTAAATAGTAACCCGTGAATAGTAACTCGTAGCAGAAAAATACCAAAGAAAATGATATTTCATGATGAGTACAAAAGAAATGATATCCCAGATGAGTATAATAAAATATACGAAACTGCAAATGGATTTTCACCCGCCATGCGGTAATCCACGTAGACAGATCATTTTCATAATTTAATAAAGAATGAATACAAAGGATCATTCACCATGCATGCGGTAATCCACATAGTATAAAAGTTATTCCAATGTAATAATAAAGAATGGAACCAGTCATGCATAATCCGCATGCATGTGATATTCCAAATGTAATAATAAAGAACAAAACGTGTCACGCGTAATCCGCATGTAAATAATATTCCAATAGAATAATAAAGAATGTAACCAGTCATGCGTAATCCACACGCATACATGATATTCCAAATGAATAATAAAGAATAGAATAACAACAGAATTCACGGGCATGCGATAGACCGCATGCGGGCGGGTTATTCCAACGAGTAATAATAAAGAATGGAATAATGAAGAATTTCACCATGTATGCGGTACTTTAGATAGACGACTTATTCCAACATAATAATAAAGAATGGAATAATAATAGAATTCACCGGGCATGCGATAGATCAACATGCATAAAGTTATTCCAACAGAATAATAAAGATTGGAATAATGAAGAATTTCACCATGTATGCGATTGCCAGCAGACAAAGTTATTCTAACAAAATAATAAAGAATGGAATAACAACCCTTATGAGTATTGAAAGAAAATAACTTTCTTCATGAATACGAAAGAATAATACCCCTTACCTCAAAAGAAGACTGGATACTGAAATAGTGAGGTATCAGACTTCTCTTCTTCTTTCTCTCTATAATTTCTCTCTATAATAATTGCTCTATAGCTTTAGTAAATTGGTGAAAAATAATGAAGGAATGAGCTTCTATTTATAGGAAAATATAGTTTCAATAATTGCACATTTTGGGGCTCGAAATATTACAGTATAATACCTTCCTCTTTTTCTTCATTTTTAATTTAGTCCTGCAAGTATTATCAAACTTGAACCACCTCCCCTAATAGTAAATCATGTGAATCAATAGTAAATCATGTGACTCAATAGTTCTAAACATGTGAAAAAATTAATTATAGTATAATACCTCCATTTTTAATTTAGTCATACAAGTATTATCAATCTTGCACCAACTCCCCTAATAGTAAATCATGGGAATCAATAGTACACACATGTGAACACATAGTTATAAACATGTGAATTAATAGCAATTAATTACTCATTTATCCGGTTAATTATCCGATTGGTCAATATAACCTCCAGACATCAATTATTATCGAACTAAATGTCGATTTTCACTAACACTAATAATTCCAACACAATGGAACTATCAATTTCATCTTTAATAAACATGAACTTATTCATCATTAATATTATAATTCACAATATTTAACAACCAGGTCGTTCCCAGGAAAGAGGGGGCTTTCCGATAAGGATTTCTCCTTATTGGCGCCCAATTAGGTGACCAAACCTCTCCTTGACAGAACTTCTAGACATTGTCAATATTACAAATAATAATATGAATAACTTTTTCGTCTCAATTATTGATTTAATAATATAACATATTATACAAATGATACTATGAAAATAATTGAATCAATAATATGAGAGATATGATGCAGCAATTACTGTAGCAATAATTAAATATAACTGAGTGACTTCTTACGTAAGTATCAATAATTAATACCGTGTGGTACTATGCAATCATGCGTATTACTGTACTTTTACTACCGGGTAGTTTAACAATTTTAACGGTAACACTTTCGCCGTTATTTTTATAAAATGATCGACAATACTTCCGTTGTGGGGTCCACCAATGATTGTGCCGTCGTATGAATATTCCCTGTTAAAACGAATATTCCCCGACTAATCGAATATTATATAACAACTTGCTTACTTTGTAAAATTTATAAATATTACCCACAACTATAATATTATATCAAATCCACACCATAATATTAAAAAAATATTTATAGAAATTTAAATCTTTATTGATAAAATTTGGGGTCTCACAATCTCCTCTCCTTATAAAATTTTGCCATCGAAATTTACATACGTACCTGGTATGATGAGGATACCTTGACTTCATTTTAGATTCTAACTCTTGAGGTATAATCTTTGATTGTTCAATACGATCCTTCTTATCCAAGATTCTAACACGTATCTTCTCATACGTTAAATCTTCTGCTATCTCGTCTAGTTCTAATTCAATAATGTGGTTCGGGTCGTCCACATAATTACGTAACATTGATACGTGAAAAACGTTATGAACACACGACATACTTAGCGGTAACGAGTCTCTAGGCCACAGTTCCTACTCCATCGAGGATTTCAAATGGGCTAATTAAATCGAGGGTTGAGATTTCCTCTCTTCGTCGATTCTTGCTTCTAGAATAACGCCCTCTTGAACCTTCTTCTTCATTTTCATCAACTCCGGGTTTGAAGCTTTAATGGCTTTTAACTTTATCGATTAAAGTCGATTTTACTCGTATATTCACTATCTTCACGTGGGTCCTTAGAGTCTTTAACTCTATCTTCATCATTTGTAAGTTATACGAAATGGGTTTTTGTGTTAATAATGTCGCACTCGTAAACGCATATGAGACCCCAAATTTTATGAGTCCAAAATGATGAAATTAGTAGAAATAGACTATAAGCACAAAATTTGTCGGGGTTAACTTTTTGGTCAAAAGTCAACAGTTGACTTTTTCGGAAAAAATCAAACTTCAAAATTTCAAAAATGAAATTTTTGAGAAAAATATTTCCATTGTGTTGGGATTATTAGTGTTAGTGGAAATCGACATTTATTTCGATAGTAATTGATGTCTGGAAGTTATATTGACCAACTGGGTAATTAATCGGGTAAATGAGCAATTAATTACTATTAATTCACATGATTATAACTATTTGATCACATGTGTGTACTATTGATTCACATTCTTGTACTATTAGGGGAGTTGGTGCAAGATTGATAATACTTGCATGACTAAGTTAAAAATGGAGGTATAGATGGAAGTACTATACTGTAATTCATATTTTCACATGATTATAACTATTGATTCACATGATTAAACTATTGATTCATATTATTTACTATTAGGGGAGGTGGTGCAAGCTTGATAATACTTGCAGGACTAAATTAAAAATGAAGAAAAGTTGAAGGTATTATACTGTAATATTTCGAGCCCCAAAACGTGTAATTATCGAAACTATATTTTCCTATAAATAGAAGCTCATTCTTCCTTCATTTCTCACCAATTCACTAAAGCTATAGAGCAATTATTATAGAGAAAAATTATAGAGAGAAAGAAGAAGAGTAGTCTGCTACCTCACTACTCCAGTATCCAGTCTTCTTCTGAGGTAAGGGGTATTATTCTTTCGTATTCATGAAGAGAGTTATTTTCTTTCAATACTCGTAAGGGTTGTTATTCAATTCTTAATTATTACGTTGGAATAACCTGTCTATGCGAAGTACCGCATACATGGTGAAATTCTTTTGTTATTCCATTCTTTATTATTCTATTGGAATAACCTGTCTGTGTGGTCTATCGCATGCCTGGTTATTTCTGTTGTTATTCCAATCTTTATTATTTTGTTGGAATATCCTGTCTGTGCGGATTACTCATGACCTGGTTCCATTCTTTATTATTCTGTTGGATTATTATGTCTGTGCGGATTACACATGACCTGGTTCCATTCTTTATTATTCTGTTGGAATAACATGTCTGTGCGGTCTATCGCATGCTTGGTGAATTCTATTGTTATTCCATTCTTTATTATTATGTTGGAATATCCTGTCTGTGCGAATTATGCATGACCTGGTTCCATTCTTTATTATTCTGTTGGAATATCCTGTCTATGCGGATTACGCATGACTTGGTTCCATTCTTTATTATTCTGTTAGGAATAACCTGTCTGTGCGGTCAACCGCATGCATGGTGAATTCTTCTGTTATTCCATTCTTTATTATTCTGTTAGAATAACTTGTCTATATGGATTACTATATGCATGGTGAATGATCCTTTGTATTCATTCCTTATTAAATTGTGGAAATGATCTGTTTACGTGGATTACCGCATGGCTAGTTAAAATCCAATTGCAGTTTCGTAATTTTTTGGACATTCAAAAATTTTGAAAAAATTTGGGAGGATATTATGATAAGTTTTCTAACATCTCCAAGTGGAATCACTGAAAGAGGAGTTGTAGATTTTTGTATGGACTATTTTTTAACAAAGCACGAAAAAGTGAAAAAGGAGAAAAAGCTATTGCCCAAAATTTTATAAGGGCTGTTTCGGCCACTTAATTTGTGAGAAAAATTACGACCTTTTGGGACATGAAAATATATGGTATAAAGTACCTCCTGTCCAAAAATGAGCTCATTCCGACTTAAAATGAGCAAGTTATGACTATTTCAATATTTAGGTTTTTTCGATAAAAAAATGCTATAACCGGAGTTCTATAACTCCGATGACCATGAAATTTAAACTGGAAGCTCACGTTAACATGTGTAAGATCCTGTCAAGATTTGGGAATTTCTGGAGTTAAACTTGAGGTAGCTTTCTTAAGGAATTAATTAGAAATGTATTTTTGAAAAATACTTAAGGGAGTTGAAAAATTATAAAAAAATACTTGTTGTGTATGAAATATATTTATATATGTTTGGACAAAGGATAGAAAAATAATAAGTTGATTTTATAATTTTTCATGAAAATGGTTTAGTTACGAACATATGAGTTAAATATGTTATGAGAAGTTGAAAAATTGGTAAATAGGATTTTATGGCTTGAAAATCCTATATAAGGTATATGCAAATTTTTGATGAGGGATTTGATCATTGGTGATGAAATCTTATGAGTATGGCATTTTTGAATGATTAAATGCATTATTTGGTAAAGTGTAAATAATTAAAATAAACTGTTTATAAGTTTAAGAAATGATTAAAATATTGTTATAATATTAATGATATTAGATTATGAGATTATTAAGTGATTGATAACATTGGGATATTCTTGAACCCTGGATAAATTATATTATAAATGTTTAATATTTATCGTTTATCTATTTGATTGATTCTTTATATCATTGTCATGATCCTCATGCTTATATTGTGTTGAAATTCATACGTGCTTTACTTACGTATAGATGGACTTGGTATGATTATGACCAGGGATTATTCGGTATAATCATGACCGTAATGTTACAAATGATGTGGTAAAAGTCATCTTTGGCCCGTAGTGCATAGATGGACTTGGTATGATTATGACCAGGGATTATTCGGTATAATCATGACTGTAATTGAAAACACGAATATCCTTGGCCCGTAGTGCATGGATAATTCGTGGTCGTAATACTAATGAATATCCTTGGCCATAGTACAAGGATGATTCGATGATGTGGATTAATTATTAAGCTGAGTCTCAACGATAACATATTGATAATACACTTTTAATTCGTAGAAGATAGTAGATATCATGCTCTACTTGACTCTTCTATAATATAGTTGTATGTCTTTGGCCTGTAGAGCAAAGATGAATTGTTAATGAGTATCTTTGGCCCGTAGTGCAAAGATGAATTTATTAGTATGATTATGAACAAGAATTATGATTTGGTATAACCATGATTTTTGATGTTTCAGGTAGAGACAGGTGATAAAAATTATCTTCGTCCTGGGTGCGAAGAGGAATTTAGAATCACAATTATGATTATGAGTTATTCATATGATTGTGGACATGAATTGTTGAATGATGTTACAGGGATAAAACATTATTGGTGGATTTTTAACATGGAGAAGATAATAGACCTGATGGTCTATTTGACTCTTCTAATGGATTGCTCGTTCCGCTACAACTATGGTTGAAAAGTTTTATCATCTACCATATGTTCTAAATCTCTAATTTATTATTGACGAAGGCTATTGATAATTTAATTATCTATAGTCATGATATTCTTTACTGGGCTATTTGTGCTCACCCTTTGCTTCACAATTCCTTTCAGGTAATAAGAGTGTAGCAGGGTCGAGTGGGGATAAAAGGGAAACAGTGTGATGGTCCGAGACTGTCGAAGTTTCTCAATATATTATAAAATGGCATGACATGCAACAGATAATTGTATTGAGGACCTAAGATGTGTGTGTCGTATTTTATACGTCACTTAATAATTGATTTTGGCGAACAATAATAGGGTGATGAGAACCCGACTTTGAAAGCGTCAAAAATGCACCTCATTAGAATGAATATGATAGTAATCTTCTCGTTCTTCTTTGGGGTCTTAAAATATTTGTTGCTATATTTTATATGGCATTGTAACAATTTGAGTTTGGAAACTGTCTACGAGACAATATTGTATTAAAACTCACATCTTATCTGTTGACGTACTCTGCACGACAGTTCAATAGTTGTATAAATGAAGTTTGTATTTGATTTTTATAGAGTGATATCTGGCGACTTAGAATGGGTCGTGTGGACCAATTTTGGGGGCGTCACAGCTCGAGCCAACATCTTTGGCGCATGTTACGTTTGTTTTGGGTGAAGAAAATATTTTAGGGTTTAAGAAATGGGTTTTGTACTGGGGTCAATACAAAATTCGATTTCACGCTCTGGGGGTAGGCCAAGAAGTCTTCAGGAATACGTCAGGAAATTTATTAACAATAGAAATGTCATTCAAAACTGTGACTCTCATCCCAAGACTTGGATAACACGTCACATTGATACCTATCAACTTGCCACTGTTATTCACAATGTCCCCTATGGAAAGTTCGGCTTCGGTGCATTCCACACAAGGAAGTCACCAGCGAAAGGCTCGAGGCTCTTTACTTATGGCTTGATATGACAGTGATTAACTTTAGTGGTTTGGTTGCTTGAATTCGCATAATAGGTTGGTTAGGAATATGAAAGCTAACAACCTTACGAAAAGCATGATGAGTAGTTAACCAATCGATTCCTAAAATCACATCAAAGACAAGTATTTTCAAAGAGATAAGATCTACAAGTAACGTAAAAGTGTCGATTTGAATCAAACAAGATTTATAAACAGTGGAGCTAACGAAGGTTTCTCCTAACAGAGTTTCAACCGATAAGTCAAAGTCTAATTTCTCTGGGGTCAAATTTAAACGTTGAGCGCAAGCAAGAGAGATAAAAGAATGGGTAGAACCGGTATCTACTAAGGTATAGACTTCGCAAAAATTTATAATTAACTAACCCGTGCTAACTTCGTTTGGGTTACTCATTTTTTTGAGAAGTCACAAAAAATGCTCTTCCTGAAACCACCGACTTTGTTTTATCCGTATCCGCCTTTGGTGCCACCGTCCCAGCTGGACTTGATTTCGCTACAGGACAAAATCGAGCTATGTGACCGTATTTTCCATAACTAAAACATACCTTGGAAGGTTGTGAATAGTTTGGACTTATGTGTCCCTCCTCTCCGCATCTATAGCATTTAACTGGCGGTCGTTCTCCTCCCCTAGAATTTTTTCTTTGGTGTTGATCTCGCTGCTGTGACGCGTCTTCCCATCATCGTTAAATCTTCTTCTTGAATTTTCCACTTCTATTATCTTGGCCATGATTACCACCGAAGTGGTTACCATTCTTGGCATGATAATTTCCCCACGATGGTTATCATTGTTAGATGGTCGTTGCCATCTGCATGACGATTATTATCGTGTTGTTGCTCGTTGCCTTTTGGTTGTGCTGACTCTTTATCATGCTCTAATAACTGAGCCCTATTCACAACATCTGAATATAAATAAAGTTTGTGAGAAATGTGGTATTGACGTATCTCGGGTTTCAAACCTCTTAGAAACATTCGCGTCATTCGCTCCTCATTATCGATCAAATGGGATGCAAACCAGGATAACTCTGCAAATTTAGCCTCATATTGCGACACGGTCATATTGTTTTGCTCCAACTTGATAAACTCCACCTCCTTCATGTGATGAATACTTTCGAAAAAGTACTTGTCATTGAACAGCTCTTAGAACTTCTCCCAAGACATCTTGAGTGCGTCAGGCTGGGTATGTTTTATAGATTCCCACCAGTAATCTACCTCTTCACGTAACATAAAGGTGGCAAAGGGAACCTTTTACTCTTCGGAGCATCCCAAGACATCAAATATCTTGGTGATCTGCTTTAACCACGTCTCCGCCTTAAGTGGTTCTGGCTTTCCCAAAAACTCTGACGGTCCCAGCTCCTTGAAATGCTTAGTGGTGACCATCCGAGAGTTGCTAGTGTTTCCACCTATATTTCGAACAAGAGTCTCTCTCGCCTGATTTTGTATGAATTGCATAAAACCTCTGATCATCCCATCGTTCATCATCTGATCGGTGTTGTTATTTACTTGAGGATTATTGTCTTCCTGTTGCACATTATCCTGGGTATTGATCGTTGGTGACTCAACGGTCTCATGTGCTTCATTGCTGATATCAACATTTTCAGATGCCATTTTCAAACACTGGCACAAAATAAGGGTTAATTGACATATCACATATTATCCCTATACTCTGACCGACCAATTAAATACCAAATAAACTTAGGTAGGTCATAACTAGCGAAGGAATTCCCCGTTTCTCCCCTCCTAGTTCTTATCTCACATCTCAACCAGGGATCATATCCCTAAGCTTTGATACCAACTGTGAAGCCCCCAAAATAGGTATACATCACCCATCTTGAGTCGCCAGATACATGGTACATAAATCAAATATAACTTAATAATACAACTGTCGTGTAAAATATGACAAAACATAGCTGAGAGTTTAAACAAGAATATTGTCATCTAGACAATATCCACACTTAATGGTGTCCTCATTACAATTATTATCACATTATTCCGTAGAATAGTGAGGACTACTAAAGCCATTTATCCTAGACTGTCACTCCATTCCCTGACTCGTCCCAGCTATATTCTCATTTCCTGAAGAGAACAATGAAAGAAAGGGTGAGCTCAACTAGCCCAGTAAGAAATATTATGACTAAGATAATGCAGAATAAATTATCCTTAGCCTTCAATAGTATACCAACTGATAGAATACAATAGACAACAAGTTTTAGATCAACAACTGCAGAGGAAATAAGCAATCCATTAGAAGAGTTAAGTAGAGCATAAAATATACTATCTTCTATGATTTAAAAGTTTTTCATCAACTTTATCGAGAGACTCGACAATAAATAAAATCGAAACATCCGCACTTACGCGCCAAGGATATTCATGTAATCATCAATGGTCATGATTATACCGAATAATCCACGGTCATAATCATACCAACAATCGTCCATCAATGAACTACGTGCCAATGAGGACTTTTACCATATCATTCGTCACATTACGGTCATGATTATACCGAATAATCCCTGGTCATAATCATACCAAGTCCATCTATGCACGTAAGCCAAAGATGACTTTCATCACAATATAAGCATGGGGATGATGACAATGACATAATAATTCAATAAAACAAGTTCAAGGATAAATTTTAAAGATTTATAATTTAATTTATCCAGGAATCAATAACGTCCAAATTGTCAACATGATACTGCTTTGTAGAGTAAAATTCAAGAATAATATTCATGTACCAAAAATAATTTGGACAGAAAAAAATATATTTTTCGGGTGAATAGTACCCCGTGAATAGTACTTCAGGAATAGTACCGCATGAATAGTACCCCGACACGAAAAGTATCCCGAATACCCGAGTGAATGATACTAGAGTAAATAGTAATTGGGTGAATAGTAACCCATGAATAGTAACTCGTGAATAGTACTCCGACACAAAAAATACCCCGAATACTCGAGTGAATAATACTAGAGTTAATAGTAACTCGTAACAGAAAAATACCAAAGAAACGATATTTCATGACGAGTACAAAAGAAATGATATCCCAGATGAGTATAATAGAATATATTGAAGCTCGCAAATGGATTTTTTCACGCCACCATGCAGTAATCCACGTAGATGCAGATCATTTCCACAATTTAATAAAGAATGAATACAAAGGATCATTCACCATGCATGCAGTAATCCACATAGACAAAGTTATTCCAATGTAATAATAAAGAATGGAACCGAAGTCATGCATAATCCGCATGCATGAGGATATTCCAACAGAATAATAAAGAACAAAACCAGGTCATGCGTAATCCGCACAGAAATAATATTCCAATAGAATAATAAAGAACAGAACCAGGTAATGCGTAATCCACACAGACATGATATTCCAACAGAATAATAAAGAATAGAATAACAACAGAATTCACCAGGCATGCGATAGATCCATTGCAGACGGGTTATTCCAATGAATAATAAAGAATGGAATAATGAAGAATTTCACCATGTATATGCGGTACTTAGATAGGCGACTTATTCCAACATAATAATAAATAATGGAATAACAATAGAATTCACCGGGCATGCGATAGATAGACCGCATACATCAAGTTATTCCAGCGAGAATAATAAAGATTGGAATAATAGAAGAATTTCACCATGTATGCGGTACTTAGCATGTATGAAGTTATTCTAACAAAATAATAAAGAATGGAATAACAACCCTTATGAGTATTGAAAGAAAATAACTTTCTTCATGAATACGAAAGAATAATACCCTTACCTCAAAAGAAGATCGGATATTGAAATAGTGAGGTATCGACTTTCTTCTTCTTTCTCTATAATTTCTCTCTATAATAATTGCTCTATAGCTTTAGTAAATTGGTGAAAATAATGAAGGAATGAGCTTCTATTTATAGGAAAATATAGTTTCAATAATTGCATATTTTGGGGCTCGAAATATTACAGTATAATACCTTCCTCTTTTTCTTCATTTTTAATTTAGTCCTGCAAGTATTATCAAACTTGCACCACCTCCCCTAATAGTAAATCATGTGAATCAATAGTAAATCATGTGACTCAATAGTTCTAAACATGTGAAAAAGTTAATTATAGTATAGTACCTCCATCTATACCTCTATTTTTAATTTAGTCATGCAAGTATTATCAATCTTGTACCATCTCCCCTAATAGTAAATCATGCGAATCAATAGTACACACATGTGAACACATAGTTATAAACATGTGAATTAATAGCAATTAATTGCTCATTTATCTGGTTAATTACCCGATTGGTCAATATAACCTCCAGACATCAATTATTATTGAACTAAATGTCGATTTTCACTAACACTAATAATTCCAACACAATGAAACTATCAATTTCATCTTTAATCAACACGAACTTATTCATTATTAATATTATAATTCACAATATTTAACAACCAGGTCGTTCCCAGGAAAGAGGGGGCTTTCCGATAAGGATTTCTCCTTATTGGCGCGCAATTAGGTGACCAAACCTCTCCTTCACAGAACTTCTAGACATTGTCAATATTGCAAATAATAATATGAATAACTTTGTCATCTCAATTATTGATTTAATAATATAACATATTATATGAGATGATCTTTGTGACAATAATTGAATCAATAATATGAGAGATATGATGCAGCAATTACTATAGCAATAATTGAGTATAACTGAGTGACTTCTTACGTAAGCATCAATAATGTGCTACTATGCAACCACGCGTGTTACTGTACTTTTACTACTGGGTAGTTCAACAATTTTAACGGTAACACTTTCGCCGTTATTTTTATAAAATGATAATTCTGTCATTTTCTAACTACGACAATACTTCCGTTGTGGAGTCCACCAATGATTGTGCCATCGTACGAATATTCCCTGTTAAAATGAATATTCCCCGACCAATCGAATATTATATAACAACTTTCTTACTTTGCAAAATTTATAAATATTACCCACAACTATAACATTATATCAAATCCACACCATAATATTAAAAAAAATATTTTGAGAAATTTAAATCTTTATTGATTAAATTTGGGGTCTCACAATTGATTCACGTGATTTACTATTAGGGGAGTTGGTGCAAGAATGATAATACTTGCATGACTAAATTAAAAATGGAGGTATAGATGAAGGTATTATACTATAATTAATTTTTTCACATGTTTAGAACTATTGAGTACATGATTTACTATTGATTCACATGATTTACTATTAGGGGAGGTGGTGCAAGTTTGATAATACTTGCAGGACTAAATTAAAAATAAAGAAAAAAAGGAAGGTATTATACTGTAATATTTCGACCCCCAAAATGTGCAATTATTGAAACTATATTTTCCTATAAATAGAAGCTCATTCTTCCTTCATTTCTCACCAATTCACTAAGTCTCACAAGAATAATTATTATAGAGAGAAATTATAGAGAAAAAGAAGAAGAGAAGTCCGCTACCTCACTATTCCAGTATCTAGTTTCTTCTAAGGTAAGGGGTATTATTTCTTTCGTATTCATGAAGAGAGTTATTTCTTTCAATACTCATAAGGGTTGTTATTCCATTCTTTATTATTCTATTGGAATAACCTGTCTGTGTGAATTACGCATGCCTGGTGAATTCTTCTGTTATTCCATTCTTTATTATTCTGTTGGAATAACCTGTCTGTGCAGATTACGCATGCCTGGTGAATTCTTCTGTTATTCCATTCTTTATTATTTTGTTGGAATAACCTGCCTGTGCGGTCTATCGCATGCATGGTGAATTCTTCTGTTATTCCATTCTTTTATTATTTTGTTAGAATAACCTGTCGGTGCGGTCTATCGCATGCCTGGTGAATTCTTCTGTTATTCCATTCTTTATTATTCTGTTGGAATAACCTGTCTGAGCGGTCTATCGCATGCATGGTGAATTCTTCTCTTATTCCATTCTTTATTATTTTGTTGGAATAACCTGTCTGTGCGGACTATCGCATGCTTGGTGAATTCTTCTGTTATTCCATTCTTTATTATTCTGTTGGAATAACCTGTCTATGCGGTCTATCGCATGCCTGGTGAATTCTTCTGTTATTCCATTCTTTATTATTCTGTTGGAATAACCTATCTCTGTGGATTACCGCATGCATGGTGAATGATCCTTCATATTCATTCCTTATTAAAGTGTGGAAATGATCCGTCTACGTGGATTACCGCATGGCGGGCAAAAATCCATTTGCAGTTTCATATATTCTATTATACTCAGTTGGTTATAGTTTTGGCTTCTATACTCCATGAAATTAGTAGAATATCCTGGATATTTGCGCTTCATCTAGTATCTTTTCATGGAAATATTCTTCTGAGCATTCTTGAATTTCACTCCACAAAGCAGTATCATGTTGACAATTTGGACGTTATTAATTTCTTGATAAATTAAATTATAAATCTTTAAAATTTATCCTTGAACTTGTTTTATTGAATTATTATGTCATTGTCATCATCCTCATGCTTATATTGTGATGAAAGTCATCTTTGGCTTACGTGCATAGATGGACTTGGTATGATTATGATCAGGGATTATTCGGTATAATCATGACCATAATGTGACAAATGATGTGGTGAAAGTTGTCATTGGCATGCAGTTCATTGATGGACAATTGTTGGTATGATTATGACCAGGGATTATTCGGTATAATCATAACCATTGATGATTACATGAATATCCTTGGCCGTGGTGCAGGGATGATTCGATTTTATTTATTAAGCCGAGTCTCAACGATAAAGTTGATGAAAAACTTTTTAAATCATAGAAGATAGTAGATTTTATGCTCTAGTTGACTCTTCTAATGGATTGCTTATTCCGCTACAGTTGTTGATCTAAAACTTATTGTCTATTATATTCTATCAGTTGTTATACTGTTGAAGGCTAAGGATAATTTATTCTGCATTATCTTAGTCATAATACTTTCATCGGGCTAGTTGAGCTCACCCTTTCTTTCACCGTTCTCTTCGTGAAATGAGAATATATATTTGGGACGAGCGGGGAAGCTGATTGACGGTCCGGATGGTTGTTTTAGTAGTCCTCACTATTCTATAAAATAGTGTGACAATAAATGTAATGAGGACTCCATTGAGTGTGGAAATTATCTAGATGACAATATTCTTATTGAAACTCTTAGATTATGCTTTGTCGTATTTTACACGACTGTTGTATAATTAAGTTTTATTTGAATTTTGTACCATGTATTTGGCGACTCAAGATGGGTGATGTATACCTATTTTGGGGGTGTCACAAAATACGTAAGATTAAATAACTAAGTATAAATTTATAAGAAAACAATAAAGATATTTACCTTTCTTTAGTCACTTTCAAAGTGGGAGAATTGGGAGGTGGAATGATTATTTATTTATACTAATACTACTACATCACAAAAGTAGTGTACTTACGTAATTTGTATTCTCATAAAATTCAGAGTTGTCCATTATCATTATTGTCTCATGCGTCTTTTGTTAACAAAATGTTTACATGCATATCAAATTTAATTGTAATGAAACAATACTTACAGTGAGTTGAGAGAACCTTTTTTTTCTTCCCAAAATTGGGTAGAGAATCGTGCTGATAACATGTTATAAAAGAATACTAATATTAAGAACAATGATTAGTGAAAAGAGAGAGCATTCTCCTTATATTTTCATGTGTCTCACTCATTTTACAATGCTATTATTTATAGATAAGAACATTAATACTAAGAGGTTACAAAACTCAAATGTCATGAGTTTCATAACTACATGGTCATGGGAGTTTCAAAATCATTGTAATCAAATCTAAGAAGAATGAATCTAGACATCCATTATAATTTTATAACAACATCCGATTTATGTATAATTACATCAATGAAACGTATACTCATTAAGAGTTTACATACTATCTAAACTGCAAAAAAAATAAATTACTCACAGCAGGAGTATTACAACCAAAAATCAAAACCAACAGTTATTTAATTAAAACATACATTCATACTAGCCATGAGAGTATGTAACAATCAATTAATCAATTCTGCAAAACAGAAGTTAGAACAATAATATATCCTACTGTGAAACGTAAAAAATACTTTAATACATCTCATGCATACTTTAATTCTATAACATAAACAGATAAATTACTTTATTAAAACCCTAAAGTAGCATATTTTGAAAATCACCTATACACACACACACACACACACATATATATATTCATGTAAAAGCATAAAGATTGCTTTGATGCCAATTGAAGGAATTTTTTTTCTTTCAAAAATAGGTTTTAAAAAATTTAAATAAAAACTAGGATCATCTTTATAGTTTTATACGAAACAACAAATATATATACCATGTATCTATAAAATGAATTTGTTACCTAGTGTTTAGTTGGATTAGCACGCGCGTTTAATATCTGTACAATCTCTTGTATCCTCAAGATCTTCTTTCCTATGACCTTATACTGAACCTGGAGTGTGGTCTCCAAAGCACCCTTCTGGAAAAAACCCTAACTTTGTTTTTCCTAGGCTGAAAGTGAGAATACGTAAATTTTGTGTTTTCTTCTAATAGAAAAGTCACCCAATACATTTTTGTTCAATGATATGTCCGTAGTAGGCTAGGAAAGGGATTCCTTTTCTGATTCCAATACTTATCTAGATATTATTATCTAATAAAATTATTCAAAATAAATATTAATTAATTCCACTAAATAATTGTAATTGCACTTCAGTCCAAGAATAAATTAAATAAACCCTTTACTAATAATCTGTAAATATTTCCTCTATAAATGGACATAAATATTTCAGAATCAATTAATATAATTCCTATACATTTAAACTAATTTCATAAGCCCATAATTTATGTCTATTTGATCATAAATTAATTTAACAATTAAATCAATCATTTTAATAATAAATATTAAAAGATTCGGCCAAAATTCTATGATCAATGATAAATTATCTTATGAAAAATCTTATCGATGTTTTGACAACAATAACGTTCGTAATATTAATTAAATATATTAATCGACATTCCGAGGTATTAATTAACACGATGTAATCTCACTTATTGGAGCATCAAATTAATATAATATAACAATATTAAGTCCACTATTATTTCAAAATTAAGAAATTTTACAAATTAGTATTTATGTGAAAATATTTTATAAATAAAATATTATCACATGATCCGTTTAATGCACACTGTTAATGCACTAGTACTTTAATTAGAAGTCCAACTTCCATGATCAAAATAAATCATCATTGTTAAAGTACTATAACCTATAGGATAATATCTTTGAATTATCATAGGTTATAAACCATTATTTTTATTTATATATTACATATGATTTATATCTTCAGTGTATAACATTTATTTATACACATAAACCATAACATATATAATATTGAGATATATATAAATAAACTAAATGATCATTTAATGAATGATAAATGATGTGCTTTTATTAATAAATCAATGTCCAACATAAATAAATAAATATTAAATAAATAGATAAATAGGATTTTAATTGAAGAAAAAAAACCAACAGTTTCGCCCATTCAGTTGTTGTAGGATTTAGAGCATTAAAAGAGAATAACAATGAAAATTATGTACTAAAGATTTTCCATATCATTTAATCATCACCTGTCCATCCATGGTTGACAGTGCGAGGAACAAATTCAGTATCAGAGAAGCTCACAAAGACAAATCCCCTAAACCTCTCAGTATCCCCATCAGTGATAACCTATTATTTTTTTTATAATCTATTTGTTCGGGAGTATTTTATCGACCCCCAGATGGCCTGAAGGTCTGGTGCTAAAAGGGTATGTTAAGCCCATTGGGCCGAAGCCATCCGGGATGTCGAAGGAGTTCGGGCATCCGAGTCCTTTGGGCCGGAGTCTTATTCAGGTTTATGGCGTTCGGGTTCGGGCATCCGAGTCATTTGGGTCGGAGCCTTGATTTATTGTATGGTGTTCGGGGTCGAGTATTCGAGTCCTTTAGGTAGAGCCTGCATCCGATTATATGAGTTTGTTTAGATTGGGCCTATCTGGGTGGGTTCTCCTGATGTCTGAGTGCGGAGTGATAAGGAGTTTAAATGGTTAAGGGTTCTAGTCCTAACCATATTCAAATAAGGTAATTCCAAAGGTAGTGTTAGGATTGGATTCCACTTGGACCTTTTAAGGAGATTGTGTTGGACCCAAATAATGGTAACTGCCATATTTAGGAATCCTAAACCGACACGAAGAAGGACTCTAAGGTAGTGACAACGCTACAAATACAAGGCTTGGGTTTCAATTAAGAGGTAATACATTCTTTGAGCACTAAACACTAAAGCCTCCATTGTTAAACCTTATGAACGGCCTGTACTTATTCTCACACCAGAGCTATTCCCCGATGGCACAAGCCGTCAAGCTTCATGTGTGATCTGTTATTGTGCAGGTTCAAGCGCGTAGATTCTTTGATTGGACGCGCCGGTGAAACTTGGCGTTAACATTGGTGCTAGAAGGAGGCCTTTTTAGTGCTTTCTACAATCACAATCAACTTTTTCGGTAGCAGGCCATGGCGAGCAGAGATAATATGTAAGACCCCAACTTTTATGAATAAAGATTAATTTTTCTCGAAATATATTTTTGAATATTATGGTGTGGATTTGATATAATGTTATAGTTGTGGGCAATATTTGCAAATTTTTCAAAGTAAGCAAGTGGTTATATAATATTCGATTGGTCTGGAAATATTCATTTTAACAGGGAATATTCGTACGATGGCACAATCGTTGCTGGACCCCAAAACGGAAGTATTGTCGTAGTTAGAAAATGACAGAATTATCTTTTTATAAAAATAACGGCGAAAGTTTTACTGTTGAACTACCCGGTGGTAAAAGTACAGTAATACGTGTGGTTGCATAGTAGCACACGGTATTGATTATTGATGCTTACGTGAGAAGTCACTCAGTTATACTAAATTATTGCTACAGTAATTGCTGTGTAATATCTCTCATATTATTGATTCAATTATTGTCAGAGTATTAATATTTTATATTATTAAATCAATAATTGAGACGACAAAGTTATTCATATTATTATTTTCAATATTGATGATGTCTAGAAAGTTCTGTTGAGGAGAGGTTTGGTCACCTAATTGCGCGCCAATAGGGAGAAATCCTTATCAGAAAGCCCCCTTTTTCCTTGGAATGATCTGGTTGTTAAATACTGTGAGTTATATTATTAATGATGAATAAGTTCGTGTTAATTAAAGATGAAATTGATAGTTCCATTGTGTTGGGATTATTAGTGTTAGTAGAAATCGACATCTATTCCGATAATAATTTATGTCTGGAGGTTATATTGACCAATAGGGTAATTAATCAGATAAATAAGCAATTAATTGCTATTAATTCACATGCTTATAACTATTTGTTCACATGTGTGTACTATTGATTCACATGCATGTACTATTAGGGGAGGTGGTGCAAGATTGATAATACTTGCATGACTAAGTTAAAAATGGAGGTATAGATGAAGGTACTGTACTATAATTATTTTTTTTACATGTTTAGAACTATTGAGTCACGTGATTGACTATTGATTCACATGATATACTATTAGGGGAGGTGGTGCAAATTTGATAATACTTTCAAGACTAAATTAAAAACGAAAAAAAAGATGAAGGTATTGTATTGTAATATTTCGAGCCCCAAAACGTGCAATTATCGAAACTATATTTTTTTATAAATAGAAGCTCATTCTTCTTTCATTCTCACCAATTCACTAAGACTCACAAGAGCAATTATAGAGAGAGAAGCTATAGAGATATAGAAGAAGAGAAGTCTGCTACTTCACTATTCCAGTATCCAGTCTTTTTCTGAGGTAAGGGGTATTATTTATTTCATATTCTGAAGAGATATTATTTTTGGTATTCGTATGAATATTATTTTTGTTCAATATTCGTAAGGAATATCATTTTCGTTCAATATTCATTGTCTTCGTTTAATATTCGTAAGGAATATTATTTTCGTTCAATATTCGTAAGGGGTATTATTTATTTCATATCCTGAAGAGATATTATTTTTCGTATTCGTATGAATATTATTTTCGTTCAACAGTCGTAAGGGGTATTATTTCTTTCGTATTCATGAAGAGAGTTATTTTCTTTCAATACTCGTAAGGGTTGTTATTCCATTCTTTATTATTCTGTTGGAATAACCTGTCTACGCGGACTACCGCATGCATGGTGAAATTCTTCTGTTATTCCATTCTTTATTATTCTGTTAGAATAACCTGTCTACGCGGACTACCGCATGCATGGTGAAATTCTTCTGTTATTCCATTCTTTATTATTCTGTTGGAATAACTTGTCTATGCGGACTACCGCATGCATGGTGAATGACCCTTTGTATTCATTCTTTATTAAATAGTGGAAATGATCTGTCTACATGGATTACCGCATTGTGGATGAAAATCCATTTGCAGTTTCGTTTATTCTATTATACTCGTATGAGATATCCTTTCTTTTGTACTCGTCATGGAATATCGTTTTCTTTTGTATTTTCCTTTTATGAGTACTATTCACGGGTACTATTCGCAAAGTACTATTTAAAAAGTACTATTCACGAAGTACTATTCATGAGTACTATTCATAAAGTACTATTCACGGGGTATTATTCACCCGAGTACTATTCACCCGGAGTACTATTCATAACAAAAATTGATTTCTTTTCGGTCCAAATCATTATTGATATAACATCATTCTTGAATTTTACTCTACAAAGCAGTATCATGTTGACAATTTGATCATTATTGAATTCTAGATAAATTAAATTATAAATCTTTAAAAATTTATCCTTTGCTTTCTTTTAATTGAATTCTTATATCATTGTCATCATCCTCATGCTTATATTGTGATGAAAGTCATCTTTGGCTTACGTGCATAGATGGACTGTTGATTGGTATGATTATGACCAGGGATCATTCGGTATAATCATGACCCGTAATGTTATAAATGATGTGGTAAAAGTCCTCATTGGCTCGTAGTGCATTGATGGACAGTTATTGGTATGATTATGACCAGGGATTATTCGGTATAATCATGATCATTGATGATTACATGAATATCCTTGGCCCGTAGTGTAGGGATGATTCGATGATGTGGTTTATTTATTGAGCTGAGTCTCAGCGATAAAGTTGATGAAAAACTTTTTAAATCATAGAAGATAGTAGATATCATGCTCTACTTGACTCTTCTAATGGATTGCTTATTCCGCTGCAGTTGTTGATCTAAAACTTGTTGTCTATTGTATTCTATCAGTTGTTATATTGTTGAAGGCTAAGGATAATTTATTCTGCATTATCTTAGTCATAATATTTCTTACTGGGCTAGTTGAGCTCACCCTTTTCTTTCATTGTTCTCTCTTGAAATGAGAATATAAATTGGGACCTGGTCGGGGAACGGATTGATGGTCCAGATGGTTGTTTTAGTAGTCCTCACTATTCTGTGAAATAGTGTGATAATAATTATAATGAGGACTCCATTGAGAGTGGATATTGTCTAGAATGCAATATTCTTGTTTAAACTCTCAGCTATGTTTTGTCCTATATTACCCGACATTTGTATTACTAAGTTTGTATTTGATTTATGTACCATGTATTTGGCAACTCAAAATGGGTGATGTATACCTATTTTGGGGGCGCCACATAATAGTGCCTCTGTCCAGGAAAAGGCAAAGACCCACCAAACCACCCAGGTGAGGGGGTCGGTGAAATATAGACTGGGTTCCAAAACTCAGGGGGGTCAGGATGAACTGACCCCTTCTCTCCTGTGATAACTCTTCCCTGACAGCCAACATATGCCTCGTCAGGCTAGTCACGCCGACGACAGCCAATGTCGGGCACACGAAGGGCAAGGGAAAGGCCAAGGAGAAGGCAGCCGTGACCAGCGGGAATTTATTTTGAGGAAGAAAATGGAGCAAAACTAAGACGCCATGATGGCCTTACGTCTTCAGTAGGAGGAGCTCGAGGCATAGATGACAAATATGGCTAGAGAATAGGAAGCATCCTCAAAGAGACATAAGCATCGGAGCCGATCCCGGTCACCTAGACGGGGGGAGGCGAAAAGGGAAAGGAGTAGGCCCAGAAGCTGCTCGTGAGACAAAAGAAGCCGAAGGAAGAACCGTTCAGTAGATCGGAAATCCGAGCATCCGGGCAGATCATGACAGAGGATGAGGGTCGAGTCTCCCGAATACGAGAGGGACAGGCACAGATCGTCCCCTCGTAAAGAGGAGTCCGACCCCTTTGCTCGAAGGGTGGCGGAGTTGGAAAATTGCTGGCGGCGAAGAGCTCGATGGGAACGCCCTCGACCTGCCTAGTCTCACCCTTTTCACAAAATATCAACCACGTCACTGCCGACCCCAAGAAGAAGATGCCCCCGATGGAGACGTATGATGGGTTGGGGGATCCCTATAATCATTCAGATGAGTATGACAGATTGATGACATACTATGGACACTTGCAAGCTTGTAAGTGCCACATGTTCGCAACAACTTTGAAAAAGAGTGCCCGATAATGGATGGGGACCTTGGCAGCATGATCAATTAATTCATGGAATGAACTTCGGAAGAAGTTTCATGCTCGATTTGGAAGTAACAGGAGATGAGGAAAGATCATAGCTTCCCTCATACAGGTGAGACAGAGGTCAGATGAAAGCCTAGGTCAGTACATTAAGAAATTTCGGGAGGCTGTGGGCTCGGTAGCAGAATTGAATTCCCCTCAAGCCTTGGGATTTTTCACGACTGGTCTGGATATAGGAAAATCGAAGAAACTGATGAAGGATCTGATGATCAACCCTCCGGAAGATTTGACCGAAGCCTTCCATCGAGCCGAGGGATTTATTATGATAGAGGAGGCTATGGGAAATTTTAAACCGCACTCCCAGTCTTATGAGAAGTCTAAGGATCGGGACAAGCAGAATTATCAGCGGTCGGACAATCAGGGGAGATCGGATAATTTTGAAAGAAAAAACTATAATGGTAGAAGTTCGGGAAGTGGCCGACCACCTTTCCCGAGCAGAAATGTCAATAAAGTTTACACCGCCCTCAACACAGATCGGGTGAAGATATTGGAGGAGATGCGAAACAAGGCATTTTTCAAGCCATGTTTGACGTATCCGAAGCCTGGAAAGAGAGGTCGGGACAAATATTGTGAATACCATTAGAGTCGTGGACATACGATGGAGATGTGCAATGATCTGAAGGATTTGATAGAGAAGAACGTCTAGAATGGCCATCTAGTTCAGTATGTGGTTGGTCGGGAGAATTCTGAGGCACCCAGGGATGACAACAAAGTACCAGCTCGGGATACACAGCCAAAACTAAACCAGCCAGCCCGAGGCGTGATCAAAGTAATTTCAGGCGGTTCGGTAGGGCGTGTGATCGGGAAGAAAAGAAGTGGACACCTCGAGGCTATGTTGTTAGTGGAAGGTTCCTCGCCGAGAAAGGATCGAGCCTACCCAGGAGTATCCATCTCTTTCTCAGACGAAGACTACCCTACAGATCTAATAGAACCACACGATGGGGCATTGGTGATAACTGCTCAAGTTGACCTAGTGGACATGAAAAGGATGATGATCGACAATGGGTCCTCGGTCGACATACTATACACTCACACTTATCAGAGGATGGATCTGGAAGGAAAGAAGATGGAGTTAGGTGGAGAAGGCCCGTTGTACGGATTTAGTGGGGACCGGGTATATGTGTCGGGCACCATCAAATTGCCTGTCAGGTTTGGCACAGCTCCCCAGTAGGCAGAGATAATGGTCAGTTTATTCATGGTACAAGTGGATTCGGCATACAACGCTATTCTGGGAAAGCCGACACTAGCAGCGCTGCAAGTAGTAACATCCATACCACACTTTAAGATCAAGTTTTCGGCACCGAATGGGATTGGGGAGGTAAAGGTGATCTTGATATTGCTCGAAGGTGCTACGGAACACATTAATCTCTTGGAATTGAGTCAAGAATCGAAAATGCGACAATGGCCATTCACCGAAAGTAGCAGGCGGAATCGCTGCCTGCTCTTTGAAGAGACAGAGGATGTAGAGTTGGTCCCAAGAAACTCAGAGAAATTAATCAAGATTGGATCAGGGTTGATGGAACTGTTCCGAATAGGGTTGATAGATCTTCTTCGGGTATACGCTGACATCTTCGAGTGAGAACCTAGTGATATGCCCAGGGTAAGTGAGTCAGTGGCATTACACCGGTTATATGTGGACCCAAAAAGAAACCAGTTATACAGAAGAGAAGGATTTTTTCTCCAGAAAGGCAGAAGATCATAGACGAAGAAATCACTAAGCTGTTGGAAGCAGAATTCATCTTAGAGATTGACTACCCTGAGTGGTTGGCTAATGTGGTATTGGTTCAGAAACAGAATGGAAAGTGGAGATTGTGCATCGATTACATGAACCTGAATAGGGCGTGCCTGAAAGATTTCTATCCCTTGCCCAACATTGACCAACTGATTGATGCCACTTCGGGGTACGACATGCTGAGTTTTATGGATGCTTTCTCTAGATACCATCAGATCTCGATGAGTAAGGAGGACATCCCGAAGACTAGTTTTATTACGCATCGGGAAATATACGCTTATTGAAAAATGACCTTCGAACTGTTGAACATTGGGGCAACATATCAGCGAATGATGAATTTCGTGTTCACAAAGCAGTTAGGCCAGAGTATGGAGGTGTATATGGATGACATGATTGTGAAAAGCATGTCAGTCCAGAATCATCTGGAGGATCTGGAAAGCTGCTTCGAAACGGTCAGAAGACACAAGCTGCTATTGAATCCGACTATGTGTACTTTTGCATAGGGATCAGGGAAGTTTTTGGGATATTTGGTCAGTAAAAGGGGCATTGAGGCAAATCTGGAGAAGATCCAGGCAATCTTAGACATGAAATCTCCGAAGACATACAAAGATGTGCAAAGGTTGACAGGCCGGATAGCTGCCCTTCAGAGATTTGTGTCAAGGTCAGCCAAAAGATGTTTACCCTTCTTTGACACTCTCAAGGGGCCGAAGAATGAGAAGAGTTTCTAGTGGACCTCAGAGTGTGAAGACGCATTCCAAGGGATCAAGAAATATTTATCTTCGGCACCCTTACTGATGAAGCCAATCCCTTCGGAGCCTTTATATCTATACTTGGCTACAAGCTCGATGGACATGGGGCCAGCACTGGTAAGGGACAAGGGGGGAAGACAGTTCCCGATATACTACGTCAGCCACATTCTTTGGGATGCAGAGACAAGATACCCGAACCTGGAAAAGTTCGCCTACGCCTTGATTATCGCGAGTAGAAAGCTGCGGCACTATTTCTAGGGTCGGTTGGTAGTGGTGTATACGGATCATCCGTTGAAAAAAGTACTGCATAGGCAAGAAGTGTCGGGACGGTTGGCTACTTGGGCGATGGGATTAACACAGTTTGCTTTAGAATACCATCTCTGAACAGCAATCAAGGGACATGCGTTGACAGACTTTGTAGTGGAATGTTCTTTTACAGACCCGGATGTGAGTACAATTATCGAAGCTCAACAGGGACCAACTTCGTGGACTTTGTATGTGGACGGGTCATCGGCTTTGGACATCAGCGGGGTAGGAGTTATTCTGACAAGTCCTGAAGGATTTAAAGTTTAGCAAGCCATCCGATTTCAGTTCAAGGCCACAAATAATGAAGCAGAATATGAAGTTTATTTTAGCCGGACTTTGCCATTCAAGCCTAAGTTCGTAAGCTAGTCATCTCTGACGACTCACAACCGGGTTGTCAAGCAGATATCGGGGGAATATGAAGCTCGGGGGTAAGGATGACAAAGTACCTGGTAGAAGTGAAAGAGAAACTCATGTACTTTAACTCACATTGCTGCCAAGGATTCGATTGGTCAAACAACACAGAAGCAGATGCCTTGGCCCGATTGGCAACTACCGAAGCGAGTTCCTTCAACGGTTCGGTGTACTTAGAGGTGTTAGAACAACCAAGTGTTGCAAAGGTGGAGGTGTTAGCCTTGGATCAGCTCGACTGCTGGCTTACACCATACATATCTTACTTAGCCGATGGGGTTTTACCTTCAGATCGCATATTGGCAAGAAAGATCAAGCACAGGAGCACAAACTTTGTTCTCACTGATAGAGATCTATATCGAAGGGCCTTTAGCTTTCCACTGCTCAAGTGCTTGACACCCTCAGAAATAGATTATACACTCCGAGAAGTGCATGAAGGAATTTGTGGGGATCACATGGGGGCCAAGTCACTGGCATACAAGATTCTGAGGCAGGGATACTATTGGCTGACCATCTATCAGGAGGCTAAAGACTTTGTCAAAAAATGTCCCAAGTGCCAGCTGAACAACGCCATCCCTCATCAGCCTCCCGAAGAGTTGTGTTCGATCTTATCCCCAATTCCATTTGCTGTATGGGGAATTGACATCCTGGGTCCTCTGCCAAAGGCCAAGGGGCAAGTATAATTTTGTGATCATGGCCATTGACTACATGACCAAGTGGGTCAAAGCCAAACCTCTATAGAAGATCACCAAACAGGAATGTTTGAAGTTTTTCAAAGAGGGTGTTGTTTATCGATTCGGTATCCCGATGGCATTGGTCTCAGACAATGCTAGAAAATTTGTGGGGTCGAAATTTGAAGCTTTTCTGAAAGAGTTGGGGATTCAGAACCGAAAGACTTCAGTTGCTCACCCTCAGTCAAACGACCAAGTAAAAGTCACTAACCGAACCATGCTTAACAAAATTAAAAGGAGATTAGATGAATTAAAGGGTCGGTGGCCGGAAGAATTACTCTGTGTTTTGTGGGCTTATCGGACTACTCCGAGAACAACAATTGGGGATTCACCATTTAGACTGGCGTACGGGACCGATGCACTCATACCAGTTGAGATTGGATCTCCTACACTTCGAGTCAGCCAATATAAGGAGTTATACAATAATCAGGGCATACGGTTAAACCTGGACCTTTTGGAGGAAGTTCGAGACTCAACTTTAATAAGCTTGGCGATTTACCAGAAGAGAATAGCCCGACACTATAACCAGAAGGTGAAGCAAAGGAGGTTCGAGGTTGGAGATTTGGTCCTTCAAGAATCAGAGGCATCAACCCCCCAGAACACTGGCAAGCTGATGCCGAACTGGGAGGGGCCCTATGAAGTGGTCGAAGTGCCGAATCCAGGTACATACCAACTTTGAGCAATGGATGGTTCTAAAGTGAAGAATACATGGCATGTTGGAAGACTTAGAAAATATTACCAGTAAAAGTTATGTCAGTCTTTCCTTTCTTTATGTAAGCCATTCCATTTAATTATCAATGAAATAAATGAGATTTTTCTTCAAAAATGTTTGTACTTCATTTATATTCACAAGTTTCTACAAATCTGATCAGATAAACTTCGGACATAAACTGATCAGAAAGTTGGAAATGACATAACTGATCGGTAAAAGTCACGGGTATAACTGATCGAGATAACTACAAATCCAATCAGATAAACTTCGAACTTAAACTGATCAGAAAGTTGGAAATGATATAACTGGTCGGTAAAAGTCATGGGTATAACTGATCGAGATAACTATAAATCCGATCAGACAAATTTTGGGCTTAAACCAATTAGAAAATTTTGTAACAAGCGTAACTGATCGGCAAAAGACACGAGTCTAATTGATCGAGAAAGTTATAATTGCAAACCGAATCAGATAAGCTTCGGGCGTAAATCGATTAGAAAAGTTTGCAACATACGTAACTGATCGGCACAAGTCACAAGTATAACTGATTGAGGAGCCTACTAACAAAAATTATGTACTTCATTTATGTTTTTACATTTTTACAAAATCCGATCAGATAAGATTCAAAAAAGGTACAAATAAAGAAAAGGAATGAAGACTACAAAATTTATAAGTCCTAAGAGAAGCTATTCCTGAGGAGCATCATCTACAGCTTCAGATTCTTCGTCCGAAGAATCAAGGACGGAAGCATCAAGCCCAGCAGCTGTTAACTTTGCCCGAGCCTTCTCCCGATAGGTTTCATAGCCTTATGTGAACTAATCCATGATCTTGTCGGTTAGGGCAGAGGATTTTTTATATTCTTCGATCGCATGCTGCTTGACTTTGGCACGTTCATCCGTTAAGGTGTTGTTTTCCCGAATCAAATGCATCATTTTGGCATGCATATCGGTAAACTTCTCCTCAAGGGCTTGAAGCGCCTGCTCCTGATCCTTATTTTCTTCGAACAGATGATCTCGTTCCTCGATGAGATTTTTGGTATGATTCTCAAGACCGAAGAACTCTTGTTGAAGAAGAGAATGTTGGTCCTTGAGCTCATCGACTTGATGTTCGGCCCTGGTTACTTTATTATGGGTCTCGGCATGCAGGTCTTTCTCCTTTTACAACTCCGACCGAAGACCTCGGACCTTAGCTCCGAGAAGTTCTACATCGGTCCTCATCTAAGCCTCCCTCTTGGTGGCGAAGGCCAGAGGCGACACAGCTCGGGCGAGAATTGCATTGGCCTAAAGCACAGTAAACATATGCACCAGTTATGAAGAACTCAACATCAATAAAGGAGACATCATAAGTTAACCGACTTACCTGACATTGGGCCTTGATGTAGGCCACTAAGTATTCTTCCGAGGTCATTCCCTTAAATCGCTCGTCATCACCATGAAGCTTGAAGTGCTTGAGCTGATTGTATGGAAATACCTCAGGAGGACTCCTCGGCCAGAACGTAGTCGGCGTCCCCTGCGAGGAGCTCGCCTTGATGTTCAGCCTCAAGGTAGGAGTTGATGCTGGTGGTGGATCGACTTCCATAACTTACAGTACGTGCCCTTCATCCAATCGAGGCTTCTTTGATCGAGGCTCGAGAGGAATGTCTTCGGTTTCTTCCAAATCCTCGATCATTGCAATTAGCAAAGGAGGTGGAGGAGTAGGCTTCGACAGGGCTGAGGAAGTGGCCTTGGGGGCGACTTTGGTGGGAGCCTTGGTGGAAGGCTTGGTGGAAGGTCTCTTCGTCTTCTTCAGCAAGGCCATCTTCTCAGCCCGACTCATCTTCAAGGCATTCTTGTTGGCATGGTCGGTAGTAGTAGTCGGTGGAGCGGGACCCAAAACAGAACCGGTAGAGAGTTCCTCAATCGGGATAGTTTCCTTTTTGGCTTCTTCATCCATGACAGGAAGGTGGATCGGTTCATCTTGGATAGGAAGAGGGGATAAGGACTCGGTGGCTCCATCGGGTTTAAAGATTGTCACTACACAAAAAACAAAGAAGGGTTATGGAAACAGGACAATAATGAATGGAGACAGAGGCAGAATCGAGCTAGAGTGCTTACACCCATGTTTGTACAGCCAAGCATCATCGGAAAGAACTCCCAGACTCCATTCGGTCTTGGACAGTTTCTAGTAAAATGCTTTGAAGGTGACGGCTCGGTCCTTTGGTAATTTGGTGATCTTAGTAATGGGATCTTCAGGAGAAGACCAATTCGGCAGTAGCTTAAGGTCGGTCCCCTTCATGAAGAACCACTGTGGGTGTCATCCCTTGTTGCTGGAAGGGGTTTTCATGAAGGTGGCTCGGCCAGCCACATGGTTTAGTTATCGGAAGTCGGGTTCCTTCGACTTTCCGATGGTGAATAGAACAAAAAAGAAATCGAGGCCAGGAGTGATCCCGACCTCCTAGCACAGGGCAATGAAAGAGATTAAGTAGATATACGAGTTCGGCACTAGTTGTGCAAACCCGATCCCCACAAAGCAGAGAAAGGAATAAATTAATTCATGGAAGGGGAATCGAACCCCATATTTCAGGGCCCAGTGTGGAATGGCAGTCCAGTTGCCTTCGGGGTGCCAGAACATTCGCTCCTGGGCTCTGGTACCCGAAGCTAGTACTCCTTCGGGATATTGAAGAGAGTACGGATGTCAGAAAGTTGGGAAGAAGTGATGGAGGATTTGGTATTGACGTGGGAGAAATAAATCTTCGAAGCATAAAACTTTCGGATTTCTGAGTCGGAGTTATCAAAGGGATTGTCGATGGGTCTTTTGAGGCAAATTTACGTAATCGAGATCTCGGTGGCAATGGTGGCGGTGGTGACGATGGGGAAGGCGATTCGATGGATGGAGGAATTCTAGAATCGACCATTTGCGGTGAATGAGGTGTGAATGTGAAGTCTAGAAAAAAGGAGCGAAAGGGGATGATTTGAAGTCGATTTGGGAATAGAAAAGAGTGAATCGAAGGATTTTTGAAGAAGTTGATCACTTGCGGAAATCGCCTTTCACGGAAAGCTTGAGAGAGAAAATTTAAAATGGAGGAAATCGTAAAAAGTAGCGGTGATGGGTGGATTGACGTTCTTATAAGTACAATTATCACGAAACCCAAGGGTGGCTATTTATGGTAGGTGGGCCGATCCACGGGAAGCATGTGGCATTTCAAAAATGAAGAGAAACCGTTTGGGTTCCCCATATAACTCATCATTTCTTTGGAGTGGATTTTCTAGTTTCGTTTTTTCAAGTCTCTAATTATAAATATATTATAACAAGAGAGAATGGGGGCAATGTTAGGAGTATTTTCTGGAGCCACCGGATGGGTCAAGAAGGTCCAGTGCTAAAAGGGTATGTTAAGCCCATTGGGCCAAAGCCCTCTGGGATGTCGAAGGAGTTCGGGCATTCGAGTCCTTTGTGTCGGAGTCCTATTCGAGTTTATAGCATTCGGGTTCGGGCATCCGAGTCCTTTGGACCGGAGCCCTGATTTGTTATATGGTGTTCGGGGTCGGGTATTTGAGTCCTTTGGGGCTGGAGCCCAGACCAGTATATGAGTTCGGTTGGATTGGGCCTGTACAGTGGGTAGTCCTACATCTGAGTGCAGAGTCATAAGGAGTTTAAATGATTAAGGGTTCTAGTCCTAACCATATTCAAATAAGGTAACTCAAAGGTAGTGTTGGGATTGGATTCCACTTGCACCTTTTAAGGAGATTGTGTTGGACCCAAATAATGGTAATTAATTGCCATATTTAGGAGTCCTAAACCGACTCGGAGAAGGACTCCAAGGTAGTGAGAACGCTATAAATACAAGGCTTGGGTTTCAATTAAGAGGTAATACATTCTTTGAGCACTAAACACTAAAGCCTCCATTGTTAAACCTTGTGAACGGTCTGTACTTATTCTCACACTGGAGCTATTCCCCGGCAGCACAAGTCGTCAATCTTCTCGTGTGATCTGTTATTGTGCAGGTTCAAGCGCGTGGATTGTGTTATTGGACACGCCAGCGAAACTTGGCGTTAACACTATTCTTTCAATGCAAAGGGCGAATAAAAAAGAAATATTGTTTGTCCAAAAAAGAAATCAACACATGCGATTATTTTTTTTAATTATCAAGACCTATTTCCTTTGATTCTCTATTTTAATTCCGAAATAATGAATTGAGTTCGTATATGCATTTTAGACGATGCTATTGAAGTAGCCTTTGATGTGAGACCCCAAATTTTATGAATAAAGATTTAAATTTCTCTAAAATATTTTTTGAATATTATGGTGTGGATTTGATATAATGTTATAGTTGTAGGTAATATTTATAAATTTTGTAAAGTATGCAAGTTGTTATAAAATATTAGTTTGGTGGGGAATATTCTTTTTGTTGAGAAATATCCAAATGCGATGCAACACAATCATTAGTGGACCCAACAACGGAAGTATTGTCGTAGTTAGAAAATGGCGTAATTATCATTTTATAAAAATAACGGTGAAAGTGTTCTTTGTTAAAGCTGTTGAACTACCGGTAGTAAAATGCGATGAATACGCGTGGTTGCATAAGTAATGCCGGTATTGATTATTGATGCTTACATAAGAGGTCACTCAATTATACTCAATTATTGCTATAATAATTGCTACATCATATCTCTCATATTATTGATTCAATTATTATCACAATATCATCTGTATAATATGTTATATTATTAAATCAATAATTGAGACGATAAAGTTATTCATATTATTATTTGAAATATTGACAATGTCTAGAAGTTCTGTCAAGGAGAGGTTTGGTCACCTAATTGCGCGCCAATAAGGAGAAATCCTTATCGGAAAGCTCCCTCTTTCTTGGGAACGACCTGATTGTTAAATATTGTGAATTATAATATTAATGATGAATAAGTTCATGTTGATTAAAGATGAAATTGATAGTTCCATTGTGTTGGAATTATTAGTGTTAGTGAAAATTGACATTTATTTCGATAATAATTGATGTTTAGAGGTTATATTGACCAATCAGGTAATTAACCGGATAAATGAGCAATTAATTGCTATTGATTCACATGATTATAACTATTTGTTCACATGTGTGTACTATTTATTCACATTCATTTACTATTAGGGGAATTGGTGCAAGATTGATAATACTTGCATGACTAAGTTAAATATGGAGGTATAGATGGAGGTAATATACTGTAATTCGTATTTTCACATGTTTAAAACTATTGATTCACATGATTTACTATGAGGGGAGATGGTGCAAGTTTGATAATACTTGCAGGACTAAATTAAAAATGAAGGAAAAGAGGAAGGTATTATACTGTAATATTTCGAGCCCCAAAACGTGCAATTATCGAAATATATTTTCCTATAAATAGAAGCTCATTCCTTCATTATTTTTCATCAATTCACTAAAGCTATAGAGCAATTATTATAGAGAGAAATTATAGAGAGAAAGAAGAAGAGAAGTCTGCTACTTCACTATTCCAGTATCCAGTCTTCTTTTGAGGTAAGGGGTATTATTCTTTCGTATTCATGAAGAGAGCTATTGTTATTCCATTCTTTATTATTATGTTGGAATAACCTGTCTATGCGAAATACCGCATACATGGTGAAATTCCTCTGTTATTCCATTCTTTATTATTCTATTGGAATAACATACGTGTGATCTATCGCATCGCTTTGGTTATTCTTTATTATTATTCGTTAGAATATCACATGCTGTGAGGATTACGCATGACCTGGTTCCATTCTTTATTATTCTGTTGGGAATAACCTGTGTAAAACCCCGAATTTTATTAAATGAAAGTATTCAATTTTCTTATAATTATTATTTTATTTCGTAAATGGTTAAATTGATAAAGGGTTAAAGTTAAGGGTGATGTGAAAATTTTTGCAAAGTATGCAAGTTGTTATAAAATATTCGTTTGGTCGAGGAATATTCTTTTTGTCGAGAAATATCCGTACGATGGCACAATCATTGGTGGACCCCACAACGGAAGTATTGTCGTAGTTAGATAAAGACAGAATTATCTTTTTATAAAAATAACGGCGGAAGTGTTACCGTTAAACTGTTGAACTACCGGTAGTAAAATTACAAAGATGTCTGGCGTGGTTGCATAGTAGCACACACGGTATTGGTTATTGATGCTTACGTGAGAAGTCACTCAGTTATACTCAATTATTGTTATAGTAATTACTGCATCATATCTCTCATATTATTGATTCGATTATTGTCACAGTATCATCTGCATAATATGTTATATTATTAAATCAATAATTGGGACGACAAAGTTATTCATATTATTAAATTACAATATTTACAATGTCTAGAAGTTCTGTCAAGGAGAGGTTTGGTCATCTAATTGCGCGCCAATAAGGAGAAATCCTTATCGGAAAGCCCCATCTTTCCTGGGAACGACCTGATTGTTAAATATTGTGAGTTATAATATTAATGATGAATGTTATTAAAAATCGAAGTTGAGTTCGGAGTTGAATTTGGAGACGCGGATGTGATATTTGAGTCCGGAATGATGAAATTAGTAGAAATAGACTATAAACACAAAATTTGCTGGGGTTGACTTTTTGGTCAAAAAAGTCAACAATTGACTTTTTCGGAAAAAGTCAAACTTCAAAATTTCAAAAATAAATTTTTGAGAAAAATATTTCCATTGTGTTGGGATTGTTAGTGTTAGTGGAAATCGACATTTATTTCGATAATAATTATTGTCTAGAGGTTATATTGACCAATCGGGTAATTAATCGGATAAATGAGGAATTAATTGCTATTAATTCACATGATTATAACTATTTGTTCACATGTGTGTACTATTGATTCACATTCATGTACTATTAGGGGAGTTGGTGCAAGATTGATAATACTTGCATGACTAAGTTAAAGATGGAGGTATAGATGGAGGTACTTATCTTTGTTATTCGTATTTTCACATGATTATAACTATTGAATCACATGATTGAACTATTGATTCACATTATTTACTATTAGGGGAGGTGGTGCAAGTTTGATAATACTTGCGAGGACTAAATTAAAAATGAAAGAAAAGTTGGAGGTATTAGATTGTAATTTTTTGAGCCCCAAAATGTGCAATTATCGAAACTATATTTTTCTATAAATAGAAGCTCATTCTTCCTTCATTTCTCACCAATTCACTAAAGCTATAGAGTAATTATTATAGAGAAAAATTATAGAGAGAAAGAAGAAGAGAAGTCTCGCTACTCTCTATTCAAGTATCGACTTTATTCTAAGGTAAGGGTATTGTTTCTTTCATTTTCATGAAGAGAGCTATTGTTATTCCATTCCTTATTATTATGTTGGAATATCACGTCATGCGTACATATTACGCATGACACCGGGTTCCACTATTTATTATTCTACATTGGAATAACTTTGTATATGCAAGTACCGCATACATGGTGAAATTCTTCGTTATTCCATTCTTTATTATTATGTTGAATATATCACATCATGCGTATTACGCATGACATTCGGTTCCATTATTTATTATTCATTGGAATAAACTTATGCTGTGATTCTATCGCATGCTCGTGAATTTCATTGTTATTCCATTACGTATTATTACATTTGGAATATCACATCTGCACGGATTTCGCATGACTGGTTCCTTCTTTATTATTACATTTGGGAATAACACATGCATGCGAGGCCTACATCGCATGTATGGTGAATTCTTACGTTATTCCATTCTTTATTATTACATTGGAATAACTTTGTCTATGTGGATTACCACATGCATGGTAAATGATCCTTTGTATTCATTCCTTATTAAATTATGGAAATGATCTGTCTACGTGGATTACCGCATGGCTGGCAAAAATCCATTTGCAGGTTGATATATTCTATTATACTCAGTTGGTTAAAGTTTTGGCTTCTATACTCCATGAAATTAGTAGAATATCCTGGATATTTTTGCTTCATCCAGTATCTTTTCATGGAAATATTCTTCTGAGCATTCTTGAATTTTACTCCACAAAGCAGTATCATGTTGACAATTTGGACGTTTTTAAGTTCAGGATAAATTAATTTATAAATCTTTAAAATTTAATTTTTGAACTTGTTTTATTGAATTATTATGTCATTGTCGTCATCCTCGTGTTTATATTATGTTGAAAGTCATCTGTGGCATGTAGTGCATAGATGGACTTGGTATGATTATGACCAGGGATTATTCAGTATAGTTATGACCGTAATATTAAAAATGATGTGGTAAAAGTCCTCATTGGCCCGTAGTGCATTGATGGACAGTTGTTGGCATGATCATGACCATTGATGAAAACACGAATATCCTTGGCCCGTAGTGCATGGATAATTTGTGGTCGTGATACTAATTAATATCCTTGGCCGTAGTGCAGGGATGATGTGGATTATTTATTAAGCTGAGTCTCAGCGATAAAAGTGATGAAAAGCCTTTTAATCATAGAAGATAGTAGATTTTATTCTCTACTTGACTCTTCTAATGGATTGTTTGTTTCGCTGTAGTTAAACTTGATGTTTGTTATATTGCATCAGTTTAACACTGTTGAAGGCTAACGATAATTTATTTTGCATTATCTTAGCCATAATATTTCTTACTAGGCTAGTTGAGCTCACCCTTTTGCTTTCATTGTTCTTTTTAGGAAATGAGAACGTAGCAATGACTAGTCGGGGAACGGAGTGACGGTCCAGATGATAGCATTTGTAGTCCTCACTATTCTATGAAATAGTGTGATAATAAATGTATTGAGGACTTATTTTGAGTTTGAAAACTGTCTAGAAGACAATATTTGTATTAAAACTCACAGTTCATGTTGTATATTTAAGATTCTATTTGTATTCTGTACCATGTATTTGGCGACTCAGAATAGGTGATGTATACCTATTTTGGGGGCGTCACAACCTGTCTGTGCGGTCTATCGCATGCATGGTGAATTCTTCTGTTATTAAATTCTTTATTATTCTATTGGAATAACCTGTCTGTGAGACCCCAAATTTTATGAAATGAAAGTATTCAATTTTCTTATAATTATTCTATTTAGTAAATGGTTAAATTGATAAAAGGTTAAAGTTAAGGGTGATATGTGAAAATTTTTCAAAGTATGCAAATTGTTATAAAATATTCGTTTGGTCGGAGAATATTCTTTTTGTCGGGAAATATTAGTAGGACGACACAATCATTGGTGGACCCCTAACGGAAGTATTATCGTAGTAAAGGAAACGATGTAATTATCTTTTTATAAAATTAACAAATGAAAAGTGTTATTGTTAAAAGCTGTTGAACTACTTCGGTAGTAAAAGTATGCGATGTCTGGCGTGGTTGCATAAGTAGCACTTACGGTATTGATTATTGATGCTTACGTGAGAAGTCACTCAGTTATACTCAATTATTGTTACAGTAATTGATGCATCATATCTCTCATATTATTGATTCAGTTATTGTCACAGTATCATTTGCATAATATTTTATATATTATTGAATCAATAATTGAGACGAAAATGTTATTCATATTATTATTTACAATATTGACAATGTCTAGAAGTTCTGTCAAGGAGAGGTTTGGTCACCTAATTGCGCTCCAATAAGGAGAAATCCTTATCGGAAAGCCCCCTCTTTCCTGGGAACAACCTGGTTGTTAAATGTGAGACCACGAATTTTATGAAATGAAAGTATTCAATTTTCTTATAATTATTCTATTTAGTAATGGTTAAATTGATAAAAGATTAAAGTTAAGGGTGATATGTGAAAATTTTTCAAAGTATGTAAGTTGTTATAAAATATTCGTTTGGTCGGGGAATATCTTTTTATCGGGAATATCCAAGTAGGATGACACAATCATTGGTGGACCCTACAACGGAAGTATTATCGTAGTAAAGAAATGATGTAATTATCTTTTATAAAAATACTTGATGAAAGTGTTACCATTAAAACTGTTGAACTACTCGGCGGTAAAAAGTACGATGAATGGCGTGTTTGCATAGTAGAAGACACCGGTATTGATTATTAATGCTATACATGAGAAGTCAATCGTTATACTCAATTATTATTACAAAGAATTATTGTATCATATCTCTCATATTATTGATTCGATTATTGTCACAGTATCATCTGCATAATATTTTATATATTATTGAATCAATAATTGAGACTAAAAAGTTATTCATACTATTATTTGCAATATTGACAATGTCTAGAAGTTCTGTCAAAGAGAGGTTTGGTCACCTAAATGCGCGCCAATAAAGAGAAATTCTTATCGGAAAGCCCCCTCTTTCCTGGGAACAACCTGGTTGTTAAATGTGAGACCCCAAATTTTATGAAATTAAAGTATTCAATTTTCTTATAATTATTCTATTTAATAAATGGTTAAATTGATAAAAGGTTAAAGTTAAGGGTGATATGTGAAAATTTTTCAAAGTATGCAAATTGTTATAAAATATTCGTTTGGTCGGAGAATATTTTTTTTGGGGAATATTAGTAGGATGACACAATCATTGGTGGACCCCACAGCGGAAGTATTATCGTAGTAAGGAAGCATGTAATTATCTTTTATAAAATTAACAAATGAAAAAGTATTCTTGTTAAAACTGTTGAACTACTAAATTGCCGTAAAAGTACGAGAATCTGGCGTGGTTGCATAATAGCACATGGTATTGATTATTGATGCTTACGTGAGAAGTCACTCAGTTATACTCAATTATTGTTATAGTAATTGCTGCATCATATCTCTCATATTATTGATTCGATTATTGTCACAGTATCATCTGCTTAATATTTTATATATTATTGAATCACTAATTGAGACAAAAAAGTTATTCATATTATTATTTACAATATTAATAATGTCTAGAAGTTCTGTCAAGGAGAGATTTGGTCACCTAATTGCGCGCTAATAAGGAGAAATCCTTATCGGAAAGCCCCCTATTAAACGACCTGGTTGTTAAATATTGTGAGTTATAATATTAATGATGAATGTTATAAAAAATCGAATTTGAGTTCGGAGTTGAATTTGGAGACACGGATGTGATATTTGAGTCCGAAATGATGAAATTAGTAGAAATAGACTATAAACACAAAATTTGTCGGGGTTAACTTTTTGGTCAAAAAAGTCAACAGTTGACTTTTTCGAAAAAAATTCAAACTTTGAAATTTCAAAAATGAAATTTTTGAGAAAAATATTTCCATTGTGTTGGGATTGTTAGTGAAAATCGACATTTATTTCGATAATAATTGATGTCTGGAGGTTATATTGACCAATCGGGTAATTAATTGAATAAATGAGCAATTAATTGCTATTATTCACATGATTATAACTATTTGTTCACATGTGTGTACAATTGATTCACATTCATGTACTATTAGGGGAGGTGGTTAAGATTGATAATACTTGCATGACTAAGTTAAAAATGGAGGTATAGATGGAGGTACTATACTGTAATTCGTATTTTCACATGATTATAACTATTGAGTCACATGATTGTACTATTAATTCACATTATTTACTATTAGGGGATGTGGTGCAAGTTTGATAATACTTGCAGGACTAAATTAAAAATGAAAGAAAAGTTGAAGGAATTATACTGTAATATTTTGAGCTCCAAAATGTGCAATTATCGAAACTATATTTTCCTATAAATAAGCTCATTCTTCCTTCATTTCTCACCAATTCACTAAAGCTATAGAGCAATTATTATAGGCGAAATTATAGAGAGAAAGAAGAATGTAAGTCCTGCTACCTCACTATTCCAAAGATACAATTTTTTCTAAAAAGTAAGGGTATTATTTTTTCGTATTCATGAAGAGAGCTACTTGTTATTCTATTCCTTATTATTATGTTGGAATAACATGTCTATGCAAGCAATCGCATACATGGTAAAATTCTTCTATTATTCCATTCTTTATTATTACATTTGGAATATCCGTGATGTGCGGATTACGCATTTGACACGGTTCTATTCTTTATTATTCATTTGGAATAATCATGCATCTTGGTCTATCGCATGCATGGTCAATTCCTTTGTTATTCCATTCTTTATTATTCTGTTGGAATATCCTGTATGTGCGGTTTACGCATGACCTGGTTCCATTCTTTATTATTCTTCTGGAATATCTTGTCTGTGCGGTTTACGCATGACCTGGTTCCATTCTTTATTATTCTGTTGAGAATAACCTGTTTGTGTGAATTCTTATGTTATTCCATTCTTTATTATTCTGTTGGAATAACCTGTCTATATGGATTACCGCATGCATGATAAATGATCATTTGTAATCATATGAAAAGTATTTTCATTCAAAAGGGGTTTCTGCCAGGGGCAATTTCGTAATTTTTCTGACCCTCAAAAATTCTGGAAAAATTTAAAATTTTAATTTGATGAGTTTTTTATATTGTGTCCAAAGATTGTGACGCCCCCAAAATAGGTATACAACGCCCATTCTGAGTCGCCAAATACATGGTACAGAAAGCAAACTATAACTTTAATAATACAATTGTCGTGCAAAATACGACAACACAAACTATGAGTTTAAAATACAAATATTATCTTATAGACAATATCCACACTCAAATAAGTCCTCATTACAATTATTCATACACTATTTTATAGAAATAGTGAGGACTGTTAAAACATCTTTCTAGAACCATCACTCCATACCCCGACTCGATCCTGCTATGTTCTCACCTCCTGAGAAGAAAAATGGAACAAAAGGAAAAGGTGAGCTCAACTAGCCCGAAGAAGAATATTATGACTAAGATAATATACAACAAATTATCATTAGTCTTCAACAGGGAAAAATCTGATAGAATATTATAGACAACAAGTTTTAGATCAATATTCTGCAGCGGAAATAGCAATCCATTAGAAGAGTCACGTAGAGAATGAATTCTACTATCTTCTAAGATTTAAAAGTTCATCATCAGAAAGTTGGGAAGAAGTGATGGAGGATTTGGTATTGACGTCGGAGAAATAAGTCTTCGAAGCATAAAACTTTCGGATTTTTGACTCGGAGTTATCAGAGGGGTTGTCCATGGGTGCTGCAGGCAAATTTACCAGAATCAGATCTCCGGTGGCAATGGTGGCAGTGGTGACAGTGGGGGGAACTGATTCAGTGGATGGAGGAATTCTAGAATCAGCCATTTACAGTGAATGAGGTGTGAATGTGAAGTCTAGAGGCAAAAAGGAGCAGAAAGGGGATGATTTGAAGTCGATTTGGGAATAGAAAGAGTGAATCGAAGGATTTTTGAAGAAGTTGATCACTTGCCGGAAATCGCCTTCGCCGGAAAGCTTGAGAGAAAAATTTAAAATGGAGGAAATCTGTAAAAAGTGACAGTGATGGGTGGATTGAGGTTCTTATAAGTACAATTGTACGAAACCCAAGGGTGGCTATTTATGGTAGGTGGAGCCCGATCCTGGGGAAGCATGTGGCATTTCAAAAAATGAAGAGAAACCGTTTGGGTTCCCCATATAACTCATCATTTGCTGGAGTGGATTTTCTAGTTTCTGTCTTTTCAAGTCTCTAATTATAAATATATTATAACAAGAGAATGGGGGGCAATGTTCGGGAGTATTTTACCGACCACCAGATGGGCTGAAGGTCTGGTGCTAAAAGGGTATGTTAAGCCCATTGGGCCAAAGCCCTCTGGGATGTCGAAGGAGTTCGGGCATTCGAGTCCTTTGTGCCGGAGTCCTATTCGAGTTTATAGCATTCGGGTTCGGGCATCCGAGTCCTTTGGACCAGAGCCCTGATTTGTTATATGGTGTTCGGGGTCGGGTATTTGAGTCCTTTGGGGCCGGAGCCCAGACCAGTATATGAGTTCGGTTGGATTGGGCCTGTACAGTGGGTAGTCCTACATACAGAGTCTGGAGTCATAAGGAGTTTAAATGATTAAGGGTTCTAGTCCTAACCATATTCAAATAAGGTAACTCCAAAGGTAGTGTTGGGATTGGATTCCACTTGCACCTTTTAAGGAGATTGTGTTGGACCCAAATAATGGTAATTAATTGCCATATTTAGGAGTCCTAAACCGACTCGGAGAAGGACTCCAAGGTAGTGAGAACGCTATAAATACAAGGCTTGGGTTTCAATTAAGAGGTAATACATTCTTTGAGCACTAAACACTAAAGCCTCCATTGTTAAACCTTGTGAACGGTCTGTACTTATTCTCACACTGGAGCTATTCCCCGGCAGCACAAGTCGTCAATCTTCTCGTGTGATCTGTTATTGTGCAGGTTCAAGCGCGTGGATTGTGTTATTGGACACGCCAGCGAAACTTGGCGTTAACACTATTCTTTCAATGCAAAGGGCGAATAAAAAAGAAATATTGTTTGTCCAAAAAAGAAATCAACACATGCGATTATTTTTTTTAATTATCAAGACCTATTTCCTTTGATTCTCTATTTTAATTCCGAAATAATGAATTGAGTTCGTATATGCATTTTAGACGATGCTATTGAAGTAGCCTTTGATGTGAGACCCCAAATTTTATGAATAAAGATTTAAATTTCTCGAAATATTTTTTTGAATATTATGGTGTGGATTTGATATAATGTTATAGTTGTGGGTAATATTTATAAATTTTGTAAAGTATGCAAGTTGTTATAAAATATTAGTTTGGTCGGGGAATATTCTTTTTTGTTGAGAAATATCCGTACGACGGCACAATCATTGGTGGACCCAACAACGGAAGTATTGTCGTAGTTAGAAAATGACAGAATTATCATTTTATAAAAATAACGGTGAAAGTGTTACTGTTAAAACTGTTGAACTACCCGGTAGTAAAAAATACGATGTCTGGCGTGGTTGCATAGTAGCGCGCGGTATTGATTATTGATGCTTACATAAGAGGTCACTCAATTATACTCAATTATTGCTATAATAATTGCTACATCATATCTCTCATATTATTGATTCAATTATTATCACAATATCATCTGTATAATATGTTATATTATTAAATCAATAATTGAGACGATAAAGTTATTCATATTATTATTTGAAATATTGACAATGTCTAGAAGTTACATCAAGGAGAGGTTTGGTCACCTAATTGCGGCAATAAGGAGAAATCCTTATCGAAAGCTCCTCTTTCTTGGGAACGACACGATTGTTAAATATTGTGAATTATAATATTAATGATGAATAAGTTCATGTTGATTAAAGATGAAATTGATAGTTCCATTGTGTTGGAATTATTAGTGTTAGTGAAAATTGACATTTATTTCGATAATAATTGATGTCTAGAGGTTATATTGACCAATCAGGTAATTAACCGGATAAATGAGCAATTAATTGCTATTGATTCACATGATTATAACTATTTGTTCACATGTGTGTACTATTTATTCACATTCATTTACTATTAGGGGAATTGGTGCAAGATTGATAATACTTGCATGACTAAGTTAAATATGGAGGTATAGATGGAGGTAATATACTGTAATTCGTATTTTCACATGTTTAAAACTATTGATTCACATGATTTACTATGAGGGGAGATGGTGCAAGTTTGATAATACTTGCAGGACTAAATTAAAAATGAAGGAAAAGAGGAAGGTATTATACTGTAATATTTCGAGCCCCAAAACGTGCAATTATCGAAATATATTTTCCTATAAATAGAAGCTCATTCCTTCATTATTTTTCATCAATTCACTAAAGCTATAGAGCAATTATTATAGAGAGAAATTATAGAGAGAAAGAAGAAGAGAAGTCTGCTACTTCACTATTCTAGTATCTAGTCTTCTTTTGAGGTAAGGGGTATTATTCTTTCGTATTCATGAAGAGAGCTATTGTTATTCCATTCTTTATTATTATGTTGGAATAACCTGTCTATGCGAAATACCGCATACATGGTGAAATTCCTCTGTTATTCCATTCTTTATTATTCTGTTGGAATAACTTGTCTGTGTGATCTATCGCACGCCTGGTGAATTATGTTGTTATTCTATTCTTTATTATTTTGTTGGAATATCATGTCTGTGCGGATTACGCATGACCTGGTTCTATTCTTTATTATTCTGTTAGAATATCCTGTCTGTGCGGATTACGTATGACCTGGTTTCATTCTTTATTATTCTGTTGGGAATAACCTGTGTAAAACCCCGAATTTTATGAAATGAAAGTATTCAATTTTCTTATAATTATTATTTTATTTCGTAAATGGTTAAATTGATAAAGGGTTAAAGTTAAGGGTGATGTGAAAATTTTTGCAAAGTATGCAAGTTGTTATAAAATATTCGTTTGGTCAGGGAATATTCTTTTTGTCGAGAAATATCCGTACGATGGCACAATCATTGGTGGACCCCACAACGGAAGTATTGTCGTAGTTAGATAATGACAGAATTATCTTTTTATAAAAATAACGGCGGAAGTGTTACCGTTAAAACTGTTGAACTACCCGGTAGTAAAATTACAGTAATACGCGTGGTTGCATAGTAGCACACGGTATTGGTTATTGATGCTTACGTGAGAAGTCACTCAGTTATACTCAATTATTGCTATAGTAATTACTGCATCATATCTCTCATATTATTGATTCGATTATTGTCACAGTATCATCTGCATAATATGTTATATTATTAAATCAATAATTGGGATGACAAAGTTATTCATATTATTAAATTACAATATTTACAATGTCTAGAAGTTCTGTCAAGGAGAGGTTTGGTCATCTAATTGCGCGCCAATAAGGAGAAATCATTATCGGAAATCCCCATCTTTCCTGGGAACGACCTGATTGTTAAATATTGTGAGTTATAATATTAATGATGAATGTTATTAAAAATCGAAGTTGAGTTCGGAGTTGAATTTGGAGACGCGGATGTGATATTTGAGTCCGGAATGATGAAATTAGTAGAAATAGACTATAAACACAAAATTTGCTGGGGTTGACTTTTTGGTCAAAAAAGTCAACAATTGACTTTTCGGAAAAAGTCAAACTTCAAAATTTCAAAATAAATTTTTGAGAAAATATTTCCATTGTGTTGGGATTGTTAGTGTTAGTGGAAATCGACATTTATTTCGATAATAATTATTGTCTAGAGGTTATATTGACCAATCGGGTAATTAATCGGATAAATGAGGAATTAATTGCTATTAATTCACATGATTATAACTATTTGTTCACATGTGTGTACTATTGATTCACATTCATGTACTATTAGGGGAGTTGGTGCAAGATTGATAATACTTGCATGACTAAGTTAAAGATGGAGGTATAGATGGAGGTACTATACTGTTATTCGTATTTTCACATGATTATAACTATTGAATCACATGATTGAACTATTGATTCACATTATTTACTATTAGGGGAGGTGGTGCAAGTTTGATAATACTTGCAGGACTAAATTAAAAATGAAAGAAAAGTTGGAGGTATTGTACTGTAATTTTTTGAGCCCCAAAATGTGCAATTATCGAAACTATATTTTTCTATAAATAGAAGCTCATTCTTCCTTCATTTCTCACCAATTCACTAAAGCTATAGAGTAATTATTATAGAGAAAAATTATAGAGAGAAAGAAGAAGAGAAGTCTGCTACCTCTCTATTCAAGTATCCAGCTTTATTCTAAGGTAAGGGGTATTGTTTCTTTCATTTTCATGAAGAGAGCTATTGTTATTCCATTCCTTATTATTATGTTGGAATATCCTGTCTGTGCGTATTACGCATGACCTGGTTCCACTATTTATTATTCTCGTTGAATAACTTTCGTATATATCAAGTACCGCATACATGGTGAAATTCTTTCGTTATTCCATTCTTTATTATTATGTTGAAATATCACATGCATGCGTATTACGCATGACACGGTTCCATTATTTATTATTTCATTGGAATAACTCACATGCATGCGATCTATCGCATGCCCGTGAATTTCGTTGTTATTCCATTCGTATTATTCTCATTGGAATATATCACATGCACGGATTTCGCATGACCGGTTCCTTCTTTATTATTACATTGGGAATAACTCATGCATGCGGTCTATCGCATGTATGGTGAATTCTTCGTTATTCCATTCTTTATTATTACATTGGAATAACTCGCCATACATGTGGATTACCACATGCATGGTAAATGATCCTTTGTATTCATTCCTTATTAAATTATGGAAATGATCTGCCCGTGGATTACCGCATGGTTTGGCAAAAATCCATTTGCGAGTTGATATATTCTATTATACTCGGTTGGTTAAAGTTTTGGCTTCTATACTCCATGAAATTAGTAGAATATCTCGGATATTTTTGCTTCATCCAAAGATCTTTTCATGGAAATATTCTTTCGAGCATTCTTGAATTTTACTCCACAAAGCAAAGATCATGTTGACAATTTGGGCGTTTTTAAGTTCGGGATAAATTAATTTATAAATCTTTAAAATTTAATTTTGAACTTGTTTTATTGAATTATTATGTCATTGTCGCCATCCTCGTGTTTATATTATGTTGAAAGTCATCTCGTGGGTATGTAGTGCATAGATGGACTTGGTATGATTATGACCGAGGATTATTCAGGTATAGTTATGACCGTAATATTAAAAATGATGTGGTAAAAGTCCTCATTGGCCCGTAGTGCATTGATGGACAGTTGTTGGCATGATCATGACCATTGATGAAAACACGAATATCCTTGGCCCGTAGTGCATGGATAATTTGTGGTCGTGATACTAATTAATATCCTTGGCCGTAGTAGTGCGGGGATGATGTGGATTATTTATTAAGCTGAGTCTCAGCGATAAAAGTGATGAAAAGCCTTTTAATCATAGAAGATAGTAGATTTTATTCTCTACTTGACTCTTCTAATGGATTGTTTGTTTCGCTGTAGTTAAACTTGATGTTTGTTATATTGCATCAGTTTAACACTGTTGAAGGCTAACGATAATTTATTTTGCATTATCTTAGCCATAATATTTCTTACTAGGCTAGTTGAGCTCACCCTTTTGCTTTCATTGTTCTTTTTAGGAAATGAGAACGTAGCAATGACTAGTCGGGAGCGGAGTGGCGGGTCAGATGATAGCATTTGTAGTCCCTCACTATTCTATGAAATAGTGTGATAATAAATGTATTGAGGACTTATTTTGAGTTTGAAACCTGCTCAGAAGACAATATTTGTATTAAAACTCACAGTTCATGTTGTATATTTAAGATTCTATTTGTATTCTGTACCATGTATTTGGCGACTCAGAATAGGTGATGTATACCTATTTTGGGGGCGTCACAACCTGTCTGTGCGGTCTATCGCATGCATGGTGAATTCTTCTGTTATTAAATTCTTTATTATTCTATTGGAATAACCTGTCTGTGAGACCCCAAATTTTATGAAATGAAAGTATTCAATTTTCTTATAATTATTCTATTTAGTAAATGGTTAAATTGATAAAAGGTTAAAGTTAAGGGTGATATGTGAAAATTTTTCAAAGTATGCAAATTGTTATAAAATATTCGTTTGGTCGGAGAATATTCTTTTTGTCGGGAAATATTAGTAGGACGACACAATCATTGGTGGACCCCACAACGGAAGTATTATCGTAGTAAGGAAACGACAGAATTATCTTTTTATAAAATTAACAAATGAAAGTGTTATTATTAAAACCTGTTGAACTACCGGTAGTAAAAGAAAGAATGTCTGGCGTGGTTGCATAGTAAGACACCAGTATTGATTATTGATGCTTACGTGAGAAGTCACTCAGTTATACTCAATTATTGTTACAGTAATTGATGCATCATATCTCTCATATTATTGATTCAGTTATTGTCACAGTATCATTTGCATAATATTTTATATATTATTGAATCAATAATTGAGACGAAAATGTTATTCATATTATTATTTACAATATTGACAATGTCTAGAAGTTCTGTCAAGGAGAGGTTTGGTCACCTAATTGCGCTCCAATAAGGAGAAATCCTTATCGGAAAGCCCCCTCTTTCCTGGGAACAACCTGGTTGTTAAATGTGAGACCACGAATTTTATGAAATGAAAGTATTCAATTTTCTTATAATTATTCTATTAAGTAATGGTTAAATTGATAAAAGATTAAAGTTAAGGGTGATATGTGAAAATTTTTCAAAGTATGTAAGTTGTTATAAAATATTCGTTTGGTCGGGGAATATCTTTTTTATCGGGGAATATCCGTAGGACGGCACAATCATTGGTGGACCCCACAACGGAAGTATTATCGTAGTAAAGAAATGACAGAATTATCTTTTTATAAAAATAACAGCGAAAGTGTTACCATTAAAACTGTTGAACTACTTTCGGCGGAAAAATGTACGAATCTGGCGTGTTTGCATAAGTATACACCAGTATTGATTATTAATGCTTACATGAGAAGTCAATCAGTTATACTCAATTATTGTTACAGTAATTATTGTATCATATCTCTCATATTATTGATTCAGTTATTGTCACAGTATCATCTGCATAATATTTTATATATTATTGAATCAATAATTGAGACTAAAAAGTTATTCATATTATTATTTGCAATATTGACAATGTCTAGAAGTTCTGTCAAGGAGAGGTTTGGTCACCTAAATGCGCGCCAATAAAGAGAAATTCTTATCGGAAAGCCCCCTCTTTCCTGGGAACAACCTGGTTGTTAAATGTGAGACCCCAAATTTTATGAAATTAAAGTATTCAATTTTCTTATAATTATTCTATTTAATAAATGGTTAAATTGATAAAAGGTTAAAGTTAAGGGTGATATGTGAAAATTTTTCAAAGTATGCAAATTGTTATAAAATATTCGTTTGGTCGGAGAATATTCTTTTTATCGGGGAATATTAGTAGGATGACACAATCATTGGTGGACCCCACAACGGAAGTATTATCGTAGTAAGGAAACGACAGAATTATCTTTTTATAAAATTAACAGCGAAAGTGTTACTGTTAAAACTGTTGAACTACTCGGTCGTTCGAAAAAGTACAGTAATACGCGTGGTTGCATAATAGCACATGGTATTGATTATTGATGCTTACGTGAGAAGTCACTCAGTTATACTCAATTATTGTTATAGTAATTGCTGCATCATATCTCTCATATTATTGATTCGATTATTGTCACAGTATCATCTGCTTAATATTTTATATATTATTGAATCACTAATTGAGACAAAAAAGTTATTCATATTATTATTTACAATATTAATAATGTCTAGAAGTTCTGTCAAGGAGAGATTTGGTCACCTAATTGCGCGCTAATAAGGAGAAATCCTTATCGGAAAGCCCCCTATTGAACGACCTGGTTGTTAAATATTGTGAGTTATAATATTAATGATGAATGTTATAAAAAATCGAATTTGAGTTCGGAGTTGAATTTGGAGACACGGATGTGATATTTGAGTCCGAAATGATGAAATTAGTAGAAATAGACTATAAACACAAAATTTGTCGGGGTTAACTTTTTGGTCAAAAAAGTCAACAGTTGACTTTTTCGAAAAAAATTCAAACTTTGAAATTTCAAAAATGAAATTTTTGAGAAAAATATTTCCATTGTGTTGGGATTGTTAGTGGAAATCGACATTTATTTCGATAATAATTGATGTCTGGAGGTTATATTGACCAATCGGGTAATTAATTGAATAAATGAGCAATTAATTGCTATTATTCACATGATTATAACTATTTGTTCACATGTGTGTACAATTGATTCACATTCATGTACTATTAGGGGAGGTGGTTAAGATTGATAATACTTGCATGACTAAGTTAAAAATGGAGGTATAGATGGAGGTACTATACTGTAATTCGTATTTTCACATGATTATAACTATTGAGTCACATGATTGTACTATTAATTCACATTATTTACTATTAGGGGATGTGGTGCAAGTTTGATAATACTTGCAGGACTAAATTAAAAATGAAAGAAAAGTTGAAGGAATTATACTGTAATATTTTGAGCTCCAAAATGTGCAATTATCGAAACTATATTTTCCTATAAATAGAAGCTCATTCTTCCTTCATTTCTCACCAATTCACTAAAGCTATAGAGCAATTATTATAGACAGAAATTATAGAGAGAAAGAAGAACAGAAGTCTGCTACCTCACTATTCCAGTATACAATTTTTTCTAAAGTAAGGGGTATTATTTTTTTCGTATTCATGAAGAGAGCTACTGTTATTCTATTCCTTATTATTATGTTGGAATAACATGTCTATGCGAAGTACTGCATACATGGTGAAATTCTTCTATTATTCCATTCTTTATTATTCTGTTGGAATATCCTGTATGTGCGGATTACGTGACACAGTTCCATTCTTTATTATTACATTGGAATAATCATGCATGTGATCTATCGCATGCATGGTCAATTCCTTTGTTATTCCATTCTTTATTATTACTTTGGAATATCTTGTGCATGCGGTTTCGCATGACACAGTTCCATTCTTTATTATTCTTACGGAATATCTTTATGCAATGCGGTTTCTGGCGTGACACAGTTCCATTCTTTATTATTCTGTTGAGAATAACCTGTTTGTGTGAATTCTTATGTTATTCCATTCTTTATTATTCTGTTGGAATAACCTGTCTATATGGATTACCGCATGCATGATAAATGATCATTTGTAATCATATGAAAGTATTTTCATTCAAAAGGGGTTTCTGCCAGGGGCAATTTCGTAATTTTTCTGACCCTCAAAAATTCTGGAAAAATTTGAAATTTTAATTTGATGAGTTTTTTATATTGTGTCCAAAGATTGTGACGCCCCCAAAATAGGTACACAACGCCCATTCTGAGTCGCCAAATACATGGTACAGAAAGCAAACTATAACTTTAATAATACAATTGTCGTGCAAAATACGACAACACAAACTATGAGTTTAAAATACAAATATTATCTTATAGACAATATCCACACTCAAATAAGTCCTCATTACAATTATTCATACACTATTTTATATAAATAGTGAGGACTGTTAAAACATCTTTGTAGAACCATCACTCCATACCCCGACTCGATCCTGCTATGTTCTCACCTCCTGAGAAGAAAAATGGAACAAAAAGGAAAAGGGTGAGCTCAACTAGCCCAGTAAAGAATATTATGACTAAGATAATATACAACAAATTATCATTAGTCTTCAACAGGGAAAAATCTGATAGAATATTATAGACAACAAGTTTTAGATCAATATTCTGCAGCGAAAATAGCAATCCATTAGAAGAGTCACGTAGAGAATGAATTCTACTATCTTCTAAGATTTAAAAGTTCATCATCAATATTTTATCCCTGTAACAACAATCAATATACATCTTTAATCAAATATTCATCTTTGCACTACAGGCCAAAGATATTCATTTGTATCACCAGGTTGGTCGTGTTCATCCATTTCATCTTTGCGATGCAGGCCAAAGATATTCATTAGTTAATCATTCATCTTTGCACTACTGTGCCAAAGATATTGAGAATATCATCATTTAAGACCGAGGATGATGAAAAATATTTTAAAGAAAAGCGAATCCGGTGGAGCGGAAGGACCAATATTAGGGATTAAGTATAACGGTTTATCCAAGATCAATAATACTTCATAATAACTGATTGTGAAGAAGAATTCAAAAATAACGATCAAAACATGGATATAATCAAAGATAGTAGTCAAAATAGACATCTTGGACAAAAAGAAAAATTTTTATTTTTCGGTGAATAGTGTCGTATTCGTGAATAGTGCCGTATACGTGAATAGTAACCCCGACACAAAAAGTTTCAAATTTGATTAAAAAGTTCACCAATATTTCGGCATAATGATATTGAAGAAAATAATATCATTTAAGAAGAAAATAACATCCCTTACCTCAAAATAATGGTACTTCTGATCAGAATATCGGATAGAAAGCCGAAGGAAGCTTGTACTGAACAACAACTCTCAAAGTATATAAATACTCACAAAAATACGCTCGATAATCTAGAGAGAAAGAAAACTTGTTTCTGGTGTGATTTTCAATTCTAACCTAAGCGTCTATTTATAGGAAAATGTTAGACGCCCATAGGAGACTAAAATAATAAACTAATATTATTTCTTTTTAATTTACGCCACCTACCATTTGAAAAATCCAAGCATGCCTTCTTGGACAAAATCAATGACCCATGTGTGTAATCAACACCAACCAAAAAGTGGGTCCCCACACATAAATTAATAAAAAATCATTTTATTTTTCGAAACTTCAACAATTCATAGAAAATAGCCCGTTTATCGTAAAAAATATGAATTTTATGTCCATTCTCGCTTTCAAATCAATTTCTCAACAATGCGAGAAGAAAGATTTTCCAAATTCCCAACAAAAAATATCTGAAATCCACAAACGGGTGATTTTTAATACTTCCCTTTCGACAAAATACTGATAAAACACCTCAGCATTAATTCCTTCATTTATAACCACATAAATAGATCCATCATTTATATCCACATCAAATAAATATTTTCTTATCATATAAATCAATAATTAATTATTCACAAATAATATTACAGAATCACAATTATGACAACCAGACCGTTCCCAGGAAAGAAGGGGCTTTCCACTAAGGATTTCTCCTTACTGGCGCGCAATTAGGTGACCAAACCTCTCCTTAGATAGAACTTTCTAGACATTGCCAATAATGTTATCTAATAATATTATTCAAATAATATGAATTATTGATCCGATAATGGAAAAATCATGCAAAGGTGACAATTATTGAAACAACAATAATATAAAATATCAACGCAATAATTATTGAATCAATAAAATAAAATATTGAGCAAGAATCATCGTAACAATTATTGAGTAGTGCCTTCTTACGCATTTCGAATCAATAATTCAACAATACTGCAATACCATGTATTCTCTTTATGCGAACCACGCCAGACATCGTATTTTAACCACTGTGTATTCCAACAAAGTGTTAATGGTAATAACTACACCGTTATTTATAAAAACTCATACTTTGTCGTTTTCTTCATCCGACATTTATTCGTTATGAGCCCCACGAATGGCTGTGCCGTCGTACGAATATTCCCCGATAAAAAGAATATTCCACGACCAAAAGAATATTCCCCGATAAAAATGAATATTCTATAACCACTTGCTTATTTTATAAAATTTGTGCATTTCACCCATAACCAAAGCATTATATCGAATTAACCCTTATTAATTTAGAATAATGAATAGAGGAAAAATTCAATTTTATTCATAATAAGTTGGGGTCTTACAAAGATGGCGATTTTTGGATGTATAGATCAAGAGTTATGGATTTTATGGGAAAAAACTATTTTAAAAGTAAACCCTTATAACTCTTTGTGGTTAACTCCAAAATAGGTGAAATTTTATTGGGAGTACATGTATATAACATGAGTATACCCTGTAAATTTCTGAATTTTTAGACAGAAGTACAATTTATGATAAATGTCTAAATATTCGGCAGTTTTGGCCATATGAAAAATAATAAATGAATTTTAAAAATTCCGAGAAAAATATATGTTCAATATGGGACTATATTCTGTTAAATCCCAGAAAAGAAATATTTTTAGGACTGATTTGGTATTTTTCATGAAAATAAACTAGTTATGAGTAAATGAATTAAATATGTTATGTGAAGTAACAAAATTGGAAAATAGGATTTTATGGCTTGGGAATCCTATATAGGGTATATCCAAATTTTTGATGAGGGATTTGATCATTAGTGATGAAATCTTATGAGTATGGCATTTTTGAATGATTAAATGTATTATTTAGTAAAGTGTAAACAAGTGAAATAAATTATTTATAAGTTTAAGAAGTGATTAAAATATTATTATATTATTAATAATATTAGATTATGAGTTTATTAAGTGATTGATAATATTTGAATAAATTTAAAGTCTTTAATATTTATCCTTGTTTTCGTTTGATTAATGCTTATATCATTATCATCATCCTCATGCTTATATTATGATGAAAGTCATTGTTGGCTTACGTGCAAAGATGGACTGTTGATTATTGGTTTTACAATTGTATATCTTCCATCTGTTGATTATTGGTTTTACAGTTATATATCTTTGGCTTACGTGCAAAGATGGACTGTTGATTATTGGTTTTACAGTTGTATATCTTTGGCTTACGTGCAAAGATGAACTATTGATTGATGAGTATCTTTGGCTTATGTGCATAGATGAACTGTTTATTGGTATGATTATGACCAGGGATCATTCGATATAATTATGACCCGTAATGTTACAGATGATGTGGTAAAAGTCCTCATTGGCCCGTAGTGCATTGATGGACAGTTATTGGTATGATTATAACCAAGGATTATTCGGTATAATCATGACCATTGATGATTACATGAATATCCTCGGTAGTAGTGCGAGGGGATGATTCGATGATGTGGATTATTTATTGTCGAGTCTCAAATGATAAAATATTGATTATACACTTTTAATTCGTAAAAGATAGTAGATATCATGCTCTACTTGACTCTTCTAAAATACAGTTGTATATCTTTGGCCTATAGTGCAAAGATGAATTGTTAATGAATATCTTTGGCCGTAGTGCAAAGATAAATTTATTAGTATGATTGTGAGCAGGAATTGTGATTTGGTATAACCATGATTTTTGATGTTTCAGGTGAAGATAGGTGATGAAAATTATCTTCGTCCTGGGTGCGAAAAGAAATTTAGAATCACAATTATGATTATGAGTTATTCATATGATTGTGGATAAGAATTGTTGATTGATGTTACAGGGATAAAACATTATTGGTGGACTTTTAACATGGAGAAGATAATAGACCTGATGGTCTATTTGACTCTTGTAATGGATTGCTCGTTCATTGCAACTATGGTTGAAAAGTTTTATCATCTACCATATGTTCTAAATCTCGATTTATTCTTGATGAAGGCTATTGATGATGAAAATTATCTTTAGTCATGATATTCTTTTATGGGCTAGTTGTGCTCACTCTTTTGCTTCACAATTCCTTTTAGGTAATAAGAGTATATATTTGGGTCGGGGGTAATGAGGAGAATAGAAGCGGTGGTCTATATTTGTTGAGGTTCTCCTAAATAGTATGAAAATAATTTTATTGAGAACTTTAGATAAGTGTGTCGTATTGTATACGTCATTTGATATTTAATTTTGGTGAACCGAATAGGGTGAGGTGAACCCAACTTTGGAAGGGTGTTTTGCCACTATCATACAAAATGTCTAATGACATACAACCTCGTGTTATCAGAAGACAGGGTTGTGTACATCCACTTGCTGAGTATATCTACGAGCACTACCTATATAATCTTGGAGTTTGTTTAAAATATGATTCTCAATTGGAGACAATGGAGATAATTATAAGTCAAGAGAAGACTCACCATTGGAAAGAAGATGATAGCAATCTTCTTGTTTTTTTGGGGGGACTATTGGGTCAACCAAGGATAATTCTGTGGACATATGATATCTATCATAACCTAGACGCATGGCCTCCCATGTACGAAGGTTTCCTTGAGTATTTTCTAAAGATTTTAATTTCTAAAATAGTTATTGACTGTACTTTTATGTAAAGTACCATTGTAAGGTTGTGGTCGAGGCACCATGAGAGTTGCATACATTTGTATTAAAACTTACAATTTAACCGTGGTCGTATTATGCACGATAGTTCAACAGTTGTATAAATGAAGTTTGTAAATAATTTCTATAGTGTGATATCTGACGACTCAGAATGGGTCGTGTGGACCTATTTTGGGGGCGTCCCATTAAATATTGAGAGTTATAATATTAATGATGAATAAGTTCGTGTTGATTAAAGATGAAATTGATAATTCCATTGTGTGGGAATTATTAGTGTTATTGGAAATCGACATTTATTTCGATATTAATTGATGTCTGGAGTTTTACTGACCAGTAGGGTAATTAATCGGATAAATGAGAAATTAATTGCTATTAATTCACATGATTATAACTATTTGTTCACATGTGTGTACTATTGATTCACATTCATGTACTATTAGGGGATGTGGTGCAAGATTGATAATACTTGCATGACTAAGTTAAAAATAGAGGTATAAATGGAGGTACTATACTGTAATTCGTATTTTCACATGATTATAACTATTGAGTCACATGATTGTACTATTAATTCATATTATTTACTATTAGGGAAGGTGGTGCAAGTTTGATAATACTTGCAGGACTAAATTAAAAATGAAAGAAAAGTTAAGGTATTATACTGTAATATTTCGAGCCTCAAAACGTGCAATTATCGAAACTATATTTTTCTATAAATAGAAGCTCATTATTCCTTCATTTTTCACCAATTCACTAAAGTTATAGAGCAATTATTATAGAGAGAAATTATAGAGAGAAAGAAGAATAGAAGTCTGCTACCTCACTATTCCAGTATCCAATTTTTTTTCTAAGGTAAGGGATATTATTATTATAGTAAGGGGTATTATTCTTTCGTATCCATGAAGAGAGTTATTTTCTTTCAATACTCGTAAGGGTTGTTATTCCATTCTTTATTATTCTGTTAGAATATCCTGTCTGTGCGAATTACGCATAACCTGGTTCAATATTTTATTATTCTGTTGGAATATCCTTTTTGTGTGGATTACGCATGACCTGGTTCCATTATTTATTATTCTGTTGGAATAACCTGTCTGTGTGGTCTATCGCATGCCTGGTGAATTCTGTTGTTATTCAATTCTTTATTATTTTATTGGAATATCCTGTCTGTGTGGATTACGCAAGACCTAGTTCCATTCTTTATTATACTGTTGGAATATCCTGTCTGTGCGGATTACGCATGACCTGGTTCCATTCTTTATTATTCTGTTGGAATATCATGTTTGTGTGGATTACGTATGACCTGGTTCCATTCTTTATTATTCTATTGGGAATAACCTGTTTGTGCGGTCTATCGCATGCATGGTGAATTCTTCTGCTATTCCATTCTTTATTATTCTATTGAAATGATCTGTCTACGTGGATTACCGTAAGGCGGGTGAAAATCCATTTGCAGTTTCGTAATTTTTCTTACCCTCAAAAATTCTAGAAGAATTTGAAATTATAATTTGATGAGTTTTCTAGATTGTGTCCAAAAATGGCGATTTTTGGATGTATAGATTAGGAGTTATGAATTTTATGGGAAAAGACTATTTTAAAAGTAAACCCTTATAACTCCTTATGGTTAATTCCAAAATTGGTGAAATTTTTATTGGGAGTACATGTATATAACAGGAGTATACCCTGTAAATTTGGGAATTTTTGGACAAAAGTACAATTTATGATAAATGTCTAAATATTCGGCAGTTTTGGCCATATGAAAAATAGTAAATGAATTTTAAAAATTTTGAGAAAAATATATGTTCAATATGGGACTATATTCTGCTAAATCTCAGAAAAGAAATATTTTTGGGACTGATTTGGTATTTTTCATAAAAATAAACTATTTATGAGTAAATGAATTAAATATGTTATATGAAGTAACAAAATTGAAAAATAGGATTTTATGGCTTGGGAATCCTATATAAGGAATATGCAGATTTTTGATGAGAGATTTGATCATTGGTGATAAAATCTTATGAGTATGGCATTTTTGAATGATTAAATGCATTATTTGGTAGAGTGTAAACAATTCAAATAAATCGTTTATAAGTTTAAGAAGTGATTAAAATATTGTTATAATATTAATAATACTAGATTATGAGTTTATTAAGTGATTGATAATATTTGGATAAATTTAAAGTCTTTAATATTTATCCTTGATTTCGTTTGATTAATGCTTATATTATTGTCATCATCTTCATGCTTATATTATGATGAAAGTTATCTTTGGCTTACGTGCAAAGATGGATTTGTTGATTATTGGTTTTCTGATTGTATATCTTTGGCTTACATTCAAAGATGGATTTGTTGATTATTGGTTTTCTGATTGTATATTTTTGGCTTACGTGCAAAGATGAACTATTGATTGATGAGTATCTTTGGCTTATGTGCATAGATGAACTGTTTATTGGTATGATTGTGACCAGGTATCATTCGGTATATGTGACGCCCCCAAAATAGGTATACATTACCCATTTTGAGTTGTCAATAACATGGTACAGAAACAACTACAACTTTATTAATACAACATATAAACTGTAAGTTTAAATACAAATATTGTCATCTAGACAATATCCATACCCAACTAAGTCCGCATTACAATTATTGGTACACTATTTTACAAAATGGTGAGGACTACTAAAATAACTTTTAGAACCATCATTTCACACCCCGACTAGTACTCGCTACATTCTCGTCTCCTGAGAAGAAAAATGGAACAAAAAAGAAAAGGGTGAGCTCAACTAGCCTAGTAAAGAATATTATGACTAAGATAATATAGAACAAATTATCGTTAGTCTTCAACAGGGAAAAATCTGATAGAATATAATAAACAACAAGTTTCAGATCAATATTCACAGTGGAAATAATAATTCATAGATGAGTTACGTAGATAATAAAATTAAACTATGAATTTAAAAGTCCATCATCAACATTTTATTCCTGTAACATCAATCAATATTCATCTTGAATCAAATATTCATCTTTGCACTCTGAGCCCCAAAGATATTCATCAGTTGGTCATGTTCATCTCAACACCTGTACATCTTTGCACTACGGGCCAAAGATATTCATAAGAAAATCAACCATCTTTGCACTACAGGCCAAAGATATTCATCAGTTGGTTATGTTCATCTCAACACCTGTACATCTTTGCACTACGGACCAAAGATATTCATAAGAAAATCAACCATCTTTGCACTATAGGCCAAAGATATTCAGTAATATCATCTTTTAGGACTGAGGATGATGAAAAATATTTTAAAGAAAACGAATCCAGTGAAACAAACGAACAAATATTAAGGATTCGTACTTTAAACAATCTGAGTTCAAAAATACTTCATAAATAACTATAGTGAAGTAAAATTCAAGAATGATCAAAACATGGATACTATCAAAGCTAGTATGATATTTTGGACAAAAAATTAAAATTTAATTTTTTTTGTAAATAGTGCCGTATTCGTGAATAGTGCCGTATACGTGAATAGTGTCGTATACGTGAATAGTAACTCCGACACTAAAAGATAAGAATTTCACAAGAAAAATCTTACCAATAATCCGGCATAATGATATTAGAAGAAATAATATTATTTTTAAAAAAATATAACATTCCTTACCTTCAAAAGATTGTACTTACATTTGGAATACGGATATAGTGTTGAAGGAAACTTGCATCAGTATAGCAACACTCAAAGTATCAAAATACTCACAGTATCATTTCGATAATATAGAGAGAAAGAGAAAGAAAACTTCAGTTTCTGGTGTGATTTTTAATTCTAACCTAAGCACCCTATTTATAGGAAAATGCTTAGAACACCAAAGTAGAAAATTTAATAAAATATTAATATTATTTATTTTTATTCATACGCCCACATTTAGAGATCTGAATTTAGCCATTTCAACAACCAATGGGGCACATCAAACATATCAAAAACGTTTTTCTTTTAAAACAAATTTAAAACTTTTGAAAAATAATTATTTCGGAACTTCAAAACTTCAATAATTCATAATAAATAGCCCTTTTATAAGAAAAATTCGAACCTCAGGTCCTTTCCATAGGAAATTCCATTCTCTACAACTTTGCAGAAGAAAGTTTTTCCAAATTCCAAAGAAATTAATGAAATCCACAAGCAGGCGATTTTACAAATTTATAATCAAATTTCAGTCAAGAAATGAGGTCCACAAACATGAAAAACATGTTTTAAACATTTATTGAAACAAAAATACGCTTCTTCCTCATTTATTCATATATCCCACATTCATTGTAAAATATCACCATTAATATATTATTAAAATATAATAATATATTTAAATGAATTATTTTATCAAAAGAGATAAAATATCAATTTTCAACAATTGTCACATTAAAATTTTTTTCCATCTATATCCACATAAAATAAATATTTCCCTTATCATATAAATCAATAATTAATTATTCACAAATAATATTACAGAATCACAATACTGACAACCAGGCAGTTCCCAAGAAAGAGGGCTTTCAATAAAGATTTTTCATCGACGCTGCAATTAGGTGACCAAACCTCTCCTTAGTGTCTCCTTAGGATTAGGTAATAATAACCTCTCCTTACAAAAGTTCTATCTTAGGATTTCATTAATAATAAGTTGAGAAATCTTACTGAAAGTTCTATCTAAGGTTTCGTAAGGTTTGGTGAATAATTAATTATTGATTTATATGATAAGGGAAATATTTATTTTATGTGGATATAGATGGAGAAAATTTTTAATGTGACAATTGTTAAAAATTGATATTTTATCTCTTCCGATAAAATATTCATTTAAATATATTATTATATTTTAATAATATATTAATGGTGATATTTTACAATGAATGTGAGATATATGAATAAATGAGGATGAAGAGTATTTTTGTTTCAATAAATGTTTAAAACATGTTTTTCATGTTTCAGGACCTCATTTTCGATCAAATTTGATTATAAACAGAAATCGCCTTCGTCAGGATTTCAAGCAATGCTCGTTGAATTTGGAAAACTTTTTCTTCTAAAATTGTAGAGAATGGAATTTCCTATGAAAAAGACATAAGGTTCGAATTTTTCTGATAAAAGAACTATTTATTATGAATTATTGAAGTTCTGAAGTTCTGAAATAATTATTTTTCAAAAGTTTTAAATTTGTTTTAAAAGAAAAAAGTTTTTGATATGTTTGATGTGCCCCATTGGTTGTTGAAATGGTTGAATTTAGATCTCTAAATGTGGGCGTAGGAATAAATAAATAATATTAATATCTTATTAAATTTTCTGTTTTGGTGTTCTAAGCATTGTCCTATAAATAGGGTGCTTAGGTTAGAATTGAAAATCACACCAGAAACTAAAATTTTCTCTCTTTCTCTCTCTATATTATTGAGTGTATACTTATGAGTATTTTGATACTTTGAGTGTTGCTATACGGTGCAAGTTCCCTTCAGCACTATTGTGAGACCCCAGAATTTATGAATAAAGATTTAAATTTCTCGAAATATTTTTTTTTAATATTATGGTATGGATTTGATATAATGTTATAGTTGTGGGTAGTATTTATCCTTGGCCTGTAGTGCAGGGATGATTTGATGATGTAGATTATTTATTAAGCTGAGTCTCAGCGATAAAAGTGATAAAAAAAACTTTTTAAATCATAGAAGATAGTAGATTTTATTCTCTACTTGACTCTTCTAATGGATTACTTGTTCCACTGCAGTTAAACTTGATGTCTATTGTATTTTATCAGTTTAACATTGTTGAAGACTAATGATAATTTATTCTGCATTATCTTAGTCATAATATTTCTTACTGGGCTAGTTGAGCTCACCCTTTCTTTCATTATTCTCTTTAGGAAATGAGAATATAGTTGGGATGAGTCGGGAAATGGATTGACAGTCCAGATGATAGCATTAGTAGTCCTCACTATTCTATTAAATAGGGTGATATTAAATATAATGAGGACTGAATTTGAGTTTGTATACTGTCTATAAGGACTCCATTGAGAGTGGATATTGTGTAGAAGGAAATATTCCTGTTTAAACTCTCAGTTTATGTTTTGTCATATTTTACACGACAGTTATATAATTAAGTTGTATTTGATTTATGTACCATGTATTTGGCGACTCAAGATGGGTGATGTATACCTGTTTTCGGGGCGTCACAACTATATCCGGTATTCCAGCTAGAAGTACAATCTTTTGAAGGTAAGGGATGTTATATTTTTTTTAAATGATATTATTTCTTCTAATATCATTATGTCGGATTATTGGTAAGATTTTTCTTGTAAAATTCTTGTCTTTTAGTGTCGGAGTTACTATTCACGTATACGGCACTATTCACGTATACGGAACTATTCACGAATACGGAACTATTCACAGAAAAATTAAATTTTAGTTTTTCGTCCAAAATATCTATTATGGATACTAGTTTTGATTGTATCCATGTTTTGATCATTCTTGAATTTTACTTTACTATAGTTATTTATGAAGTATTTTTGAACTCAAATTGTTTAAAGTACGAATCCTTAATATTTGTTTTTTTGTTTCACTGGATTCGTTTTCTTTAAAATATTTTTCATCATCCTCAGTCTTAAAAAATGATATTACTGAATATCTTTGGCCTGTAGTGGAAAGATGGTTGATTTTCTTATGAATATCTTTGGCCCGTAGTGCAAAGATGTACAGGTGTTGAGATGAACATGACCAACTGATGAATATCTTTGGCCTGTAGTGCAAAGATGAATATTTGATTCAAGATAAATATTGATTGATGTTACAAGGATAAAATGTTGATGATGGACTTTTAAATTCATATTTTAATTTCATTCTCTACGTAACTCATCTATGAATTATTATTTCCGCTGCGAATATTGATCTAAAACTTGTTGTTTATTATATTCTATTAGATTTTTCCCTGTTGAAGACTAACGATAATTGTTCTATATTATCTTAGTCATAATATTCTTTACTGGGCTAGTTGAGCTCACCCTTTTCTTTTTTGTTCCATTTTTCTTCTCAGGAGGCGAGAATGTAGCGAGTACTAGTCGGGGTGTGGAATGATGGTTCTAGAAGTTGTTTTAGTAGTCCTCACCATTTTTGTAAATTAATGTACCAATAATTGTAATGAGGACTTAGTTGGGTATGGATATTGTCTAGATGACAATATTTGTATTTAAACTTACAGTTTATATGTTGTATTAATAAAGTTGTAGTTGTTTCTGTACCATGTTATTGACAACTCAAAATGGGTGATGTATACCTATTTTGGGGGCGTCACAACTTTCTAGACATACCAATAATGTTATCTAATAATATTATTCAAATAATATAAATTATTAATTTGATAATGAAAATACTGTGTAGTGACAATTATTGAAACAACAATAATATAAAATATCAACGTAGCAATTATTGAATCAATAAAATAAAATATTAAACAAAGAATTCATCTTTGTAACAATTATTGAGTATTGTCTTCTTACGTAAGAATCAATAACTGGTGCAATACCGTGTGCTACTGTGTTTTAACCACTGGGTATTCCAACAGTATTAACGATAACAACTACGCCATTATTTATAAACAACTTATACTTGTCGTTTTCTTCATCCAATCGCTTTCCATTATGGGGCCCACACAAGGCTGCGCCGTCGTACGAATATTCCCCGACAGTAAAAATATTCCACGACCAAACGAATATTCTCCGATAAAAATGAATATTTTATAACCACTTGCATATTTGAAATATTTGCGTTTTTTACCCATAACTATCCACATTAATCAAATCAACCCTTACTATTTCAAAATAATAAATAAAGGAAATTCAATTTCATTAATAATAAGTTGGGGTTTTACAGTATAATCATGACCCGTAATGTTATAGATGATATGGTAAAAGTCCTCATTGGCCCGTACTGCATTGATGCACAGTTATTGGTATGATTATAACCAGAGATTATTCGGTATAATCATGACCATTGATGATTACATGAATATCCTTGGCTGTAGTGCAGGGTGATTCGATGATGTGAATTATTTATTAAGCTGAGTCTCAGCGATAACATATTTATTATACACTTTTAATTCGTAAAAGATAGTAGATATCATGCTCTACTTGACTCTTCTAAAATACAGTTGTATATCTTTGGCCTGTAGTGCAAAGATGAATTGTTAATGAATATCTTTGGCCGTAGTGCAAAGATGAATTTATTAGTATGATTATGAGTAGGAATTTCGATTTGGTATATCCATGATTTTTGATGTTTCAGGTGAAGATAGGTGATGAAAATTATCTTCGTCCTAGGTGCGAAGAGGAATTTAGAATCACAATTATGATTATGAGTTATTCATATGATTGTGGACAGGAATTGTTGATTGATGTTACAGAGATAAAACATTATTGGTGGACTTTTAGCACGGAGAAGATAATAGACCTGATGGTCTATTTGACTCTTCTAATGGATTGCTCGTTCTGCTGCAACTATGGTTGAAAAGTTTTATCATCTACCATATGTTCTAAATCTCTGATTTATTATTGATGAAGGTTATTGATGATGTAAATTATCTTTAGTCATGATATTCTTTACTGGGCTAGTTGTGCTCACCCTTTTTGCTTCACAATTCCTTTCAGGTAATAAGAGTGTAAATTTGGGTCGAGTGAGGGGTAACATGAGAATAGAGCGGTGGTCTATAGTTATTGAGGTTCTCCTAAATAATATGGAAATAATTTTATTGAGAACTTTAGATAAGTGTGTCGTATTGTATACGTCATTTGATATTTAATTTTGGTGAACCAAATAGGGTGAAGTGAACCCAACTTTGGAAGGGTATTTTTCCACTATCATACAAGATGTCTAATGACATACAACCTCGTGTTATCATAAGGGCAGGTTGTGCACATCCACTTCTTTGAGTATATCTACGAGCACTACCTATATAATCTTGGAGTTTATTTGAAATATAATTCTCACTTGGAGACAACGGAGATAATTATATGTCAAGAGAAGACTCACCATTGGAAAGAAGATGATAAAAATCTTCTTGTTTTTCTTTGGGGACTATTAGGTTAACCAAGGATAATTCTGTGGACATATGATATCTATCATAACCTAGACGCATGGCCTCCCATGTACGAAGGTTTCCTTGAGTATTTTCCAAAGATTTTAATTTCTAAAACAGTTATTGACTGTACATTTATATAAAGTACCATTGTAAGGTTGTGGTCGAGGCACCATGAGAGTTATATACATTTGTATTAAAACTTACAGTTTAACTGTGGTCGTATTCTGCACGACAGTTCAACAGTTGTCTAAATAAAGTTTATATTTGATTTCTGTAGTGTGATATCTGGTGACTCAGAATGGGTCGTGTGGACCTATTTTGGGGGCATCAGAAATGGTATTGATTATTGATACTGTTGAACTACTCGGTAGTAAAAGTACAGTAATACGCGTGGCTGCATAGTAGCACACGGTATTGATTATTGATACTTACGTGAGAAGTCACTCAGTTATACTCAATTATTGTTACAGTAATTGTTGCATTATTGTCACAGTATCATCTGCATAATATTTTATATATTATTGAATCAATAATTGAGACGACAAAGTTATTCATATTATTATTTGCAATATTGACAATGTCTAGAAGTTCTGTCAAGGAGAGGTTTGGTCACCTAAATGCGCGCCAATAAGGAGAAATCCTTATCGGAAAGCCCCCTCTTTCCTGGGAACAACCTGGTTGTTAAATATTGTGAGTTATAATATTAATGATAAATAAGTTCATGTTGATTAAAGATGAAATTGATAGTTCCATTGTGTGGGAATTATTAGTGTTAGTGGAAATCGACATTTATTTCGATATTAATTGATGTCTGGAAGTTTTACTGACCAGTCGGGTAATTATGACCAGGGTTCATTCGGTATAATCATGACCTGTAATGTTATAGATGATGTGGTAAAAGTCCTCATTGGCTCGTAGTACATTGATGAACAGTTATTGGTATGATTATAACCAGGGATTACTGGGTATAATCATGACCATTGATGATTACATGAATATCCTTGGCCGTAGTGCAGGGATGATTCGATGATGTGGATTATTTATTAAGCTGAGTCTCAGCGATAAAATATTGATTATACATTTTTAATTCGTAAAAGATAGTAGATATCATGCTCTACTTGACTCTTCTAAAATGCAGTTGTATATCTTTGGCCTGTAGTGTAAAGATGAATTGTTAATGAATATCTTTGGTCGTAGTACAAAGATGAATTTATTAGTATGATTATGAGCAGGAATTACGATTTGGTATAACCATGATTTTTGATGTTTTAGGTGAAGATAGGTGATGAAAATTATCTTCGTCCTGGGTGCGAAGAGGAGTTTAGAATCACAATTATGATTATGAGTTATTCATATGATTGTGGACAGGAATTTTTGATTGATGTTACAGAGATAAAACATTATTGGTGGACTTTTAACATGGAGAAGTTAATAGACCTGATGGTCTATTTGACTCTTCTAATGGATTGCTCGTTCCGCTGCAACTATGGTTGAAAAGTTTTATCATCTACCATATGTTCTAAATCTCTGATTTATTATTGATGAAGGTTATTGATGTTGTAAATTATCTTTAGTCATGATATTCTTTACTGGGCTAGTTGTGCTCACTCTTTTTGCTTTACAATTCCTTTCAGGTAATAAGAGTGTATTTGGGTCGATGGGGGTAATGAGGAGAATAGAAGCGGTGGTCTATAGTTGTTGAGGTTCTCCCTAAATAGTATGGAAATAATTTTATTGAGAACTTTAGATAAGTGTGTCGTATTGTATATTTCATTTGATATTTAATTTTGGTGGGCCTGAATAGGGTGAAGTGAACCCAACTTTGGAAGGGTGTTTTGCCACTATCATACAAGATGTCTAATGACATACAACCTCGTGTTATCATAAGACAGGGGTTGTGCACATCCACTTCTTTGAGTATATCTCTGAGTACTACCTATATAATCTTGAGTTTATTTGAAATATAATTCTCACTTGGAGACAACGGAGATAATTATATGTCAAGAGAAGACTCACCATTGGAAATAAGATGATAGAAATCTTCTTGTTTTTCTTTGGGGACTATTGGGTTAACCAAGGATAATTCTGTGGACATATGATATCTATCATAACCTAGACGCATAGCCTCCCATGTACGGAGGTTTCCTTGAGTATTTTCCAAAGATTTTAATTTCTAAAATAGTTATTGACTGTACTTTTATGTAAAGTACCATTGTAAGGTTGTGGTCGAGGCACCATGAGAGTTATATACATTTGTATTAAAACTCACGGTTTAAGCGTGGTCGTATTCTCGCATTTACGACAGTTCAGCGGTTGTATAAATAAAGTTTATATTTGATTTACGTAATGTGATATCCCATGACTCGGAATGGGTCGTGTGGACCTATTTTGGGGCGTCACCGCGTATGCGTGTGGATTATCAGATGCATGGTGAATGATCCTTCGTATTCATTCTTTATTAAATTGTGGAAATGATGCATCTACGTGGATTACCGCATGGCGGGTGAAAATCCATTTGCAGTTTCGTATATTCTATTATACTTGTATGATATATCATTTCTTTTGTACTCGTTATGGAATATTATTTTCTTTGGTATTTTTTTTACGAGTTATTATTCACGGGTTTCTATTCACCCGGTTACTATTCACTTTGGTATTATTCACTCGGGTATTCGGGGTACTTTTCATGCCGGAGTACTATTCACGAATTACTATTCACGGGTTACTATTCACCCGATTACTATTCACTCTAGTATCATTCACTCGGGTATTTGGAACACTTTTCGTGTCGGGGTACTATTCCTGAAATACTATTCACGGGGTACTATTCACCCGAAAAATATATTTCTTTTCTGTCCAAATTATTTTTGGTATATGAATATTATTATTGAAATTTACTCTACAAAGCAGTATCATGTTGACAATTTGGACGTTATTGATTCTTGGAGAAATTAAATTATAAATCTTTAAAATTTATCCTTGAACTTGTTTTATTGAATTATTATGTCATTGTCATCATCCTCATGCTTATATTGTGATGAAAGTCATCTTTGGCTTACGTGCATAGATGGACTTAATATGATTATGACCACGGATTATTCGGTATAATTATGACCGTAATGTGACGAATGATGTGGTAAAAGTCCTCATTGGCCCGTAGTTCATTGATGGACAGTTGTTGGTATGATTATGACCAGGGATTATTCGGTATAATCATGCCCATTGATGATTACATGAATATCCTTGGGCGTAGTGCGAGGATGATTCGATTTTATTTATTAAGTCGAGTCTCAAATGATAAAGTTGATGAAAAACTTTTAAATCATAGAAGATAGTATATTTTATGCTCTACTTGACTCTTCTAATGGATTGTTTATTTCCGCTGCAGTTGTTGATCTAAAACTTGTTGTCTATTGTATTCTATCAGTTGTTATACTGTTGAAGGCTAAGGATAATTTATTCTGCATTATCTTAATCATAATATTTCTTACTGGGCTAGTTGAGCTCACCCTTTCTTTCATTGTTCTTTTCAGGAAATGAGAATATAGTTAGGACAAGTCGGGGAATGGAGTGATGGTCCAGGATAAATGGCTTTAGTAGTCCTCACTATTCTACGAAATAATATGATAATAATTATAATGAGGACACCATTAAGTGTGGATATTGTCTAGATGACAATATTCTTGTTTAAACTCTCAGCTATGTTTTGTTGTATTTTACACGACTGTTGTATAATTAAGTTGTATTTGAATTTGTGTACCATGTATCTGACGACTCAAGATGGGTGATGTATACATGTTTTGGGGGCGTCACATTTGACTATATTTTTTTTTAGCAAATCAGCAAAAAAATGCAAGAAATTAACAAGTTGTTACAGGGTCAACTTTGTCTTGTGATAACTTGGTTTTTATCACGTTCTGGACACCAAAATCTCATAGCATCATCGTAACAATTGATTGGACTGGAGCACTCATGTGATACGCTCCTGGATAAAGATAACATAATAAATCTGAACTTGACATAACTTAAACTAGAAATTAAAGAGAAGAAATAAAGGTGAGAAAAGATGAGAAAAATAATAAGAAAAATAAATTCATTTATTTATTTTTATAAACAGTAGTAATTACAGTACATAGCCTTTATATATAAGGCCATAATCACTCTCTTATTCTAACCAAGTTTGTAACAGAAATTATTCCATAACATGTGCCCAACACCAGCCAGAGTATGACACGTGCATAGCTAATACAAGAAAATAAAATCTGAATTCCATTCTAATTGGCTCACATGATAGTTTTCCACAACTAGTGCACCAGCCGATCCACGTTTGGATAGACACCATACAATAATTTGTAGTGTTCAGTACCTCATAACTATAAATATGTATGCATGCATGAAACTGTAATAATTGTACAAAAATTCTTTTAAGTTGTCACTCAATTTTGATTTGGCCCTTTAAGCGATAAAAATTTTAATTTAGTCTTTTAAGTGGTCAATTTGATTCAATCCACTCCTAACAGTGACAGTAACAACACGTATATAATCATCCATTTGTCACATGCTGCTCCGGGAGAATCACTTCCTGCTGCGGCACTACTGATGCCAAAATAGAAGAACCACTAATTATTGCTGCCCCGACCGACAATGATCAGTCCTTGCCCTTATAGCGTAAACAAGCATTTTAATATTGTTGGCCTCCACACTTGATATTTATATACCTAGCTAATGGGAGTCAGAATTTTATTGTCACAATTCATGCCTCAACTACTATCTTATTCTCATATATTAATGTCACGTACGTAATCTTTAGTAATATTTTAACTAAATATAAATATTATGTGGATTAAGACATAGGGTGAGATTTTAAATGAGACATCGTATGAGAGAGCAGATTTGAATTGCTAATGGCCATGGATATATTATTTAATTTTGATGAATTTCATTATGTCTGATCTTCAAGGCTCACTTTATATACGTGAGCCTGAACGTCTTTGTTTTGTTTTGTTTTTGTCATTTTCTGTATTTTTTCCAGTGAGAAAAATTTTGTCGTAAATGCTCCAAATGATCAGAAAACTGGTACTATAAATCAGGATAACATTGAAATATATCACCACAGATTTATCAATATTCATCAACTCCATAAAAGTACTAGGAGTATTAAACAACCCATACGGCATGACCAGCCACTCATACAAACCCTCCTTTGTCTTAAATGCTGTTTTTCATTCATTTCTCAGTCTAATCTGAATTTGGTGATATCTACTGTGCAAGTCAATTTTCAAAAAAGTTGATAAACCCTCAATCTATCATGCATGTCATCAATCTGACGGATAGGAAATCGATACCAGACTGTAATTTTGTTAATTGCCTGATTGTCCATACACATATACCACGAACCATATTTCTTCGGAGTTAATAAAATAGGTATAACACAAGGACTCATACTTTTACGAATATGCCCTTTCTAATGTAACCCCAAAACCTATTCTTTCTGTACGTCATTTTCCTTTGAGTTTATCTTAGTCGTAATCAATGTCAGGTTTTTGTGAAAATACTTGTGCCACAAGTCGTGCCTTATATCTTACGATTTTATTTTTTTCATTTTTTTTTTGCAAAGATCTATTTGTATCCAACTGGCTTTACTTCTTCGGGTGTTTGGACTACAGATCCAAAAACTTCACGTTTTGCAAGTGAATTTAATTCTACCTGGATTGCTTCTTTCCATTTTGGCCAATTATTTTTGCGTCTGCATTCTTCGACAGAATTAGGCTCAAAATCCTCATTTTCATTAATGATATCTAGCAATATATTATAGAAAAACTGTTATCAACAACTATCTCACTTCGGTTCCATTTTTTCTTTGTAGAGACATAACTTATCGAGATCTCATCATTTTTATTGTTTTCAGGTACCTGAACCTCTTCTGGGGTTTTATGATTAGCTATGTCTATATCCTCATGAATATTTTCTTCCTCAATAATGCCAACTTGTTTATTTACTTTTTTTCTTTTTCGAGGATTTTTGTCTTTCGAATTGATTGGTCTACCACGCTTATGGCGTGCTTTAGACTCATTTGCTACAATTTTTGTGGATTGTTCTATTGGAACTTCAATCTGAGCTGGAGTATTTACAGCTGGTATATGACATTTGGTTACTCCTTTTGAATTAGTGAATGCATTCGGTAATTTATTTGTTATATCTTGCAAACGAAGTATTTTTTGAACTTCTTGTTCACATTGTTTTGTATGAGGATCAAAATTCAATAATGACAATGCATTCCAAGTTATATCTTTATCCAGCTATTTAATTTCTCCCCCTAATGTTGGGAGCATAGTCTCATCAAAATGACAGTCGGCAAATCGTGCATGAATCACCTGTTAAGGGTTCAAGATATTTAATTATTGATGGGGACTCAAACCCAATATATATTCCCAACCTCCTTTGAGGACCCATCTTTGTACGCCGTGGAGGATAAATTGGAATATATACCGCACAACCAAATATTCTTAGATGGGAAATATATGGCTCATGACCAAAAACCAATTGTAATGGGGAGAATTTGTGATATGATGTTCGCCTAATGTGAATAAGTGTTGCTGCATGTAAAATAGTGTGCCCCCAAACAGAGACATGAAGTTTTGTTCTCATGAGCAATGGTCTTGCAATTAACTGAAGGTGTTTAATAAATGATTCAGCAAGACCATTCTGAGTATGAACATGGGCAACATGATGTTCATTATTTATCCCAAGTGACATGCAATAATCATTAAATGTTTGGGATGTGAATTCACCAGCATTATTAAGACGAATAGTCTTGATTGTATGATCCGAAAATTGTGCTCGTAATCTATTAATTTGAGCAAGTAATCTCGCAAACCCCAGGTTGTGAGTTGATAATAAACACACATGTGACCATCTTGTAGATGCATCTATTAAAATCATAAAATATCTAAATGGTCCACTTGGTGGGTGAATAGGCCCACAAATATCTCCTTGAATACGTTCTAGAAACCTTGGGGATTCAATCCCAACTTTAGCTGGTGATGGTCTAATAACCAATTTGCCTTGAGAACAAGCAGTACATGAGAATTCATTAAATTGAAGAATCTTCTGGTTCTTTAGTGGATGGTTATGTGAATTTTCAATAATTCTTCGCATCATTATTGATCCAGGATGACCCAACGGGTTATGCTAAATCATAAAATTATTTGGTTTATTGAACTTCTGGTTCATTATTGCATTAACTTCAATTGTACTAATACTTGTATAGTACAAACCTGAAGATAAAACGGGTAATTTTTCTAATATTTGTTTTTAAGTAGAGACATTTGATATGATGTAAAGATATTCTATATCATTATCATTGGCTGTCTCAATATGGTATCCATTAAGTTGTATATCTTTAAAACTTAGCAGATTCCATTAAGGGTGAACTCAACTAGCCGAGTAAAGAATATTATGACTAAGATAATGTAGAATAAATTATCGTTAGCCTTCAACAGTGTTAAACTGATAGAATACAATAGACAACAAGTTTAACTGCAGCGGAACCAACAATCCATTAGAAGAGTCAAGTAGAGCATGATATCTACTAAAACGTTTATCATCAATTTTATCGCTGAGACTCAGGTTAATAAATAATCCACATCACTGAATTATTCATGCACTACGGGCCAAGGATATTCATTATTATCACATCCACGAATTATCCATGCACTACGAGCCAAGGATATTCGTTATTATCACTAATGGTCATGATCATGCCAACAACTGTTCATCAATGCACTACGGGCCAATGAAGACTTTTTACCACATCATTTGTAACATTACAGGTCATGATTATACGTAATAATCCCTGGTCATAATCATAACAATCAACATTCCATCTATGCACTACGGGCCAAATATGACTTTTATCACAATATAAGCATGTGGATGATGACAATGATATAAACATCAATCAACGAAATCAAGGATAAATATTAAAGATTTTTAATTTATCCAGAATTTAAAAATGTCCAAATTGTCAACATGACAACTGCTTTATGGAGTAAAATTCAAGAATAATATTCTGAAAATAATTTGGACAGAAAAGAAATCAATTTTTGTTATGAATAGTACCCCGGGTGAATAGTACCCGAGTGAATAGTATCCCGTGAATAGTACTCCGGCATGAAAAGATCAAAATTTAACAAGAATGTTCAGAAAAATATCCTTATGAAACGATACTAGATGAAGCGGAAATTTTAAGGATATTCTAGTAATTTCAAGGAGTATTCACTACAAAAAATGGTGATTTTACAACAAACAATTTTTGTTGTTAAATGTGCAAAATTTCGTTGTCAAATGCCATTTGCAACGATTTTTCGGTCGTTGGACATTTCGTTGTGCAATGAGCATTGCTAATTGTCTAGCAACGAATTTTTTTTCCGTTGCAGAAAATAATATATTTCACAACGAAATTTTGTTTTCGTGTAAAATCATAAATCATTTAGCAACGAAATATTTTGTAGAAAATTTATTAAGAAATTGTTACTGAAAAATAATTTTCGTTGCAAAATACGCCTAATTGGCAACAAAAAGAATCTTTTTATTTTCCAACGAAGATAAAATTTGTTGCATTCGATACACGTTTGCCAATGAAGTTTGCCGTTACTAAACAATATAGAAATTGTTGCCTTAATTGGTTTTCGTTGCTAATTGTGTACTTTTTGGTAACGATATTTGTTGCTAAATGTACAAAATAAACTAGTTATATATTAATTTGCAAAGAAATTTTGCGTTGGCCTTGGATTTTTTTATGGATAATTATGATGAATTAGCAACGATGCTATTCGAAGGTGATTGTTTTTAGAAGTAACAAAAGTTATTGTCAATTAGTAACGACACTATACGTAATCGTTTACTTTTCATGTGCAACAAAATTTGTTATGATTTGCAATGATATAAATATTGCCTTTTCTTTTGTTATGTAACGAATGTTAAAATTATTTTATAAACAAAAAAATTTATGTCTCAATAACCCTATAACAAATTATGACAGAAATAAAAAAAACTAAAATATTATTAATTAAATAAAATCATCCGATACATGATCATCCGATCATCTTTACAATCAAACTTCGTACGACTGAAAACTACAAAGCCTGTTTAGTTAACACTATCCTCCATCATGGGTAAACATGCAAATTTGCGAAAGATATACATACACATTAGATTGTTCAACATTGAATGATAGATTGCCAACAAAAAGAGTTTTGGATCCTGTGGCTTGAACTTGTGGAGTGCGAGGAGTTTGAGGCTGCATTAGAAAAAACAACATATCCTCAACATGTTTGTCACAGTATACAAAAAGTAACTATAATAGACTGAGAATTAGCAATTACAGCTTTCTTGGCATCTGTTTTGGCTGATACTGCGTCTACCATTTCTACATCAGTGTCCTGCTTGTCATAAATTTCTCAAAAGTATTAAATTTGCACTCTTCGGGGAAAGTACAGGTCAAAAAAACTACCATTCTATATGTTCATAACTACTAATTTCTAGGATATTATTTATGATTGAACTTTACCTTTTTCTTCGGAGTTTTGGAAGCTTATTTATCATCTTCCTCGGAAGTGTCTCCATCTAAAGATAACTCTTCAGAACCATCTTCCTCAGAGCTGCTCTCCTTTGTTTAGGTTTTGCAACAGTTAACACATTACATAATGTCAATTAAACTACTTTTGGAAATCCCTAATTTATATTTATAAGGAGAGGGAAGAAAACAAGGCAATCATATATTTAACTTCCTCTATGATTGGTGTGCCTAAACTCTAGCATAACATAAATGTAAAAGTAGTAAGAGATGCACAATAAAATGATACAAGAAAAGAATCAAAACATCAATGGATAAAGTACCTTGATGATCTCCACCAGTTGATTAACACTACTTTCCCCGGGAAACAGAGGCTACATACGATGCAAAAGGCAGTATGAATCAGACAAACTTGGAAACATGTTGTGAAGCCCCCAAAATAGGTATACATCACCCATCTTGAGTCGCCAACTACATGGTACAAAATATAAATAAAAACTTAATTATACAACTTTCGTGTAAAATACGACAAAACATATGCTATGAGTTTTAATACAAATATTGTCATCTAGACAATATCCACACTCAATGGAGTCCTCATTATATTTATTATCACACTATTTAACAGAATAGTGAGGACTACTAATGCTATATACTGGACCGTCACTCCGTTCCCGACTTGTCCCAACTATATTCTCATTTCTCAGAGAGAAACGGTGAAAGAAAGGGTGAGCTCAACTAGCCCAAGAAGAAATATTATGACTAAGATAATGCGAGAATAAATTATCATTAGTCTTCAACAATGTTAAAGCGATAAAATATAATAGACATCAAGTTTAAGCTGCAGTGATGAATAAGCAATCCATTAGAAGAGTCAAGTAGAGCATGATATCTAGTATCTTCTATGATTTAAAATGTTTTCATCAATCAATTTTTTTTATTTGAGACTCAAATTTTAATAAATAAACCACATCATCGAATCATCCCTACACTACGGGCCAAGGATATTCATTAAATCAACAATGGTCATGACTATACCAAATAATCCCTGGTCATAATCATACCAAAAACTGTCCATCAATGCACTACCTACCAATGAGGACTTTTACCACATCATTTCGTTACATTAAGGTCATGATTATACAAGAATAATCCTCGGTCATAATCATACCAAGTCCATCTATGCACGTAAGCCAAAGATGACTTTCATCACAATATAAGCATGAGGATGATGACAATGATATAAGCAATAATCAAACGAAATCAAATCAAACGAAATCAAGGATAAATATTAAAGACTTTAAATTTATCCAAATATTATCAATCACTTAATAAACTTATAATCTAATATTATTAATATTATAATAATATTTTAATCACTTCTTAACTTATAAATAACTTATTTCAATTGTTTGCAATTTACCAAATAATGCATTTTAATCATTCAAAAATGTCATACTCATAAGATTTCATCACCAATGATCAAATCACTCATCAAAAATCTGCATATACCCTTTATAGGATTCCCAAGCCATAAAATCTTATTCTCCAATTTTGTTACTTCACATAACATATTTAATTCATTTACTCATAACTAGTTCATTTTCATGAAAAATACCAAATCACTCCCAAAAAAATTTCTTTTCTGGGATTTAGCAGAATATAGTCCCATATTGAACATATATTTTTCTCGGGATTTTTAAAATTCATTTACTATTTTTCATATAGTCAAAACTGCTGAATATTTAGACATTTATCATAAATTGTACTTTTGTCCAAAAATTCCGAAATTTACAGAGTATACTCCTATTATATACATGTACTCCCAATAAAAATTTCACCAATTTTAGAGTTAACCACAAGGAGTTATAAGGGTTTACTTTTAAAATAGTTTTTTCCCATAAAATCCATAACTCTTAATCTGTATATCCAAAAATTGCCATCTTTGGACACAATATAGAAAACTCATCAAATTATCATTTCAATTTTTTTCAGAATTTTTGAGGGTCAGAAAAATTACAAAACTGCAAATGGATTTTTCACCCTCCACGCGGTAATCCACATAGACAGATCATTTCTACAATTTAATAAGGAATGAATACAAATGATCATTCACTATGCATGCGGTAATCCACATACACAGGTTATTCCAACAGAATAATAAAGAATGGAATAATAGAAGAATTCACCATGCATGCGATAAACCGCACAGACAGGTTATTCCCAACTGAAATAATAAAGAATGGAACCAGGTCATGCGTAATCCGCATGCAGACAGGATATTCCAATGAGAATAATAAAGAATGGAATAACAATGAAATTCACTAGGCATGCGATAGGCGCATGCAGGGCAGGCTATTCTAATAAAATAATAAAGAATGGATGAAGTCATGCGTAATCCATGATGCACGGATATTCTAACGAGAATAATAAAGAAGCGGAACCGTGTCATGCGTAATCCGCATGCAGACGAGGATATTCCAAATGAATAATAAAGAAGCGGAACCAAGTCATGCGTAATCCGCATGACGAGGATATTCCAACGAGAATAATAAAGAATGGAATAATAGAAGAATTTCACAATGTATGCGAAGACTTTGCATAGAGCAAAGTTATTCCAATATAATAATAAGGAATGGAATAACAATAGCTCTCTTCTTCATGAATCTGAAAGAAATAATACCCTTACCTTAGAAAGAAACTTGATCTTTGGAGTAGAGAGGTAGCAGACTTCTCTTCTTTTCTCTCTATAATAATTGCTCTATAGCTTTTAGTGAATTGGTGGGAAATGAAGGAAGAATGAGCTTTATTTATAGGAAAATATAGTTTTGATAATTGCACATTTTGGGGCTCGAAATATTACAGTACAATACCTTCAACTTTTTTTTCATTTTTAATTTAGTCCTGCAAGTATTATCAAACTTGCACCACCTCCCCTAATAGTAAAAAATGTGAATCAATTGTTCAATCATGTGAGTCAATAGTTATAATCATGTGAAAATACGAATTACAGTATAGTACCTCCATCTATACCTCCATTTTTAACTTAGTCATGCAAATATTATCAATCTTGCACCAACTCCCCTAATAGTAAATGAATGTGAATCAATAGTACACACATGTGAACAAATAGTTATAATCATGTGAATTAATAGCAATTAACTGCTCATTTATTCGATTAATTACCCGATTGGTCAATATAACCTCCAGACATCAATTATAATCTAAATAAATGTCGATTTCCACTAACACTAACAATCCCAACACAATGAAAATATTTTTCTAAAAAATTTCATTTTTGAAATTTCAAAGTTTGACTTTTTCCGAAAAAGTCAACTGTTAACTTTTTGACCAAAAAGTCAACCCCAACAAATTTTTGTGTTTATAGTCTTTTTCTATTAATTTCATCGTTTCGGACTCAAATATCACGTCCGCGTCTCCAAATTCAACTCCGGACTAAACTTCGATTTTTAATAACATTCATCATTAATATTATAACTCACAATATTTAATAACCAGGTCGTTCCTAGGAAAGAGGGGGCTTTCCAATAAGGATTTCTCCCTATTGGCGCGCAATTAGGTGACCAAACCTCTCCTTGACAGAACTTCTAGACATTTTAAATATTGTAATTTAATAATATGAATAACTTTGTCGTCTCAATTATTAATTTAATAATATATCATATTATGCAAATGATACTATGACAATAACTAAATCAATAATATGAGAGATATGATGGAGCAATTACTATAGCAATAATTGAGTATAACTGAGTGACTTCTCACGTAAGCATCAATAATCAATACCGTGTGCTACTATGCAACCACCGTATTCATCGTATTTTTACTATCGAGTAGTTCAACAGTTTTAACGGTAACACTTTCGCCCGTTATTTTTATAAAAGATAATTCTTTCGTTTTTCTTACTACGACAATACTTTCGTTAGGGGTCCACTAATGATTGTCTTGTTGCATACGGATATTCCCTGACAAAAAGAATATTTTCCGACCAAACGAATATTTTATAACAACTTGCATACTTTGCAAAAAATTTCACATATCACCCTTAACTTTAACCCTTTATCAATTTAACCATTTACGAAATAAAATAATAATTATAAGAAAATTGAATACTTTCATTTTATAAAATTCGGGGTCTTACAATCTCCCCTCCTTATGAAATTTCGCCCTCGAAATTTACGTACGTACTTGGTATGATGAGGATACCTTGACTTCATTTTAGATTCTAACTCTTGAGGTATAACCTTTGAGTGTTGAATATGATCCTTCTTATCCAAGATTTTAACACGTATCTCCTCATACGTTAAATCTTCTGCTATCTCGTCTAGTTCTAATTTAATAACGTGGTTCGGGTCATCCACATATTTATGTAACATCGATACGTAAAAAAAATGTTATGAACACGCGACATACTTGGCGGTAAAACGAGTCTATAGGCCACAGTTCCTACTCAATCAAGGATTTCAAATAGACTAATAAAATCAAGGGCTGAGATTTCCTCTATTCATCGACTCTTGCTTTTAGAATAACGCCTTCTTGAACCTTCTTCTTCATATTCATCAGCTTCAGGTGTGTAGTTTGAGCGGCTTTAACTTTATCGATTAAAGTCGATTCTACTCGTATATTCATTATCTTCACATGGGTCCCTAGAGTCTTTAACTCTATCTTCATCATTTGTAAGTTATATAAAATGGGTCTTTGTGTTAACAACGTCGCATTCGTAAACGCATACGATCTTCTACTCAATACATCATCTACCACGTTCTCTTTTTCCACGATAATATTGAATCGTATGGTTGTAAACTTCAACAGCTCGAGCCAACGTCTTTGGTGCATTACACGTTCGTTTTGGTTGCAGAAATATTTAAGGGTTGAAGAAATGGGTTTTGTACTGGGGTCAGTACAAAATTTGATTTCACACTCTGGGGGTAAGCCAGGAAGTTCTTCAAGAATACGTCAGGAAATTTATTAACGATAGAAATATCATTTAAAAACTGTGACTCTCATCCAAGACTTGGATAACACGTCACATTGATACTTATCAACTTGCCACCGCTATTCACGACGTCCCCTACGGATATTCTGGCTTCGGTGTATTCCAAGACTTGGAAGTCACCAGTGAAAGGCTCGGGGCTCTTTACTTATGGCTTGATATGACAATGATTGACTTTAGTGGTTTGGTTGCTTGAATTCGCATAACAGGTTGATTAGGAATATGAAAGCTAACAACCTTACGAAAAATATGATGAGTAGTTAACCAATTGATTCCTAAAATCGCATCAAAGGCAAGTAGTTTCAAAGAGATAAGATCGAAAGGTAACGTGATTGTGCCCACTTGGATCAAACAAAATTTATAAACAAAGGATATGATAAAAGTTTCTCCTAACGGAGTCTCCATAGATAAGTTAAAGTCTAATTTCTCCGGAGTCAAGTTTAAACGTTGAGCACAAGCAAGAGAAATAAAAGAATGGGTAGAACCGATAACTAACAGGGTATAAACTTTGCAAAAATTTATGATTAACTAACCCGTGATAACTTCATTTGGGTTCCTCACTTGTTGGGAAGTCATTACAACCACTCTCCCTTGAACTACCCGGCTTTGATTTGTCTGGGGCAGCATTTGGTGTCATCACTACCGTTGAAATTGACTTTTCTATAGGGCATATTCCACCCTCAACTGCTTCATCGTACTCCTGTTTCATGATCTGAATCATTAATCTTCGATCCATATCGAATTGGGGTTGACCGCAATGTATAGGATAATTCAAGACTCGATGTTGGGTTCTCTCAATTGCTGTCCAAAAAGAGAAATACATATCATCTATTTTAGCCTTCTTAGATCAGACATCTCTTTCTACAATATCAACGCCTCGTGCAGCTTTTACCCATGCATCACTCATTCTCACTCGTTTAGTTGTTTCTTCTTTCAGCTCAGATTCCAGCTTTATCATCTTATATTCTGCCAAAGAGTGCTTCTATTCAAGCATCACATATCAGGTAACACAAGCTTGAATTGTTGCATCCTTTTGCTCCACAACCGTCTGCCGTTCTTCAGCTTGTTCTTCTAACTCATGAATACGATTTTGCAATTCTAAATTTCGATCATAAAATTCTTCTAATAAATTCTCCTCAGGTTCCTCTTCTTCCTCTTCTCTCATTTGCTATCTGCGACTATCTAAAGGTGCAACTATCAATTCTTCACTCACCACATGGATATCTCTAATTCCTTCTTCGCTTGACATCACATTATCCTGGTTGGTGATTAGAGGTGTCTCCACGATCTCATTCACTCCATTGTTAACGTTCTCAGCTGCCATTCTTAAAAATTGCCATAAAATAGAGGTTAATTAAAACAACTAACATATTATCCCTATACTTTGACCGACCAATTAAATACCAAATAAACTTAGGTAGGTCATACTAGCGAAGGAATTCCTCGTCTCTCCCCTCCTAGTTCTTGTCTCACATTTCATCCAGGGATCATATCCCTAAGCTTTGATACCAACTGTGACGCCCCAAAAATAGGTATACATCACCCATCTTGAGTCGCCAACTACATGGTACAAAATACAAATAAAAACTTAATTATACAACTGTCGTGTAAAATACGACAAAACATATGCTATAAGTTTTAATACAAATATTGTCATCTAGACAATATCCACACTCAATGGAGTCCTCATTATATTTATTATAACACTATTTAATAGAATAGTGAGGACTACTAATGCTATCATCTGGACCGTCACTTCGTTCCCCGACTCGTCCTAGCTATATTCTCATTTCATGAAGAGAACAGTGAAAGAAAGGGTGAGCTCAACTAGCCCAGCAAGAAATATTATGACTAAGATAATGCAGAATAAATTATCATTAATCTTCAACAATGTTAAACTGATAAAATACAATAGACATCAAGTTTAACTGCAGTGGAATAAGCAATCCATTAGAAGAGTCAAGTAGAGCATGATATCTAGTATCTTCTATGATTTAAAATGTTTTCATCAATTTATTTTTATTTTATCGCTGAGACTCAGTTTAATAAATAAACCACATCATCGAATCTTTCCTGCACTACGGGCCAAGGATATTCATTAAATCATCAATGATCATGACTATACCGAATAATCCATAGTCATAATCATACCAAAAACTGTCCATCAATGCACTACCAGCCAATGAGAACTTTTACCACATCATTCGTTACATTATGGTCATGATTATACCGAATAATCCCTGGTCATAATCATACCAAGTCCATCTATGCACGTAAGCCAAAGATGACTTTCATCACAATATAAGCATGAGGATGATGACACTGATATAAGTAATAATCAAACGAAATCAAGGATAAATATTAAAGACTTTAAATTATCCAAATATTATCAATCACTTAATAAACTCATAATCTAATATTATTAATATTATAATAATATTTTAATCACTTCTTAACTTATAAACAATTTATTTTAATTATTTACACTTTATCAAATAATGCATTTTAATATTCAAAAATGTCATACTCATAAGATTTCATCACAAATGATCAAGTCCCTCATCAAAAATCTGCATATACCCTATATAAGATTCCCAAGCCATAAAATCCTATTTTTCAATTTGTTACTTCACATAACATATTTAATTCATTTACTCATAACTAGTTCATTTTCATGAAAAATACCAAATCAGTCCAAAAAATATTTCTTTTCTGGGATTTAGCAGAATATAGTCCCATATTGAACAAATATTTTTCTCGGGATTTTTAAAATTCATTTACTATTTTTCATATGGCCAAAACTGTCGAATATTTAGACATTTATCATAAATTGTACTTTTGTCCAAAAATTCCGAAATTGACATAGTATACTCCTGTTATATACATGTACTCCCAATAAAATTTTTACCAATTTTGGAGTTAACCACAAGGAGTTATAAGGGTTTACTTTTAAAATAGTCTTTTCCCATAAAATCCATAACTCTTAATCTATACTTCCAAAAATCGCCATCTTCGAACACAATATAGAAAACTCATCAAGTTATCATTTCAAATTTTTCCAGAATTTTTGAGGGTCAAAAAAATTACGAAACTGCAAATTGATTTTTCACCCGCCATGCGGTTATCCACGTAGACAGATCATTTCTACAATTTAATAAGGAATGAATACAAAGGATCATTCACTATGCATGCGGTAATCCATATACACAGGTTATTCCAACAGAATAATATAGAATGGAATAATAGAAGAATTCACCATGCATGCGATAGACTATACAGACAGGTTATTCTGAACAGAATAATAAAGAATGGAACTAGGTCATGTGTAATCCATACAGACAAGATATTCTAACAGAATAATAAAGAATAGAATAACAACAGAATTCACCAGGTATGCGATAGGCCACGCATGACGGAGTTATTCCAATAGAATAATAAAGAATGGAACCGGTCAAGTCATGTAATCCTAATCGAGGATATTCAGCGAGAATAATAAAAAAGCGGATATTCCTGTAAATAATAAAGAATGGAATTCAGTCACGCAGTAATCCGCATGCACAAGATATTCCAATAGAATAATAAAGAATGGAATAATAGAAGAATTTCACCATGTATGCAGTACTTCACATAGACAGGTTATTCCAATATAATAATAAGGAATGGACTAACAATAGCTCTCTTCATTGAATACGAAAGAAAGAATACCCCTTACCTTAGAAAGAAACTGGATACTGGAGTAGAGAGGTATCAGACTTCTCTTCTTCTTTCTCTCTATAATAGTTGCTCTATAGATTTAGTGAATTGGTGAGAAATGAAGGGAAAATGAGCTTCTATTTATAGCAAATTATAGTTTCGATAATTGCACATTTTGGGGCTCGAAATATTACAGTACAATACCTTCAACTTTTCTTTCATTTTTAATTTAGTTCTGCAAGTATTATCAAACTTGCACCACCTCCCCTAATAGTAAATAATGTGAATCAATAGTTCAATCATGTGAATCAATAGTTATAATCATGTGAAAATACGAATTACAGTATGGTACCTCCATCAATACCTCCATTTTTAACTTAGTCATGCAAGTATTATCAATCTTGCACCAACTCCCCTAATAGTAAATGAATGTGAATCAATAGTACACACATGTGAACAAATAGTTATAATCATATGAATTAATAGCAATTAATTGCTCATTTATTCGATTAATTACCCGATTGGTCAATATAACCTCCAGACATTAATTATTATCGAAATAAATGTCGATTTCCACTAACACTAACAATCCCAACACAATGGAAATATTTTTCTAAAAAATTTTATGTTTGAAATTTCGAAGTTTGACTTTTTCTAAAAAAGTCAACCCCAACAAATTTTGTGTTTATAGTCTTTTTCTACTAATTTCATTGTTCCAGACTCAAATATCACGTCCGCGTCTCCAAATTCAACTCCGAACTCAACTTCGATTTTTAATAACATTCATCATTAATATTATAACTCACAATATTTAACAACTAGGTCGTTCCCAGGAAAGAGGGGGCTTTCCAATAAGGATTTCTCCCTATTGGCGCGCAATTAGGTCACCAAACCACTCCTTGACAGAACTTCTAAACATTGTAAATATTGCAATTTAATAATATGAATAACTTTGTTGTCTCAATTATTAATTTAATAATATATCATATTATGCAGATGATACTGTGACAATAATCGAATCAATAACATGAGAAATATGATGCAAAAATTATTGTAGCAATAATTGAGTATAACTGAGTGACTTCTCACGTAAGCATCAATAATCAATACCGTGTGCTACTATGCAACCATGCGTATTACTGTACTTTTACTACCGAGTAGTTCAATAGTTTTAACGGCAACTGTGACGCCCCCAAAATAGGTTTACATCACCTATTCTGAGTCACCAAATACATGGTACATAATACAAATACAATTTTAAATATACAACAAGAGAGCTGAGAGTTTTAATACAAATATTGTCTTCTAGACAATATCCACTCTCAGAATAAATCCTCATTATATTTATTGTCACACTATTTAACAGAATAGTGATGACTACTAATACTATCATCTAGACCGTCACTCCGTTCCCCGACTAGTCCCGACTACGTTCTCATTTCCTGAATAGAACAGTGAAAGAAAGGGTGAGTTCAACTAGCCCAGTAAAAAATATTATGACTAAGATAATGCAGAATAAATTATCGTTAGTCTTCAACAATGTTAAATTGATAAAATACAATAAACATCAAGTTTAACTGCAGCGGAACATGCAATCCATTAAAAGAGTCAAGTAGAGAATAAAATCTACTATCTTTTATGATTTAAAAGGTTTTCATCACTTTTATCATTTGGGACTCAAATTTTAATAAATAATCCACATCATCCCCAAGACTACGCACGACCAAGGATATTCATTAGTATCACAACCACAATTTATCCATGCACTACGTACAATGATATTTGTGTATTCATCAATGGTCATGATCATGCCAACAATCGTCCATCAATGCACTCACGGGCCAATGAGGACTTTTACCACATCATTTGTAACATTACGGTCATGATTACACCGAATAATCCCTGGTCATAATCATACCAAGTCCATCTATGCACTATAGGCCACAGATGACTTTCAACAAAATATAAATATGAGGATAATGACAATGATATAAGAATTCAATAGAACAAGTTCAAGAATTAATTTATTCAGGAACTAATAACGTCCAAATTGTCAACATGATACTTCTTTGTTGAGTAAAATTCAAGAATGCTCAGAAGAATATTTTCACGAAAAGATACTGGATGAAGCGCAAATATCAAGGATATTCCACTAATTTCAGGGAGTATAGAAGTCAAAACTTTAACCAACTAAGTATAATAAAGAATGGAATAACAAAAGAAATCACCATGCATGCGGTACTTCACATAGACAGGTTATTCTAACAGAATAATAAAGAATGGAATAACAACAGAAATCACAATGCATGCGGTACTTCGCATAGACAGGTTATTCCAACAGAATAATAAATAACGGAATCAGTCCCAGTAAAACGCATGCATGTGATATTCCAATGTAATAATAAAGAGCGGAACCGAGTTCGGCTTTAAAGCGCTTGAGCATGGATATTCAACGAGAATAATAAAGAGCGGAATCGAGTTTACAGATAATAGCATACGAGAATGTTCCAAATGAATAATAACGAATGGAATAACAAATGAAATCACCAAGTATAGGGTAGCTAGCATTATCTGAGTTATTCCAATGAGAATAATAAAGACTGGAATAATGTAAGTTCTCTTCATGAATATGAAAAAAATAATACCCTTACCTTATAAAGAAGAGTACTCAACCGGTAGAGGCGAGGATATATTTGAAGAAACTTGCACTACGCTCAAAACTTTCTTAAACGCTAAAGAAATACGATCAAGATAGAAGAATAATTCTCTCTACGGTTTTTCTCTCTCTACGCCAAAGTGAATTCGTAAGAAATAATGAAGGAATGAGCTTATTTATAGAAGAATGGATGAATAAGTAACCAATCCATGAACGATCCGAGATCAATTTACTTTAAGCAGACGGTCAGTATTGGTTTACAATAAAATATAATATATTCTATTTATAATCTAATTAAATGAATAACTTTTAAAAAAGATTTTACTATGCAAACACTATGCAAGCACTATACAAATACTATGCATAATAAAATATAATATATTCTAATTATTGTCTAATAAAGCGAATAACTTTATAAAAGTATTACATTTTATATAAAAAGATTTTACTATTAGCCTAATAAAACGAATAACTTTATAAAAGTATTGCATTTTTATATAAAAGCTTTTTGCATTTTATTACATTAATAATACTAATAAAACAAAACTTCATCATCATTATTATTATTCACACTATTAATCGACCAGGTCGTTCCCAGGAAAGTGAGGGCTTTCCAATAAGGATTTCTTCCTATTGGCGTGCAATTAGGTGACCAAACCTCTCATTTGGCAGAACTTCTAGACATCGTTAATAATACAAATAATAATATTAATAACTCTGTCATCTCAATTATTGATTTAATTATATAAAATATCGACAATAATTGAATAAAACTGAATGACTTCTTACGTAAGCATCAATAATCAATACCGTGTGCTACTATGCAACCACGCGTATTCTCGTATTTTTAAAGACCGGATGTTTCAACAGGTTAACGGTAAAACTTCCTGCAGTTATTTTCATAAAAATATTTTTGTCGTTTTCTCAATCCAAATGATAATAATTTAGATTATGGGGTCCACCAATGATTGTGTAAATGCATCGAATATTCCCCAACCAATCAAATATTATAAACAACTTGCATACTTTGCAAAATTTCTAAATATTACCCACAACTATAACATTATATCAAATTCATTCCATAATATTTAAAAATGATAATTACAGAAAATTCATCTTTATTCATAAAAGTTGGGGTCTTACAGTAACATTTTCGCCGTTATTTTTATAAAAAGATAATTCTGTCGTTTTCCCACTACGACAATACTTCCGTTGTGGGGTCCACCAATGATTGTGCCGTCGTACGAATATTTCCCGACAAAAAGAATATTCCCTGACCAAACGAATATTTTATAATAACTTGCATACTTTGCAAAAAATTTCACATATCACCCTTAACTTTAACCTTTTATCAATTTAACTATTTACGAAATAAAATAATAATTATAAAAAAATTGAATACTTTTATTTCATAAAATTCGGGCTCTTACGCATGTTGACAAGAACAACGCACAAGAAATAAAACCAAACTTCACCAAGAAAAACCTATTTAGAGGGTAAAAAGTTATACTGCAAACATTGGGAAATAAAAGAATTAAATATACAAAGATATATTTTTTTCCTTTATAAGTTCAGCATATGATCTCTCTCACTCTCTCACTCTGTGGATAAGTTAAGTTAAACATATATTTACTTGTAATAGATGAAATGACATAACTAGACAGCTGCAAAGTAACCTATAAATAGCCAACTAAATTCAAAATCTCTAATAACAAAAGACTACCATTATCTTCATAAATTTCATTTGGTAATTTGCGAATTTAAATTAACACTTACCCCACATTATAAGGAATGAAAATGTATTCTTGTGTTACATTTTGCAATCTCTTTAGTATTATCTATGTAAATTTTTCACTCTTAAGAGTAGCTCTTTTCAATCAGTTGCTCATCTTTATCTTTATCTCACCTATGGATTCTTTTAACAAATTAATTCACATACCTGTCCTTTGCGAACGGGTTACGGGCAAGCCCATAAAATTGCAAAACATGTGAGCCATAAGTGGAGCAGTAAGATGCCCTGCAATTAACATACTCTAGATGCATCACAAAAAGCACAAACTTTACCCATTTTAAAAAGAATAATTAACTCTTATTCATGTAAAACTCATAAATGTATAAACAAAGGACAAATAACAAACAACATTAAATGGAAAAATAATTATGGAACCCCAAAATTTTTGGGTCTGCATTAATATTTATATGGAAACAGATGCATACTACCTACATCAAATTTTGGATCTTGGATTTTCAAATTGTGGGATTTAATGTGATTTTGCTTACATAAGTAATAGTAAAGGATTTAACTGCTTGAAATGTGATACTAACAAAACATGCTTATCAGCATATGGATCTGGCATTTTTTTTTTGGCAGATGTAGGTTTGAATATAATTAGGTATTTAGAATCCTAAGACTTTTGCTACCAAATCCTAAGACTTAGCTCCTGAAAAAATCCAACACATTCAAGTTCCTCATGCAATGTACTTATAGATACCAACTTCCCGAAATCAATCTCCTACAAACCTTAAACTTACAAATTAACTATCAACTAACAAAATGATTTTTCCATATTGTCCATACCAGACCACTAGAACTCTCTTGCTAATCTCTCTATCCTATCCACCACACCTACGCAAAGTAGTAATATAACCACCTTCCAGAAAGTAGACTACTCTATTCCACTCATCATATCACTTTGAGGCCTGCTACCCTATAGATCCTAAAAATGTTGAGCTAAGTTGAGAACTGTGAAAAGTGCACCACTGACATATTCTAAATATTTTCACAAGAAAGGATAATACTAATATATAAGTTAAGAGGGAAAAATTTAGAAACTAATAGTCTTATCTATCCACCTCTCAAGTTAGCAAACAAACAAAGAGATTCCTTTGCAAGACTAGGTGATCTGTAATTTACAGAAAGTATTATGAAGTAAATTGCTATCCATACTCTTTATTAATAATCAAGCAGATTGATGTTAGGAAACCCAAGACACCAAATGATCTTAAAGGTTGGTTCTGTTGTTAACTCTACATTTCACTTTCTACTGTTCTAAGTAAATGACATAATCTATACGCAGTAAGACAAAAAATCTTTAAAAATTGCATCAAAATGTGAAAATTTTGGACAAGAAAATGTGAAAATTCAAAGGGAAAAACTCATACACAGCACTTTCATCCAAGGGGGAGGAACTATAGATCAGAACAAGAAAAACCTCCCAAAACATTATTACACCACCTCAATCTAAATGGTACAGACATGATAAATTTGGAGCGAGTTGCATCAACAGAGCCACCTCCATATATATTATAATGACACAACTGGAAAACTGAATTCCCAAACTACATTACACTTTACCCAAAAAAAGAGAGCAAAAATTTAGACGCTTCTAGTAACAAACAAACATTATCAAATGGGATTACAACCTTGAAAGTCCAATAATAATCTAGAAGGGGCGTTGAATAGATTAGTACCGATTAAAAAATTATCTTAGGACTTTTTGAATTTTTGGATAATTAATTTGCAATGTTAGAAATTAATATGCAAGACAGTAAAAATTCAATCACACAATGCATAGAGATTTGTCTGGTTCACAACATACATCCCAGGTATGTTGCTACTGTGACGCCCCCAAAATAGGTATACATCACCCATTTTGAGTCGCCAAATACATGGTACAGAAAATAACTACAAATTTATTATTACAATTGTCGTGCAAAATACGACAACACATATACTGTGAGTTTAAATAACAACTGTGACTCTGGACACCAACTTGTGTCAGCACCTCACACTGATACATTACATAAAGATATAGTCAATAACTGTTTTAGAAATTAAATCTTTGAATAATGCTCAAGGAAACCTTCGTACATGGGAGGCCATGAATCTAGGTTATGATAGATATCATATGACTCAAGAATTATCCTTGGTTGATCCAATAGACCCCAAAGAAAAACGAGAAGATTACTATCTTGTTCATTCTAATGAGGTGCACTTTTGACGCTTTCAAAGTCGGGTTCTCATCACCCTATTGTTGTTCACCAAAATCAATTATTAAGTGATGTATAAAATAAGACACACACATCTTAGGACCTCAATACAATTATATATTGCATGTCATGCCGTTTTATAATGTATTGAGAAACTTCGACAGTCTCAGACCATCATACTATTCCTGTTATCCCCGCTCGACCCAACTACACTTTTATTACCTGAAAGGAATTGTGAAACAAAAGGGTGAGCACAACTAGCCTAGTAAAGAATATCATGACTAAAGATAATTAAATTATCAATAGCCTTCATCAGTAATAAATCAGAGATTTAGAACATATAGTAGATGATAAAACTTTTCAACCATAGTTGCAGTGGAACGAGCAATCCATTAGAAGAGTCAAATAGACCATAAAATCTATTATCTCCTCCATGTTAAAAGTCCACCAACGATGTTTTAACCCTGTAACATCAGTCAACAGTTTCTGTCCACAATCATGTAAATAACTCATAATCATATTTGTAATTCTAAATTCCTCTTCTCATCCAGGACGAAGATAATTTTCATCACATGTCTTTACCTGAAACATCAAAGATCATGGTTATACCAAATCACAGTTCCTGTTCATAATCATACTAATAAATTCATCTTTGCACTACTGGCCAAAGATATTCATCAACAGTCATCTTTGCACTACGTGCCAAAGATATTCAACAACAGGACATCTTTGCACTACGGGCCAAAGATATTCATCAACATTTCATCTTTACACTACAGGCCAAAGATATTCATCAACAGTTCATCTTTGCACAACAGGGAAAAGATATTCAACAACAGGTCATCCTTGAACTACAGGCCAAAGATATTAATATTTTAAAGAAATATATAAACATTTCAGAATTTATATAAATAATAATTATAACCAAGTTGATCAATTCACCTTTGCACTTAAGCTAAAGATAATCGTTTATAAATTCAATGGTCATGATCATACCAGTCAACAATTCATCTTTGCACTACTGGCCAAAGAGAACCCATAGTCACGATCATACCAATAATCTACCCGTCTTTACACTTAAGTCAGAGAGAAATTTCATCACCGGAATTATAAAAATGTTATATATGATAATAAAAATAATATGATCAACAACTGCATTTAATTTCAAGAGTAAGATTCATAAATTAATGATTTCATAACACCTTAATCCAAATGTTATAAATCACTTAATAATCTCATAATCTAATATTATTAATATTACCACAAAATTTTAATCATTTCTTAAACTTATAAACAATTTATTTTAATTATTTACACTTCACTAATTAATGCATTTAATCATCCTAAAATGCCAAACTCATAAGATTTCATCACCAATAACCAAAACCCTCACCAAAAGTCTACATATACCTTATATAGGATTTCTAAGCCATAAAATCCAATTTTCCAATTTTGTTACTTCACATAACATATTTAATTCATTTACTCATAACTGGTCCATTTTCATAAAAAAAAACCAAATCAGTACAAACAAATTTTCTTTTCTGGGATTTAGCAGAATATAGTCCCATATTGAACATATATTTTTCTCGAAATTTTTAAAATTCATTTACTATTTTTCATCTAGCCAAAACTGCCGAATATTTAGACATTTATCATAAATTGTACTTTTATCTGAAAATTCCAAAATTTACAGAGTATACTTCTATTATATACATGTACTTCCAATAAAAATTTCACCAATTTTGGAGTTAACCACAAGGAGTTATAAGAGTTTACTTTTAAAATAGTTTTTTCCCATAAAATTCATAACTCTTAATATATACATCCAAAAATCACCATTTTTGGACACAATCTAGAAAACTCATCAAATTATCATTTTAAATTTTCTAGAATTTTTGAGGGTCAGAAAAATTACAAAACTGAAAAACATAATAACCCTTACAATCCCTTACCTCAAAAAAGCAGTATTTCTGACTGAAATATCGAATGTAAAGTCGAAGAAAACTTGTACTGAATAGCAACTCTCAAAGTATCTAAATACTCACAAAAATACGCTCGATAATATAGAGAGAGAAAACTTATGTTTCTGGTGTGATTTTTAATTCTAACTAAGCACCCTATTTATAGGAAAAAGCTAGAACGCCAAAAGAGACTAAATTAATAAAATAATAATATTATTTTCTACGCATGCCATAAGCCAACCAAGACCAAATTCTAAGCCATCACAAGTGGGGCCCACCAAAAATCAACCACCTTTTCCCAACAACCAAAAGTGGGTCCCACATTCTAGAAATCTCCACCAAAATAAAACAATTTCTGAATCAGTCACCTCTTAAAATTCATAACAAATCATGCGTTAATTTTTAACGGTTCTAAATTTGTGGACATATACTCAACTTATATATGTATAACATATCTAAAAATCACAACAATTCAACGGTCGGATTAAATTTATAACTCACGTAATATAGCTTAAGAACAATAATTTTTCAGACTATGAGTCCTTTGGACCAGTTTCATTCAAACAGTCACCATGAAAAATCCACAAAGAATTTTTGGGTGATTCTAATTTCTACGGTTAGCTTAATTTCAGGGCTTTCTTTTGATATATGGCTCATCTCCTAACTCATTATACACAAAGAGTTATAGATTTTACACAATCAAGTAATAAACTAATTTTCTGAAAATTTCCAAAATTCATTCTTCATTTTGACAAAATACAAATAAAACACCCCAGCAATAATTCTTTCATTTATAATCACATAAAATAAATATTCCCCATCCTTCATTTATATCCATATAAAAAATATATATTTCCTTATCATATAAATCAATAATTAATTATTCACAAATAATATTACAGAATCACAATAATGACAACCGGTAGTTTCCGGAAAGAGGGGCTTTCAGATAAGGATTTCTCCATCTTGGCGGCGCAATTAGGTGACCAAACCTCTCCTTGATAGAACTTTCTAGACATTGCCAATAATGCTATCTAATAATATTATTCAAATAATATGAATTATTGATCTGATAATGGGAATATTGTGCAGTGACAATTATTGAAACAACAATAATATAAAATATCAACGCATCAATTATTGAATCAATAAAATAAAATATTGAACATTAATTATTGTAACAATTATTGAGTAAGTGCCTTCTTACGTAAGAATCAATAATTCAAAATATTGTGCAATCTGGTGCTACTTATGCAACCACGCGTATTCACGTATTTTAACCACTGTGTATTCCAACGATTGTTACTTGGTAAGAATAACTACGCTGATTATTTATAAAAAACTCAAACTTGTCCTTTTCTTCATCCAAGCGGTTATTACATTATGGGGCCCATAAATGGTCAATGCTGATAAATGCGAATATTCTCAAACAACAAGAATATTCCACGATTAGAACAAATATTCCCCGACAACAACAAGTATTTTATAGCCACTTGCTTATTTTGAAAAAAAATTTCATATATCACCCTTAACTTTACTTTTTATCAATTTAACCATTTACTGAATAATAATTATAAGAAAAATTGAATACTTTTATTTCATAAAATTTGGGGTCTTACAGCTACATCTAGTCTCAAGCTCCTCTACAGGACTTGAGATCCTATTACTATCAGTAATAAATACTCCTTCAACAGGCGGATAAGCCTTTACAAAGTTTTGTAGTCAAACTTCTAACTGTTCCCAACTAATCTATCTTGGATAGCAAGCTCCCCGCTCCTTCCTCAAGCTTAGTTGTACTTCTTTTGAGTTCAGTTCTATTTTATGATCTGGTCTTAAAACAATGACCTCTTCCTTACCTCACAAGTACAATAGAGACCCAACTTCCATTGACCTCTCTAAGACTCGGTCTTGGTGAAGAATTACTAAATCTTTCTCACGAGGTACATAAAATAAACCCGACTCGACCTTTTCTCTTTTTACAAATTATTTTACAATAATATGCTTCTCAAATAAGCAGATAAGAATTTAGTACAGATGGATGCTTCTTAAATAAGCAAATATAATTTAGTACAGATTGATGCTTCTCAAATAAGAAAATATCAATTAAAGAACAAATATATTTATAAAAGTTCAAAGACTTTTATACTTGAGAAAATATGCTTCTCTTTGTAAGCATATAGTAATTTATGCTTTAATCAAACAATGCTTCTGTGTAAGCAAATATGTAAATTATGCACTGTTATAAAAGTTTAAATAACTTTTATATTTTGTGTGAAAAGATGCTTCTTAAATAAACAAATAAGTCAATTTTAGCTTTTACTCAAAAATGCTTCTGTTTAAGCAGATATATAATTTAATGCAAATTTATAAAGAAATATTTATTCTTTATGAAGTAAAGAAAAGTCATTTTAAGTTTAAATCACCTTTTAGAGTGAAAATACTTCTGAGTAAGCAAATATGTTATTTTAAGCTTTGAATCAAATATGCTTCTATTTAAGCAGATATATTCACTTAAGTTTGTGAAATAAAAGTTTAAATAACTTTTATATTATGCAACAAGTATTTTATGAATAAATGAATTTATGATCAAATACTTGTGATGACAGATATCAAGAATAATAAATAAATCAGTTAAGCAATACTTGATATAACAAATATATTTGTTCGAATTCCTCTTTGTAGATGTATATCTCCTTAGCCTTGCAGCGTCTAAGTACGACAAAATTTATATTTTTACAATTGATATTTATATAAATCTTTTCAATAGATCACTGCGATTCTCAAATTCGGTTTGAATGATTCCCCTTTTTGGAGGAATATCTCAGTGTTGTTTTGAGCTATCAAGTGTCGTATCTATTTTACGATATTTATATAAATAATATCAATAAAAGGTTACTGAAGACTATAAGGAATCGTATGGTTTGAATTCCTCTCCGTAGATGTATATCTCCGTAGCCTTGCGGCGGCCAAGTATCCTTTTATTTGATAAATAGATGAAATATAGATATATAGAATATAGAATTGTGTATAACAATTTATATTCGTATATCTATAAATATAAATAAGCAAGAGATAATTCAAATAAATAAATCAAACAACTTATCTCAATATGCTTAGACCATTTTCCTCTTCTCAAATGATTAGAACTTTGATAAGAAGAGAGAGAAAAAAAACTTCTTAAAGAGAGAGAATATGTAGGAGATAAATAAGCTTTTCTTGAAAGTGAATTGACAAATTGAAAATGAAAGAAATGCCTCTTATTTATAGATTTTTAAAGTCATGGGTAAAATTGTAATTTGTAAAAACTGATTTTGAATGTATGGTTTGGATGATGTGTTTTTGAATTTAACAATCCAGATGAAAAAGAATTTACGCGAAAGTATTCAACTTTTCGCCCGGGCCAAATATCATTCACTTAGCAATTATTGTTAAGTTTGACCACAAGTTTTTGAAGCTTCCAATTGGTTTTTTAAAGACAACCAGCTCACACGGTTGTTTAGTCCCACAATAAATGTCACGGTTTTGCCAACACATAAGCACACGCTTATATAATTTGCATGCACTAAATCACACACATGTTTTATATATATTACTTGATACATGCATTCAAACCTTATATATATAATATAATAAATGTATGATATATATAGTAATGTAATAATAGTTAGTATCTTAGTACATGTTATATATATATATATATATATATATATATATATAATAAAACAAGACCAAATTTGAATCTAAAGCACAATATCGGTTTAGATTGAATCTCAATTTTTACAACTTAATCTAAAGGCTGACATTTCATTTCACAAAAACAAATCTGCCCAAATCAATCTTCCCCTACACACTACCCAAATCCCGCCTTTGCCCCCTTCTCATTTTGCCTTCTCTCGTCATTTGTACTCTCCTCCATCTCCAAATTCCTTTGTAAAAACTGAGTGGTACTGTCGCATCGTCTCTCTCTTTCTCTTCTAGAAACGGTCGCATCATCTCTCTCTCTTCTACTCTCCGTAAGCGTAGTAGCAGTTCGTCAATGCGATGATATAATGACATCACTTGCGATAAGCTGACGATGACACCTTTTTCTTTGGTATTAACAAATTGACACCTTCAAATTTGACGCCTTCCCAGGTAATAAATAATGTTTGATTCTGTTTCTTCACTAATTACCATTACATGTTTGTTGGTCGACCAAATTAATGTTAAATCCCCTGTTGAATGCCCTGTAGATGACTGAATAACATGACTATATATTTTGAGTAACTTGAATCCCCAAGTTATGTTATTGGTGACATCAGAAAGATTCCATAGTATAAGGAAGGATTACATAAGGAAATTGTGTATTTATATGTTAGAATTTATATAAAACTGAGTTTTTTACAGCTTGCATGTTTGGTGTTTGTTAAAATGTCTAAATGAGTAACCCATGTTTGGTGTTTGTTAAAATGTCTAAAGTTTTTTTTTAAAGTTTTTACTAGAATACAAATTAATTGATATTATTGGAACTTAAGACCTGAATGGGCAATTTCTCATTTTGGATATATTAAAATCATAACACAAGCTTAAGTGAAGGATGCAAGTACTGGTGAACTAATTTCAAAGACTGAGTACATGGTGTTATTGCAATTTAATCAAGTCATTTTTTTTTTCAGTTTATTGCCTTTGGAGCACGCGCCTGTAACAGTATATTGATGAAAAGAGTGCAATTGGCCATTACAATTTATTTGCAATAGGTTACACACACATTACAATTGCACTCCATCAATATATACTGTTACAATTGCACTCCATTAAAATCAACCTGTTACACACACATTATGTGACGCCCCCAAAATAGGTTTACAACACCCATTCTAAGTCGTCAATAATATGGTACAGAAACAACTACAACTTAATTAATACAACATAAAAACTGTGAGTTTAAATACAAATATTGTCTTTTAGACAATATCAACACTCAAATAAGTCCTCATTATAATTATTGATATATTATTTTATAAAAATGGTGAGGACTACTAAAATAACTTTTTAAAACCTTCATTCCATACCCCGACTAGTACTCGCTACATTCTCGCTTCCTGAGAAGAAAAATGGAACAAAAAGGAAAAGGGTGAGCTCAACTAGCCCAGTAAAGAATACTATGACTAAGATAATATAGAATAAATTATCGTTAGTCTTCAACAGGAAAAATCTGATAGAATATAATAGACAACAAGTTTCAGATCAATATTCGCAACGAAAATAATAATTCATAGAAGAGTTACGTAGAGAATGAAAGCTACTAATATCTATGAATTTAAAAGTCCATCATCAATATTTTATCCCTGTAACATCAATCAACATACATCTTGAATCAAATATTCATCTTTGCACTATAGGCCAAAGATATTCATCAGTTGGTCATGTTCATCTCAACACTTGTACATTTTTGCACTATGGGCCAAAGATATTCATAAGAAAATCAACCATCTTTGCACTACAGGTCAAAGATATTCAGTAATATCATCATTTAGGGTGAGGATGATGAAAATATTTTAAAAAAGCGAATCCGATTGAAACAAAAGAATAAATTTTAAGGATTCGTACTTCAAACAATCCAAGTTCAAAAATACTTCATAAATAATCGTGGTGAAGTAAAATTCAAGAATGATCAAAATATGGATACAATCAAAGCTAGTATCCATAATAGATATTTTGGATAAAAAATGAAAATTTAATTTTTTGTGAATAGTCTTCAGATTGAATGAATAGTGCCGAGTATCGTGAATAAGTAACTCAAACATTAAAAGACAATAATTTCACAAGAAAAATCTTATCAATATTTAAGATAATGATATTAGAAGAAATAATATCATTTTTTTAAAAAATATCCTTACCTCGAAAAGAATAGTAATTAAATTTGGAATATCGGATATATATTTGAAGGAACTTGCACCGTATAACAACACTCAAAATATTAAAATACTCACAAGAATACGCTCGATAATATAGAGAGAGAAAACTTCAGTTTCTGGTGTGATTTTCAATTTTAACCTAAGCACCCAATTTATAGGAAATTCTTAGAACACCAAAGTAGAAAATTTAATAAAATATTAATATATTTTTTTTAAATTTCCTACGCACCCTTATTTTGCCCAAAACATCAGCCACCAAATAGCCCACCGCACAAAACTTACAAAAATGTTTTACTTATTTAAAATAATTAAAACTTCCAAAAAATAATTATTTCGGAACTTCAAAGCTTCAATAATTCATAATAAATAGCCCTTTTAATAGTCATTAACTTTTACAATTCTGATACTCATTAATATTTCATCAAAATTAAATTTTTGCCAACAAAACTATCTGACCCACATGCTAGTAAATACTTCTTTATATATATATATATATACCTCTAATTTCTGTACCAATTAATACATATCATATAATAATAATAATAATAATAATAATAATAATAATAATAATAATAATAATAATAATAATAATAATAATAAAACAATTCAAGGATTACAATTTTTACTCTCTTAATTGCAGGTCGGATGCAATCCTTATATATATATATATATATATATATATATATATATATATATATATATATATATATATATATATATACTAACATGATCGAGGTGTCTCTGCTGTTCCATACAAGGTGTTCAAAAAAAATAAAATAAAAATATACCTATATATATATTACTTACGTAACCATATATGATTTCTTTACCTAGGAATTACCAATAAATGCATATATATATATATATATATATATATATATATATATATATATATATATATATATGTATATAAGTACATATCGGAGATACCATCAATACAAGTAAAATATGGTGCACAATTTTATAGCTTTGATAAACGGATTGTCTCACTTCACCGAATTAATTAGTAGCCAATTATAATCTCATGATACAATTATAAATACCTTAAAAGACTGCACTCCCTCTTCCTCCTGTAACAATTTTTTGAGTAATCCATTGCTTTTTGCAGCCGCTGTTTCGTGTTTTCCCTTTTTACCAGAAGAATAAAATAGCGTATAATGTTTAGGGTTCAAGTTTTTATTATTCAATTATGTATTAATTTACTAATTTTAATAGGATTTAGTATTATTCAAATATAAATTAAACCCAATTAGTTTTAAGGCCCGTATTTTATCAACTTAATTTATTCATCATTTATTAATACATTAGCCCACATAAATTAAATGACTATTTTGACCCAAATAAATGACAAAGTCCAATTAATATGTTTTAAAATAAAATAATTTTTTTATTATGCAATATTTAATTATTTATAATTTTTTTTTACCGGGTATTACATTTGCACTACAGGCCAAAGATAATTATCAGTTGGTCATGTTGATCTCAACACCTATACATCTTTGCACTACGGGCCAAAGATATTCAGTAATATCATCATTTAGGACTGAGGATGATGAAAAATATTTTAAAGAAACGAATCCAGTGAAACAAAAGAATAAATTTTAAGGATTCGTACTTCAAACAATCTAAGTTCAAAAATACTTCATAAATAATCGTGGTGAAGTAAAATTCAAAAATGATCAAAACATGGATACAATCAAAGCTAGTATCCATAATAGATATTTTGGACAAAAAATGAAAATTTAATTTTCTATGAATAGTGTCGTATTCGTGAATAGTGCCGTATACGTGAATAATGTCGTATACGTGAATAGTAACCCCAACACTAAAAGACAATAATTTTACAAGAAAAATCTTACCAATATTCCGGCATAATGATATTAGAAGAAATAATATCATTTTTTTAAAAAAAATAATATCCCTTACCTCGAAAAGAATAGTACTTATGGCTGGAATATCAGATATAACGCTGAAGGAACTTGTACCGTATAGCAACACTCAAAATATTAAAATACTCACAAGAATACGCTCGATAATATAGAGAGAGAAAACTTCAGTTTCTGGTATGATTTTTAATAACCTAAGCACCCTATTTATAGGAAATGCTTAGAACACCAAAGCAGAAAATTTAATAAAATATTAATATATTTTTTTTAAATTTCCTACGCACCCTTATTTTGCCCAAAACATCAGCCACCAAATAGCCCACCTCACAAAACTTACAAAAAACGTTTTTCATATTTAAAATAATTAAAACTTCCAAAAATTAATTATTTCAGAACTTCAATAATTCATAATAAATAGTCCTTTTATCAGAAAAATTCAAATCTTATGTCTATTCCATAGTAAATTTAATTCTCTACAACTTTGCAGAAGAAAGTTTTTTCAAATTCCAAAGCGAAGTTGGTAAAGAAATCCACAAACAGGCGATTTTACGTGCTATAATCAAATTTCGATTCAAGAAATGGGCCCACAAAACATGTTTAACATATTTTAAATATTTTAGTAACAAAATACTCCTCCTCCTCATATACTCATATATCCCACATTCATTGTAAAGAAATATCACCATTATTATATTATTAAAATATAATAATATATTTAAATGAATTATTTATCAGAAAAGATAAAATATCAATTTTTCAACTATTGTCACTTTAAAATTTTCTCCATCTATATCCACATAAAATGAATATTTTTTTTATCATATAAATCAATAATTAATTATTCACAAATAATATTATAGAATCACAATACTAGAAACCATGCCGTTCCCAAGAAAGAGAGGGCTTTCCAATAAGGATTTCTCCTTACTGGCGCGCAATTAGGTGACAAAACCTCTCCTTAGACAAAACTTTCTAGACATTGCCAATAATGCTATGTAATAATATTATTCAAATAATATGAATTATTGATCTGATAATGAAAAATACTGTGTAGTGACAATTATTGAAACAACAATAATATAAAATATTAACGTAGCAATTATTGAATCAATAAAATAAAATATTGAATAGTAATTACTGTAACAATTATTGAATAGTGCCTTCTTACATAAGAATCAATAATTGGTGCAATACCGTGTGCTATTGTGTTTTAACCACCGGGTATTCCAACAGTACTAACGGTAACAACTACGCCATTATTTATAAACAACTTATATTTGTCATTTTCCTTCATCCAATCGCTTTCCGTTATGGGGCCCACACAAGGCTGCGCCGTTGTACGAATATTCCCCGACAGTAAGAATATTCCACGACCAAACTCATATTCCCTGACAACAATGAATATTTTATAACCACTTGCTTATTTGAAATATTTGCGCATTTTACCCATAACTAACCACGTTAATCAACTCAACCCTTACTATTTCAAAATAATAAATAGAGGAAATTTAATTTCCTTTATAATAAGTTGGGGTCTTACAACCTCCCCTCCTTATGAAATTTCGTCCTTGAAATTGACGTACGTACCTGGTGTTTCGAAAAGGTGAGGATACCTCACTTTCATTTTCGTTTCCAACTCCCAGGTCATTTCCTCAATAGCATTGTTCCTCCACAAAACTTTGACTTGTGGTATGACCTTTGTACGTAAGACATGCTCCTTCCTATCCAAGATCTTGACAGGTACCTCCTCGTACGTTAAGTCTTCGGCTATCTCATCCGGTTCTAACTCAATAGCGTGGTTCGGGTCTTTCACATATTTACGAAGCACAGATATATGAAAAACATTATAAACACGAGACATACTTGGAGGTAACGCGAGTCTATAGGCTACATTTCCTACTCGGTCAAGAATCTGAAATGGACCAATAAATCGTGGATTGAGCTATCCTCTCTGATTGTCCGTCCGTTTGAGGCTGATATGCTGAACTGAATCGTAAATCCGTGCCCATAGCTTTTTGCAAGCTAACCCAAAATCGTGAAGTGAATCTTGGGTCACGATCCGAAACTATGGATACTGGCATGCCATGAAATCTTACAATCTCATTTACATACATATGAGCAAGACGTTCAAGGGAATAAGTATCCTGTATCGACAAGAAATGAGCAAACTTGGTTAATCTATCAACAATAACCCAAATAGCATTTATGCCTTGAGAAGCAAGTGGGAAGACACATGAATGAAATCCATGGTAATGTGTTCCCACTTCCATTTCGGAATCTCAAGTGGTTGCAATGGACCCTTAGACACTTGATGCTCCACCTTTACACGTTTACAAGTTAAACACCTAGAGATAAACTTCGCGATCTCTCTCTTCATATTGTTCCACCAAAATGTATGTCGAAGATCACGATACATTTTGGTACTTCCAGGATGGATTGCAAACGGTGTATTATGTGCCTCCGTCATGATCTTGTTCTTCAAATCAGAATCGTTAGGAACACAAAGTCTAGAGTGGACTCGAAGTATTCCTTCTTCATCGATTCTTGCCTCCAGGATAACACCTTCTTGTACTTTCTTCTTCATACGCATCAACTCCGGGTCTGTGGCTTGAGCGACTTTAACTTTATCGATTAAAGTTGGTTCTATGCGTATACTTGACGTCATCGCACTCGTTCCTACATATGATCTTCTAATCAACGCATCAGCTACCACGTTTACTTTTCCAGGATGGTATTGAATGGTGTGGTCATAATCTTTTAACAGCTCGAGCCAACGTCGTTGCCGCATGTTGAGTTCCTTTTGGGTGAAGAAATATTTGAGGCTTTTATGGTCTGAATATATCTCCACTTTCTCCCCATATAGATAGTGCCTCCGGATCTTTAAGCGAAAAAGCATGCCGCCAACCCGGATCATGAGTAGGATAATTCCTCTGATATTCTTTAAGTTGTCGCGAGGCATAGGCTATGACTTTCCCATGTTGCATGAGAACACATCCTAACTCTTTGCCCGAAGCATCGATGTAGATAACAAATCCATCCGAACCAGATGGTATTGTCAGAACAGGTGCCGAAATGAGTCTCCTCTTAAGCTCTTGAAATATTTTCTCGCATTCCTCGCTCCATACAAATTTTGTATCTTTTTGAGTTAGTTGAGCTAACGGGGTAACGATTCGAGAAAATTCTTCCACGAATCTCCGATAATAACCAGCTAGGCCCAGAAAACTACATACTTCGGTTACCGTCTTTGGTTGCTCCCAACTTTGTATTGCTTCAATCTTCGCCGGGTCAACAAATACTCCATGTTTTGACATCACGTGCCCAAGGAATGCTACTTCCTCAAGCCAGAACTCGCATTTCTTTAACTTGGCATATAGCTTGTTTTCACGAAGCCTTTGGAGTACCAGCTTCAAATGGTGCTCATGATCTTCACGGCTTTTGGAATATATGAGGATGTCATCAATAAAGACAACAACGAACTGATCCAAATATTCCTTGAATATCCGGTTCATCATATCCATGAAAGCTGCAGGAGCATTAGTCAATTCATAATGCCCGTACCGAGTTCTGAAGGCAGTCTTTGAAATATCCTCAGTTCTAATCTTCAGCTGATGATATCCAGAACGAAGATCGATCTTTGAAAAGAATTGTGCTCCTTGCAACTGGTCAAACAGGTCATCAATACGAGGTAGAGGATACCTATTCTTGATGGTGACATGGTTCAATTCTCGATAGTCAATACAAAGTCGCATACTTCCGTCTTTCTTCTTTACAAATAAAATAGGAGCACCCCAAGGAGATGTACTAGGACGAATGAAACCGATGTCCAACAACTCCTGTAATTGGACTTTTAACTCTTGAAGTTTAATAGGAGCCATTCGATATGGGGTTTTAGAAATGGGCTTTGTACCAGGTTCAAGATCAATAAAGAATTCAACTTCACGTTCTGGGGGTAGACCGGGAAGTTCCTCAGGAAATACGTCAAAAAATTTACTAACAACAGGAATATTATTCAAATCTGACGTGTCTTTATTCAAATCCATAACATGGGCTAAAAAAGCTTGACATCCATTTTTCAATAAACGAATAGCTTTATGACTTCATATGACAGTGATTGATTTTAATGGTTTAGTCACTTGAATTCGTACAACAAGTTGGTTAGGAATATGAAAACTAACAACCTTACGAAAAAAATCAATTTTGGCATGATGAGTAGTTAACCAATCAATCCCTAAAATCACATCAAAAGCAAGTATCTTTAAAGAGATAAGGTCAACAGGTAATGTGATGGTGCAAACTTGGATCAAACAAGATTTATAAACAGTGGATGTAATAAAAGTTTCTCTAACTGAGTCTCCACGAGATAAATCAAAGTCTAATTTCTCCGAGTCAAGTTTAAACGTTGAGCACAAGCAGGAGAGATAAATGAATGGGTAGCACCCCAGATCTAGTAAGGTATAAACTTCACAAGAATTTATGATTAGCTTACCCGTGATCACCTCGTTTGGGTTCCTCGCATTTTGACCGACCACGACAAACGCTCTTCTAGGAACAGTTGACTTTGACTTTTTCGGGATGACCTTTTGAGTCACCATCCCCATCGGACTTAGTTTCGCCATTGTATAATCTCGGCGATATGTCCTTCCTTTCCACAATTGTAATATACCTTGAACTGCTGTGGGCGGTTTAGTGATATGTCCCTCTTTCCGCATTTATAGCATATGTTGGTGGTGGTCGCTCTCCTCCCTTAGAACCAGTTGTTGTTGGTGCTGACGTCTTCGCATTATCATTGTTGAATCTCCTCTTTTTATAATCTCCCCCCGACTCGCTTCTTCTATTTTCATGGTCATGATTACCACCATGGTGGTTACCGCCTTTGTCCGTATTTTTTTCTTTCTCCATTTGGTTATCGTTGTTCTAATGACCGCCATCACCCAGATGATCCTGGTTGTGGTCCCTCGGTTGAACGTACTCGTTATCTCGCTCTAATAATTGAGCCTTGTTGACAACATCGGAATAGAGAGAAAATTTATGAGAAATGAGATATTGACGTATGTCAGGTTTCAAACCTCTCAGAAACATCCACGTCATGCGTTCCTCATTCTCCACCAAATGAGGTGCAAACCTGGATAACTCTGCAAACTTCGCCTCGTACTGGGAAACCGACATATTGTTTTGTTCCAGTCTAATAAACTCCACTTCCTTCATATGACGAATACTTTCAGGAAAGTCCTTGTTATTAAATAATTTTTGAAACGTCTCCCAAGACATGCTAAGGTGCGAAATTTGGATGGGTACGCTTCACGATTCCCACCGAGAATCGCCTCATTACGAGAACATAAAAGTGGCGAATGGAACCTTCGTTCCTCCGTGCATCCCAAGACATCGAATATCTTAGTGATTTGTTTGACCCGTTTACGCTTTAATCGGATCCGGCTTTCCCTGCAGTGCGGTGGTCCCAACTCTTTGAAGCCAATGTGACAAACCATGCGTTATTATCATTTCCACCTGTATTTTGTGCACGAGTCTCCCTCGTCTGATTTTGCATGAACTGCAAAAAGCTTCTAAACATCCTGTCGTTCATCATCTGCTCAGTGGTGTTGTTAACAGGAGGAACATTGCCAGCCTGTTGCACGTTCTCCTCGTTGGTGAGTTAAGGTATCTCCACGGTCTCATTTACTCCACTGTTAACATTCTCAGTCGACATTCTCAAATACTGCCATAAAATAAGGGTTAATTAAAGAAATCAACATATAACATAATATCCCTATATTCTGACCAACTAACAAATAAGCTTAGGTAAGACACACTAGCGAAGGTTTTACTCGTCTCTCCCCTCCTAGTCCTATTCCCCTATCTCCGCCAGAGATCATATCCTTAAGCTTTGATACCAACTGTGACGCCACCAAAATAGGTTTACAACACCCATTCTGAGTCGTCAATAACATGGTACAGAAACAACTACAACTTTATTAATACAACATAAAAACTGTGAGTTTAAATACAAATATTGTCTTCTAGACAATATCAACACTCAAATAAGTCCTCATTATAATTATTGATATATTATTTTACAAAAATGGTGAGGACTACTAAAACAACTTTCTAAAACCTTCATTCCATACCCCGACTAAAACAACATTCTCGCCTCTTGAGAAGAAAAATGGAACAAAAAGGAAAAGGGTGAGCTCAACTAGCCCAGTAAAGAATATTATGACTAAGATAATATAGAACAAATTATCGTTAGTCTTCAACAGGGAAAAATCTGATAAAATATAATAGACAACAAGTTTCAGATCAATATTCGCAGCGGAAATAATAATTCATAGAAGAGTTACGTAGAGAATGAAATCTACTAATATCTATGAATTTAAAAGTCCATCATCAATATTTTATCCCTGTAACATCAATCAACATACATCTTGAATCAAATATTCATCTTTGCTGTAACACCCCCTTTCCGAAATAGAAAGAAAGGTTACTCAAAACATAACAAAACTGATGAATTTAATAGCAAGGCTCAAAGCCACAAAAGAATAGTCTTAATAACTGATAAGTACCACAAGTCAACCATAATAAATTTCAAACTGTCTCAAACCACAATCTAAAATAATTATTACAATTCCAAGTAAACTGACACATCAAGTCTAAACAGAGTATTTCTAAATCATTGGAATGAATGGAGCCCTCATCAGACTTGCCCTTGATCCCCCTGATTACCTGCCGGAAGAAAAACACAGCATGAGCCAAATGCCCAGTACGGATATAGAATACAAATAATGAACTGAAATAACTAACTCAATTAAATGAAATGAACCGAAACGAACTGAAACGAAACGAAACGAACAAACTAACACAACGAAATAATAGGCTGAATCAAATGGCTGGGTGTTATTTCATACCGAGCTCAGAACAAAACAGAAATATACCTTGCCACACAGGCAAGTCAAATAATGCCACACAGGCAAATCAAAATAATGCCACACATGCATAACATACATTGAACCGGCCGGATCCAGATGCATGCAAATCGGAAGGCGTATTTGGCACAAATATCACCAATCCGCAGAACAAAATAGAACAGAAAAGTAGGGTCAACCCATACGCCTCCCACAACAAAAACACCAAATGACCAACTCCCACCGGAGCACAAAACAGAGACGCCGTGGACTGATCACACCGCCACGGAAGGTGTCATGCCTCGGTGCCAAGAGGACATGCCTGTGGTACCCCCACAGGTGGTTATAGCTCAGGTATACCTTACGGTATTCTAACAAAACATCATGTCACAACACATGCGACATAATATTAACACAAAGGGTTCTAATATGTGCATATTAAACTGAAATGAATAATCAACTCAAAGTCTCCAAACATTTACTAACATGCACATTACTACAATTACCAAAATAAATTTAGACATGTTGTACTAGTCTAAAGAGTACAAATATGAGTTCCAACTATGAACGCCAAACGAAACTATCACAATGAATTTGACAATAAATAATCATGAGAGGCAATACTAAATTTCAAAACGCATAACGAAACGAACAAATCAAAAACAAATTAGTCTCGCTAAAATAGTACGGAATCCGTACCTGGATTAAGCAATGTAATACCCAAATTTTATATTCTAAATTTGACTCGTTTAGACTCTCTCCGTCCGAACTAATTCAAAGAATTAATTAATTAATTATAAGTTTAATAAATTATAACATTACATTTAATAGTCATTAACTTTTACAATTCTGATACTCATTAATATTTCATCCAAATTAAATTTTTGCCAACAAAATTATCTGACCCACATGCTAGTAAATACTTCTCTTTTTTTATATATATATATATATACCTCTAATTTCTGTACCAATTATTACATATCATGCATATAATTGTCAATAATAATAATAATAATAATAATAATAAAACAATTCAAGGATTACGATTTTCACTCTCTTAATTGCAATATATATATATATATATATATATATATATATATATATATATATAATAACATGATCAAGTGTCCCTACATTCCATACAAGGTGTTCAAAAAAATAAAATAAAAATATACCTATATATATATTACTTACGTAACCATATATGATTTCTTTACCTAGGAATTACCAATAAATGCATATAATATATATAAGTATATATGTATATAAGTACATATCGGAGATACCATCAATACAAGTAAAACATGGTGCACAATTTTATAGCTTGATCAAACGGATTGTCTCACTTCACCGAATTAATTAGTAGCCAATTATAATCTCATGATATAATTATAAATACCTTAAAAGACTGCACTCCTCTTCCTCCCGCAACAATTTTACGAGTAATCAATTGCTTTTTTGCGGTAGTTGTTTAAATGTTTTCCTTTTTACTAGAAGAATAAAATAAGCGTATAATGTTTAGGGTTCAAGTTTTTATTATTCAATTATGTATTAATTTATATTATTAATTTACTAATTTTAATAGGATTTAGTATTATTCAAATATAAATTAAACCCAATTAGTTTTAAGGCCCAATTTTATCAACTTAATTTATTCATCATTTATTAATACATTAGCCCACATAAATTAAATGACTATTTTGACCCAAATAAATGACAAAGTCCAATTAATATGTTTTAAAACAAAATATTTTTTTATTATGCAATATTTAATTATTTATAAATTTTTTTCCCGGGTATTACATTTGCACTACAGGCCAAAGATATTTATCAGTTGGTCATGTTCATCTCAATACCTATACATCTTTGCACTACGGGCCAAAGATATTCATAAGAAAATCAACCATCTTTGCACTATAGGCCAAAGATATTCAGTAATATCATCATTTAGGACTGAGGATGAAGAAAAATATTTTAAAGAAACGAATCCAGTGAAACAAAAGAATAAATTTTAAGGATCCGTACTTCAAACAATCCAAGTTCAAAAATATTTCATAAATAATCGTGGTGAAGTAAAATTCAGGAATGATCAAAACATGGATACAATCAAAGTTAGTATCCATAATAGATATTTTGGACAAAAAATAAAAATTTAATTTTTTTGTGAATAATGTCGTATTCGTGAATAGTGTCATATACGTGAATAGTGTCGTATACGTGAATAGTAACCCTGACACTAAAAGACAATAATTTCACAAAAATATCTTACCAATATTTCGGCATAATGATATTAGAAGAAATAATATCATTTTTAAAAAAAATAAATAATATCCCTTACCTCGAAAAGAATAGTACTTATGGCTGGAATATCAGATATAACGCTGAAGGAACTTGCACCGTATAGCAACACTCAAAATATTAAAATACTCACAAGAATACGCTCGATAATATAGAGAGAGAAAACTTTAGTTTCTGGTGTGATTTTCAATAACCTAAGCACCCTATTTATAGGAAATGCGTAGAACACCAAAGCAGAAAATTTAATAAAATATTAATATATTTTTTTTAAATTTCCTACGCACCCTTATTTTGCCCAAAACATCAGCCACCAAATAGCCCACCTCACAAAACTTACAAAAAACATTTTTCTTATTTAAAATAATTAAAACTTCCAAAAATCAATTATTTCAGAACTTCAGAGCTTCAATAATTCATAATAAATAGCCCTTTTATCAGAAATTCGAATCTTATGTCCATTCCATAGTAAATTTAATTCTCTACAACTTTGTAGAAGAAAGTTTTTCCAAATTCCAAACAGAAGTTGACCGAAATCCATAAACGGGCGATTTTACAAGCTATAATCAAATTTTAGTCAAGAAATGGGCCCACAAACATGTTTAACATGTTTTAAATATTTTTAGTAACAAAAATACTCCTCCTCCTCATATACTCATATATCCCACATTCATTGTAAAGAAATATCACCATTATTATATTATTAAAATATAATAATATATTTAAATGAATTATTTATCAGAAAAGATAAAATATCAATTTTTCAACAATTGTCGCTTTAAAATTTTCTCCATCTATATCCACATAAAATGAATATTTTCATTATCATATAAATAAATAATTAATTATTCACAAATAATATTATAGAATCACAATACTAGCAATCAGGCTGTTCCCAAGAAAGAGGGGGCTTTCTAATAAGGATTTCTCCTTACTGGCGCGCAATTAGGTGACCAAACCTCTCCTTAGACAGAACTTTCTAGACATTGCCAATAATGCCATGTAATAATATTATTCAAATAATATGAATTATTGATCTGATAATGGAAAATACCGTGTAGTGACAATTATTGAAACAACAATAATATAAAATATTAACGTATCAATTATTGAATCAATAAAATAAAATATTGAGCAAGAATTCTTTGTAACAATTATTGAGTAGTGCCCTTCACGTAAGAATCAATAATTGGTGCAATCGTGTGCTCTTTCGTATTTTAACCAACGGGTATTCCAACAAAAGATTATTCAGAATAACTACGCCGTTATTTATAAACAACTTATATTTGTCGTTTTCCTTCATCCAATCACTTTCCGTTATGGGGCTCACACAAGGCTGTGCCGTCGTACGAATATTCCCCGACAGTAAGAATATTCCACGACCAAACTAATATTCTCCGACAACAATGAATATTTTATAACCACTTGCTTATTTGAAATATTTGCGCATTTTACCCATAACTAACCACATTAATCAAATCAACCCTTACTATTTCAAAATAATAAATAGAGGAAATTTAATTTCATTTATAATAAGTTGGGGTCTTACACATTACAATTTATTTGCAATTGTAACAGAGTTTAGTTGCAAAGTCAATATACTGTTTACAATTAGCTTCTCACGTGATACTAACTGCCCTGGCCTTATTTGAAATTTATTTTATTGACTTGATTTTGGTGATGACTTATATTGACTTTGGAGCACTAAAAAGTAGAAAAAAACAACTTGATTTTGGTGATGCTTGGGAATGGAAGATTTTGAAAAAATACTTTATAATTTAAGGAGAGTAAGACACGACGTAACGAAAAATTGTGATAAATACCTAACCTTAAATAGCCTTTTGTAGGGGAGGTGAAGAAAGCTTTATTAAAAGTTACATTTTTAAATGTTTTACATAAAAGTTATATTTTTAAATGTTTTACATAAAAGTTATATTTTTAAATGTTTTACTTAAAAATTACATTTTTTAAATATTTACATAAAAGTTTGTGGTAAAAGATTCAAATTGGATTTTAAACTGAGTGGTACTGTTAGATTTTTTTAATTTGTCATTGTGAAAAGATTTAGATGCAAACACCTTTGTGAGAAGGCAAAAGTAGTTTATCTTATTCTTTGCTTTTTATCGTTTTCTTTTTATTAAAATGGTGGTTTTTTAAAGGTTGAGTGACTCCGGGTTTTGTATATTTCGGATCGAGGTTCCAATTTGGATGGGTTTGATTTTTTATTTAACTTTTATGGGGTTTAATGCATGATTATGGATTTAATTTTTCTTCTCGGTTGTTCTTTTTGAAGAAATCGCAAATATGTTACTTGAAATTAGTAGCAATATTCATGGGAACTTTTTGGATGTATTTTTTAAATCTTTCATTAGGAGTTAGGACAAATTGGTACTCATATTTTTTTTAATCTTGATGTTTTTTAATTTCAATAGATTGTTTAGGCTATGATAATATCATTAGTTTTTCTTGAATCAAACTCATTCTAAACCTTTTTCTTTGTTATTTTTTCATTTATTTAAGCTCAAAATTGATTGTTATTTGTATTTATTTGGTACAGGAAAATGAAGGTTTAGAAGTTAGTGGCATTCTTGAAGGAATACATGGTGTTTAGAAGTTAGTGGCATTCTTAAAGGTATTTACTGCTCTGCTTCTGTAAGCTCTGTTCATTGTTTTGATTGAATGATTATTATGTGTATACATGGTGTTAATGACTGCTATACATGGTGTTTTGATTCCAGTAATAATGACTGCTTTAAGTAATAATAATCTTGATACTTAAAGAAGTCATTATTATTGTTGAATGATGGTCAATACTGATATTTTCCTTACCTCTTAATTGAACTAAACTCATATACTACTGTTGTGTCTCAGTACTGGCCTTATTTGCAAATTATTTTATTGACATTATATTGACTTGATTTTGGTGCTGACAGTATATGTGTTCAAGGAGAGTAAGACACGACGTAACAAAAAATTGTTATAAATACCTAACCTTAATTAGGCATATCCCTCATTTGTTATTAGTACTATTAGTATTTTTCTCTATGATCATTTATGTTTCAAGAAAACTTTTGGAAGGAAAAAGGAAAAAAAAATATACATTTGGATAAAACAATAAAGGTGGGGTAACAATACTTAATTCCATTGATTATTGTAACATAGCTTTTCCTAATATGTTAATAAAAATAAATAAATAACAAATAAAAAATAAAAAATCTCTTTTCCTCACCAGAACACATATACTGCCTCGGCTCAAATAATTGGTACTCTTGCTCAAACTTTTCATTATTGATTGTAGGTTATGATCATCTAGAAAGCATACATGTATTTCAAACATCATGCAATAACATCTGGAAGAAGTTAATATAGAAAAGTCTGGCCTATTAAAAGAAAATGAAATACTAAAAGCTAAAATAGAATAGTATTAAGGAACTTAGTGGTTTTTACATATACGTCAACAAATATTAAGGAACTTCGGGTTGAGGTCTTATAAAGGGTAATTTGAAATTTTTAAGTACCTTTAATACCCATATGTAAGGGAAGTTATGATCCCTAAAATGGAAGATGGGTCTGGTAATATGTGTTGGAGCAAGTAGTGGTTGGAAACCATGTTTTATTCCCCCTTGTTTTTCAAGAGTTTATATTTTAATTTACAACGGGATTGATTAGGGTGACGACCTTGGTCCGGAGGTATTATTGTTTTAAGAAGAGTTGATATGTCTTCCCATGATTTACTCGCAAAATTAGAATAAATCTGAATCGTTATTGTATCTTATTATTATAGATGTTATAGATAGATACCTAAATTAGATAAAGAAGAAAGAGGATAAAAGAAGAAGAAAAGCCCCATTTCACCTGGGTTGAGCTTCGTGAGATAGATTACTGACTTTTGACATTGTCCGATTTGTTGAAAAATACCAAACTAAAAACCATTAAACTTAGCTTGAGCTTCTTTAAGGGTGCGTGGATGACACTTTTCTATAAAAGGAATGCTTGATGACTCTTTCTATAGTTTCGTTTTCAAACAACCTCTTACCATGTATTGGGTCTAATTTTCCTTTTTTAATTGTACGAATCAACTGAGTTGTGGTGTAAATTAAAATTGTTTTTATCATGATTTTTTTATCAAGTGAATCAACCATTAGTATCAGTTATACCTTGAAATATTTAACTTAAGTTTTCGAATAGCTTCAGTTAAAAATTCTAATCTATTTCATCATAAGTTTTCTTATCTATTTCTTACATTTAATTTTGGGTGTTTTAAATTTGTTTTTTTACAATGGGTGTTTAATTTGTGTTCTCACTCTATCTCTCTGTATCTCTCTTTCACAACAATATCACACACCCACAACAACCTACAAAACACACACATTTACACACGAATGTTAGGTTATTATTTTTAATTGGGTGTCTTTTAATTTGGCTATTTTATTTTTATTATAAAATAGATTTATAGTTATGATGAAATATGTTTTTTTATTATGAATTTTAGGATGGCATCGATGTTGAGTTGGTTATTATTGAGTGTTCATTTTGTGAAATTTGTAGGGTAATTTAGGTTGAGTTGGTTATTTTGGTTCTGGAAATTGGATGTGTATGTACTTTTGTGTATGTATATTATGTAATTGATGTTCATTATCCATAACTTATGAAATTTACTATGTAGCTACAACCGTTTCAACTGCACAATCATCGACCAATGGATGACGTTGTTATATTTGGCTGTGTAAGTTTATTATCTGAATAACTCTCTCTAAATAAATCTTATTGATTTTTTTAATAACTTATTTATTTTAATTTATTTTCATTAATGTCGTGACAGATGGATGATGACCTCAAAAATACCGTATGATAATTTTTTCTTACTCATCATTTTCTTACTTTTTATCTTATCTTTTTACCAACTTATTTACTATTCAACGTTTTTTTGCCTACAGGTTCGAATACTTCGTCAGAATAATGTAGGAGCGATAATTCGCAATGAGTATGAACTAAATTGTCTCTGTATACGTGAGGTAGTGTATCCTTACACCTATTTCTCATTTATTTTTTCTGTTCTTTTTTTTTTGCTTTTAAGTAGCGTTTTCTTACCCAGAAGGAGGAAAAAAGGTCTGATGCTTTGGAGAATGCCAAATTTAAGGAGAAAGAAAAATCAACCTCTTCTAGCCAACGAACAAAATATAAAGAGTGCTAACTGGTATCACTTTTAATCATATTCTTTTCTCTCTGTTTTGACAATGGTTTTGGATGCTATTGAATTTAAAAAATTTTAAGTATCATTTTATGTACCACGTTTGATTTATCAACATGTTTTTGGTTTGTCTCAATTAATATTACTTATTTTTTTATCGTGTTCTTACACAGAAGGAGAAACAAAGGTCTGATGCTTTGGCGAATGCCAAATTTACGGGGAAACAAAAATCAACTTCTTCTACCCAAGGAACAAAAAATAAAGATTGTCAACTGGTATCACTTTTAATCATATTCTTTTCGCTTTGTTTTTACAATGGATTTAGATGTTATTGAATTTTAAAAATTTTAAGTTTCGTTTTATGTAAAACGTTTGATTTGTCAACATATTTTTGGTTTGTCTCATTTAATATTATATTTTTTTTTATCGTGTTCTTGCACAGAAGGAGAAAAAAAGGTCTGATGCTTTGGCGAATGCCAAATTTAAGGGGAAATAGAAATCAACCTTTTCTAGCCAAGGAACAACAAATAAAGATTGCCAATTGGTATCACTTTTATTCCTATTCTTTTCTCTCTGTTTTTACAATGGTTTTGGATGTTATTGAATTTAAAAAATTTTAAGTTTCATTTTATGTAGAACGTTTGATTTGTCAACATGTTTTTGGTTTGTCTCATTTAATATTACTTATTTTTTTATTCTGTGTATATAATTGAATTACCAAGGAACTATGATTTTTTGTTTATTTTACCAATTTTGTAGTTAAGAGTTTTAGTTTCTTTATCTTAATGTTGCTTTGTTACCAATTTTAATGTTACTATCTAACAATAATACTAGATGCAACTGTGGCTATAGTGTTTTATTTTTGCATCAAACAAAAACTTTATTATAATTATAAAGTTGATAAACGGTTGGGTAGATAGTTCTGTTAATGCAACACTTTATTGTCATTTTAATTACATCACGTTGCTATATATACAAAGTGGAAAACGATACGATATACGTTAAATCAACAAAATAATAATTGATTTTTTATGAGTTTGTGGTTTAGACACAAAACTATAATGTTATATCAAAATCAACATTGACGCAATGTGCAAGGCTTGCTCCAAAAATACGTTATGCTGGTAAAGAAAATGAGTGCTCCAAAAGTCAACCAGGACAACTTGCATGTCACGAAAGAGAGCGATCAAAACATTGTGACCCCCGTTCAGCCTAGACTTTTTCCTTCTTTACCACCGAGCCGTCGTCGTCGAGCATGCCTAGAACGAGAATCAAATAAAAGGTCCCGCCTTCAACCAATACCTTTGTCTACCAAAATTTTGCATCCTGAAATAGACAGTATAGTGCCAACAAATGTTTTAGAGTCATCGTCAGCCACCTTGCTTCAAAATCTTAATGAAGATACTACAACAATTGTTTCACGGTGGTGGTTGTCTGTGGCCATCATGAATCAAGAAAATCCTCCTCAAAATCTTGAAGAATGCACACCAACAAATATCTCAAGGTTGTCATCTGTGACTACCATGCTCTTGCCTCCCCAAAACCTATACAAAAGCACAACAACAGTCTTGGAACCATTCTCCCCACGTTCCCCAGGGGAATCGTATATGACAAACATGTTCCATCAAATGCGTAATCCGAATGAAGGCACCAGGTGTTCGATTTAAGTTTTAATTTTCTATTCTCACACTTGCTGTCTTATTCTTATTCTCCTTTTAAAAATTGTATGACATCTATAATTTTATCTGTAGTGCCTACACAGTAGAAGGTGTTACTATGGATGTGAGACCCCGAATTTTATGAAATAAAAGTATTCAATTTTTCTAATTTGGTAAATAGTTAAATTGATAAAAGTTTAAAGTTAAGGGTAATATGTGAAAATTTTGCAAAGTAAGCAAGTTGATATAAAATATTTGTTGTGTCGGGGAATATTCTTTTTGTCGAGGAATATCCATACGACGGTACAATCATTGGTGGACCCCACAACGGAATTATTATCGGATTGAGAAAACGACAAAAATATTTTTATGAAAATAACGGCGGAAGTTTTACCGTTAAAACTATTGAACTACTCGGTAGTAAAAGTACAGTAATACACGTGGTTGCATAGTAGCACACGGTATTGATTATTAATGCTTACGTGATAAGTCACTCAGTTTTGTTTTATTAGTATTATTAATGTAATAAAACAGAAAAGCTTTTTATATAAAACATAATACTTTTATAAAGTTATTCTATAAATAGAATATATTATATTCTATTGTGCATAGTGTTTTGCATAGTAAAATCTTTTTATATAAAACAGAATACTTTTATAAAGTTATTCTATAAATAGAATATATTATATTTTATTATGCATAGTGTTGCATAGTGCCTGCATAGTATTTTACATAGTAAAATCTTTTTATATAAAACAAAATACTTTTATAAAGTTATTCATTTTATTAGATTATAAATAGAATATATTATATTTTATTTAAAAGATTTTGCTTTAAATATAGACCGTCCGATTAAAAGTAAATCAACCGTTCATGAATTAGTTACTATGCAGTCCATTCTTCTATAAATAGAAGCTCATTCCTTCATTATTTCTTACAAATTCACTGAAACTCTAGAGAGAGAAACTATAGAGAGAGTTCTTCTTCTATAATCTTGAGCGTATTTCTTTAGAGTTTAAGAAAGCTTGGAGCATAGTGCAAGTTTTCTTCGAGTATATCCTCACCCTACCAGTCGGAGTACGTACTCTTCTTCCAAAGGTAAGGGATATTATTTGTTGTACCTGTAAGGGGTATTATTTCTTTCGTATTCATGAAGAGAACTTATGTTATTCCATTCTTTATTATTATGTTGGAATAACTTGTTTATGCAAAGTACCGCATACATGATGAACTTCTTCTGTTATTCCATTCTTTATTATTATGTTGGAATAACCTATATATGCAAAGTACTGCATACATGATGAAATTCTTCTATTATTCCATTCTTTACTATTACGCCGGAATATCCTGCCTACATCGCTTTTACGTCTGGACTGGTTCCATTATTTATTATTCTATCGGAATATCTATCAATGCGTACGCTCTGTGGATTCGGTTCCATTATTTATTATTTCATTAGAATATCACGCTTGGTCTTAATTTCATGGGACTCGGTTCCATTATTTATTATTACATTTGGAATATCCTATCGGTCATGTAATTTACTTTGACACGGTTCCGATTCTTTATTATTACGTTGGAATATCCTCGCCGGTCAAGGATCACGCTCGACCGGTTCCGATTCTTTATTATTCATTGGGAATAACATGTATATATGCATCTCTATCGCATGCATGGTGAATCCTTCTATTTTTCCATTCTTTATTATTCTGTTGGAATAACCTGTCTATGTGAATTACCACATGCATGGTGAATGATCCTTTGTATTCATTCCTTATTAAATTGTGAAAATGATCTGTTTGTTAGAGTTTATGCCCTAGAGGCCAATTATTTGATATAATTGCTTAACTTTTTGATATTATATTTGATTGAATAAATATATGATTTTATTATGGTTTTATTTACTGCGTAATATAATTGTTAACATAATAAAATTCCTTAGAATAGTGATACAAATTATATAGTTTCAAGTATGTGACTTGAACATGAGATTATATATTATCATTAGTATCAGTGTTCTTAAATGTCCCTAGTCGAGTATCATTGTTGATGGGACAACAATGATGCATTGAGACTAGTATGTGGATCGATTGATGACCAAATCTCATTGGTCATAAATATATGAGATATTAAGTCAATGCATAGGTACATGTTAGAGAACGATGTAATCGGATGCGGACTCCACCATGAGAATTCTATATGGAGCATTATGCGAAGTGTCATTAGCAATTCTCATAGTGACAATGATGTAATGGTCCTCCGACACGAAATCGCTTATATTACTACACGAGAATTTATGTACTTTGATATCATCAAATGTCACCTTTAATAGGGTGGACTATAAAGGTGATTATTGGGTTCATCATTAATCGTGTGAGAAATATGAGTGATCTAGATGGAATTTAACCATCCTATATATTATGGGTGATATCCATAGGCCTCTTGATTGAGTAGACTATGAAATGCATGGCCATGCTCAAATAGTGATTTGTTTTATATAGTCTACTCATTGATCAAGAAAACTCAGATTAAATTATGAAGAGTATGACACATTCCATGACTCGAGTTTAATCTAGGATATTAAGGTTAAAAGGATTAAATTACATTGAAACATTGGTCACGAAAAGGTTGCATCAAATCATCGATCTTATTATTACTTGGGTAGTAGTGATGCATTACTAGATGCCGCTTAACATTTATAATTTTATAATATGATTTTAAAATTATTGCCAACGTAATAATAACCTATAGGTGTCATCACACACATGTAACGTTATTTAAAAGGGAATTAATTTAAATTTTAAGGATTTAAATATATTAACATGATTAATAGTATTTAAATCACTTAATTTAAATTAAAAGGATAATTTGTATATATGTATATTAATTAAGTAAGACTTAATTAAGAGATATATATATATAAATTCGGATTTTATAAAATTAGGTTTTGATTTGATTAATTCCTTTTAACTACTATATATATGATATATAGCAACTACTTAGGGTAAGATATCATAATTGAAAACCCTAGCCATTTCTTAGAGAGAGACTAGAGAGAAAAGCAGTTTCAAAATCCATTCCTTTTGGTGGCTAGTATGTGAAGTCCTTCTTATTGCGAGAATCGTTCGACGGTTAAGTGCGGCGTTCGATAATGGATCTGTAGTAAGGCTTAATCGGTTTGTATTGCGTTGGAGATTCGAGTATGATCGGTTTGATTCTCGTTTTTTGTTTATATCTGGTATAATCTCTAAACCTCTGAATTAATTGATTTTCGCATGGATCTGTTTTGGGGTTTGAAATTGCTTTAAAATTTTAATTTCATTTAATGCGTTTTCAATGTCAAGCCCAAAATCATTTACGTTGATTATGATGAGAGTCATAATAAAAGCATTGGACTGATGAAAATCATAGGTATATGTGGTATTAGTAAGTGTTATGATGAGTTATGTTGGTTATTATGTGAAAACATGAAAGTTTCTTAGAAATCACAAAGGGTTGAAAAATTAGATTTTGGTGAAAATGGAACATGAAATTCAATTGACCATATCTCCTATTATATTTCGAATTTTTGAGTGTGGTCAAGTTCTAGAGTTAGATCTATGAGTTATATAACTTATTCAAGTAGAATCATTGGAAAAGGTGTTGTAGATTTTCGTGTGGACTATTTTTAGCAAAGGAGTCCAAAGCTGCAAAAGAGGAAAATGCTACTGCCCAGAAACTTAAAGGGGCTGTTTCGGCCACTTAATTTATGAGAAAAATTCCGGCCTTTTGGGACGTAAAAGTATATGGCATAAAGTACCTCCTGTCCAAAAATGAACTCATTCCGACTTAAAATGAGCAAGTTATGACTATTTCAATATTTAGGTTTTTTCGACAAAAAATGCTATAACCGGAGTTCTATAACTCCGATAACCATGAAATTTAAACTGAAAGCTCACGTTAACATGTGTAAGATCCTGCCAAGATTTGGGAATTTCTGGAGTTAACCTTGAGGTAGCTAATTTCTTAAGGAATTAATTAGAAATTAATTTTGAAAAATAGTAAATAAATTTTAAAAATTTCGAGAAAAAATATATGTTCATTATGGGACTATATTCTCGCTAAATCGAGAAAAGAAATATTTTTGGGACTGATTTGGTATTTTTCATGAAAATGGTTTAATTCTGAACATATGAGTTAAATATGTTATGTGAAGTAACAAAGTTGGAAAATAGGATTTTATGGCTTGGAAATCCTATATAAGGTATATGCATATTTTTGATAAGGGATTTAATCATTGGTGATGAAATCTTATGAGTATGGCATTTTTGAATGATTAAATGGATTATTTGGTAAAGTGTAAACAATTGAAATAAATTGTTTATAAGTTTAAGAATTGATTAAAATATTGTTATGATATTAATAATATTATATTATGAGTGGTTGATAATATTTGGATAAATTTAAAGTCTTTAATATTTATCCTTATTTTCGTTTGATTAATACTTATATCATTGTCATCATCCTCATGTATATATTATGTTGAAAGTCATCTCTGTATTTTGTAGTGCATAGATGGACTTGGTATGATTATGATTAGGGATTATTGGTATAATCATAACCGTAATATTACAAATGATGAAAAAAAGTCCTCATTAGTAGTAGTGCATTGATGGACAGTTTTTGGTATGATTATGGCTATGGATTCTCTTCGGCCAAGGGTGCAAAGATAAATTATTTTATGGCATGATCAGGACCGTTAATGAAAACACGATTATCTTTGGCCCGTAGTGCATGGATAATTCATGGTCGTGATACTAAAAGAATATCATTGGCCTATAGTGCAGGGATGAATTGATGATGTGGATTAATTATTGAGCTGAGTCTCAGCAATGAAATATTAATTCATGGATGTGATAATAATGAATATCCTTGGCCGTAGTGCATGGATAATTCATGGATGTGATATTAACGAATATCATTGGCCGTAGTGCAGGGGTGATTCGATGATATGGATTATTTATTAAGCTGAGTCTCAGCGATAAAATATTGATAATAAGCTTTTAAATTCGTAGAAGATAGTAGATATCATGCTCTACTTGACTCTTCTAAAATACAGTTATATGTCTTTGGCCTGTAGTGCAAAGATGAATTGTTAATGAATATCATTGGTCGTAGTGCAAAGATGAATTTATTAGTATGATTATGAGCAGGGATTGTGATTTGGTATAACCACGATTTTTGATGTTTCAGGTAAAGATAGGTGATGAAAATTATCTTCGTCCTGGGTGCGAAGAGGAATGTAGAACCACGATTATGATTATGAGTTATTCATATGATTGTGGACATGAATTATTGATTGATGTTACCGGGATAAAACATTATCGGTGGACTTTTAACATGGAGAAGATAATAGATCTGATGGTCTATTTGACTCTTCTAATGAATTGTTCGTTCCGCTGCAATTATGGTTGAAAAGTTTTATCATCTACCATATGTTCTAAATCTCTTATTTATTATTGATGAAAGCTATTGATAATTTAATTATCTTTAGTCATGATATTCTTTACTGGGCTAGTTGTGCTCACCCTTTTTGCGTCACAATTCCTTTCAGGTAATAAGAGTGTAGCTGGGTCGAGCGGGGATAATAGGGAAATAGTGTGATGGTCCGAGACTGTCGAAGTTTCTCAATACATTATAAAACGGCATGACATGCAACAGATAATTGTATTGAGGACCTAAGATGTGTGTGTCGATTTTATACGTCACTTAATAATTGATTTTGGCGTAACAACAATAGGGTGATGAGAACACGACTTTGAAAGCGTCAAAAGTGCACCTCATTAGAATGAATATGATAGTAATCTTCTCGTTCTTCTTTGGGGTCTTAAAATTTTTTTTTTCTTTGTATTTTATATGGCATTGTAACAATTTGAGTTTGGATACTGTCTACGAGACAATATTGTATTAAAACTCACAGCTTAACTGTGGTCGTATTCTATACGACAGTTCAACAGTTGTATACATGAAGTTTGTATTTGATTTTTATATTGTGATATCTGGCGACTCAGAATGGGTCGTGTATACCTATTTTGGGGGCGTCACAATGGATGTTGCATAAACCATGAAATTCTAGATCGTCATTCCCTCGGCTTGATGAATCGAACATGTCCTCATTGTTCTGCCTTACACTGGCTCTGGGTAATTGGTATTTATTCTTAATTGTTAACTTGTTCAACTCTCGATAGTCGATACAAAGTCGTAACGACCCATCCTTCTTTACAAACAACATCCGTGCTCCCCACGGAGACACACTAGGTTGAATGTATTTCCTATCTAATAGTTCCTGTAATTGAACCATTAACTCCTTCATCTCTACTTGCGTCATCCTATATGGTGCCCTTGAAACTGGTGCCGTACCCGGTAACAGATCAATCACAAACTCGATCTCCCTATTCGGCGGAAGACCCGGTAACTCGTCTGGAAATACATCTGTGAACTCTTGCACTATAAGTATATGTTCCAATGATGCTCTCATTCTTTGGGTATCCACAATATGGCACAGGTATCTTATACACCCCTTCCTCAATATTTTCCTAGCTTATGTCATCGTTAGACAACAAGAGCGTCTCGGTGATTTACTACCGAAGAACACTACCTTGGTTTTCTTAGAAAGCCGAAGGTTTACACTTTTCCTATGACAATCTATTATAGCCTTATGGTTAATCAACCAATCCATACCAAGAATTACATCAAATTCTTTCAACCTTACCGGTACCAAATCTACCGATAATTTGTTACCTCTAATATCTACGCAATAATCCCTATGAATATGTTTAATGTGAATTATCTCTTCGTTTCATACCTTAACGTCTAAAGATATTTCTAATCTTTCTGGGAATAAACTTAATCGCTTAGCAAATTCACATGCTATAAAAGAACAAGTAGCACCCGAGTCAAATAACACATAAGCATTTATTTTATTGACTGGAATGATACCTGCTACTACATCCGCTGATGCAACCGTATCTTAGACAATCATATATAAATGTTAGTGTCTTCAATGAACCATTATAATAATAATACTACCAGCGCAGCTGCATTGTAAGTCTATGACTGTTACTTTGGATTGTCATCCTGAGTAATTCACTCGTGCTAGCTGTCTTATGCGGTTATGCCACATCTATCAAATACACGAGACCAATATTTGAAAGAGGTTTTCCTTGGGAATTCTTTCCCTTCTCAACCATTCAGCTTTTGTTTCTGTGTTTTCCTTGTTACGAAAGCAGGCTTAGCTTAATTTTGACTTTCATAGTTAATTTAAGGATTCGAAGAATGAGGTTTAGAAGTTCTATCCACAAAATGCTTTTGCAGAAGTTATTGTTCATATTGTGTGATTGATCTATTATTTGAAACCTGATCCATGCACATGCACACCTTTGTTATAAACTTGTTTAGTTGTTTAGAGGTGCCATGATTTGACATAATTGTTTCAACATCTATCTAATAGTCACTCAAAAATATAAATATGTTACACAGGTCAGGCATACTAACGGATTAACCGTTGAGTATTATCTCCAACTATTTTCACATGCACAGAAAGAGAAGTTCTTGCTGATGAAAACAAATTCAAAATAAGTTTTGCGAGAAGGTTATAGCTTTAAATGACAAAACCAAGAGTTAAAAAAACCATAAATCAACCTGCAGCGGCTTGCATTTAAGGACCAGGAAGGTATGGATATTACTAAAGGTAGGATTGTGGAGAGGTATACGTGCCTGTGGGTACAAGTTATTACCTTTGTCGTCTCATGACTAACACTCTTGTTGGATTTGAAACCCTGACCTAATTGAGATTAATTCTTCTTGGGTTGCAGTGGTCAATTTAGATGAAGCTATTAGTATCATTTTTATTTATGGCTTGATATGTTGACAAAATTGGTCTGCTACAAATTGGTTTAGATGGTAGATTTTATTCTCGGATTTATATTATTACAGTTCTCTTCGATCATTTTAGAATTGGTTGCTTAACCATTGTGCTAGAAATATTTCTGGTATGGTAGTTGCTTCTCAGCTCAGCCAACTAACGAACCACCAATCTTTACAATTTAGAGTTTCATTTTCCTAAATGTTACTAGCACATCTTATCTCATTCTTTATTAACTTTGGCTTCAATTTCCCTTTTTGTCTTTTAACTCAAAATATTTTCTAATAAGTTTTTCTTTTTTTGTTTGTGTGGACCCAAGTGTAAAATTAGGGTTCGCATGACCTAATTGAATTAAATGCATAATTAGAGTTCCACGACCTCATTAAATGTGCAAATTAGGGTTCGCATAACCTAATAGAATGAAGACGGAAAAGTCAGAAATAAATGTGCTAGACCCGGGAGAAGCCTCCACGTGTCCCGAGGCAGAAGACCGTGGAGGCGGCTCGATTTGAAAATTGATTGCGGGATTGAATTGGTGGCTAGAAGGACAGGGCAATATGAACATTATTCTAATGACTAAAGGGCATTTCTGAAATTTTCCTGAAAGCATGTGCCTCGCACATGACTACTTTCCAGAAAACCCTTATAAATACCCCTCCCATTCCATTGGGAAAGGGACTTCTCTTCGGACTCAAGACTTGGACTCTTAGAAGATCAAAGGGACCCTTTTGGTGACTTAAAGACTTGCAGATTCCACCTAAAAGCACTAAAGGGGTTTGAACATTCTCTCAACTCGAAGGACTCAAGAAGGCTCTTGGAATCCCTGCTACCCTAACACGGTTCCCGAATTCTAGGAGTTCTGCCACGCGTCGTTGAAGTAATCGCCCACCTGTCGTTCTCCCCTCTTCAATCAACCAATCAATTCCGTGCTCTTTGTGGATTTCTCTCCTCCTCAGCCAACACGAAACCCTAATCCTAGCAAGGTACGATTTCCTTGCCCACATTTCTTTGGCGACTCTGCTGGGGAGGTATAGAATTTGTGAAGGGTATGCCCATAACTCGAAGTGGGAGAACTACAGGAAGAGCTGCTTCACCAACAAATAGCATTACCTCACCGGAGTCAGTTCCAAGGCAAGCCACTCAAGTTTTTCAAGGCGCAAACCTGGATTTTGACCAACCACTTATTGAAGACGCTTCGGAAGGGAGTTCGACATCACCACATATGGCCAATCAACAACAAACCAATGTAGGAAGGCAAGGCGAGAATGCAGGTGGAGACCAGATAAATGATGTGCAACTGGAGATGCTCAAGGCATTGAAGGAAGCACGAGAAGGGCAAGGGATGATGATGACCATGATACTGGAAATGCAGAGAAAGCAAGAGGAGATGGGGAATTTCCGGCAGCAGTTGATGCAGATTCCCACCTTCAAGGCCATGTTCCCAGGGAGCTCGTAGGGGGAACAAGCAAGGATGGAAGACAACAACAATGGCAGCAACAACAAAGAGAACCTGATTGTAACTCCATCGACGGAGAATCAGTTAGTTCCAATTATTAACTTGGAGCCCCAAAACAGTGGTGACGTGCCACAACCTAGGTTAGAAGCAAGCCAACCTCAGACAAACATCATCCCAACTGCTATCCCATCATTTTCACAGGTGCAAATGCCGACCATTCCAAGCAATGTCCAGCGAGTGAGCCAGCAAATGCCACCAGTGCCAGTTGTGCATGATGCAAGTGTGCATCAACCAATCTCTCTACCATACACACCACCGATGCAGCAGTGTATCACAACACCCCAGAGAGTTAATGCCACAAGCCAGTACGTGACGAAGGATGATATGATCGACGTGATCAATCAATTTCGCAGAAAAACATCCCGACCCTTGGAGTTAGACTTTACTCCTCCTTACCCGGCACACATTCAGAGGCAACCTTACCCAACGGGGTATATTGAGCATCCCCCACAGTTTCCAAAATACAACGGGGAGAAAGGAAATACAAGAGAACATATTGCGGAGTTCAGAAAGTCAATATCTCCGTGGGTTCTCGGATATGATTTAAGTGAACAACCACAACTTGTTGATGCGGAAATTCAACAAGACTCGACGGATAGTGCCTTGAGTTGGTACTACAATTTGGAGAAGGGTCACCCACTGATTGGGACGACCTAAAATTACAATTTTTTAAGAAATTTTTTTATGTGCAAAAACAGGTGACCATTGTAGAGCTCATGAGGTTCAAGCAAAAGCCGAATGAGGAGCTATCGATTGATGATGATGCGAGTTCGGGGCTCGAGCATACGGAAGTCTGCCGAGCCGATTGAAGAAAAGAACTTAGTCAGCATTTGCAACAATGGTCCCTTAGATACCTTCAAGCCCCACCTCATCACCAAGGCTTGTGATTCCTTCGTGACCCTCTCATCTTTTGCACAAGACTTGGGAGGAATCATGACATTGCCCACTAGCCAGGCGACGGTTACATGGAAGGGCAAGAGGACAACAACTGTGGCTTTGGCTGACTCTCAGTCAAAACCACAAGGGGGCAAGAGGGAGAAGCATGAGAAGAATTTTGACCGAAGCAGAGGAAAGCCTAGACATAAATATGCAAGAAAGCCAGTCCTAGAAGCTATCACATGCAATGAGAAAGCATTCAGGGGTCTGTATGAACAATGGGTTGAACATGGGGTGGTGAAACCCCCAAGGCCTAAATTTCTGATGTGGAAGAAATGAAGAGAAGACGGACTTACATGTATTCCACCAATACGCGGGACACTCAACTATGGACTGTTATAGCCTGCGGAGGATATTCCACGAGAAGCTGGCAAATGGGGAGATTGAACTTGGAAAGGAAAGTAGCGTTCATGACAAGCCAATGCCAAACCACAAGGGGAAGGAAACATGCAACCTTCGTTATTCACAAAGACAAACCCGTAGTGGAGATGATGATGGAAGAAAAGGAGGAGTGTGATCCAGGCCTGCAGGTGATGGCATTGATGAACGGAGCCAAGTTCAGAAAATTTTTCGATCAGATAGGATTGGCCAAGGAAGCAAGGATTGAGGCAACTAGGGCAATTATCAAGGCTGCCGAGACGTAAGAGACTTGTATGGCCATAAGCAAAGGATTTGTGAAGACGATGGAGGAAGAAGAAAATAAGATATCTTTCTCTAAAGCTGATAGAGAGATAAGATACCAAGATAATGATATCATCATGTGTATGTGACGGTGAAGAATCAATGGCATCGAGGTACGGAGGGCATTCATTGACAATGGAGCATCTGTAAATATTATTCCCTACACTGTGTTTAAACGGTTAGGCCTGCCAGAGAAGAAGATTGTTAAGGAACAAACAAATATTACAGGATTCGCCAACCAGAGCACAAGAACCTTGGGGCACATCAAGGTGGACATGCAAGTCGAGAAGATTTGAGGGCCTGTAATGTTCCATGTTGTAGAGGTGGATGCAGCATATCATATCTTGCTAGGAAGGGCTTGGAAAAATGACTACGGGGTGGTAACCTCGGTCTTTCATCAGTGCCTAAAGGCTATCTGGAAAGGGAGAGAAGTGAAGGTACCAGCAACTCGAAATCCCTTTGGACCAGAGGAGGCACACATCACCGAAGTAACTTTCTTCGATGATGTCGCTGAAGAGGGAGAGAACCAGATTGCAAGGCCTGATTCCCTAAGACTAGCAAGCTGGGAAGAAGTGCAGGAAGATAGGTTCGTGCCTGCAGAAAAAGAGAGGAAGAAAACCTCGGAACACGGAGAATGTTCCAAAAATAAGAAGCCAGTAGTGGTAGACTTGGAGAAGGAAGGAAGAAAAGAAAAGTAAAGGTCAGCAGACCTTGAAGATGCCAGAAATATAATAAATGCCAAACGGATAGCACAGTCTGAGGATGGTCAGAAGACAAAATCGGAGAGGGTTGTTAAACCAGATGGAAAGGTGGTGTTTTGATTGTGACGATGCAAGGGGGACAAGCCCAAGGAAGCGTGTGAACCTAAGGGCTCAGGAGGTGTCCCCCACTCCAGCAATAATGAAGAAGGAGGAGTTCCACAACAGAAGGTAAAACCTGCTCCAGAATGCTTCGAGGATAGGCCAAAACCTCAACAAAATGAATTAGAGGAAGTTGATTTGGCAACAGAGGGAGGAACGCCAAGACCGACTTATGTCAACAAGGAGTTAGATGTTAACCAGAAGGAGGAGCTTGTACAATTATTGCGAGAGTATAGGGATGTCTTTGCTTGGAATTACGACGAGATGCCCAGAATTGACAAGGATCTTGTGGAGCACAATCTAAACATAAGTCCAGGAATGAAGCCAGTAAAGCAAGCACCTCGCAACTATGCACCCAAAGTCGAAACTCAAATAAAGGAAGAGATCAAGAAGTTGCTGGAACTAGGGTTCATCAAGCCAATTCAACATCCAATATGGCTATCCAAACATTGTCTGAGTAAAGAAATCAAATGGACAGCTACGAATATGTGTGGATTTCAGAGACTTGAACAAGGCATGCCCAAAGGACATGTACCCATTACCCAACATAGATACTTTGGTAGATGCAATGGCTAATCATGAGATGATGTCATTCATGGACGGGTTTGTGGGTTACAATCAGATAAATATAATAAAGTAGAAGATCACGAGTTGATGACCTTTTTCGTACCGTTTGGGAATTTCTACTATGTAGTAATGCCATTCGGGTTGAAGAATGCGGGGGTAACCTATCAAAGGGCAATGCACGCTATATTTCATGACATGATTCATGATATAGTGGAGGACTACGTGGACGACATAGTAGTAAAATCTAAGAAGGCAACAACTCATGTGGAGGACCTGAGGAAGGTGTTTGAGCGATGTCGAAGGTAGAAATTGAGGATGAATCCGAAGAAGTGCGCCTTTGGAATGACGGTAGGAAAATTCTTGGGCTTCTTGGTGCACAACAAAGGCTTAGAGGTGGACCCAAGCAAGGCGAAAGAAATAACAGAGATGCCCCCGCCAAAAACGCAAAAACAGTTGAAGAGCTTTCTAGGGAAAGTTTCATACATGAGAAGATTCATGCCAGCATTAGCCGAAATCACAGAACCTTTCGGCAAATTGCTAAAAGGAAAGGCACAATGGGACTGGGGGCAAGACCAACAACTGGCCTTTGAGAAGGTGAAAAGAATTTTGGCTTCAGCACAAACGATGGTAGTACCACAAAGAGGAATGTCGTTGTAGTTGTACATTACATCTACCAAGAAGTCTATAGGTGGACTGATCACGCAGGAGGTGGATGGAGAAGAGAAACCTGTGTATTACATTAGCCGAATAATCAGAGGACCAAAAACTAGGTATTCACAGGTGGAGAGGCATTGGTGTTCATTCTTGTGAGAAAATGCAAAGCATTATTTTTAGCACACGAAGTAAAGCTTTGCAACAAGAGCGATCAATCGGATACCTATTAACTAAGCCGACATTAGTAGGAAGACACGCGGATGGATGATGATTCTTTCAGAATACGACATCAAGTGTGTAACACCGAAGGCGATCCGATGTCAAGCCTTGGCAGACCTGCTGGCTCAATTTCCAAATGGAGAATATGAACCCCCCCCTTCTGAGGATCTTTCGGGTAGAGAAGTAGAATCGATCGAGTTGATGGATGAGGACCCAGAATGGTGGAGTTTGGCTTTTGATGGATCATCTGCAGAAGGTAAAGGTGGAGCAGGAGTGGTGTTGACCACCAAAGAAGGAAATGAAGTGGCCTTGTCATACAAATTAGATTTCCCTTGTACAAACAATGAAGCAGAATATGAGGCATTCATACTAGGATTGTTGGCAGCTCAAGAATTGGGAGCCAAACATCTTAAAGTAAAGGGAGATTCAAACCTCATAGTGCAACAGATAAGAGGCCAATTCGGAGTGAAGGAACCTATCTTGGCGCCATATTGAACTGTAGCAGAAAAGGTGATGGAGGCTTTCAAGAAGGTGGTGATTGAATATGTGCCAAGAGGACAGAATAAACAACCGAATGCACTAACAACAGTAGCGTCTCGAGTCTATGTCTAAGGAGAAGATTTGGATGTAAAGGTAATGAAGAGAACCCTCCCAACCACGGTGCTAAACTTGTTCCCCAAAGACATGATAGATGATTGGTGACATGACATCTCCCATCAATTGCAAACAAAGGAGGGAACATTACCTATCGTGAAGTTATAAAAGTACAATATCATCAAAGGTGTCTTGTATCACAAAGAAGCAGACGGTGTATTGACACGATGTTTGGGGAGGCAGGAAGCAAATAGAGTCTTGCATCAGGTGCATGACGAGAACTGCGGATTGGCAAACATAGGATTGTATCGTAGGCTGCAACGTCAAGGGTATTATTGGCCTGAAATGAAGACAGAAGCAGATGCCCTACAACGCCAATGTGTTTCATGCCAAGAATACCCTGGGGAGGATGAATGTGCCTTCATTGAAGACATAGTGGATTGGCGAATCCCTTATGTAGAGTTCTTACAAAGCGGGACTCTTCCGACCGAAAAGAAGGGCCCAATTATAATCAAGAGGAAGTCACAACAATTCTTCTTGCAAAATGGAGAATTGTTTAGAAGATGATTCAATAGTAAGCCCTACGATTATGCGGAACTAGGTGAAGCCAAAGATTTGGTTTACCAAATGCACAAGGATGAACACCGAGGGGAGCCAAGTTGTACAAACAACTTATCGATCATGGTTACTCTTGGCCAAAGATGGAGGAGATTGTCTAGAATTTGTTAAAAAGTGCCACATTTGTCAAATACATGGAAACTTGATCCATGCTCCCGCCGTTGATTTGCGAACCTTGGCAACACCATGGCCCTTTCATACATGGGGAATCGATCTTATAGGTCCTGTTCACCCTAATTCCAAGGGTAGCATATGGATTTTAACTGCCACCGAGATGTACACAAAGTGGGTAGAAGCAATACCGAAGGCCACGGGACCAGCAGTGATAAATTTTATCAAGGAGCACATCGTTTGCCGTTTCGGGATCCCGAAGATCATTTTGTCCGACAATGGAACTCCCTTCATCAATAGGGATGTCAAAAATTTGATGGAAAGATACAGGGTGAAACATTACAAATCATCACCCTACTACCTGAAAGGTAACGGACAAGCAGTGGCTACAAATAAAACCTTGATAAAATTTTTATCAAAAACCCTAGATGATCATCCGAAGACATGGGCAGAACAACTACCAATAGCGTTATGGGCATATCGAACTTCGAAAAGAAAGCCTACAGGCGAGACCCCATATGCTTTGGTTTATAGTGAAGAAGTTATCTTGCCCGCCGAAATAGAAATACCTTCGGCTCGAATGAGACTTCGAAGCTTGGTTGAGGAAGATAACCAACCAGCCGCCCTAGAGGCCTTAGTTGACTTCCGAGACAAGGCTAAAGAAAAGCTTGAACAGTACCATGAAAGACTGCGACGACAATACAATACCACGGTGGTACCACGACAAATTCTGGTGGGAGACCTGGTGTTCAAAACGGCAACTCAAGTCATGAAGGGGACCCCAACCACCAAATTTTATCCCAAATGGGAAGGCCCAAATAGGGTACGAGAGATCTCCGAAAGCGGGTATTGCAAGATATCTCGTGTGGGATCAGATGTCGTCTCAGGCCCATTAAACTTGAAGTGGGTAAAGAAATATTATACATGAGAAGAGCATCACAAAAAGTTATACTTTCAACTTCAAAAGTAATCGAGGCACCTGACTAACAGCCCTCGGAAGTTACACTTTCAACTTCAAAAGTGATCGAGGCACCTGATTAACAGCCCTCGGGAGTTACACTTTCAACTTCAAAAGTGACTGAGGCACCTGAATATAAGCCCTCAACCTTGAAAGTTACACTTTAACTTTAAAAGTGTGAACGTTATGTTTTATTCGACAAAAGCAAGAAAGTTACACTTTATCTTTAAAAGTGGCAAACGTTATGCTTTCTTCGATAAAAGTAAGATTTACTAATGAAACGTTATGCTTTTCGTTAAAAGCAATTTTATTATCAATAAATTGACAAACTTTCACTTATACTTGAATGTTTTTTTTAAAATTTCTTAAAAAAAAGAGTATAAAGTCAAGTGTTGGTTTGTGGAAAATATATATACATGTTTTTGATAAAATTCATATTAACTTGTTTATAATACCTATGGTTGTCTTGTGATATTAATTTGAATAACTTGAGATTCAATGATAAATATTGAGTTTTAAGGAATCATTCAAATTAAAAGCAATCAACAAGGTTAAAGAAACTACATTATGATAAATGAAACATGTGTAAATAAGTTTTTGAGATAGGAAATCGAAAAAAAAACTACTACAACAAGTTATGATCTAAAGGCCAAGACATATCAAACTGAAGAGGAGGCATAACTAAAGCTTCTAAGTCAGCAATGGCCGCATCTCGAACCTTAAGATTTGCAGCTTTCAGCTCCCTAACTTGTTGGGTAGTTGCTTCTAAGTCCCATCGCTAGCACTCTATATCCTGAAATTTGGCATTTAGATCCCGAAGCTGGTCCTCTAAATTTTTAGATTGAATCTTCAATTTGTTTATAAACCCTTCAAAGCTCGAGAAAAGTTGCATTTGAAAAGGATTCATCTTCACACTTCTTTAACAAAGAACCTCCGAACCTAGTGCAACAAGATTAAAACTTGACTCGAGAAGATCCAGCCTAGTACGAAAAGGAGACATATCAATACCCACGGCTGCAAGGTCGTCTACATCATCACTAAACTCCTTCAGGTTCTCGACTCGCAATGAATATAAAGAAATACGGTGCAACCGAAGAACAAGGCCTGCAAGCTGATCTAAGAAGAAGGTTTGGGAGGGAATTGACTTAATAATAAATCGATCAAGTATCTGCGGGAACCGAGATAAGAGACGCTCCAGACTTTCCTGACTAGAAGCTGCTATCTGGAATCCCCTCCATGAAACAAGATCCCCATTTGGATTGAAGGAAGCTCTGGTAGCAGCTACTTTAGAAGCCACCATTGAATTTGTCGAGTCAAGGGATGGAGGAGCAGAAAGATGCTGTATGGCTGATGATTCCTCAAAACCTTGGTCACATGGAGGATAACCAAGGTCACTATATGGCGAGTGGGCAACATCCAGATGTAGAGCATCAAATAAAGCGAGTGCCTCAACAGGCAAAGGCAAATCTTTCATCTTCTCGCTCTAAAAATAAAATATCAAATCACAATGTATTATAAAAAAAAAGAAGGAAATTTTAGACAAATTATACGTTGACTAAAGAAGAATACTCACAATATAGTCAATGGAGAAGGAGTCAGGAGATGCCACAGAAAGGGGAATGTCATTCAACCCACCCAAAGTACTATCAACAAGGCCCTCCCGAGCAATCACCAACTCGGTAGAATCTTTCTGGGGAGGATGAACATCACTAATAGTTTCAGAATGATTCCCCCTCGGGGAAATAAGAGTCTCATCAACATCTTCAGACTCATTATGAGGAGCAGGCATAGGAAGGTTTGAAGAAATTGCTGTATCACCCACAGCAAGACTCGAGCTCACATCAGATAAAGTGTCCTTAGCATCAAGACTAACACAATCATTGCGCGGAGTAGATGACTCAATATCAACAAGGATAGGTTGGGGAGGCTCACGACTAGTGGAAGCCGTCGCGACCACTGCCTCATGTACAGTACTATACCTTAACCCAAGAGGAATGTCATCATCATCATCTTCATTGACCTGTGTAATCTGAAAATCAAGGAAATCATTACTCAAGGAATATGAACTCAGTTATACAAGGGATGAAAGAAAAATAAGAATGGCATAAAAAAAAAATTACCAAATTTCTACGGCGCTTCTTGGTCGGATCCTCAGCTGCCGGCATACTAGAATCAGCACTATCAAGAGGGCGTTTTGCCAATGACTTTATGATAAGCCTAATATGAGGAGGAGGACTGAATAGAACCACAGTAGAAGCAATAGGAGGAGCTACTTTAGAATCAGTAGTAATACCTGCTCTTGTTTTAGAACGAGTAACTCTCATTGCCTCGGCATCAGAGGATCCCTGGGGAGGAGCTGGAGGAGACACCCGAAACAGAGCCCATGGTGGAAGACTCCTGGAAGTAGTAGGAGCGTGTGCAAGAAAAGTATTCGGATCACCTTGAGGAGGAATGACTGCTAAATGAGGAAGAGAAGACTTAGGCATCAAAACCTCGCGCTTAATCAATCGACTACTGGCTGGCCAAAGTGTTGGACGGATATTGGTCTTAGGAGAGCATAGCAGTCGGCCCCATTGGAGACATTTCGGAATAAAAATTGGCAATGAACAAATCAAGGTATCATCCTCCCATCTTTCAAGATTGACCTGCCAGTAATTACGTTCGCCAGTAGTATATTGCCCGCTCCGAGAATTATCTGGTATGACAAAAGGAAGGGGTCTATAAAGATCACTTGATAACCTCGGAAATGCCCATGTGAAAGAGGGGGAGGTACAGACGAAATTGAGAAGAGCAGCCTCATAATTCCCCGACGGATGTGGTGAAAAAGGCGTTCTGGTCATATCCGAATTGTCTCATGACCCTGTGAGGAGAATACAGTACAGTGCCAAAACTATTATTCTCAAGGAAATAGGGAAGCTCTGTAGACCAAAGGAAAACGAACCAAGACAGTGCAGAACCACTCAAGCTGGTTCTGTTGAGGCTTGAGTAGGTACGAAATTTGCACTTGTAAAAGTGAGGTAGATGGTCGCAACCCTCTGAAATAATGGTATAGGGACGGGCAGTGAAGCATGCATAATCATCAAGAAAAGGCCGCAAATCCGCACTATCGAGACTAAGTCGGTGATCAATCCAATGTGCTATGCGAGGAATGATGTTGGGTAAAAGAGGAGACTTCTTCTTTTTCTTAGAGGAATAGCCCAAAAAGCGTTCAAAAAGAAAAATCTAAAGGAAGGAGCATGGAATGAAGCAATTGACATCATACCTGAATAAAAACCAAATAAGGAAAAGGTTAAAGGAAAAGAAGTGTGGTTTGAAAGACAAATTATAAATATAACAAAATATATATATATATATATATATATACATATATGAAAGTGATTACCTCCCAATAGATTCTTTCATGCAGAAATTCGCTTAAATCAAGCGACGATATAAGGTCCCTAGGAAGAGAGAAGCAAGGGAATCTCGAGCCGTGGGATAATATATTTGCCAAAATTTGAACATCTGATGGAAGGACCGTCTCATGGGAGATCCAGGGGAAGAGGAAGCGGGGATGACCACATAGCCGAAAAGTCGCCGGAGGAAAAGGACAAGTCTACGCACGGAAGGCAAGAACAGATTTGTCATGAATAGAGTTGTCCCACTGGTTGGTCTTGTAGTCACGGAAGAAGTAACGTACCCAGGATAACCAAGAATTTTTTTGCCGACTGGAGGTCTCGAAGTCTGGAAGGAGTGTATAGCCCTTAAAGTGGGAGATGAAGCGGGAAGATTGCTTGAAGGCTTCCATCAAGTAGGCAACACAGTTGTCATCTCTAGTGGACATGCTAGAAGGGCCGCAGGAGTTCGAAGCAACAATGGGAAGGCTACAAGATGTAATTCAAAATAAATATATATATTTCAGAAGAATGAGAATGAATGAAAGGAATAAAAGAAGAGAACTTACTGATAGAGGGCATAGACATCCTCTAGAGTAGGGGTGAATTCCCCCCATGCAGTGATGAATGTGCAAGTAGAGGAACACCATCGTGAGATCAACACAGTAAGAGCGTTATGGACATGGTGGATACGTAGGTCTCTACACAGTTGAACGTAATAAAAGATGCTCGCATTCTTGAGTATTTCCACGTATTCAGCGTTTCCAAGGATCTCGTCGGTCCAATCCTGCTACCCTTAAAAGCGACTAGATGAATCAGACAGGAAACAAAGGGGACTGAAAGGGTATTCTTGCTTCTCTATGCATAAGTGGGGAATGCGATTGGCATGGGGGAAGTCATCCCAACCACCAGAAGCTGGGGCATACAGAAATAGGCCTTCTTTCTCTGGTGAAGGAAAAGTTGTACGGTCATAGTCCTTAACTCTATCCCGGAAGGTGTCGGAAGGGCCGAAGAGAGGAGCCCTTCCCCAATCGGTGATGAAGGGGACTCCTGTGGTGGTTTTGGTTCTCGCAGAGCATTCGGTGAAAGGGCCTCTGTGAGGAAAGTTCATCATAAGAATTCTTAAAAAAAAAAAGGAAATGTAAGGATGTTAAGGATGTCAAAGGGGATAGAAGTGCTCACCGTGGCAAAGAGGAAGGTTTGATATTTAACTTCAAAGACACCTGAAAAGAAGAAAAAAAACAATGTCAAAAGGAGTTTGGAATCATAAATATGCATTTGGACAGCCCAAATGCAGCCTTCGGAGCCTTTTTCGGACTTATAACAATAACTATCATGGTTGAAGGTGATGACTTTTGTAGGGCTCGTCGCTAGCTTCGTTTTGATATATTATGGGCCTCGAAACTCCAAACGAGGCGAAAGTTATGATCAAAATAATAATTACTCCTCCAAAACTTCATTTTTTGCCGTCTAGACATTGATTTCCCCCAGGGTTCGGCCCCCTAGGGTTCGGCCCCCCTAATATTCGGTCCTCTAGGGTTCGGCCAATTGGAGTAATTTTGCTGCATATAGAGAATTTTTTCTTTCTTTGGGTTTTCGTCGAAAAAAATTTGCCAATCTTTCTTATCCGAGGGAAAAAACCAAGATATAATCAAGGTAATGGGGCTCGAAAAACAAAAGAAAGAAAAAGCATTTTTTTTTCTTTCGTGGTTCGTCGAAAAACACCAATCTTTCTTCATGATCTGAGGGAAAAAACCAAGATATAATCAAGGTAATGGGGCTCGGAAGACAAAAGAAAGACTAGAGTTACCTGAATAAAAAAGAAGCAAACAAAAGAGCACAAGCAAAAGAAGCCATATGTTCATCATATATGTAACGTATTTGTTTGAACGAGGAGCTATGTACCCGTGTTATGTAAGAGGAAGACCTTATTTCAGATGAATCACTTCAAATAACTCGATTCTGGGTATGGGAGGAGCTCTATTTCTTGTCTTGCTTCGAAGATTACTATTATAATTGACCTTTAATGGCGAAGTGAACAAGGATTTCTTCTTGGAAGCAAGTCACCTTCAACAATCGAAACGAAATATGGATTAGAGGACGATTATAATCAATTTCCCTCGGTTCTATTTTAAAAAAAAAGAAAAAAAAAGCGCAAGTCAAAAAGGTTTGGCAGGGGAAGAATTTTATATAATAATAGCCTATATAATTAGAAGGGTTCAGCTATGAGTTAGAAGGCTTCAGCGTAAGTTGCTTATATACACTAATAGCCTATATAATCATATCACCCCAAATTATAAAGTAGTACCACGTAGCTATCATTTTGGAGGCAAGAAGTGAAAATTTTGGTTGGCTAATGAGAGAGTGACGTGTATAGCTTCAATGGGTCATGGATTATGGCCAATTAAGTAAGCTTGTGGCCAAAGCCTCAAAGTTTTTGATGGGTTATGAAAAAAAAAAAGATGTGCCCAATTAAGTAATCATGTGGCAACAAAAAAAAAAAATCCTACTGCAATATTGGATGCAAGACGAGGATATCAAATCCTTACCTCTTAAAAAAAAAGTTAAGTAAATGTTTTATTTATCCCCAAGAGATTTGATTGTTGATGCTTACTGCAATTTGGGTTCCTGCCTCAAGAAAAAAAAAAATTATTATAGAGCATCTCACGTCAGTTCTATGTGGACAAGTAGTATCTTGAGGCCTAAGCACCTAGCATTTTGGATGTAAGAAGCAGCTTCAAGGGGTCCTTTATTATGGAAGAAAAAAAAAGGCATGAGTCAAAAAAGGTTCTGCAGCGGAGGAATTTTATTGCCTATATAATCATGTTGCAACCAAATAAAGCAGCAGCAGTGCAACACCTAGTATTTTGGATGCAAGGAAGCAGTATAGGCTATAGTTTCAAGGGGTCCTTTATTATGGCAAAAAGGAAGCAACACCTAATGAAGTAATTAATCATGGAGCAACAGGACCTCTCAAAAATAAGATAAGTAAATGTTTTATTTATTTTTTTATTTTTTTATTTTTTTTTTGAAAAAATAAAATAAGATTTTATTTTATTTTATTTTCAAAAAAAAATAATAATAATAATAGGGTTCGGCACCTCCTATAGGGTTCGGCCAGCATTCAAAAAAAAAATGGTTACCTCATTTTGTATAGGGTTCGGCCAGAAAAAAAAATTGGACTAAGGGTTCGGCCGCCGAACTTTGGCGTGAATAGAAAGGGACTGTGGCTATCATGCATAATCATATGATTTTAGTTTATTTCATATGATTTTATGATTTTGATTTGTTTTAAAAAAAATCTCTTTTCAAATTAAGAAAAAATTGATTTGATTCCAAAAAACAAAAAAAGTTTTTATTTCCAAAATAAAATTAAGATTTGATTTTATAAAAGGAGTAAAATCCTATGGTTTTAATTATAAATGTATCATATGGTTGATTATTACTTTTACAAAAGTCAATCAATTATGCATACATATAGATTATAAAATAATATTTTATATATTAGGTAACTGTGAAGCTATTAAATTGTAGTCTTGGCAATTGCAGAATAGTAATATTGATTCATTATATCACTCATTATATTACATATATAATTGAGATTTTGCAAGGGTTCTCTTTTTGTGTTCATACTGGCATACTACAGTTTTATTTATGTTTTTAGTATGGTAACGTTTACTCTCTTAATGTTCAATTACGGTAGTTTCTCTTGTATTATTATTATTGAAACAAATATCCTATTTTTTAAATAGGAATGTTTTGATTTTATTTCCAAAATCTTTGAAAGGATTTGATCTTCAAAAATAAAATAAGATTTTATTTGTTAATATATAATCCAATTTATCTTGATTTTGTTTCTAGGAAAGAAATATTGGGCAAGATATAGAAGGATTTCAGAAGATTTTTCAATATGTCTAAGGAAGAGCTTGCTAGGTCTTGCCTTCCTAGGGTTTAACTCTAAGGGTTTGGCTCCCTAGGGGTTCCCTCTTCTAGGACCATTGTCTTCAAGACCTGTAAAGTGAAGTCCCGCAAAATCGTTCAAAGGCTTGCAGTTTTCTTGCACGATCGTCTATTTGGAAATGCGACTCTCGCGCAGGGGGCAAATGTGGGCCCAAGTGTAAAATTAAGGTTCACATGACCTAATTGAATTAAATGCACAATTAGGGTTCCACGGCCTCATTAAATGTGCAAATTAGGGTTCGCATAACCTAATAGAATGAAGACGGAAAAGTCAGAAATAAATGTGCTAGACCCGGGAGAAGCCTCCACGTGTCCCGAGGCAGAAGAATCATGGAGGTGGCTCGATTTGGGAATTGATTGAGGGATTGGATTGGTGGCTAGAAGGACAGGGCAATATGGGCATTATTCTAATGACTAAAGGGCATTTCTGGAATTTTCCTAAAAGCATGTGCCTCGCACATGACTACTTTCCAGAAAACCCTTATAAATACCCCTTCCATTCCATTGGGAAGGGGACTTCTCTTCAGACTCAAGACTTGGACTCTTAGAAGATCAAAGGGACCCTTTTGGTGACTTAAAGGCTTGCAGATTCCACCTAAAAGTACTAAAGGGGTTTGAACATTCTCTCAACTCGAAGGACTCAAGAAGGCTCTTGGAATCCCTGCTACCCTAACACCGTTCCCGGATTCTAGGAGTTCTGCTGTAAGACCCCAACTTATTATTAATGAAATTGAATTTCCTCTATTTATTATTTTGAAATAGTAAGGGTTGATTTGATTAATGTGGTTAGTTATGGGTAAAATGTGCAAATATTTCAAATATGCAAGTGGTTATAAAATATTCATTTTTATCGGAGAATATTCGTTTGGTCCTGAAATATTCTGACTGTCGGGGAATATTCGTACGACGGCGCAGCCTTGTGTGGGCCCCATAATGAAAAGCGATTAGATGAAGAAAATGACAAGTATAAGTTGTTTATAAATACTTGGCGTAGTTATTCTACAATTATCTTGTTGGAATACCCGGTGGTTAAAACACAAGAAGATTACGGTATTGCACCAATTATTGATTCTTACGTAGGAAGGCATTACTCAATAATTGTTACGATGAATACTTGTTCAATAGTTTATTTTATTGATTCAATAATTCTGCGTTGATATTTTATATTCTTGTTGTTTCAATAATTGTCACTACACAAATTATTTTCCATTATCAGACAATAATTCATATTATCTGAATAATATTATTAGATAATATTATTGGCAATGTCTAAAAAGTTCTGTCTAAGGAGAGGTTTGGTCATCTAATTGTGCGCTAGTAAGGAGAGATCCTTATTGGAAAGCCCCCTCTTTCTTGGGAACTGCCTGGTTGTCAGTATTATGCTTCTGTAATAATATTTATGAATAATTAATTATTGATTTATATGATGAGAAAAATATTGATTTTATATTGATATAGATGGAGAAAATTTTTAATGTAACAATTGTTAAAAATTAATATTTTATCTTTTTCTGATAAAATAATTCATTTAAATATATTATTATATTTTAATAATATAATAATGGTGATATTTTTACAATGAATGTGGGATATATGAATATATGAGGAGGAAGAGTATTTTTGTTGCAAAAGTCGTTTAAAACATGTTAAACATGTCTGTGGACCCATTTCTTGACTGAAATTTGATTATAGCTTGTAAAATAGTCCGTTTATGGATTTCGGTCAATTTTTATTTGGAATTTGGAAAAACTTTCTTCTGTAAAGTTGTAGAGAATGGAATTTCCTATGGAAAGGACATGATGTTCGAATTTTTCTGATAAAAGGGCTATTTATTGTGAATTATTGAAGTTTCAGAATATCGAGTCTGAATTAATTTTTGGGTTATAAAATATTTTTTTGATGAAAAACGTTTTTTTTATTTTTGGCACATGTGTGGCTGGTGTTTTTGACCAAAAGGTGGGCTAAGGAAATTTATAATATATATATTAATATTTTATTAAATTTTCTGCTTTGGTGTTCTAAGCATTTTCCTATAAATAGGGTGCTTAGGTTAGAATTGAAAATCACACCAGAAACTGAAGTTTTCTCTCTCTTTCTCTCTCTATATTATCGAGCGTATTCTTGTGAGTATTTTGATACTTTGAGTGTTGCTATACGGTGCAAGTTCCCTTCAGCACTATATCCAGTAATCCAGTCAGAAGTACTGTCTTTCCGAGGTAAGGGGTGTTATTTTCTTCATATATGATATTATTTCTTTCAATATCATTATACCGAAGTATTAGTCTTTTTAATCAAATTTGGAACTTTTTGTGTCGGGGTTACTATTCACGTATACGGTACTATTCACGTATACGATACTATTCACGAATATGGCACTATTCACAGAAAAATTAAATTTTTGTTTTTCGTCCAAAATATCTATTATGGATACTAACTTTGATTGTATCCATGTTTTGATCATTCTTGAATTTTGCTCCATTATGATTATTTATGAAGTATTTTCGAACTCGGATTGTTTAAAGTACGAATCCTTAATATTTGTTCTTTTATTTCACTGGATTCGTTTTCTTTAAAATATTTTTCATCATCCTCAGTCTAAGTGATGATTTTCTTTGAATACCATTGGCACGTAGTGCAAAAAGATTAATGATTTTTCGATGAATATCTTTGGCCCGTAGTGCAAAAGATGAAGCAGTGTTGAGATGAATATGACTAATCGATGAATATCTTTGGCTGTGTAGTGCAAAGATGAATATTTGATTCAAGATAAATATTGATTGATGTTACAGGGATAAAATAATGATGATGGACTTTTAAATTCATATAATAGTATATTTCATTCTCTACGTAACTCATCTATGAATTATTATTTTCACTGCGAATATTGATCTGAAACTTGTTGTCTATTGTATTTTATCAGATTATTCCTTGTTGAAGACTAACGATAATTTGTTCTATATTATCTTAGTCATAATATTCTTTACTGGGCTAGTTGAGCTCACCCTTTTTCTTTTTGTTCTATTTTTCTTCTCAGGAGGCGAGAATGTAGCGAGTACTAGTCGGGGTATGGAATGAAGGTTTTAGAAAGTTATTTTAGTAGTCCTCACCATTTTTATAAAATAATATATCAATAATTGTAATGAGGACTTATTTGAGTGTTGATATTGTCTAGAAGACAATATTTATATTTAAACTCACAATTTTTATGTTGTATTAATAAAGTTGTAGTTGTTTCTGTACCATGTTATTGACGACTCAAAATGGGTGATGAAAACCTATTTTGGGGGCGTCACATCTGCCACGCGTCGTTGGAGTAATCGCCCACCTGTCGTTCTCCCCTCTTCAATCAACCAATCAATTCCGTGCTCTTTGTGGATTTCTCTCCTCCTCAGCCAACACGAAACCCTAACCCTAGCAAGGTACGATTTCCTTGCCCACAGTTTGCTCAACAACCCCTTATTCTTTTTGCCTGAATCAAGACTCATGCAAAGATTAGACTTGGAAAAAACATAAACAAATTACTCTATAGTGAGATTTTCTTCATGAAAAAGGAATTCTTTTTTTTGCTTTCATCCATTTCAGGTGAACGTCAAAGTGCTGCAATCAGGAGTATTCGTGACATTGAGATTGAGATTTCTCGACCTGGTTGTTTATGCGATTCTTTGCATTCATATTTCAAAGAAAGACCAAATTTTAATTCAAACTCATGTACTGCAATTTTTCAAGGAAAACCTTCCAAATCTAGCAAATGTTAGAAATGAAAAACATGGGAAGTGTTGGGTCATAATATTTCTCCTATTTTGGGCCGGATAAATTGGGCCCATTTATCAGTATAATATGTTGGGCTTTTATTATTAAGCCATGGGACTCTTTGAGCCCATTTATTGTGTTAACTTTATTTAATCCTATTGGACCGGGTCAGTCCAGTGGATCGACCCATTAGATATTTTAATATCTGTTATTTTGACTTGTGATGATGAAAAAGTATGATAGTTGACCAAGGCTCCTGCTATGCATTAATGTGGATGGGATCATAACCTATTTGGGCGGTAGAAAAACAAAAGGCAAAAAAGAAGAGATAAACTCGATATATTCAGCAGCAGAGCCCATCGATCGGGGGTGTCGTAGTAGTGGGTGGCACATTAATCCAAGCAAAGGTAATATAACTTAACAAGGAAGCCATCGTATGGAGGTACGTTCTCACATATATTGATTATTCATATTCTCCCATAGACACACAACGGAGATTTATTATCTCTCTCAATACACTAGACCATATATTCCTCCATTGTTAACCTTGTGAACACGCATTTAATTCTCACGCCGAAGCTATCCTCGACGGAACCGCCGCCAAGCTTTTTGTCGATCGTGTGTTTATCGCAAGGTGATCGTGGACGCCTTACGTGATTGGGGACGGAGAAAGATCTTGGCGCTAACATTGGCGCTAGAAGGAGGGCTTGAGTTCTAGTGTCATTAAAATTTTCAATCACAATCGCTTAACCTACTTCGTAAGATGATGAGGAGTAGGGATGGTACACCGTAGGGCAAAGCGATGGTCAGTTAGCTCGCCACCGCCTCTTGTTTGGTGAAGGATCGCCCAGGTCCTTCCAAGAGTGCTCACGAGAGCACCGCTTCTAAGCATAATTCGTGGATCTCCGTTCAAGATTCTGGCAGGCTGATTTAAGATTGGTTTTCGGCGCGAACGAGGAGCGTAGATCATGGTCGAGGATGTGGAAGGCTCGCCAACCAAGATTCATCATAGAAGTAGCCAGGAGATAGAGTCGCCAAGTTGGCGAAGATGGCGACGAAGCAGCAGCAGAGCCATGGCGGTCCTATTAAAGCAAAGAGAAGATATAGCCAACAGATGCTTCGGGTGTGGCGGAATTATAGGACGAAGCATCCAAATGCATGATCAATGAAAAGACGCAAAGTGGGCATAAGGAGGAGACTCGATTTAAAGGGTAAGGAGTCAAGAGTTCCCTCATGGGTTTCTAGGATCATTCTCAAGTAGAGAAGATCGAGAAGCAGAACTCCCATGGCCTCAAGAAGGCGATAATGGGCTGTTATTTTTCAAAGATCGAGATGATTATCAACAAAGGAGCAGGTCGAAGGAGGTCGCATTCAAGTCCGGGTAATGGACTATCAACGTGATCATTCTCACCACAAGGAAAAAGTTATGCATCAAGTAGATCAAGAAGTCCTCTCAGGCGAGGATCGGCAGGAGGGGGTCGATCTCTCGCAGAGACATAATGTTGTTCATGAGAAAGAGGTTTCATCAAGGCGTTGATTTTCTAGTAAAGGAGCTTAAAGAGCTAGAAAACAACCGGCCGAGGTCCAAAGCAGGAAGGACGCCCGAAAGAAAGCATCCCCTTTTCCTCTCGATATTCTCAAGGAAAAGGCGGATATCACTAAAAAATGCCTCGCATGGAAAGTTACGATGGAACCGGGGACCCTTATGACCATAGCCAAAGCGCAACCGGCATTAATGGACTATTACGACTTTCGACGACGCCAAGTGCCACACCTTTGTTACAACGCCGTAAAAGATGCGAGATGTTGGTTGGGAACTTTGCCTTCAGATTCCATATCCTCATGGACCGAACTTTGTGATAAGTTCCATGCCCGCTTCGGAGCAAATCAAGAAGAGGAAAGCCCACGGGTTCTTTGGCACGTGATCCGCAGCTTGCACAAATGTAATCTTTGGGCCAAGATGTAAAGAGGTTCGTAGAAGTAATGGTCAGTGTCCGATCTTAATGACCTCCAGTCAGTAGGTTTGTTCCAGAATGGATTGGATCCGTCAAGTCCGAAAAGTTGGTGAAGAAGTTGATGTTCAATCATCCAAGAGCTTGGGTCAAGCCTTTGACAAAGCGTAAGGCTACATCGTTGTGGAAGAAGCTATGAAACACTGAAAAATCCTCTTTCGTCAGGGAAAGAGTTTGTGGCTCCTAAGCCCAAGTTGAACAGAGAGGAGAACGGGGGGTATAATGATCTGGACAGAGGGCGCTCAAAAAAGTACAATAATTCCTCGGAGGCAGGAAGAAGGCCATCCTCCGCTCCTACCAAGGTGAATAAGATCTACACCAAACTAAACACCGATAGATCGATAATTTTGGATCGATCGAAACCAACCTTTCTTTGAGCCACCCCGTGATAATTACCGAATCAAGGTGGTAACTCTCGTAGTATATTGTATTATCATCAGTCACCGCCACTTACACTAACGAAAAGTGTTGCAATTTGAAAGACTTTGTGGAGAGGAAGATTAAAGACGGCTTGTGCAGTGCAAAGATGTGGTCGTAAATAATCGCAGAACGTTAACCGTGGTCTTGTTCAGACGGCTCAAGGGCTCCAAAGATCGCCGCCAAGGCATGTTATCGATGTGATAACCGGTGGGTCCACGGGAAGTTGATAGGGAAGAAGAGAAGGGCTTATCGAATTCGGCCATGACTATGACAGATGCTCCCCGAAAGCAGATAGACCATTCCCCGGATCATGCATATCATTCACCGACGCTGACTATCCTTCGGAGCCCATTGAGCCGCATGAGGGGGCCTTGGTGATCACAGCGCAAGTGGGCACGGTGGACATGAAGCGTATGATGATAGACAATGGATCTTCAAGAGATATCCCCAGATGCCCATGCCTATCGAGGATGCACCTCGACAGGCGTAAAATGGAGGTCGGGCAGAAGCTCCTTTATACGGCTTCAAAGAATGATCCCGTAAAAGTTGCAGCACTATTGAACTCCCGGTTGTTTCGCAGACAATACCAAAGAAGTCTAAAATAGTGTGTAAATTCTATGTTGTGCACGTTGATTCATTTTACAACGCTTATATCGGGAAGACCTACTTTAATCGCTCTCCAAGTCGTGACCTCCATCCTCATTTCAAAATCAAGTTCCCCACTACTCATGGAGTAGGAGAGGTGGCGGGGACTTGGATCTAGCCCGACGATGCTATCGGAATGTGTTATTTTTCTCCGAGAGGGGGTCGCAAACAAAAAAAGCGATGACAATTGAGATCGAGCCTTTTACCGAAAGTAGTTTCGAATCGATGGTGATTCCTCACCGAGGAACTAAGAGGTCGAATTGATCCTCGAAAGCCGGACAAGACCAGTGAAGATTGGTTCAGTCTACCGTAACCTCTTCTGATAAATTTCATAGAACTCTTTTTACCGTTATGCGGATATTTTTGCATGGGAACCAAAGGACATGCCTCGAGTTAGTCGGAAGATAGCCGAGCATAGCCTCGAACGTAGATCCTTGAAGAAGTTTCGGTTCGGCAGTAAAAGACGGATCTTCGCTACCGAACGACGTAAAATTATTGACTGTGAAATAACAAAAGCTGTTGGTCGCCAACTTTATATATGAGATTGATTATCCCGAATGGATGGCTAATGTGGTATTGGTGCGTAAATGTAATGGAAAATGGCGGGTTTACATCGACTACACCGACCTCAATAAAGCTTGTCCAAGGATTTTATCCTCTCACCCCATATTGACCAAATTTTATCGATGCCACTTGGGTATGCATTATTAAGCTTTATGGATGCTTTTTCAAAGTTATCACCAAATATCCATGTGTAAAGAGGACATCCCAAAACCAAGATTTATTACACACCGCTCGGGTGTACGCCTACAAGAAGATGACTTTTGGCCTTATAAATGCCGGAGCCACTTACCTGAGAATGATGAACTTCATCTTCGATAGTACGGAAGGAACATGGAAGTATACGTTGATGACATGATCGTGAAAAGCATGCACGCTCAGAGAGTCATTTGGACGATCTAGAGGAATGCTTTCGATCGTCCATCATCATCAACTAAGGCTTAATCCCGCCAAGTGCACTTTCGGCCTCGATGCAGGAAGTTTCGGGTTATCTTGTTAGCCAAAGGGGTATCGAGGCCAATCCGCAGAAGATTCAGCCATTCTTGACATGAAGACTCCTCACCATTCAAAGACGCCCAACGCCCCGATCGGGCAGGATCGGCAAAGATTAAGGAGGTTCGCCGCCAACCGCAGAGAGGTGCCTTCCTTTCTTTGATACATTGAAAGGACCAAGAATGCGAAGACGCTCCAGTGGACTTCAGAGTGTGAAGACGCATTCCAGAGCATAAAGGCGTATCTTTCTTGGCTCCTTTATTGGTGAAACCCATTCCAACGGAGACTTTATATCTATATCCGCGGCAAGTTCGTTAGCGATTGGAGCAAAAGGTTGGTCGGGAGATCGGTGGAAGACAAAGATCCAGCCTATTATGTTAGTCACGCCTGCGAGATGTCAAACCAGTATCCAAATATTGAAAAATTTGCCTTCGCCTTGATAATTGCTAGTAGGAAGCTTGGCAAGATTTTCAAGGTCGGCCTCGGTTGTCTACATCGATCAACCATTGAAGAAGGTGATGGGCGTTTTAAGTTTCGTGAAGGTTAGCGGCGTGGACAATGGAGTTGTCACAGTTTTTCATCGAATACCATCCATTTAATCGCTATCAAAGGCCAAGCTTTGGCCGATTTCATAGTAGAATGTTCGCTCACCAAGCAGATGCCGAAGTTACCTAAGTCGAATCCTCCGATCGAAAGCGATTGCAGCTTCTTCAACAGAGCAGTAATGTTTGGACTCTATATGCAGATGGTTCCTCTACCCTAATCGTTAGTGGGGGTGAATTATCTTGACAAGTCCGGACGGGTTCAAAGTTCAACAGCCATCGATTTGGATTTAAAGCGACAACAAACAACGGCCGAGTATGAAGCAAAGTGTTAGAGGTGTTCGATTGGCAAAGAGTCTAGAGGTCCGGAACCTTATCATCTACAAATGACTCTCAAATTGGTTGTCAAGAAGCTATCGTGGGACTATGAAGCTCGTGGGAATCGAGATGATCAAGTATTCAAGTGAGTTAAAGGACCGACTTCAGATTTCGCTTCATATTAAATTTCGTGGCATAGAGCGAATGACAATTCTATCGCCGATGCATTGTCGAAATTGGCTACTACCGATGCGTATGTTTTTAACGGATCACCATTTGGAAGTTCTCGCAACAAACCGAAAGTGTTCAAAGATGAAGCCGTGATGTGTATCGAAGCGATCTAATCGGTTTGGATGACCCCTACATCGAGTATTTGGCGATGGCGTCCTTCCTTCGGATCGATGTTAGCAAAGAAGATCAAATACAAGAGCGCCTAACTTTATTCTTATTGATGGCGATCTTTACCGATTGGCCTTTTCTTCACCATTACTGAAGTGCCTGGTCCCATCTGAGGTGGAATATGCTCTTCGGGAAGTTCACGAGGGCATTTGCGGTGATCATATGGCTGCTAAATCTTTGGCTTACAAAGTACTTCGACAAGGATACTATTGGCCTACAATTTTCAAGGAAGCTACAGAGTATGTCAAAAATGTGAAAAGTGCCAACTCAACAAATCCGATCTCATTATCACCACCTAAGAGTTATACTCGATTTTATCTCCTATACCTTCTTCCCCGTGGGGGTAGATATATTGGGTCCATTGCCTAAAGCTAAAGGTCAAGTTAGCTTTGTCATAGTTGCTATTGATTACATGACTAAGTGGGTAGAGGCGAAGCCACACTTGTTAATTACGAGCAAGAATGTTTGAAGTTCATAAAAGAATCCAGTAGTGTTTCGCTTCGGATCCCTAGAGTATTAATATCTGACAACGGACGTCACTGTGGGATCAAAATTTGAAGCATTTTTAAAGGAGTTCAGATTCAACATAAGAAGACTTTGTGGCTCATCCACACCAAATGGCCAAGTTGAGGTGACCAACAGACGACGAAACCGAATCTGGATCAAGCTAGATGAAGCTAAAGGAAGATGGCCGAGGAGCCGCTTTCAACAGTGTTGTGGGCTTACCGGACTACACCAAGGACTACCATCGGGATTCACCTTTCGATCGCCTATGGTAATCGATGCCTTAGTCCCTCGTCAAATCGGATCTCCAAGTCTTCGTCACCAATACAAAAGAAATATACAATGACGAAGGACCTCAAGGCCAATTTGGATCTACTAGAAGAAGTTAGAGAGGTTGCTCTACTTAAATTGGTCGCTTATCAACGAAGAGTAGCGAAGCATTACAACAAAGGAGTCAAACTTGCAGATTCAAGTAGAGACTTTCGCTCCTCTCAGAGAAGCCAAGCTTCTACACCTCAAAATACGGAAAGTTAATGCCAAACCGGGAAGGACCATATGAGGTGATCAAGTATCCAAACCAGCACTTACCTGCTAAGGGCATTAGATGGTTCCAAATCAAAAACACTTGGGCACGTGGCAGAGTTTCTAAATACTTTCAATAAAGATCAAGTTAATTCATCTAAGTCTCAGATATTATTGTTCATTATCAATAAAAAGACACTTTTTCACTATCGATCCCGGTCCTATTTTGTCCTATGGTCACTATGGTGTAAGGAGGTATGGTAGGACTCACCGCCATTCGATGGCAAATTTCATTTGTCGTTTCTACCCCGAGTGGTAGACGAAGGATCCTATATTGATTTTACCGTGGTGGTAAATCAATGGTCACTATTGGTCCCGGTCCTATTTTGTCCTATGGTCACTATGGTGTAAGGAGGTATGGTAGGACTCACCGCCATTCGATGGCAAAACCCATTTGTCGTTCTACCCCGAGTGGTGTAGACGAAGGATCCTATATTGATTTTACTGTGGTGGTAAATCAATGGTCACTATTGGTCCCGGGTCCTATTTTTGTCCTATGGTCACTATGGTGTAAGGAGGTATGGTAGGACTCGTTGGCCATTCGATGGCAAACCCATTTGTCGCTCTCTACCCCCGAGTGGTATTTAAGGATCCTATATTGATTTTACCAGGGTGGTAAGTCAATGGTCACAATTGATCCTTATATCTTGATCCTTATATCTTGATCCTTATATCTTGGTCCTTATGTTTTGATCCTTATATCTTGATCCTTATATCTTGGTCCTTATGTCTTGATCCTTATATCTTGGTCCTTATGTCTTGATCCTTATATCTTGGTTTTCGTATAATTGTTTCATCCCGAGTGGTAAACAAATGACCGATCTCACACTTCGGAGCCGATGAGTATGTGGTACTTTATTTTATTTAAGTGTTGAGTTCGGAATGCCTCGTCCCTTAACATCACTTTATCTGTTATATGACATGCTTATCTGTTATATGACATGCTTAATCATTTGAAGTTAAATCCTCGAAAGGGTTTTTTGTATACTTGTCCATATAAATTCATATCAAGTATCGACATAAAATAAAAAGTACATCAAGTCATAAGGAAGAAAATCATTTCTCATTAATATTTAAGTTCATTTACAAATAAGGAAATAACATAAAATTTCTACAAATATTCATAATAAGACCTAAGACAATCCATAAGTCGGTGCTTGTGTAGCTCCATCATCATCCAAGAGTCCAAAGAGGTAAGGATCTAAGTTAGCCTTGATCAACCTTTCCTTGCCAAGACTTTAGCAGAGCTCGTAGCTTTTGTGAATCCTCATGATTTCTCCGCTTATTTCGTCTGAAGTTCTATACTCTTCACAAATTTTTTGCGAAGAGCATTAGTTAAAGGAGGCCCAAGGTCCCAAGAGCCTTGAGTTCTCGGATCTCTTGCTCGAGCAGCCCCAGATATTCAATTGAAGCTTTTCATCCCGCTTCCATCTTACGGATCGCCTTGGTCAAGATTTTGGCGTTGGACTTCAACTCCTTGATCTTATCCATCCTCGCTTCACTCCTCCGAACTAAGTCGACATTCATGTTGACAATTTCAAAGATGTCGAGCCTTAGTCGATTTTAGTTCTTCCTCGAGGCCTTCACTTCTCCCTTAGCTTGGGCTAACTCTTTTCAAGACCTTCATTAGTATGAAGAAGGCCTTCACGATGAGTCCTTTCCCGAGCCAAAAGGCATTTCAGGAGGGAATTTTCTTCTTCGCTTCCTCCTCGGATTCAAATTTTGAGAGATCTGGGACGCAGACGTCCGAAGACAGCATTTGCCTGTTCATGTTCAGTGTTATTCAATCAGCTTCAGATGTATGAGTATGAAAATAAGTAAGCAAAGGAAGAGAAGAGTCATTTACCTTAGCCAAGTAGCTCATGCCTTCATCGAAAGCAAATCCCGTTGAACTGCTTCTCAACCGATGGTCATCGGTCTCGTGAACGAAGGCCTCAAACAGTTGAAAGGGGAAATTGGCATTGAACCGAGGCCACATAGTCGGTGAACCCATGGCATCATGCTGAAATTCGGATGTCATTGGTCCTTGAGGAGGAGGTATAGCCGATCGCGAACCCGTGAAGGATCCGCATGCATTGCCTCTCCGGAGAAGGTGATCGAAATGGCATTCGCTCAGAGTTGAAGAAGGTTCAAGTCGAACCAAAATGACCGTCCAAGGATGTTTTTTTTTCGGGACGAGAGAAGGGCTTGGCCGACCGCCAAATAAGTTAGGTATTGGGGTTTCATTTATTTAAAAATTTGGTTGTTGAAGGAGGGGAACGCGGAGTTAAATCGCTAGCAGAGAAGAGGAATTATTTTGCTTCTCAATTTTTTAGCACGAAGGACTTTCGACCGATCGTGTGGAGGAATGTCAAGAAGACTCCTCTTTTTTAGGGTTGATTCAGAAGTTGGTGGGGTTGGTTCAGAATTCGGTGGGGTTGGTTCAGAAGTTGGTAGGGTTGGTTCAGAGGTTGTTGTGGGTTCAGTTGAAGGAATTGGTTGTAAGTTTACCTCAGGAAGTATCTCCTCGTCGCTTTCAGGATTTATCTCGCGAGGAGTCCTGGCCCTTTTGGCGGCCTTCTTCCCATGAGGTCGGAGGACCGCCTGGGATGATAGGATTGTCACTTCTGTGGTCATCATCCGAAGGGGAGTTGTTGTTGGCTCTCGAAAGGGGGGGGGGGTTCGGGAAGGCTCCTCGTTAGGAGTTCTTCATTTGCATCAAGAATCCTCCCCGCCAAGAAATCTTCCAAGTCTTTTACTCCGAGGAAGTTGGTTTGATCAAAGACATCGCAAATAATCACAAGTTAAAACTGCACTACATAAACATTTCAAAAATTATATCACACAGAATGGTCCAAGACTTACGTTTATGGTCATACAACCATGCTTGCTTGGTCAAGAGAGTGAAGCTCCACTCTTGAGAAGGGATCTTATTCATGAAGTCGCCCATCTCCCCTCACACGCCTCGGGGATGTCACCAAGTCAGCAGAGATACGTTCAAGTGGTCCAATCGAGAAGGGAGGAGATTCGTGACCAAAGGATTTAAGAACCATTTCTCGTGCCATCCTTTGTTGCTCGAGGGGGTGCTCATCGTGGGCCTCTTCTCGAATTTCGAAGTTTGGGCGTGGGGGACTGCTTTTCTCAAGATTTTGAACCCTCGTTCTGGGGATCGCCAACCGGTAGAAGAGGGTGAAGAAGAGATCAACAGAGGGGTAACCCCTAATTATTACGATGTAAGGCGATGAACGCCAGTATATGGATATAGGAGTTAGGCACCAGTTGTGCGAATCCTACTCCAATAAACCCTAGGAGGGTAACTATGAAGGCGTGGAGGGGTAGGCGAACCCCCTTTTCCAGCAGAGTAGTCGGCATGGCGACCCATCCCGTCTGTCACGGGTACATTCGCTTCCTCAAAGCCATTGGAGCCCTCATAGCAAAGTTATCCGGAACATGATATCGAATCCGGAGAGTTCGCAGTTCAGATTCAGAAACGGTGGAGGTGATGTTGGCATGAGGAAATTGTTCCCCATCCTTGAAGAAATCAGTGGGAGATGGTGGATTGGCACTTGAACCCCCTTGGTTAGGGTTTGAACGAGAAGAACTTGAAGGGGTTTGGCTTGGATTCACCATTGTTGAGTTTGTGAAAGCTAAAGAGAGGTTTTTCTGAGAGAAGGAAGAAAGCTCAAAGGTTCGAATTTCAAATCAGTAGGTAAAACCGTCAATTTTGGTGAGGTTTATCTTTTATAATCGATTTACTACGTGGAGCGAGGAGGCCGGCATGATTTAATGTCAAGAATAATGGGAATTAAAGTGGAATACGTTTGATGACCTTTGAATATCTTATCGATTGGGCCCGATCGTTGGATCTCTATCTTATTGGCCCATCCTGCTCAAATTCAAATCCTTTATCAAATTGGGCTTATTGCTCGGATATCCACTATCCGGGCCCTCCCTTATTCCACTTCAGATGTTAAAAGTGGGTATGATCCACTTATTTCCTATCTTTGGGCCTTTATTAAATCCTAAATATCATGAATCATATATAGTTTTCCATTAAACATCTTGTTTAACTAAAAACTAGGGGTAATGTTGGGTCATAATATTTCTCCTATTTTACGGATAAATTGGGCCCATTTATCAAGATAATCTGTTGGGCTTTTATTATTAAGCCATGGGACTCTTTGAGCCCATTTATTGTGTTAACTTTATTTAATTCTATTGGACCGGGTCACCCAATGGATCGTAACCCATTAGATATTTTAATATCTGTTATTTTGACTTGTGATGATGAAAAAGTATGATAGTTGACCAAGGCTCCCCGCCATGCATTAATGTGGATGGGATCATAACCTATGGGTCGTGTAGAAAACAAGGGCACAAAAAAAGCAGAGAGATAAACTCGATATAGTCGGCAGAGCCCATCAGATCGGGACGTCTTACGTGATTGGGACGTGGAGAAAGATCTTGGCGTTAACAGGAAGTATGAAGTGCAATGGAAGGAGAAAGATGCTAACTTATCCATGAATCAGGCTGGGGGAGGAAACATACATGCATCCCTTCTACATCCAATTTCCTTGGCTTACCCTGACTGCTCTGCTGCAATGCCATCTTTAGGTGACTCCATATTTTCAAGTAAAGCAGGTATCAATAAGTCTATTCTTTTCTTCTGCCAGTAATTATCAATAAGCGGCCTCTCTGATTAATAAGAAAACCTGTCACGTGATTGCTTCCTTTGGATTATCTTACACAAGTTAATTGATTGGTGCAGTGAAAGCAGTGCTGATAATCTTAAGGTTAGGGTTGTATTTTTTTAGAGAATCCTCTCAAGTTACAACACTTGGCTTCCATGCTTATTCTTTTCCTTTATTCTTATTCTATGGCATTTTAGCCTAGCCCAGCTAAGCTATTTTCAGATAACTCATAAAAGCGTTGTGGAGTTGAGTTATTTTATGGGATTTCTGTCCCCGTTACATGTGTTTCTAGGAATGTTGTCCAGTAGAAAGATAAGGAAAATGTCTTAATTGTATATCCCAAAGTTTCACTTTATATTCCTAGTTAAAGGACTCAAGCTTCCCATAGCTGAAAACGGACACTAATATTTTTTTTCTCCCAGCTTTCATTATAACGCAGTTTCGGCTCTCTAATACGCTGTCATACTTATCAAAGTTTGTTAAATGGTTACTGCTTCTTCCTTCTTCCTTTCATATTTTATCTTTACATTTTATTGTGTAGATTCTGGAGGAGCCATCTGATAATATGCTTGCATTGCAGGATTCTCTCCAGACTCCTGGTCTATGTTTTGTTTGGAAGGATTATAATCTATGGCATTATAATCCCAAGACTATTAATTCTAGAATTAAATTGTCATAGTCAGGTGTTTGTTTTTTATGGAATTATTCGAGAGATAACTTAAAATAATTTCATATTAACATGTTTGTTTTTTTCAGGATTAATTAAAGTATTGGATTAAAAAATTTCGTTTGGACTATTATACCCTTACCAATAATAACATATTTTAAACTTATTTATACATCAAAAAAAATAATATTTACTGATTATATATCCACCCACCCCACCCCACCCCCACCCCACCCCTACCCCTATCCCTAAAAAATACTGATTAACTGATTTACTGATTATCTGTTCATGGCTCACCTCTTGATAGATCTGCTAAGTTAGTGATTTACTGATTATCTGTTCATGGCTCACCTTTTGGTGTCTATAAGGAAGAAAATATTGAAGCACTACATAGTATGCTTTACTTTTAGTCACTTTCTTTATTCCATCCATTTCACAATGTCAGCAACATTACAAGGACAGACAATGTTATAAAATTTTAAAGAGTAAATCTATATATACATCTCATTTACATCCTCCATACCGAAACACACTTCTTTTTGTTGTTCTATTTTTTATTTTTTTAAAATTATTTATTCCTTTTTCCTACAAACTCAGATTCAAAAAACCTAACCCGTCAGTCACAGTCACTTTCCCTTCTTCTTCTTCTTTTCCTACTGATTCCCTTCCTCTTCCTTCCTCCCAAATAATACCCTCACAAATTTCACTCTCTTCAAAATTAAGATTGTTACTCTCTTGCACCCACTCAAAAATGCACCAAGTACTAAATCACCTTACGGACAAAATTAAGATTGTTTCTCTCTCTGAGGTTGCCCATGGTGGAGTAGAGGTCTAAAGTAGCTTCATAGATCCGCTAAGTTAAGCGGAATTTTCATTTATAAGTTAACTACGGTACTTTTTCTGCTTTCTTTTTCAGGCTTAATTAGTCTAAGCTTCATACTACTAAAAAAATTACGAAAATCCATCACAAAAAGTAGAAAAACCATCACGAAAGGTTTACGTGATGACTTTAAGCATCACAATGGTCGTCTTGTATACGCTCATCATGAAAGGTTTTATGTGATGATTTTGACAATCACAAAAACGCTTAGTGCTTTTGTGATGATTAATACAATCACATGAACGCGTAATCTATTGTGATTGTCAAAATCATCACAAAAAATACAAGACTTTAGGGATCAAATGTAAGAACGTGAATCTCTATTTACGTATAATTTATTTTACTTTATTAATTGTATCTATATTAATTGTATCAAATGATATTTGTAGGATTCGAACCATCCCCCTATTTGCAAACTAAATAACGAGTATTACCACTACACCAAAGCCCAGATCATGATTATAATTTTAAAATAAAATATAAAAAGAAACATATGTGAGTTGACTTACTAAACAAAATTACTTCCACATAAGATTTGGTGATTGCAATGGCAGTCACAAATACTCTATAATGATGGTAAAATTAGTCATCACTGAGAGCCATCATATATTTTATTATTTTGTGATGGCTTGAAAATTCCATCACAAAATACCTTCTTTTTGTAATTACAAATAAAAGTCGTCACAAAAATTTATCTTTTTAATGATTGTCACGGCCGTCATAAAATATTGTTTTGATTATTTCTTACATTAAAATATATAGTGATAGCTTAAATGCAATCACGAAAAGGGTATCTCTTAAGTGATGACTTAGTGCGTCACAAAAAGAAAATTTATTTTGGGTGAAAAAATTGGTGTGATTGACATGACCATCAAAATTATAATACATTGATGGCAAGATTAGTCATCACTAAGAGCCATCATATATACTATTATTTTGTGATTGCTTAAAAAGTCCATCACAAATTACTATCTTTTGTGATTGATTTTAAAAACTGTCACAAAGTTCCGTCACGTATTCTTATTTTTCTAGTAGTACTATTTGATTGATGAATCACGATTCTTCTTCTAGTTACAATAGTTTTAGCTTGATTCTAAGTATCTATAGTGAATAGTTTGATGTATTTTGATAGAAAATTGGTTGGTTTGTTTATGAATTACTAATATTAGGCATTTATGATATTTGGGTATTTAATAAATCTGAACAGAGCAATTGAGAATTTGGTATTTTGATTGTTGGGTGATAGTTACTTAAAGTTTGTGATTTTCTTTGTGATATCTTCTATGATCATGTGTTTAGAATAATATTTCTTTGTTTTTGTAAATTTAATAACAGTGAAGCTCACAAAGTGTGTTTGCCTACTCAAATTCAATTATTGGAATTGGAATTGGGCACTGTTTAAAATAAGCTTAAATTTAATTAAGCTTTAGTTTAAAATACATGCATTGGTTAATTTGATTTTGAAAGTTGCATCAACATATCCAGGACTACTAGTTCATTCCTCATTACTATTTCAGCTTATAAGTTGTAAGGTTGATGTGTTGTGTGCACCAAAATTAAAGCTCTTATAGCAGAAGATGTGGCTCTGGGCCTTGCCTACATCCACCAAGCATCAAGGCTCATCCATGGCAACCTGAAATCCTCCAATATCCTCCTTGGTACAGATTTTGAAACCTGTCTCACAGACTATTGTCTTTCTATCCTTGCAGACTCTACTTTGAAACCCGTCTCGCAGATTCGGTCTGAGCAATGAGGGAAGATGATGGTGAAAAAGCTAAGAATGATTGTCGGTAGTGCATTGCATTTTTTATTTCTTTTGATAATTGCCAAAAAATTACGAGTCTTCCTAGCTAGTTCTTACAAGTTCTAGATTCGCTTGTTGTTTCAAGGCCTATTTGGACAGAGACCTTCTATAGTGAAACTTATCTTCTGAAATGATAAATTCATTTGAACAATTGGGGATAGATAGGCATTGACGGTGGGATGTTATAACACATAAGGTTCAGGGGATATTTAATGGCGACTCTCGTGACGGGAAGAATAAGAAGAACATGAAGAAATCTTGTCATTTTTGAAGCAAATACCAATGGATAAAGGGCATATAACTTATTGTATCATCTTTTTTTTTAGTTACCTGGGGTATGCCCCTTGTAAACATGTAAATCTTGATTATTGTGTTTATGAAATAAAATCCATTTATTGTGTTCATTAAATTAGTCTGTTCTAATAGCTTCTCATAGCCTGTCATATATTGTGTTTGTTTGGTAAATATTTAATGTCTACTGAGAGAAATTACTAAAGATGAAAACAAATAATCAGAAATAGAATACATCCATAAATAATCAGAATTAGAAAACATCCATAAATTTTAGCTGTTTCAGCCCAATACAAAATGCATCTATAATATTATATTCATCTTAATACATAAATTGTACCATAATCATCTAAATACATATTTTCTACAATGACAAATCTCTACACCACGCCAAAAGTAATGACTGCACCAAAAGTAATGACTTCATCCCAATAGAGTAATGACTTTAACCAACATTGGAAGTGCCTTCACCTATAGACCCAAAATTCTTCACAGCGCCAAGATTCAGAAGTTCATCTCCCCATATGGATTCCTACAAGTTACACGAAGAACCATCGATGTCAAGTGAGTTCATACATCTGAAAAATGCTCACCAATAAAGTAAAAACAATAACCATAAGAATATGAAGAAAAAAAATCATTACTCACATTCAAGTTAATATTTCCATGATGACTCTCTTGTGTCTCATGAAAAATAGGTTGCTGATTAATAGTCGTATCAAGCTCAAAGGCCTGAAATAAAAGAAGCATAATTTAAAATTTTATAAGATAATATTAATCGCAAAAAAAAGTTACAATATACAGAATGTATATATATATATATATAACAAATAGAAAAATCATACCTTCTTCATATTCTTTGTGTTTCTTAATTCAGACTTGTTTCTACCATTTTTTTGTCCCTTCTGTTTGAATTTCTTCAAAACTTGTTCCATCTTACATACTCCTTTTACTAGGAGAACGCCCCTTACATCTGTTCTTTTTTGGTGAAAGTAATTTCTGGATTTCATTTGGGCCGTCATTTTCAGATTCACTCGCGTTTGACTTTTGAGTAGGTTGACTTTTTTCACAAACTCCATCCTCCGTATTCCATTCCACCTTTAATTCAAGAAGTCGATCTACAAGTTGATCACATCTTTTTTGAGTGTCATATGCAATGTCCGCAACCTCGAAAAAAATATTGCACACCTTGTCATATCTTTGTCCCGGTTCTGTGTATTTCCAAACATTATATGTGACACCCCCAAAATAGGTATACATCACCCATTCTGAGTTGTCAATACACGGTACAGAAACAACTACAACTTTATTATTACAACAGTAAAACTGTGAGTTTAAATACAGATATTGCCATCTAAACAATATCCACATACAAAAAAATCATCATCATAATTATTGATACATTATTTTACAAAAATGGTAAGGACTACTAAACAACTCTCTAAAACCATCATTCCATACCCCGACTCGTACTCGCTACATTCTCGCCTCCTGAGAAGAAAAATGGAACAAAAAGGAAAAGGGTGAGCTCAACTAGCCCAGTAAAGAATATTATGACTAAGATAATATACAACAAATTATCGTTAGTCTTCAACAGGGAAAAATTTAATAGAATACATTAGACAACAAGTTTTAAATCAATACTCGCAGCGGAAAATATTGATTCATAGAAGAGTTACGTAGAGGATGAAATCTACTAATATCTATGAATTTAATAGTCCGTCATCAATATTTTTATTCCTGTAACATCAATCAATATATATCTGGAATCATATATTCATCCTTGCACTACAGGCCAATGACATTCACCAGTTGTTCATGTTCATCTAAACACCTGTTCATCTTTGCACTATGGGCCAAAGATATTCATCAGAAATCATTCATCTTTACACTACAGGCCAAAGATATTCATCAGAAATCAATCATCTTTGCACTACAGGCCAAAAATATTCAATAATATCATCATTTAAGACTGAGGATGATGAAAAATATTTTTTAAAGAAACGAATCCAGTGAATCAAAATGACAAGGATTAAGGATTAAGGATTCGTACTTTGTTTTATCCACGTCCAAAAATACCTCAAAAATAATCATAGTGGTGTAAAATTCAAGAATGATCAAAACATAGATACAATCAAAATTAGTATCCACAATAGATATTTTGGATGAAAAGGAAAATTTTCATTTTTTGATGAATAAAGGCAGTATTCGTGAATAGTCAGAGTATCGTGAATAGTCCCGTATACATAAATAGTAACTCCGACACCAAAAGTTCCAAATTTGATAAAAACTTCAGATCAATATTTCAGCATAATGATATTGAAGAAATAATATCATTACGAAAAAAAATAATATCCCTTACCTCGGAAAGACAAGACTTTAACCTGGAATCTTCGGATATAGGCTATAACTTGAACTTTAACCGTATAGCAATACTCAAAGTATACTCAAAATACTCACAAGAATACGCCGATAATATAGAGAGAAAACTTGATTTCGGTGTGATTTTCAATTCTAACCTAAACACCCTATTTATAGAAAAATGCTTAGAACACCAAAGTAGAAAATTTAATATAATATTATTATATAATTTAAATTTTCCCACGCCATCTTTTTGTAGAACTAAATTCAGCCACCTTTGTTTGCCAATAATAATGACAAAAAAAAAAAAAACGTTTTGTTATTAAAAACAATTAAAACTTCCAAAAATCAATTATTTTGAGCTTGAACTTCAATAATTCACAATAAATAGCCCTTTTGTCGAAAATTTGAATCTTGCGATTATAGGAAATTCAATTTCTACAACTTTGCGTAAGAAAGTTTTTCCAAATTCCAAATGTAAATTGACCCAAATCCATAAACAAAGCGATTTTTTGTGCTATAATCAAATTTCACCAAGAAATGGGGTCCACCGACATGTTTAACATGTTTTAAACATTTATTGCAAAAAAAATACTCTTCCTCCTCAGATACTCATATATCCCACATTCGTTGTAAAAATATCACCATTATTATATTATTAAAATATAATAATATATATTTAAATGAATTATTTTATCGTAAAAAGATAAAATTTCAATTTTCAACAATTGTCACATTAAAAATTTCTCCATCTATATCCACATAAAATCAATATTTTCCTCATCATATGAATCAATAATTAATTATTCACAAATAATATTATGTAATCACAATATCGATGACAACTGTGCAGCTCCCCAGAAAGAGGGGCTTTCAATAAGAATTTCTCCTCATGGCGCGCAATTAGGTGACCAAACCTCTCCTTAGACGTAACTTTCTAGACATTACCAATAATGTTATCTAATAATATTATTCAGATAATATGAATTATTGCTTCGATAATAAAAATAATGTAATGACAATTATGAAACAACAAAGAATATAAAATATCAACACAACAATTATTGAACCAATAAAATATCGAGCGAAGAATTATCGTAACCATTATTGAGTAGTGCCTTCTTACGTAAGAATCAATAATTGGTGCAATACCTGTGTAATCTTCGTGTTTTAACCCACCGAGTATTTTAACAAAGATTAATTCAGAATAACTACGCCTGAATTATTTTTAAACAACTTATATTTGTCGTTTTCTTCATCCAATCGCTTTCAGTTATGGGGCCTAATATTATGGTTAAGCAGGTTGTCAGTGGAATATTAAATGACGTCGCATTTAATATTCCACGACCAAACTAATATTCCCGACAACAAGAATATTCCCTGGACAACAATGAATATTTTATAACCACTTGCTTATTTTGAAATATTTATGTATTTTACCCATAACTATCCACATTAATCACATCAACCCTTACTATTTCAAAATAATAATTAGAGGAAATTAAATTTCATTTATTAATTATTTGGGGTCTTACAACCTCCCTCCTTATGAAATTTCGTCCTCGAAATTGACATACGCATTCTGGTGTTTCAAAAGATGAGGATACCTCGCTTTCATTTTCGTTTCCAATTCTCGTGTCATTTCTTCTATAGCATGGTTCCTCCACAAAACTTTAACTTGTGGTATGACCTTCGCATGCGTAGGGACATGCTCCTTCCTATCCAAGATCTTGACAAGTACCTCCTCTCACGTTAAGTCTTTGGCTATTTCTTCCTGGTTCTAACTCAATAACGTGGTTCGGGTCTTTCAAATATTCTGAAGTACGATATGTGAAACACATTATGAACATTTAGACATACTTGGAGGAACGCGAGTCTATATGCTACATTTCCTATTCTGGTCAAGAATTTGAAATGGACCAATAAATCGTGGATTGAGCTTTCCTCTTTTCCCAAATCTTGTAACTCCCTTCCATGGAGCAACTCGCAACAATACATGATCCCCTATACTAAATTTCACGTCCTTTCGATGAAGAGATCTGCAGATAACTCTTTTGTCGATCTTGTGTTGCTTTGTATACGTTGTCGAATCATTTGGATCTTTTTGGTAGTCATACGTATTAACTCGGGTCCCAACAATGTTGCTTCACCCACCTCATCCCAACATATCGAGAGAGCGACACTTTCGTCCATATAATGCTTCATATGGAGCCACACCTATACTTGCTCGATAATCGTTGTTGTAGGAGAATTCCACCGATGGTAAATACCTATCCCAACCGCCCTTGAAGTCTAGGACACGAGTCTTAATAAATCTTCAAGAGTTTGAATAGTCTCTCTCGATTGTCCGTCTGCTTTGAGGATGGTATGCCGAATCAATCGTAAATCCGCACTCCATAGCTTTTTTGCAAGCTAACCCAAAATCTTGAAGTGAATCTTGGGTCACGATCCAAACTATAGATATTGGCATGCCATGCAACCTCACAATCTCATTTACATACATACTAGCAAGACGCTCAAGAGAATAGGTCTCCGTGACGGCAAGAAATGTGCGACTTGGTTAATCTATCAACAATAACCCAAATAGCATTTATGCCTTGAGAAACCGTGGGAAGACCCATAACTTAAATCCATGGTAATGTGTTCCCACTTCCATTTTGGAATCTCAAGTGATTGCAATGGTCCCTTAGGCACTTGATGCTCCGCCTTTACACGCCGACAAGTTAAACATGTTGAGATAAACTTTGCAATCTCTCTCTTCATATTGTTCCACCAAAATGTATGTCAAGATCACGATACATTTTAGTACTTCCAGGATGGATTGCAAATGGTGTATTGTGTACCTCCATCATAATCTTGTACTTCAAATCGTAGTCGTTAGGAACATAAAGTTCAGAGTGGACTCAAGTATTCCTTCTTCATCGATTTTTGCTTCCTAATAGCACCTTCTTGTACTTTCTTCTTCATATGCATCGCCTCGGCCTGGTGGCTTAAGCAACCTTAACTTTTTCTATTAAAGTTGGCTCTACGCGTATACTTAACATCATCGCACTCGCGTTCTCGTGATATGATCTTCTACTTAACGTCACTACCTACCACGTTCGCTTTCCGGTGATGGTATTGAATAGTGTGGTCGTAGTCTTTCAATAGCTCGAGCCAACGTCGCCGCCGCAGATGTTAAGTTCTTTTGAGTGAAGAAATATTTAAGGCTTTTATGGTCCTCAATATATCTCCACTTTCTCCCCATAAAGATAGTGCCTCGATATCTTTAGCTGAAAACGATCGCCGCTAACTCTAGATCATGAGTAGGATAATTCCTCTCATATTCTTTAAGTTGTCGCGAGGCATAGGCTATGACTTTCCCATGTTGCATGAGAACACATCCTAACCTTTGCCCGAAGCATCGTTGTGAGATAACAAATCCATCCGAACCGGATGGTATTGTTGAGAACAGCCAAATAAGTCTTTTCTTAAGCTCTTGGAAACTCTTTCGCATTCTTCACTCCAAACGAATTTTGTATCCTTCCCGAGTCAATCGAAGTTAATCAGAGTAGCGATTCGAGAAAACCCTTCCACTAATCTCCGATAATAACCAATTTAGACCCGTAAAGCTACGTACTTACCACCGCCTTGGTTGCTCCCAACTTTGTATTGCTTCAATCTTCACGTCAACAGATACTCCATGTTTTGACACTGACGTGCCCAAGAAATGCTACTTCCTCAAGCCGTAACTCGCATTTCTTTAACTTGGCATATAACTTATTTTCACGAAGCCTTTGGAGTACCGGCTTCAAATGATGCTCAAGATCTTCACGGCTTTTGGAATATATGAGGATGTCATCAATAAAGACAACAATGAATTGATCCAAATATTCCTTGAATACTCGATTCATCATATCCATGAAAAGCAGCAGAGCATTAGTCAATCCAAAAGACATGACTAAGAATTCATAATGCCCGCATCGAAGTTCGAAGGGCGTCTTTGAATATCCTCGATTCTAATCTTCACCGATGATATCCAGAATCTAAAATCGATCTTTGAAAAGAATTGTGCTCCTTGCAATCGGGTCAAACAGTCATCAATACGAGGTAGAGGATACCTATTCTTGATAGTGACATGGTTCAATTCCGATAGTCAATATAAAGTCGCATACCCCGCTTTTTCTTCTTTACTTAATAAAACAGAGCACCCCAAGGAGATGTACTAGGGACGAATGAAAACGATGTCCAACAACTCCTCAGAGTTGGAACTTTAACTCCACGAAATTCAATAGAGCCATTCGATATAGGGTTTTAGATATGGGCTTTGTACCAAAGTTCAAGGTCAATAAAGAATTCAACTTCACGCTCGGGGTAGGCCGGAAGTTCTTCAGAAATACGTCAGAAAGTCAATAACAACAGAATATTATTCAAATTTGACGTGTCTTTATTCAAATCCATAACATGGGCTAAGAAAGCTTGACATCCGCTTTTTAATAAACGAATAGCTTTATGATTAGATACGATGGTGATTGATTTTAATGGTTTAGTTTGCTTGAATTGCATAACAAAGTTGTTTAGGAATATGAAAGCTAACAACCTTACTTAAAACAATCAATTTTGGCATGATGAGTAGTTAACCAATCAATCCCTAAAATCACATCAAAAGCAAGTATCTTTAAAGAGATAAGGTCAACAGTAAGGTGATGGTGCCAACTTGAATCAAACAAGATTTATAAACAGTGGATGTGATGAAAGTTTTCTCTAACTGAGTTTCCACAGATAGGTCAAAGTCTAATTTCTCCGGAGTCAAGTTTAAACGTTGAGCACAAGGAGGAGAGATAAATGAATGGGTAGTACCCCAGATCTAGTAAAGTATAAACTTCACAAGAATTTATAAATAGTTTACCCGTGATCACCTCGTTTGGGTTCCTCGATTTTGACCGATACCACAACAAACGCTCTTCGAGAACCGTTGACTTTGACTTTTTTGGGACGTTTTTGAGTCACCGTCTCCCTCATTGAACTAGGTTTCGCTATGCTGCAATCTCGAAGCGATATGTCCTTCCCACATCCACAATTATAGCATATACCGAACTATTGTGGGCGCTTTGACCGATATGTCCCTCTTTCCGTGATTTATAAAGATATATGACCGGTGGTCGCTCTCCTCCTGGAACCGATTGTTCTTTGTAATCGCTGCCTTCACATGGTCGTTGTTGAGTCTCCTCTTTTTAAAATCTCCTCATGCCTCGCTTCTTCTATTTTCACGGCCATTATTACCACCAGAGTGGTTACCATTTTGTCCGTCTTTTTCTTTTCTCCTTTGGTTATTGTTGTTTTGTTGATCGCTATCTCCTAGATGATCCTCGATTATGGTACCTCGGTTGACCAGTATCTCGTTATCTCGCTTCTAACAATTGAGCCTCATTAACAACATCCGAATAGAGAGAAAATTTATGAGAGATGAGATATCGACGTATGCCGGGTTTCAAACCTCTCGTAAACATCCCGCCACATCGTTCCTCATTCTCCACCAAATGAGGTGCAAAACCGATAACTCAAAACTTCGCCTCGATCGAGACACCGCCATGTTGTTTCGCTCCGGCCTAATAAACTCCACTTCCTTCATATGATTTAACACTTTCGGAAAGTATTTGTCATTAAATAGTTCTCAAACGTCTCCCAAGACACGCCGAAGTGCTACAATTTGGATGGGTACGCTTCACGACTCCCACCAAAGATACGCTTCGCCACACGGAACATAAAGGTGGCGAATGGAACCTCTCGTTCTCGTGCATCCCAAGACATCGAATATCTTGGTAATTTGCTTGACCCATGTTTTCGCTTATGATCGGATCAGCTTTCCCTTAAATTCGTGGTCCCAACTCTTTGAATCGCTTGGTCAGAACAACCCGTGAATTGCTACCATTTCCTCCTATGTTTTGAACACGAGTCTCCTCGTCGATTTTGCATGAAGCGCAAAAACTTCTAAACATCCCTCGTTCATCATCTGCTCCGTGGTGTTGTTCACAGGAGGAACATTACCAGCCTGTTGCACGTTCTCCTCGTTGGTGAGTACAGGTGTCTCCACGGTCTCATTTCCATTGTTAATATGCTCAGTCGACATTCTCAAATACTGTCATAAAACAAGGGTTAATTAAGGAAATCAATATATGACATAATATCCCTATATATCGACCAACTATCAAATAAGCTTAGGTAGGACACACTAGCGAAGGATTTACTCGTCTCTCCCCTCCTAGTTTTATTCCCCGATCTCCGCCAGAGATCATATCCCTAAGCTCGATACCAACCCGTGACACTCCAAAATAGGTATACATCACCCATTACGAGTTGTCAATACACTGCATGTAAACAACTACAACTTTATTATTACAACAAAAAAAATCTGAGTTTAAATCTGAGATATTGTCATCTAAACAATATCTAAATACAAATAAATCCTCATCATAATTATTGATACATTATTTTACAAAAATGGTGAGGACTAATAAACAACTCTCTAAAACCATCATTCCATATACCCGATTAAGTATTTCGCTACATTCTCGCCTCCCGAGAAGAAAAATGGAACAAAAAGGAAAAGGGTGAGCTCAACTAGCCCAAGAAGAATATTATGACTAAGATAATATACAACAAATTATCGTTAGTCTTCAACAGGAAAAATTTAATAGAATACAATAGACAACAAGTTTTAAATCAATACTGCAATGAAAAATATATGATTCATAGAAGAGTTACGTAGAGGATGAAATCTACTAATATCTATGAATTTAATAATCAGTCATCAATATTTTTATTCCCAGTAACATCAATCAATATATATCTCCGAATCATATATTCATCCTTGCACTATGTGCCAATGACATTCACCAATTGTTCATGTTCATCTAAACACTGCTCATCTTCAGACTACTGGGCCAAAGATATTCATCGAAATCATTCATCTTTGCACCACAGCCAAAGATATTCATCGAAATCAATCATCTTTGCACTACTGTGCCAAAGATATTCAATAATATCATCATTTAAGACCGAGGATGATGAAAATATTTTTTAAAGAAACGAATCTAGTGAATCAAAATGACAAGGATTAAGGATTAAGGATTCGTACTTTGTTTTATCCACGTCCAAAAATACCTCAAAAATAATCATAGTGGTGTAAAATTCAAGAATGATCAAAACATGGATACAATCAAAATTAGTATCCACAATAGATATTTTGGACTAAAAGAAAAATTTTCATTTTTCGATGAATAAGGTCGTATTCGTGAATAAAGATCAGATCGTGAATAAAGGTCGTACACGTAAATAGTAACTCCGACACCAAAAGTTCCAAATTTGATAAAAACTTCAGATCAATATTTCAGCATAATGATATTGAAGAAATAATATCATTACGAAAAAAAAATAATATCCCTTACCTCGGAAAAGACAAGATTTAATCGGAATATCGGATATAGGCTATAACTTGAACTTTCACCGTATAGCAATACTCAAAGTATACTCAAAATACTCACAAGAATACGCTCGATAATATAGAGAGAGAAAACTTCAGTTTCTGGTGTGATTTTCAATTCTAACCTAAACACCCTATTTATAGAAAAATGCTTAGAACACCAAAGTAGAAAATTTAATATAATATTATTATATAATTTAAATTTTCCCACGCCATATTTTGTAGAACTGAATTCAGCCACCTTTGTTGCCCCTAATAATAATGAAAAACAAAAAAACGTTTTTTGTTATTAAAACAATTAAAACTTCCAAAAATCAATTATTTTGAGCTTGAACTTTAATAATTCACAATAAATATCCCTTTTGTTTAAAATTTGAATCTTCATGAATTTTTATAGGAAATTCAATTTCTACAACTTTGCGTAAGAAAGTTTTTCCAAATTCCAAACAAAATTGACCGAAATCCACAAACCAAGCGATTTTAAAGCTATAATCAAATTTCAAATCAAGAAATGGGGTCCAATTACATGTTTAACATGTTTTAAACATTTATTGCAACAAAAATACTCTTCCTCCTCAGATACTCATATATCCCACATTCGTTGTAAAATATCACCATTATTATATTATTAAAGTATAATAATATATATTTAAATGAATTATTTTATTAGAAAAAGATAAAATTTCAATTTTCAACAATTGTCACATTAAAAATTTCTCCATCTATATCCACATAAAATCAATATTTTCCTCATCATATGAATCAATAATTAATTATTCACAAATAATATTACGTAATCACAATATCGATAAACTGTGCAGGCCTCCTGAGAAGAGGGGCTTTTCAATAAGAATTTCTCTCTTCTTGGCAAGCAATTAGGTGACCAAACATCTCCTTAGATGTAACTTTCTAGACATTACCAATAATGTTATCTAATAATATTATTCAGATAATATGAATTATTGCTTCGATAATAAAAAAAACTTGTGTAATGACAATTATGAAACAACAAAGAATATAAAATATCAACACAACAATTATTGAACCAATAAAATATCGAATAAAGAATTATCGTAACCATTATTGAGTAGTGCCTTCACGTAAGAATCAATAATTGGTGCAATACTGCAAAGCTAATCGTGTTTTAACCACCGAGTATTTTAACAAAGATTAATCAGAATAACTACGCTAATTATTTTTAAACAACTTATATTTGTCGTTTTCTTCATCCAATCGCTTTCGTTATGGGGCCCACACACACGGTCGCTACCGTCGTATTTAATATTCCCCTACACAAGCATTTAATATTCCACGACCAAACGAATATTCCCCGAAAATAATGAATATTTTATAACCACTTGCTTATTTTGAAATATTTGCGTATTTTACCCATAACTATCCACATTAATCACATCAACCCTTACTATTTCAAAATAATAATTAGAGGAAATTAAATTTCATTTATTAATTATTTGGGGTCTTACATTATAAGTGACTTTAGCTTTAGTATGATGTCGCTTTATGTCCTTTCTCCACCTCCTCAAAATGTATTTTGTTGGAACCATAAATATAAACCTTTCAAAATGAAGTACCTTAACTATATGTTTACATAAAATTCCTCGAAATTCGAATAATTTATAGTTACACTTCACATCAAATTCAGATTCATTTTCCCCTTCAATGAAGCAAACTTTGAAGTTCACAATTTTTGGGCGATCTTTTTTTTCCCCAAAGTAACAAAGTTGTTTCACTTCGTAATGAAATATTTTATCATGAGATTCGATAAACCTTGTATGGCAATACATTCCTCCATCCGCCACTTCTGTTTGAAACTCTATAAACTTGGAATTGGTATAAACCTCTTGGAATTGTTTTTCAATGGCATGATGTGTAACACAAGGTACATGTGAAGTCAAAGAATGAGAGTCCGCTGCTATTTCTTTTTTCACTTTACTTCTTAACGCATTATCATATTGATCCACAAATTCTTTCAAGGAAGTTTTTTCATTGACAAATCCATCAAAAAAAGCATTCATACTTTCACTTCTTTGTGTCGTAGACATACCCGTTTAAAAATAATCTTTCACAAAACAAGGAACCCACCAATGCCTTTCATTATACAATCCTTCCAACCACTCATTGTTTTCAAGATCATAATTTTCTATCATTGCCTTCCATTCACATTCAAAATCATATACACTCAAAGAATCATGCACAACGTTATGTAACGTGAATTTAATTGATTCATAATGCTCATACCCTTTTAATTTTTCAGGAAACTTCTTCATTATATGCCACAAACACCATCGGTGGCGAGCATTGGGAAAAACTATCTCAATCGCATTTTTCATCTCTTTGTCTTGATCAGTGATAATGGTGTGTGGAGCTTTTCTAGACATGGAAGAAAGCCACGCATCAAACAACCAAACAAAGTTAGTATCTTCATTCGATATCAAGCCACAACCAAGTAGTATGGATTGTCCATGGTGATTAACTCCAACGAAAGGAGCAAATGGCATGTCATATTTATTGGTCAAATAGGTGGTGTCAAATGTGATGACATCACCAAACTCCTCATATGCAACTCTAGACCTCGAATCCGCCCAAAATAAATTTCTGATCCGATTTTCCTCATCTGCGTCTATCACATAGAAAAAGTTAGAATCCACTGCTTAAACTTTAGCAAAATAATTTTGAAGTGCACTACTATCACCCTCAGCAAGCCTTAGCTTTTTTAATTTTTCCATATAATTTTCACAGTCTTTCTTTAAACAAGGCATTCCATTTTCTCCATACTCAATTCTAAGTGAATTATAACTTTTATTCATTGGTATTCCAGCATCATTGTTTAGCTCAAGTCTCCTCTTTATATAAGGAGTCACATGCCGATTACACCGGTGGAAGCGAGACTTACTTGGACTTAAACCATGATTATGTGCAAGCTCCAAAGTGGTTATACCCCATTTTCCATCATTCAATAACTTGGCACAAATTTTAGCCTTACAACCTGCTTTGATAACTGGATGCGATTTTAGAGTAATCTTTGAGTTCTCCGTTGGCTCTCCATATTTGTGACATACAACTCTGAAATATTTAACCACCCCGTCCAATTTTTTAGTACTTCTTTTAGTCACTCCAAATCCTTGTTGCGCACCATATTTCCTATAATATTCATAAACCTCATCAACATTGTCAAACACCATATGTAATTTGGGCTCTTCCACTATTTGATTATTCTATTTTCCATTCTCTTCTACTTCATCATTCCTTTCGTTGTTAGACGGATCATCGACGTCAATATCCATATGTGTAGAGCTAATATCTATTTCCGATTCCATTGATTGAACCAGCACACTATTATAAAAGCTGCAAAGAAAATTTTTTCAACGTATGTTAATGTATATACTTTAAGAATAACATCAATAACAAAATGAATATTCCAAAGTATTCCACGATTACGAGTTCATTACTATCATCATTTGGAAGAAAAAAGAACACATACATCTTCAAGCTTAAATAAAAGTACCACAACATTTTTTTTTTTGTCAAAAGGTGAAACATACCAAAAATAGTGCACATAATCTATCAAATAAAGCAGAACTCATTTTTTTCTTTTCGAAAATTTCTATTCAAGAAATACTCATTTTCTTGAATTTCAAAAGTAAATAAAAGGGCCAAACTATTAAACATTTAAATCCCAACACAAAAGTTAATAGTTTGCAAGTCATATACAAATTTTTAGAGAAACAGTGTACCATATCAAACACCAACTGAACAAAATAGACAAATTAAAAGAAGAAAATGGTTTTCCTAATTTCATGCCTCAAAACAGAGAACATACCTTAACGATATCACTAAAAAATTAATCTTTTCTAAAAAAAATAGATTAATTATGCATAGACGTTGAATATTATTGATGTAGGTAAATAGGATGAGATATAAACCTATAGATGATTTTGGACAGAGGCAATAGAGTCCAATTTCCTTGCTTTGATTGTTCTATTTAGAGTCTGCCACCGAATATAGCAGTTCTTCAACCCGTTCCTATCCTACTACTCGAACTGCAGGTGTGGGATTTTGGGTTTTAGCAAATTTTGGGTTTGTAAATTGTATGTATAGAGAATAAAAAAGAGACTATATGATATTACTTGGGAGGAAGGAAGAGGAAGGAAATCAACAGGGGAATAAAAAGAAGAAGAAGAAGAAAGAGAACAGGGGAAGAAAAAGGAGGGAAAGTGAGCGGGTTAGGTTTTTTGGATCTGGGTTTGTAGGAGAAGGGAATAAATAATTTTAAAAAAATAAAAAATAGAATGACAAAAAAGAGTGCGTTTCGGTAAGGAGGATGAAAATGAGATGGATGTATAGATTTACTCAATTTCAAAATAGCTTGTAGTTGCTAAATTCCACAGCATAAATTATTCTTGTGAAAAAAAGGTACTTTCTAAATCATGTAATTGAATGCACATGCGTGTTTTGAATCTTGGTCATTAGTTTTGTTCTGATATTTTCAATTTGATGCAGAGTCGGAAGAAGGTTAACTAGCTACCAGTTGCCCATCTAGCTCACTGGGGTCAAAAAATTGATGTATTTTTTTAAAAAAAAACTTAGGCAAATTAAAAATGTAATCTTTATAACAATTACAATATTATATGAGATTGGGGTATTAACTCTTGGGCTGCTTCTTGGGATATATGAGATACCCCTCTTGGGCTGAATGTAGAGGACTTTTCCTATTTATGAGTTGCAAAGACCAGCTTCACTTTTACCTGAAATGCAAACAATCACCAAGCATAAAGAAGAATCTCAAAGAGTTCATGCCTAAGAACAAAATGCAGCAAGTTTTTATTCTTTTCCAGGCTCTGATCAAGCGACAACTGGGATCTTTTGATGAACCATAAGCAATCAAATGCTCCAGCCTAAGCTTCGCAAACATAGACGAAATCCACAATAGATGAATCCAGAGTTCTAACGGAACTGTTGTTAACAGATTTTCAAATATATATCAACGGAACAGTTGCTACCAGATTTTCTACTACTCATAATACCACCCTTAGTAAATATTTTAAATATCAAGATGTCCCAGTGCCACATAATTTTAGGATTTCAGTTTTATAAACATTTGATTTTCTGATTTAAGTTAAAACCTCACAAAAAGTTTTTGACCCTAAAATACAGAAGGAAACTTGGTACAACTAAATAAATCAGATAATGTTCAACAATTATAAACTAATGAAATATCACTAGACTTGCCATATAATTGAGAGACCAAATTGACTTAGCTGTTCAGCAACCATCTCCTTGATTTAGAAACGCTTTAAAATTTAGCTGAAGTATTACCGACCAACAAAGCACTTAGACCTTTGCCTATGTCTTTGTAATATTGGCTGGCTTGCTTAGACCTTTTTTGTCACTATCAGGCCTTGGTCTTGCCTTCGACGACCCAAAAGCACCAAGCGCATCCAGGAAGAACCTTTTATTGGGGATGATACCATCTTTTTCCATGTCCCTCAACAATTTCTGCAGTAGCTCTTTCATGTCAGCTTTAGTGTATGCCTTATAAAGAAGCTTGTAGGTAGAGGAATCTATATTAACCAACCGAGAATTTCGTGCACTTTCAAATAGCATGTCTGCTTCCATAGGTAAACTATTCTTGCAGTAGACGACAAGCATGGCATTTAGAGTTGAAACCTTAATCTCCTTCTCAGATTCTATCATCCAGTCATATATCTCTCTGGCCTTTGAAATACAGTCACAACAACCATACATCATGATAAGACACTCATTTGTGAGGAAGCTTGGTGCATATCCCATGTCAGTCATCTTCTGATAAACCAACTCTGCTTTCTCTCTAAGCCTTGCTTTTCCATAGTTTGTTATCATCGAATTAAATGTAGGAAGTGTTGGTTTCTCCTTGGAGTGCAACAAGCTCTTTAACACTTGTTCCATCTTCTCAAATTCCTGCTTCCATACATATGAATCAATTAACAAATTAAAAGTGATAATGTCAGGCTTCAACTGGTTACTCTTCATCCGAGTGAGCAATAATTCCATTTCTCTGATCATTCCATTTTTACCATAGGCATCCATCACACCATTAAATGTAAAGATATCAGGGGTAATGATGCTCTCATCAAGATCTTTGAACAAGGCATCAACTTGATCGACCTTTCGTGCCTGCGCAGAATCTCTCAGTAGAATATTGTATGTCACAATATTTGGTTTACAGCGTTCCATTCCCTTCATCTTGTCAAAGTATCCCAGAGCCTTTTCCAAAGCCTTGGATTTATCACAGGAGTGGAGGTGGGCAGTGATAAGAGCATTATAAACAGAAGTGTCAGGTCTGCACCCACTATTACGCATCTCGGAAAAAAGCCACATCGCCATCCGGGTTTGTCCTTTCTTTCCCATAACTGATATTAATTTTGAGTAAACCCCGTTATCTGCCATATACCACCTTTGTTTTTGCATCCATCTGAACACCTAAATATGGGAAATGTAAGTAAAGCAACTAGTAATCAAAGCTGAGGCAAACAAATTTATCTTGGTTATCAGCATTTTTTTTCTGTGATAAACTCCTTAAATTATTGTCTTTGCTGCTAGTAATAAGAATTATAAATAAAGAACCTTAATTCCAGTAACAGAATGCAAGACAACATCTTTACATTTTAACATTCTTTATTTGGTTCGAGGCTGCTACCTTCACACTATCACCTGCAGGAACATCACCAATGAGAACATTGCTATGGAGAATTAATGTAATCTAGTTTAGGCAATAAATTTGAATTTATAAGATGTTTGTGTGGTGCTTTTTTGTTACATCTAAAATATCCACCACCGCCACCCACTCCCCACCCCAAAAAAAAATCTAAAACACAACCTCCGGTCTAAAGCCTTCAACTAGCTAAAAGAAGAGAACATGCATAAACACGAAGGTATATGTAATAAAGGTATTGACTGTAGGCTAATCAAGGTATTCTGCTTTGAGTTGCTAATAGGAAGGTGGAAGTATTACAGATAACATACATGTATTATGTAATAAATGTGTAACTTAATGGGAAATTTTGGAGCACTACAAAATTTGATACCTAACTTCCTAAAGCAACTCTCTTTTGGGACGTCTCAAAAATGAAAGAGGACTGACTATAAAGGAGGAAGGATTTACAAAGTTAGCAAGATTCATATACTCCATTCTGGGATGAGACTTCACCTTTTCTATTTGGGATGTCCATAATTTGAGTCCACTTTCAAAATCAGTCAATGTCTTATCATATTAATCAAGTACTACCTTCGTTCCAAAACTAGAAATACATTTTGACTTTTTAGAATCAATTCTCGAAATTCTAAAATTCAAAATTGATATGAAGTTATTTAGTTTTAATACAAACAAATATAACAATTGTAAACTAACTATAAAATACTACTAATTAACATATTTGTTGTTTTCAAAACTAAAAAAGAAATTATATCACTTTTGAGTTTTAAGATTTTGCAAATTAACTCTAAAAAGTCAAATGTATCTCTAATTTTGGAACTTGGACATTCATTATGTCAAAGTCCAACTTTTCTGAAAACTTAACATTTGAAAGTGGACTAAATTGGGACACGGTGTCCTGTACTATATATAACGAGTTTATGACAAATAGTTGTTGCTTACTACTTAAATGGAGAACTATCAGATTTAGTTAATGTTTCATGGGCCTCAATTCACTTCACACTTCCGATTTTAGGCTCATTCTAGCATTCTAAGAACAATACCCCAATCTTACAAACCAACGTGAGCAATGTATGAAACTCCAACCCAAAAAAATAAACAGGAACACAAAACTAAGTAATCCATAATACCCAGAAGCAAAAATTAACAATAATTTCTCTAGAAACAAAAGAAAATAAAAAGGGGTGGTGAAATTGACAAACCTCCAGGCACTGTAGCCACTTATCACTCTTCCCAAGCTCCTCAAAAAGAAGAAAGCAGTGTTCAGTCCTTACAAACTTAACATACTTGTCCAGGGTGGTGGTCAATGGCCATTTGTCACTGAAATTCCTCACGAGGACCCGAACCAGCTCTGCTGCCTCCGTGTTGTACTCGGTCTTTGAGCCCGTTTTCCTTCTGGGTCGGGCCGTGGAGAGACAGGTAAAAGTGCAATTGGGTTTCATGTATAGTAACCATGGGTGTGTGAATTTGAAGCTTGGGGATGATGAAAATTGGGTGAATTTGAGTGGAGGTGATGGGACGGGAAAATGGAGGAGACCCAGATAATAAATTTGGTGGCATTTTTAGTTATGTCTCTAAATTAAAATTTATCTTAGATGATAATGGGAGCTGATGCATTTGGGGTGTTAGCCTCTGTGAACAAACTAGTGAAGAAGTAGACTGAGAAGTTGATGTACTGCTTTTGTTGATGATGGGGAATTTATGACCAAAATATCCAAGAAATCAGAGGCGCGAAAAGAAAAAACAAAAAACAAAAAACAAAATGATATTAAAAAACGTGGGAATTGAACCCGACGTAAATCGAACACGCAACCTACTAATATGGAGTCAGACGCGTTACCATTGTGCCACGTATCCACTTAATAAAATTGACTGAGTAATGTATTTAGTTCAATACAAGATAAACTTTTTTAAAAAAAATATTTTGTGGTAGAGAAATGAATAATACTATGTACACAAAAAAATTGTGCATAAAGAGTAGGCTATGACTTATCAATAAAATGTATAAAACATTCAATCGTAAGTCTTGTTTCTTATTTTTTATATTGTTTGTGCACAATTTTTAGTATATAGTTTATCACAAGAAAAATGATATTCTCACATTATTCCTTTCAAATGAATCGATATCTAGTAAGTTTTGCATTCATGTGAGAGAATCATATGAAAATTGTAAGACCCCAACTTTTTATAAATAAAGATTTAATTTCTCTAATTATCATTTTGAAATAGTAAGGGTTGATTTGATTAATGTGGTTAGTTATGGGTAAAATGCGCAAATATTTCAAATAAGTAAGTAGTTATAAAATATTTATTGTTGTTGGGGAATATTCGTTTGGTCGTGGAATATTAGAATGAATATTCGAGATAATGGCGCAATAAATGGCCGTGTGGGCCTCATAACTCATGAAAGCGATATGGAGGAAGAAAACGACAAGAATAAGTTGTTATTACTGGCTAATATCTTGTTGGAATACCCGGTGGATTTAAAACACAAGAAGATTACGCAGATTGCACCAATTATTGATTCTTACGTAAGAAGGCACTACTCAATAATTGTTACAGTAATTATCGCTCGCAGTATTTTATTTTATTGATTCAATAATTACTATGTTGATATTTTATATATTCGTTGTTTTAATAATTGTCATTTCACAGTATTTTTTATTATCGGAGCAATAATTCATATTATCTGAATAATATTATTGGATAACATTATTGACAATGTCTAGAAAGTTATGTCTAAGGAGAGGTTTGGTCACCTAATTGCGCGCCAGTAAGGAGAGATCCTTATTTGAAAGCCCCCTCTTCCACAGGAGCGAACTACCGGTTGTCGATCTTTGTGATTCTGTAATATTATTTATGAATAATTAATTATTGATTTATATGATGAGGAAAATATTGATTTTATGTGGATATAGATGAAGAAAATTTTTAATGTGACAATTGTTGAAAATTAATATTTTATTTTTTTCTGATAAAATAATTCATTTAAATATATTATTTTAATAATATATTAACGGTGATATTTTTATAATGAATGTGGGATATATGAGTATATGAGGAGGAAGAGTATTTTTGTGGCATTAAATATTTAACACATATTTTGTGTGTTGGTGGACACAATTATTGACCGAAATTTGATTATAGCACAAAATCGTCCGTTTATGGATTTCGGTCAATTTCTGTTTGGAATTTGAAAAAACTTTCTTCTGTAAAGTTGTATAGAATTGAATTTCCTATAAAAACTCGCAAGATTCGAATTTTCTGATAAAAGGGCTATTTATTATGAATTATTGAAGTTCCGAAGCTCCGAAATAATTAATTTTTGAAGTTTAAAATATTTTTAATATGAAAAACGTTTTTGGTGATTTGAATGTGGGTCTTGCATGTGTTTTAATAGCTGAATTCAGATTCTTGGTGCGTAGGAAGTTGTGGAAATAATAATAATATTATTAAATTAAATTTTCTACTTTGGTGTTCTAAGCAATTTCCTATAAATAGGGTGCTTAGGTTATAATTGAAAATCACACCAAAAACTGAAGTTTTCTCTCTATATTATCGAGCGTATTCTTGTGAGTATTTTGAGTATACTTTGAGTATTGCTATACTATGCAAGTTCAAGTCATAGCTTTATATCCTGTTTCAACTAAAGTCTGTCTTTTCGAGATAAGTGGATGTTATTTTATTTCAAAATGATATTATTTCTTCAATATCATTATGCCAAATTATTGGTTGGAATTTTTATCAAATTTGGAAATTTTTCATGTCGGGTTACTTATTCACGAGTTACTATTCACGAGTTACTATTCACGAAAGTACTATTAATGAAGCATGATGATGTTTTTTGTGAAATTTCTATCTTTTGGTGTCTGAGTTACTATTCACGATATACTATTAATTATTCACGTATCAAGATTATTCACGAATCATGACACTATTCACGTAAACATTAAATTTTTATTTTTTCGTCTAAAAATATCTATTATGGATACTAGCTTTGATTGTATCCTGTTTTGATCATTCTTGAATTTTACTCCACTCGATTATTTATGAAGTATTTTTGAACTTGGATTGTGTAAAGTACTTAATCCTTAATACTTGTTCTTTTGTTTCATCGAATTCGCTTCCTTTAAAATATTTTTCATCATCATCACCCTAAATGATGATATATCGAATATCTTTGGCCCAGAAGGCAAAGATGAATGATTTCTTGATGAATATCTTTGGCCCGTAGTGCAAAGATGAACAAGTGTTGAGATGAACATGACCAACTGGTGAATATCTTTGGCCTGTAGTGCAAAGATGAATATTTGATTCAAGATGAATATTGATTGATGCTACAGGGATAAAATAATGATGATGGACTGTTCAATTCATAGATTATAGTAGATTTCATTCTCTACGTAACTCTTCTATGAATTATTATTTCCGCTGCGAATATTGATCTGAAACTTGTTGTCTATTGTATTCTATCCGATTTTTCCCTATTGAAGACTAACGATAATTTGTTGTACATTATCTTAGTCATAACATTCTTTACTGGGCTAATTGAGCTCACCCTTTCCTTTTGTTCCATTTTTCTTCTAAGGAAGCGAGATTATAGCAGGAACTAGTCGGGGTGTGGAGTGATGGTTCTAGATAGCTGTTTTAGTATTCCTCACTATTCTGTAAAATATTGTATCAATAATGAGAATTTATTTGAGTGTGGATATTGTCTAAAAGACAATATTTGTATTTAATCTCATAGTATATAGGTTGTCGTATTTTGCACGACAAATGTATTAATAAAGTTGTAGTTATTTCTGTACCATGTATTTGGCGACTCAGAATGGGTTGGATGGAATGGACCTATTTTGGGGGCGCCACGGTTGGTATCGAGCTTAGGATATGATCTCAAGGAGAGATGGGGAATAGAACTAGGAGGGGAGAGACGAGTAAATCCTTCGCTAAGTGTGTCCTACCTAAGCTTATTTGTTAGTTGGTTAAGATATATAGGGATATTATGTGATATATTGATTTTCTTAATTAACCCTTGTTTTATGACAAGATTTGAGAATGTCATCGAGAATATTAACAAGTGAAAATAAGACCGCGTGAGACGCCTCAGACTCACCAACGAGGAGAACGTGCAATGTTCAGTGGGCAATGTTCCTCCCGTGAACAACACCACTAAATGATGATGAACGAGGGATGTTTAGAAGCTTTTTGCATTCATGCAAAATCGGATGAGGAGACTCGTGTTCAAAATACAGGAGAAAATGATAGCAATTCACGGTGGTCACAAACCAAGGAGTTCAAAGAGTTGGGCCCACTGCAGTGCGGGGAAAGCGGATCCGATTAATGCGGAGACGTGGGTCAAACAAATTACCAAGATATTCGATGTCTTGGGATGCACGGAGGAACAGAAAGTTTCATTCGCTACTTTTATGTTCCATAACGAAAGGTGATTCTTTGGTGGGAATCGGAAAAGTACCCATCAAATCCGCACTCAAAGATGTCATGGGAGACGTTTGAAAGCAGTTCAATGACAAGTACTACCCTGAAAGTATTCGTCATATGAAGAAAGTGGAGTTTATTAGACTAGAGCAGAATAACATGATGGTGTCCCAATACGAGGTGAAGTTCGCGGAGTTATCCAGGTTTGCACCTCATTTGGTGAAGAATGAGGAACGATGACGCGGATGTTTCGAGAGGTTTGAAACCCAAGATACGTCAAGATCTCATTTCTCATAAATTATCTCTATTCAGATGTTGTCAATGTGGCTCGATTGTTAGAGCGAGATAACGAGTACGCTCAACCGAGGGACCATAACCAGGATCATATCAAGAAGATAGCGATCATCGTAATAACGATAACCGGCGGAGAAAGAAGAATACGGACAATGCGGTAACCACTCTAGTGGTAATCGTGGTCATGAAAATAGAAGAAGTTTAGTCTGGGAGGAGATTTTAAAAGAGGAGATTCAACAACGACCATGTGAAGACGTCGGCGCCAAGAGTAACCGGGTTCCAAGGAGGAGAAAGACCACTGGTCGTATGTTACAAATGAGGAAAGAGGGATATATCCAAACCGCCCACAACAGTTTAAGGTATGCTATAATTGTAGAAAAGAAGGACATATCGCTTCGAGATTATGCAGTATCGAAACCCGATCCAATGAATGGTGACTCAAAAGGATGTCGAGAAAAGTCAAAGTCAACAGCCTCGAAAAGAGCGTTTGTCGTGGACGGTCAAAAAATGCGAGAACCCGAACGAAGTTAGCTTACCAGGTTAGTTAATTATAAATTCTTCTTAAGTTTATACCTTACTAGATACCGATTCTACCCATTCTTTTATCTCTCTTGCTTGCGCTCAACGTTTGAACTTGACTACGGAGAAATTAGACTTTGACCTATTTATGGAGACTCCGTTAGGAGAAACTTTCATTACATCCGTTATTTAGAAATCATGCTTGATTCAGGTTGGCACTATCACATTACTTGTTAACCTTATTTCTATAGAGATATTTGCTTTTGACATGATTTTAAGGTTAACTACTCATCATGCCGAAATTGATTACTTTCGTAAGGTTGTTAGTTTTCATATTCCTAAGCAACCTGTTATTCGAATTCAAGCAATCAAACCATTGTAGTCAAACATTTTCATATCAAGCCATGAAGTCATTCATTTATTACGGATGTCAAGTTTTCTTAGTCCATGTTATGGATTTGAATAAAGACACGTCAGATTTGAATAATATTCCCGTTGTTATTGATTTTTCCCGACGTATTTCTGAAGAATTTCTTGTCTTACTCCCTAAAGTGTGATATTGAATTTTGTATCGACTTTGAACCCCCAGACAAAACTCATTTCTAATTTCTCATATCGAATTGCTCTATTGAACTTCGTGGAGTTAAAAATTCAACTATAGAATTTGGTACCGAGCCTTTATCTGGTGACTTCCTTTGTGGAATGCACCAAGCCGACTCTCGTAGGGGACACCATATTTGTGCGATAGTAAAGCGATAGGTGTCATTGTAACGTCTTATCCAAGGTTGGGATATGAGTCACGATTGAGAACAACCTAAGTTTCGGTAATCAAAATACGTAGCTTTCTGAAAGGCTTAGTTGGTTATTATCGGAGATTCGTTGAAGGATATTCTCGAATCGCTATTCCATTAACGCAATTGACTCGTAGAGATACAAAATTCGAATGGAGCAAGGAATGTGGGAAGAGCTTCAAGAACTCAAGAGGAGACTCATTTCAAAGACACATTTCGACCATGCCATCCCGGAAAAACGAACGTGGTAAAGGCGACGTGTTGAGTAGAAGATCGATACAAGTATGAGTACGATATTGTCAAAGACTAATTTCGTATAATTTACAAATAATAGAGATGGAGATGAAAACTCTAGGTACCCACGTGATGATATACGAGTATAATCGACTTTAATCGATAAAGTTAAAGCTATTCAAGCTACACACCGGAGCTGATGAATATGAAGAAGGAGGTGCAAGAAGTTGTTATTCCAAAAGCGAGAATTGGCGATGTGAGGAAAGCTCAAACCTTCGATTTATTGGTCTATTTGAAATTCTCGATCGAATAGAAACTGTGGCCTATAGACTCATTTTACCGCCAAGTATGACGCGTATTCATAACGTTTTCCACATACCGATGTTACGTAAATATGTGGACGACCCGAACCACATTATTGAGTTAGAATCAGACGAGATAGTAGAAGATTTAACGTACGAGGAGGTACCTGTCAAGATCTTGGATAGGAAGGAGCATGTCCTACGCATGTCAATTTCAAGGACGAAATTTCATAAGGAGGGGAGGTTGTAAGACCCCAACTTTTTATAAATAAAGATTTAATTTCTCTAATTATCATTTTGAAATAGTAAGGGTTGATTTGATTAATGTGGTTAGTTATGGGTAAAATGCGTAAATATTTCAAATAAGCAAGTAGTTATAAAATATTCATTGTTATCTGGGAATATTCGTTTGGTCGTGGAATATTCATGATCGCTTCGGGAATATTCGTATAACGGCACAAGCGACCATGTGTGGGCCCAATAATAAAAGCGATTAGAGGAAGAAAACGACAAGAATAAGTTGTTGTTATCAATAATACATTGTTGGAATACCCGGTGGTTAAAACACAAGAAGACACTCAGATTGCACCAATTATTGATTCTTACGTAAGAAGGCACTACTCAATAATTTTTACAAAGAATTATCGTTTCGGTATTTTATTTTATTGATTCAATAATTACCGTGTTGATATTTATATTATCTTGTTTTTAATAATTGTCATTTCACAAAGATTTTTTATTATCTTGACAATAATTCATATTATCCGAATAATATTATTGGATAACATTATTGGCAATGTCTAGAAAGTTATGTCTAAGGAGAGGTTTGGTCACCTAATTGCATGCCGCCAAGAAGAGAGATCCTTATTGGAAAGCCCTTCTTTCTCGAACTAGCGGCACAAGTTGCCGATCTTTGTGATTTTAATATTATTTATGAATAATTAATTATTGATTTATATGATGAGGAAAATATTGATTTTATGTGGATATAGATGGAGAAAATTTTAATGTGAAAATTGTTGAAAATTAATATTTTATTTTTCTCGATAAAATAATTCATTTAAATATATTATTTTAATAATATATTAACGGTGATATTTTTATAATGAATGTGGGATATATGAGTATATGAGGAGGAAGAGTATTTTTGTGGTATTAAATGTTTAACACATATTTTGTGTGTTGGTGGACACAATTATTGATCGAAATTTGATTATAGCTTGTAAAATCGTCCGTTTATGGATATCGGTCAATTTCTGTTTGGAATTTGAAAAAACTTTCTTCTATAAAGTTGTAGAGAATTGAATTTCCTATAAAAACTTGCAAGATTCGAATTTTCTGATAAAAGGGCTATTTATTATGAATTATTGAAGTTTCGAAGCTCCGAAATAATTAATTTTTGAAGTTTAAAATAATTTTAATATGAAAAACGTTTTTGGTGATTTAAGTGTGGGTCTTGCATGTGTTTTAATAGCTGAATTCAGATTCTTGGTGCGTAGGAAGTTGTGGAAATAATAATAATATTATTAAATTAAATTTTCTACTTTGGTGTTCTAAGCAATTTCCTATAAATAGGGTGCTTAGGTTATAATTGAAAATCACACCAGAAACTGAAGTTTTCTCTCTCTATATTATCGAGCGTATTTTTGTGAGTATTTTGAGTATACTTTGAGTATTGCTATACGGTGCAAGTTCAAGTCATAGCCTATATCCGGTGTTTCAACTAGAAGTACTGTCTTTTGAGGTAAGGGATGTTATTTTATTTGAAAATGATATTATTTCTTCAATATCATTATGCCAAAATATTGGTTGGAAATTTTTATCAAATTTAGAACTTTTTCATGTCGTGGTTACTATTCATGAGTTACTATTCACGAGTACTATTCACGAAGCATGATGATGTTTTTTGTGAAATTTCTATCTTTTGGTGTCGGAGTTATTATTCACGATATCGATAATTATTCACGATACAAAGACTATTCACGAATACGACACTATTCACAGAAATATTAAATTTTCATTTTTCGTCCAAAATATCTATTATGGATACTAGCTTTGATTGTATCCCTGTTTTGATCATTCTTGAATTTTACTCCACTCTGATTATTTATGAAGTATTTTTGAACTTGGATTGTGTAAAGTACGAATTCTTAATACTTGTTCTTTTGTTTCACTGGATTCATTTCCTTTAAAATATTTTTCATCATCATCAGTCCTAAATGATGATATTACTGAATATCTTTGGCCTATAGTGCAAAGATGAATGATTTCTTGATGAATATCTTTGGCCCGTACTGCAAAGATGAACAAGTGTTGAGATGAACATGACCAACTGGTGAATATATTTGGCCTGTAGTGCAAAGATGAATATTTGATTCAAGATGAATATTGATTGATGTTACAGGGATAAAATAATGATGATGGACTGTTCAATTCATAGATTATAGTAGATTTCATTCTCTACGTAACTCTTCTATGAATTATTATTTCCGCTGTGAATATTGATCTGAAACTTGTTGTCTATTGTATTCTATCAGATTTTTCCCTGTTGAAGACTAACGATAATTTGTTGTACATTATCTTAGTCATAACATTCTTTACTGGGCTAGTTGAGCTCACCCTTTCCTTTTGTTCCATTTTTCTTCTAAGGAAGCGAGATTATAGCAGGAACTAGTCGGGGTGTGGAGTGATGGTTCTAGATAGTTTGTTTTTTAGTAGTCCCTAACTATTACGTAAAAATATCGTATCAATAATGAGGATTTATTTGAGTGTGGATATTGTCTAGAAGACAATATTTGTATTTAATCTCATAGTATATAGGTTGTCGTATTTTGCACGATAAATGTATTAATAAAGTTGTAGTTATTTCTATACCATGTATTTGGCGACTCAGAATGGGTTGGATGGAATGGACCTATTTTGGGGGCGTCACAAAAATATTCAAATTTTTATGTAAAAATATCAATTTACAATAAATATTGAATAGTAACACTATAAGATATTTGAATTCTATGAAGTTGTCACGTCCTAAACCGTTCCGATATATATATATATATATATATATATATATATATATATATATATATATAAAAGTTCATAGTTTTTTATTACATTTATTATAAGAAAAGTTGCATTTGCTATTTTTATCATCTAATGTTGCTTTTGTGGGCATATTGCATATAGTATGTAGCCATACGTGTGACTTGTTCATAGTATAACTCTCAATCTTGTTGTTTTTAGTGTTGTATTTCAAATAAGCATCTCAATCCAAGGTTCAACCTATATGATACAATCAAGGAAGGATCAAAGGGTAGAGGATGACATTAAAAAACTAATTTGTGGGGCGTCAGGCAAGTATTAACGTAATTGCACAACTGTAAATTTTTATTTTTTTAACCACAATTATAAGAATAATAAATAAAAAATAATAGAGCAAGTTTGAACAAAAAACTGTAAAAAAAAAATATATTTTTTATTGAAAAAACATTGTTTAACATTGAATAATGGAACAAAAGATACTCCCTCCTTTCCATTATATATATATATATATATATATATATATATATATATATCTGAGATTGATCAGTCCAGGACTCGCATGCGGAGTAAAATCCGGACCTTCTTTTTTTTTTTGCTTTTTTTTAAACTACTAAATTTTTTTATATATATTTTATGGAACTGAAATTTTTCCATAATACAGTGTTTTGGGTGTGATTTGATATATATATATATATGACATTTTAGAATAATATTTTTCTAGAGAGAGAGGAGGAGGAGAAGTAATTAATTAGTGCATGAGTAGTAATAAATTTTTAAACCATCATTAATTATATTTTAACGTTAGTATTAATGAGACTTCGTGTGATTATGTCTTGAATATCATATATAACGAAAAGGAGGGAGCAACAAAGATATTACATTGGCTCGGCTAAAAATTCGATTCGAACTCGACTCAAAATATTAATGATTCAAATATGAACAAATTTTAAAATTCGATAAATTACTCGAATTTCTTCAAATTGCAATTTTCTATTGATACTTGGATTATATATTCGTTCAAAAAGTTCAAACTGTTCGTACTCGATTTGAGATCGTGCTCGACTCGGTACCAAAATAAGTCTCAAATAAACCTAATTTCATACTTAATAAATTTTGTGAACTAAATCTGAATGACTCAATACTCGTTTCGACTCGATTCATTTACACCTCTAACCTTGTCCACGAGAAAGTTCAACAGAGTTATAATATGCATTAGTGAAACGGAATGAATTGGATATAAACAAAATATAAGACACAAGTGTCTCGAAAATTATCAAAACAAGATAGATTAAATAATAAATAGGCTTAAATATGTTTCACTATTCTAAACTATGTGACATATTCCATTTTCGTGATCCACTTTTTATTTTTTTTAATTAGATGATTTAACTATTGATTTTTTCCAATTTCATTCAATTGGGTCTGTCACGTTAAAAATTACTGACGCTTAATATGCTAAATTAGTGCTTATGTGTAAAAAGAATATATATTTTTAATGAGATTAAAGGACAAAAAGGTAAAATAACAAATAAAATAATTAAAAATTACACAAATAATATAAATTAGAAAATATATAAAATTAACATTAATAATTAAGCAAATTACAGAAAAAAAAACATAATTATGAATAATTACACAAGTAACTTAACTTTAAAAATTACACAACTAACATAAATTAAATGAAATAAATTAATAATTAAACTAAACTAAATAAAAATACAATTAAACAAAACATACATAATAAACAAAAAAAATAAAAAAAGTAAAACTAAAAATAAACATAAAGTCGTCATCTCCTAATACTTCACTTCTTAGTCCCACTCCCACATTCCCGATTTCTTTTTCGTTCCTCGTTCTCAAAATTCAAGAACAGATTAGATGTGAAGATGAACATATAACCATAATTCGTCGAAAAACTAGATCAGCAAAGACCCCCAAAATCCTCCGACAGAGACCCCAAGCAATCTGACCAAGTCCACCAAAACGCTATCAGAATATAGATTCATTTTGTTCAGAATATAGATTAATTCTGTTATTGTAATTCAAACTTCATGTATCCTGTATTTTAAATTCAAACTTCCTTGTATTCAACAATTGGTTAAGTTTCCTTAACCCTATATGTACAACTCACTTGATCAATGAAAAGAGCAGGGGTTTCATTAAGTTTTGTAGAATTCTCTATATGGTATCAGAACACCTCAAAATTCTCTTCAATTAATTTTTCTCTTCCATTTTTATTTCTTTTTTTCTTTTCGTCCAACCACAACATGACCACCCAAACCATCCCCTCAAATACTGCATCTCCCACCAACCCTCAAAACCAAGAAGTTCCTCTCATCACAATAAATATCTCAGCTCAAGCACCTCTCAAACTCACATCCACAAACTACATCTCGTGGAAACTTCAATTTCAAACTCTATTCATTGGATATGACCTCATTGGGTATATCAATGGATCTACACCATGTCTTCCAGACACCATCACTGCCAACAACATACCAGTAACAAATCCTTCTCAAAAACTTTGGATTCGCCAGGATCAACTACTGCTCAATGCCTTGATTGGCTCTGTCTCCCTTCCCATCATTCCCTTTATTTTATTGCCCGTGCAGAGACTGCTAAGGAAGCCTGGACTATACTTGCAAACACATATGTCAAACCCTCTCGTGGCTACATTAAACAGGTCAAAAACCAACTCAAAAACCCAACCAAGGGCACTCTGACCATAATTGAGTACCCACACTCTATTAAAGCTTGTGTTGATGAACTGGCTATACTAGGTGCCCCACTGCATCCCGAAGATCTCACAGACAAAATACTGGATGGTCTAGGAGACGACTATAAAGAACTTGTTCGTGCAGTCCAAGCTCGTGACACATCCATTTCCTTTTATGAACTTCACGAAAAGTTTCTCTCCTTTGAAGCCTCCACATCAGCATCCAACAGTTCAGCAACACCTCTTCCCATTACAGCCAATCCCACTCAAAAGACCAATCAAACCTGGCGTCCACCCAAAACCAACAACAATTGGTGTCCCTATCATTCCTCACCTACTGGTTACTCAAATTGGTGTCCTTCAGCTGACACAATTGGTCCTCACCCCCTATTCTCAAACACACGCCCCCAATATCGTAATAATCACACTCCATCCCGACCCTATCAAGGTTTTTGCCAAATCTGTGGAATTCAAGGACACACAGCTAAGAGATGTCCCTCCTTTCAGGTGATAGCCATTAAGTCCTCTACTATTGTGCCTACATCATCCAATAATCCCACAGCTCCTTGGAAGCCCAGAGTTCACTTTACAGCCAACACCACAGCCACCAACCCGATATGGTTACTTGACAGTGGCGCATCTCATCACGTCACAACCGATTTAAACAATTTGTCTCTTCACTCGCCTTACAATGGATCAAATGATGTTATGATTGGAGATGGTACAGGTCTCTCCATCACACATATGGGTTTTACACATCTTTCTTCTCCCAACTCAACTTTTAAATTATCTAATATATTATATGTACCAACTATGAAGAAAAAAAAACTGATTTCCATTTTTCAATTTTGCATCACAAATAATGCATCCGTTGAATTCTCACCCTCTTCATTTTTTGTGAAGGATCTTTGCTCGGGGGAAATTCTATTCCAGGGCAGTACTAAGGATGGAGTGTATGAATGGCCGGCTACCACACCTTTGTCTACCCCGATTCTAGCATTCTTTACTACTAAAACATCATCCACCAACTGGCATCGTTTAGGACATCCAACATCTCCCATTTTATAACATATTCTATCTAGATACCACTTAGAATCATCTTCGCCTTTGCCAAAAGATTTATCATATAATGCATGTCTTTGTAATAAAAGTCATAAATTACCATTTTCTGTTTCATCTCTTATGTCTACACATCCTCTTCAAATTATTTTTTCTGATGTATGGTGTGACGCCCCCAAAATAGGTTCACACGACCCATTCTGAGTCGCCAGATATCACTCTATAAAAATCAAATACAAACTTTATTTATAAAACTGTTGAACTATCGTACAGAGTACGACAACAGATAAGCTATGAGTTTTAATACAATATTGTCTCGTAGGCGATATCAAACTCAAATTGTTACAATGCCATAAAAAAATACTAAATAAATATTTTAAGACCCCAAAGAAGAACGAGAAGATTTACTATCATATTCATTCTAATGAGGTGCACTTTTGACGCTTTCAAAGTCGGGTTCTCATCACCCTATTGTTGTTCGCCAAAATCAATTATTAAGTGACGTATAAAATACAACACACACATCTTAGGTCCTCAATACAATTATTTGTTGCATGTCATGCCGTTTTATAATGTATTGAGAAACTTCGACAGTCTCGGACCATCACACTATTTTCTTGTTATCCCCGCTCGACCCAGCTACACTCTTATTACCTGAAAGGAATTGTGAAGCAAAGGGTGAGCACAAATAGCCCAGTAAAGAATATCATGACTAAAGATAATTAAATTATCAATAGTCTTCGTCAATAATAAATCAGAGATTTAGAACATATGGTAGATGATAAAACTTTTCAACCATAGTTGTAGCGGAACAAGAAATCCATTAGAAGAGTCAAATAGACCATCAGGTCTATTATCTTCTCCATGTTAAAAGTCCACCAATAATGTTTTATCCTTGTAACATCAATCAATAATTCATGTCCACAATCATATGAATAACTCATAATCATAATTGTGATTCTAAATTCCTCTTCGCACCCAGGACGAAGATAATTTTTATCACCTATCTTCACCTGAAACATCAAAAATCATGGTTATACCAAATCACAATTCCTGCTCATAATCATACAAATAAATTCATCTTTGCACTACGGCCAAAGATATTCATTAACAATTTATTCTTTGCACTACAGGCCAAAGACATACAACTGTGTCAGGAATAAGCATGTGAATGATATTCCTATTTACATGTGATTTGATTATGATATATATATGAATGAATATGCAAGAATGCTTGCATTAAGAAAAGTTGTAAAGTCCCTTGATAGACAATAGAAACATATGTACAAGGACTTGAAATGAATTGATCAAATGTGTTAGGTTGATCCTACATAAGCAAAACAACTTTGTAAAGTCCTTAAAAAGAAATGATGTACAAGGACTATAAATATAGAAAGATCAAGCCTATTAGGTTGATCTTATGATGTAATAGATAGGCTTATCTGATCGTCAAGCACTGCACCAGAAATCGTAGTCTGCCAGGAGACTCAAGGATAACTCGAGAGCTATCGAGGCAGAATTGTAGTCTGCAAGATAGTAGATCTCAGAGTTCGTAGACTGCCAGGAAAGACGAGGAAGGATCGTAGTGTGTCGAGTAACACTTCCTCGAAGACGTAGTCTACTGAGGAAGTCATGTTCTGAATCGTAGAGATAGTCTGCCTATGAGCCGACCGAGCATCTGCCAAAGTCAGTCAAGAATCGTAGACTACACTCCGAGTTGTAGAGTCTACTAATCATACCAGAGGCAGAGATCGTAGTCGAGCAAGATCAAATGAAGACAAAAAGCACAACGACAGAAATCATAGTGTCAAGATCTCGATCTCGTAGTCGAAGTGTGTCGCATGACCAAAGTCGAATCGTAGAGTGAAGAACTAAGACCTCAAAGCAGATGTGCTCCTAATGCCAAGAAAGAGTAATCAGAGAGCAAATACGATTCTCAACGAATGAGCACTCCCAGAATATCCAAAGGATGAAGCCTCTGATTGGTAATACAAAAATACATCTCACAAAGGAAATCAGAGGGCACTCAACGAATGGCATACAAGCTAACAGAAGATCTAAGCACCAACCCAATCAACATCAAGATTGAGTTGTGAAGCCATTCGAGATGAAGTCCTTCACGAGGAAATCAGAAGAAGTCTTCTGTAACTGACTAAGGAAAGTTAGCAAGTGCAGTAGCTGTCAAGCAGACAGAAGACAACGATCTTGAAAATGATCAAGATCGTAGTGTTTGCCAAACAAAGGAGAAACTGATGGAGTACACACTGAGATACTGGTCAACCTCTGAATAACAAGGCTAAAGTGATTAAGCATTGGGTCAGTCCATTGATGATAAGTGAACGGGAGATCACAAGGAGAAAGCGAGTTGGACACGCCACAAATCTGAAGTGTCTTGATATTCAGAAAAGGCTAGAGCAAGGAATCAAGTCATTAGTATCTGAGAACAGTCGAGGCAAACAGAAGATGAAGCACTGCACAAAAAGAGGAAGAGGTATTCTACCCTAAAGAACAAGTGAGCACTCCTCAAAGAAACGTAGTGTTGTGTCTACAAGTCAACAAGACACTACGATCAAGTCCATGAAGACATGCATCAGAATCGTAGAGTTCGAATAGCTAAAGACTGAAGTATTGGCAACGATTCAATCTAAAGGGTAATATTCGGACAAGAGCTCATTGAGAGCATCGATGCAAGGATAACCTCTGATTGAGAAATCAGAAGGGTGAAATAAAAGTCGTCGACCTGCCCAAGACATCAAAGTGTCATATCTGACAGGGTTGGTGAAATAGTAGAGTGCAGTGTCAGGAAGTCAGAAAAAGATGTCATGTCACATCTGCAGTCTGCACCAAATAACTCGAGATCTGCGAAGAAATTTGAATAGCTTTCAACGGCTACTTTCCAACGAGAAGATTGGGAAGAAGTATAAATCAACAGAGCTTCAAAGATCAAGAGTTGCTGATGATTATAAAGTTACAGAATCATTGAGTTGGTGAATGCTATAAGTTGACTCTACGAGTTCCACCAAAAGATCAACAGAACAAGTCTTAGTGACAGTAAGACTACCAAGGTGGAAGTGAAGCAGCTTTGAAGCAGAAATCAAACAGATCAAAGCTTCACTCAACAAAGATGAGAATGCCACTGAAGATGGTAGCCAAGCTGAGAGCCGAGAAGGCCAAGAAGATAGCATTGAAAAAGTGGTGAAAGTACAAAGAAGATCAAGAGAGCCCCTCTCTGAGATCACCATGAACCGAAAGCTGAAACTGAACAAGTGCAAAACCATATCTGCAAAGTATTCAAGAAGGGTTCAGGGATTGCTAAGTGCCAGACAAAGACTACTAAAAGCACAGAGACTTAGCAAATCTAGATGGTGATGGTGCACAACTGACATCAGATGAAGATGAGCTGAAGAGAGTAAAGATTAGTTGCACCAAAGAAGATGTGGTCCAGACCCGAAGCAGAATTCAAAGAGGACCACATCAAGCTGCTAAGTACAAAAGACATTTAGAGCTTAATGACATCTTAGCAGCTCAGCACCAACTCAAACAAACAAACAACTCAATAACAAGAAGCCAGGGCCTGAGGGGTCCTTGTCCGGAGGGACTAAATGAAGATCCCAAGCTTGCTGGGCTTGAAGAGTTCCTAGGGAACTAGAGAAGTTCCAAGGCTGCTGGCCTTGAAGAGTTCTTAGTGAACTGAAGTCCCAAGGCTGCTGACCTTGAAGGAATCTTAGTGATTTAGGGTGCTGCCCTTCCTTAGTAGAAATCCTGCTAGTTGAAAGCAGAAGAGTGGATTAGGAGCTTGAATATCTGAACCACTTAAAACCCCTTGTGTCTTTTACTTTATGTCATTTACATTATGTACATTAACTGCTATAACTGCTATGTATGTTTTAACTGTTTACCACTGAACTAACTCTACGAACAATGTATGTATGATTATGATTATATCAATGAAGGGGATCTTTTACTTATTCCGCTGTGTTTGAAAAGATTCTTATGTTTGTCATATGCTAAATTATTAGAAATACAGAATATATCAGAAAAGTATTTAAAAAAAAAGGATCTATTCACCCCCCCTTCTAGATTTATTGTGCCTATTGGGAACTAACAATTGGTATCAGAGTAGGTTCTCATGCTATATTCAAAAGCTAATCGCTTTGAGTCTGATCCTAGGCACAAACATTGTTCTAAACTTAGTTTAGTAGTAAGTCACTTGTTATATGCAGATGAGCTCACATGTTGGAAAAATTGTGTACAGGTAAATGTGTATATACACCTAAAGCTGCTCATGTTGGTCCATGTTCTTGATTGTCATATCTACAAGACCAATTTTTGCCCGCAGTCAATCTTGTAGTCTGAAGACCAGGCTAGGAAGCACTAGAGACATAAACAGAAAAGAGTCAAACATCCACCAGGCTGAAAAGATGAAAAGGCCATACATGCAAAGAAACGCTCATCCAGAGAAGAAAGAAATACTTCTCAAACATGTGTTTGGCCAATCAGCAGCTGGATGTGAACCTTGTATACTCAAGGATGTCAAAGAACTGAAGATGTTGAGATTCTCTTAGCCTGCATCCTCAAGACCACGACTGATTGATTGAAGGTCAACTGGAGCAACAAGCTGTCAGGAGTAAATGAGAAACTATGCACATCAATGCCTAATCTCAATATGTCAAAGTTAAATGACTGTTAAGGAACTAACAGTAGAAAGATACAGTTCCTCACTAGTATAACTGTGTACATCATGTTGCACCTTCTTATGAACTATAACAGTACTCTTTCAAGGAATCATAATCTACCTAAAAAGGTGAAGAGAAAAAGTACACTGAGGGTGGAAACTCAAATGCCTATAAACTTTCTCTCCATCCAAGTTTTAGGTTGAAGATAGCATCGTAAAAGAAATCTGAAATGGGTCATAAGAGCATCATAGGTTAAATTAATTCTGTGTGAAGTAATCTTTGCTGATGGATTAGTATGTATGTACTTATTATGGTTTAAGTGTTTAATAACACACATAGTATGATCAGTTCTACAAGAGTATCTTGAAGATTCATAGAAACTGATCACCTCTATGAATCAACCAGATACTAATAAATCGTAGAGATGATTCTCACTCTGTGAATATTTAAACCCTGTGAACATAACCTGGCAAATGATGAAACCTTCTACAAAAAAGAGTGTTTTATTAAAATAGCAAACCTTACACACACTCACCTTCATGCATCTCAAAATGTATTATCTAAATGAGTTACATGCATGAATATAACTGTTGGTGATTAATATGATGACTATCTAAATATATGAGGAACAGGGGTTTAGAAAACTAACCTAGCAGGACCCACTTAACCATGGGTACCAAAAATAGAAACTCATAACCTTCAGGTACTTGGTCTATCTAACCACACTAAGGAATGCTGAAGCAAAAGACTTTAGTCAAGAAAGATTCAGCCAGCAGAAGGCTTAAGACTGTTCAGACTTGATTCTGATAAAATTCCTATATGTCAAAGCCTGTCCTTGAAGACCTGCTGAGCTAATCTGAATGAAGCACACATGGTTGCTGATCTTCATATGGAAGCAGGCCATTCAACCAAAGAAGAAAAGGGTCTTATACGTTCAATCATGCAAAATATGTCATAAGAGAAGAATCCTCAAGGAAGCTTACTACAGAGGATCGTCGAGCATTAAACATGAGTAACTCATGATGGGAGCAGAACTTAGCAAACACAAACTGACAAGAAAGACTACGTTCGTAGTGTTATCAAAGGATCGTAGAATGATCAACCCTGAAGATGCGCATCTCTAAGATACAAGAAAATTCAATGACTTCAGCAAAAATGAGATATGCATGGCTGTCTTCTACTACACATGAAGAAGAAAAACTTATGGTTCTATGAGAAGGCAGTATCAACTATGGGGGAGCAGTAATCTGCTAACAGTACAGAAACTCTAAACCATCAGAGATATACTATGAAGCTGTGTACCAGCTACAGAGTCCCAAAACTTTGTAGCTGATGAACCAAATAAAGATCCATAATAGTAGGAACGTCTTAAAATGTACCACTGATAACTTTTTCAGCCACCCAACTCGAAATCGTGGAGTGGCTACGATCAAACATCTGATCGTAGTGTTAGAGCAGGTGAACACCACGATTACAGCAAATGCAATTGTCTAAAGTTGGAAAAGGAACTCCCTAACAGAAAAAGGACAAATGAGATATCAGTGTAAATCGCCTCTAAAAAGTATTTCATCTGGAAAACGCCTCAGGGACAAACCTGACCCTTAGCTCACTCTAAGAGGTTGGCCCTTCCTGGGCTACCTTAACCCAGAAGGACTGCTTAGCCAAATTTATCTCAAGAACCAAAACAGTCAACGATCGTAGAGTAGAGTTTAAAGAAAACTCAAGGATCGTGATGCAAACTCAACGATCATAGAATAGAGTTTTAAGAGATCTCAATGATCGTGATGCAATCTCAACGATCGTAGTGAAAACTCAATAATTGCAGAAGCAGACTCGACGATCGCAGACTTACCAAAAGACACTAGCTCATGAGGAGCTTGGAAGAACGAGACAATTGCTCTACCATTCTGAAGTATGAGGAGATTAGTTCAAATACAGTTTGGAAAGACATCTTGCAAACGCACATCAGAACTTGAGCACCCAAACTGGCTTGGGGTACATCAGTGGTTGAGCTATGCAGTTTCAACATGAGAAAAAATGTCAAAATCATCCACTGCAACATCTTTTAGAGAATTGATCGTTAAGTCAACAAAAGAAAACGTAGAGTCAATAGCTGTCCTATCATTCTACTCTACGAACTCAAGAGGTCAATCCACGTCAATCAAACGTCCACTCTTCTAAAAGAGGCGACTAAGCGACAAGTCTTGGGGAATTCTGACTCGTTCTTGGGCATCGTGTAACCAATAACTAGTTGACACGTCATAACATATGCAGTGTAAGAAGGAACTGCCATAAAGACAAATTCAAAATCTACAAACAGTTACCAAAATCCATTGAACCTCTCTCCCTCCCATTTTCAAACCCTAGAATCTTCTTCAAAGCCAAGCCAATTAAATTCCCAGAGCCCAAAACACATTCAGCTAAATTCTTTGAACCCCTCAAATGGCAGATTAGCGAATAATCACTGGCATTCAACTCGGAACCAAGTCATTTGAGAAATCCGAAAAGAAGTTCAGAGACATTCTTGAACTCGTGAAGAAAGCTGGATTCTCAGAATGTCTTGAGGCAAGCACTCGAGTATACACTGAACTGGTTAAGGAATTCTACTCAAATGCATCCGTAAATGTCGGAACTCTTTCAACCAAGGTTAAAGGTCAGTCTCTAAAACTGAAATCATCCGATATTAACCAATGCCTAGGTTTTCCTGACCTAGGACTGAAAAACCTTGATGAGATTGACACTGAGAAAGCAAAGGAGATTATGGGATACCAAAGAAACCCTAGCCTGAAGGACATGAAGAAAAAGGAGTTTCTAGAGGAATTCGAGTTCCTTGCTGAAATAGTAGGCAAATGTATACTATGCAAGGATACTGCACATGACACTGTGCTTGATCAACAACTGAAGATTATGTCTGCAATAGTTCTGAAGCAATGAATAAACTTTGGATCTATCCTGTTCAATCAAATCTCAAAACGGGTGGAAAAGGCTGAGTTGAAGAGGTCTACAGAAAAACCACTTACAAAGGTGTTTCATGGAAGACTGCTAAGTATTGTGATGAAGAAAAGGCTGGGAAGCAAGATCAAGGATGATGAGGGAGAACCCTTGAATGTTCACAAAGTAATGTCTCCACAACTGTTCATGAATTGGAAGAAAAAACCAAAGGAGAATAGAAGGTTAACTACAGCAGGAAGAACTTTGCAAAGAAGAGAAAAGCAAAGGAGGTGGAAAGCTATGAGTCTGATGACTCTGCATCAGTTGTTGTCACATCAGCAAAGAAGAAGCCTAAGAGTGTGAAGAATGTAATGGTTTCGTCAAGCCATGTCTCCACTGACAAGAAGAAACAAGGAGCAGAAGAGAAACCAAAATCAACTGCTGAAAACTCAAAAAGAAGGAGTAACAGACTACTCCAAGAACCACCCGAGAAGAAAGCAAAAGTGATGAAGAAATCAGCCCTAGCTCCCCAGGAAAGTCCATCCAACCAAGAGAAACATGAAGAATCTGAAGATGAGAAAGGAACTGAAAGTTCAAAGATTGAACCCTCAAGGAGCAAATTCAACAATGAAGAAGAAATTGAATCTATGGAAGAAAGAACCAAGGTTGATGATGAAGAAAAGGAATATGCAAGCCCAGTGACCAACTCTCAGAGGACTCACTCTAAAGATAAAGAGAAGCTGCAAAATGATCCATCAGAATCTCCAAATGCAAATGTTCAAATAAGCTCTCATTATGAATCAAAAGATGATGAGATCGAAAAGGAAATACATGTCCCTGCCAATGCTGAAACTCAAGAAAGTGTGTCTGTTGATTCAAAGGCCTCAGAGTTTGAAGAGGAAAAAGAGTTTGACTCTTCGATTGCTGAACCACCAAGGAGAAGGAAGAGCCATCGGTTGATAGCTAAATTTGCCTCCAAAAGGAGAAGTAATCACCCTAATGCTGTCATTGAATTAAGTGATGATGAAACTGAATCACAGGAAGAGGATGCTGAAAATGAGACTAGCAATGAAGAGGATGGATCCAAGGAAAATCCTTCTGAAGAAGATTCTGAACATAAAATTTAGCAAGGAGAGTTCATGGATGAATCTGAGGAAGGGAATCAACTAGATTCAGGCTCAACAAGGGAAGAGGTAGAGAAAGATTTCGATTCTACACATCAGGAATCAGAGGAACTAGAATACTATCCTATTCTTTCTCCGGCCAGAATTAGCAGAAGAATTGTAGTGTAAGTCTTTGATGAGCCACCAGCAGAACCACCAACGAGATGGATAAATCAAGGAAATGAACAACTTCGAGTTGTAAGGATGACTACAGATGAAGTGCTCCATAACTGGAAAAATATGGAGTTAGATTGCACAACTATACTATACAACTCTGAAGATCTTCTGATGAGGTGGTTCTATCCATGGATGCCTTGGCTGAAAGCACACAGTGAGAAAGATGAAAGTTACTTCAGCTGGTGTTACTCTCAATTTCCAAATCTAGACAAAACTTCCCAAGGGTAAAGATATTTGCAACCATGATGATCAATGACAAGCCTCACTACAAGACCTACAAACAAGCTGGAAATCACTATATTCCCTATGATCATAGAATGGACACTGAAGGCAGAAGGACTCTGGCCAAAGGAATAATCGTAGAGTCTGTTTACTCTACCCTTGATGATGTTCAAACTCAAATTGAGAAACCTCCATCTGCCCAAGCTCAGACATCTACCATCCCTTCATCTTCCAATATCTATTGGTACTCAATGATTTCTCAGATTGTCAACACTATCCAAAATCTATCCAAGGATGAAAATCGTAGAGTCCAATATAGTGTTCAACAAGAGACTGCCCAACCAGATGACCAAATTCCCACAGAGCAGGAGCTACTAAAGAACTCTGATGAGTTGGTCAAGAAGATGTCTATCATCACTGAAGAAGCAAAGATGGTGACAGTAGCTGGAGATAATTCAGTTCAAGATAGACTCCAAGCAACTATGGCTGATATATCTCTCAAAATCAAAGAGAGAGATCATATCTATCTGAAAGCCATACAAGATCAGAAAGCTGAAGCTCTACGAGCACAAGAGGCAAATGAAGAGAAACTTAAAGTCCTCTCTGCCAAGATTGACAACATGAAGCAGTCCTTCTCTATGCAACTTGAGTTAACCCAACAAGAACCCAAGATTGAAGTCGGTAACTCCTCTTATCTAATGGAGCAGCTTATGTCCAATATGGAACAACTCTCTCAAGTGATTAATGACAAAAAGGGGGAGAAAAAGAGGCATGGAAAAAGGCAAAGTAGGAGGCATTCAAGAAAAGGCAAGGAGCGTAGGAGCAAACAAGAAAGGAAGACAAAGAAGAAGAAAGCAGAAAAAGAAGATGGTTCATCATCTGAGGGGGAGCCAAAGGAAGATGAGCCTAAGACTAAGGGGGAGCCAGAAGAAGGGGAGAAGGAGGAGCAAACAAATCAAACAGAAAAGGAAAAGTATGAGGCATTCAAGAAAAGACAAGGTGCGCAGGAGCAAACAAGAAAGGAAGACAAAGATGAAGAAAGCAGAAAAAGAAGATGGTTCATCATCTGAGGGGGAGCCAAAGGAAGATGAGCCTAAGATTGACAGTGAGCCAGAAGAAGAGGAGAAGGAGGAGAAAACAAATCAAACAGATGAGTAGCTGATCAACAGACTTCCTGGAGGCATACATGAAGCTAAAAAGGTACATGTCTAACTAGTTAGGTATGTTCTGGATCCAGGATATAAAATGTCAGTGTATTAAATTCCACATCATTATAAATGACATTCATGATTATCTATTTTAGAAATATAGCTGCTCACTGTATATTAGATTCATTCATAACATGCATATGCACTTATTATTTTTGTCATAATCAAATAGGGGGAGATTGTCAGGAATAAGCATTTGAATGATATTCCTATTTATATATGATTTGATTATGATATATATATAATGAATATGTAAGAATTCTTGCATTAAGAAAAGCTGTAAAGTCCATTGATAGATAATAGAAACATGTGTACAAGGACTTAGAATGAATTGATCAAATGTGTTAGGTTGATCCTACATAAGCAAAACAACTTTGTAAAGTCCTTAAAAGAAATGATGTACAAGGACTATAAATATAGAAAGATCAAGAATGTTAGGTTGATCTTATGATGTAATAGATAGGTTTGTCTGATCGTCGAGCACTGCACCAGAAATCGTAGTCTGCCAGGAGAGTCAAGGATAACTCGAGAGCTATTGAGGCAGAATCGTAGTCTACAAGATAGTAGATCTCAGGGTTCGTAGACTGCCAGGAAAGACGAGGAAGGATCGTAGTGTGTCGAGTAGCACTTCCTCGAAGATGTAGTCTACTGAGGAAGTCATTTTCTGAATCGTAGAGACAGCCTGCCTACGAGCCGACTGAGCATCTGCCAAAGTCAGTCAAGAATCGTAGACTACACTTCGAGTTGTAGAGTCTACTAATCATACCAGAGGCAGAGATCGTAGTCGAGCAAGATCAGATGAAGACAATAAGCACAACGACAGAAATCGTAGTGTCAAGATCTGATCTCGGAGTCGTAGTGTCTGCACAGCCAAAGCTAAATCGTAGAGTGCAGAACTAAGACCTCAGCAGATGTGCTCACAATGCTAAGGCAGAATAGTAGAGCAAATACGATTCTCAACGAATGAGCACTCCCAGAATATCCAAAGGAATGAAGCCTCTGATTGGTAATACAAAAATACATCTCACTAAGGAAATCAGAGGGCACTCAACGAATGGCAGACAAGCTAACAGAAGATCTAAGTACCAACCCAATCAGCATCAAGATTGAGTTATGAAGCCATTCGAGATGAAGTCCTTCACGAGGAAATTAGAAGAAGACTTCTTTAACTGACTAAGGAAAGTCAGCAAGTGTAGTAGCTGTCAAGCAGACAGAAGACAACGATCTTGAAAATGATCAAGATCGTATTGTTTGCCAAACAAAGAAGAAACTGATGGAGTACACACTGAGATACTGGTCAACCTCTGAATAACAAGGCTAAAGTGATTAAGCATTGGGTCAGTTCATTGATGATAAGTGAACGGGAGATCACAAGGAGAAAGCGAGCTGGACACGCCACAAATCTGAAGTGTCTTGATATTCAGAAAAGGCCAGAGCAAGGAATCAAGTCATCAATATCTGAGAATAGTCGAGGCAAACAGAAGTGATGAAGCACTGCACAAAAAGAGGAATAGGTGTTCTACCCTAAAGAACAAGTGAACACTCCTCAAAGAAACGTAGTGTTGTGTCTACAAGTCAACGAGACACTACGATTAAGTCCATGAATACATGCATCAAAATCGTAGAGTTCGAATAACTAAAGACTGAAGCATTGGCAATGGTTCAATCTGAAGGGTAATATTCGGACAAGAACTCATTGAGAGCATCGATGCAAGGACAACCTCTGATTGAGAAATCAGAAGGGTGAAATAAAGTCGTCGACCTGCCCAAGACATCAAAGTGTCATATTTGACAGGGTTGGTGAAATAGTAGAGTGCAGTGTCAGGAAGTCAGAAAAAGATGTCATGTCACATCTGCAGTCAGCACCAAATAACTCGAGATCTGCGAAGAAATTTGAATAACTTTCAACGGCTACTTTCTAACGGGAAGATTGGGAAGCAGTATAAATCAACAGAGCTTCAAAGATCAAGAGTTGCTGATGATTATAAAGTTGCAGAATCATTGAGTTGGTGAATGCTATAAGTTGACTCTACGAGTTCCACCAAAAGATCAACAGAACAAGTCTTAGTGACAGTAAGACTACCAAGGTGGAAGTGAAGCAGCTTTGAAGCAGAAATCAAACAGATCAAAGCTTCACTCAATAAAGATGAGAATGTCACTGAAGATGGCAGCCAAGCTGAGAGCCGAGAAGGCCAAGAAGATAGCATTCAGAAAAGTGGTTGAGTACAAAGAAGATCAAGAGAGCCACTCTACAGATCACCATAAATCTAAAGCTGAAACTGAACAAGTGCAGAACCATATCTGCAAAGTATTCAAGGGATTGCTAAGTGCCAGACAAAGACTACTAAAAGCACAGAGACTTAGCAAATCCAGATGGTGATGGTGCATAGCTGACATCAGATGAAGAAGAGCTGAAGAGAGTAAAGATCAGCTGCACCAAAGAAGATGTGGTCCAGACCCGAAGCAGAATTCAAAGAGGACCACATCAAGATACTAAGTACAAAAGATGTTTAGAGCTTAATGACATCTTAGCAGCTCAGCACCAACTCAAATAAACAAATAACTCAACAACAAGAAGCCAGGGCCTGAGGGGTCCTTGTCCGGAGGGACTAAATGAAGATCCCAAGCCTGCTGGGCTTGAAGAGTTTCTAGGGAACTAAAGAAGTTCCAAGACTGCTGGCCTTGAAGAGTTCTTAGTGAACTGAAGTCTCAGGGCTGTTGGCCTTGAAGGAATCTTAGTGATTCGAGTGGTACCGCCTTCCTTAGTGGGAAACTCGCTAGTTAAGTTGAAAGCGGAAGAGTGGATTAGGAGCTTGAGTCTCTGAACCACTTAAAACCCCTTGTGTCTTTTACTTTATGTCATTTACATTATGTACATTAACTGCTATAACTGCTATGTATGTTTTAACTACTTACCACTGAACTAACTCTACGAACAATATATGTATGATTATGATTATATCAATGAAGGGGATCTTTTACTTATTCCGCTGTGTTTGAAAAGATTCTTATGTTTGTCATATGCTAAATTATTAGCAATACAGAATACATCAGAAAAGTATTTTAAAAAAAATGATCTATTCAACCCCCCTTCTAGATCTATTGTGTCTACTGGGAACTAACAAACTGTATTTTAGGAGAGTCAAGGAGAGCATGATATCTACTATATTTTACGAATTAAAAGTGTATAATCAATATTTTATCGTTGAGACTCAGCTTAATAAATAATCCACATCATCGAATCATCCCTGCACTACAGCCAAGGGTATTCATGTAATCATCAATGGTCAACAGTCCATCTTTGCACGTAAGCCAAAGATATACAACTGTAAAACCAATAATCAACAGTCCATCTTTGCACGTAAGCCAAAGATATACAACTATAAAACCAATAATTAACAGTTCATCGTGCAAAGATATACAACTGTAAAACTAATAATTAACAGTCCATCTTTGCACGTAAGCCAAAGATAACTTTCATCATAATATAAGCATAAGGATGATGACAATGATATAAGCATTAATCAAACGAAAACAAGGATAAATATTAAAGACTTTAAATTTATCCAAATATTATCAATCACTTTAATAAACTCATAATCTAATATTATTAATATTATAACAATATTTTAATCACTTTTTAAACTTATAAACAATTTATTTCAATTGTTTACACTTTATCAAATAATGCATTTAATCATTCAAAAATGTCATACTCATAAGATTTCATTACCAATGATCAAATCCCTCACCAAAAATCTGCATATACCCTATATAGGATTCCCAAGCCATAAAATTCTATTTTCTAATTTTGTTATTTCACATAACATATTTAATTCATTTACTCATAACTAGTTCATTTTCATGAAAAATACCAAATCAGTCCCAAAAATATTTTTTTTCTGGAATTTAACAGAATATAGTCTCATATTGAACATACATTTTTCTCAGAATTTTTAAAATTCATTTACTATTTTTCATATGGCCAAAACTGCCGAATATTTAGACATTTATCATAAATTATACTTTTGTCCAAAAATTCCGAAATTTACAGGGTATACTCCTGTTATATACATGTACTCCCAATAAAAATTTCACCAATTTTAGAGTTAAACATAAGGAGTTATAAGGGTTTACTTTTAAAATAGTCTTTTCCCATAAAATCCATAACTCTTAATCTATACATCCAAAAATCGCCATCTTTGGACACAATATAGAAAACTCATCAAAATATCATTTCAAATTTTTCCGAATTTTGAGGGTCAAAAAATTACTTAAAGCGCAAATGAATTTTCGCTTCGCCATGCAGTAATCCACGAGATGCATCATTTCCACAATTTAATAAGGAATGAATACTAAGGATCATTCACCATGCATGCGGTAATCCACATAGACAGGTTATTCCAATAGAATAATAAAGAATGGAATAAAAAAGGAATGCATGCGATAGACCGCACAGACAGGTTATTCCAACAGGATAATAAAGAATGGAAGCAGGTCATGTGTAATCCGCACAGACATGATATTCCAACAGAATAATAAAGAATGGAACCAGTCATGCATAATTCGCATGCATGTGATATTCCAATGTAATAATAAAGAATGGAATAACAATGAATTCACTGTGCATGCGATAGACCGCATGCAGACGGGTTATTCCAACATAATAATAAAGAATGGAACCGTGTCATGCGAATCCGCATATGCGAGGATATTCAACAGAATAATAAAGAATGGAATAATGGAAGAATTCACCATGCATGCGATAGATCGCATGCAGAAAAGTTATTCCCAATGAATAATAAAGAATGGAATAATAGAAGAATTTCACCATGTATGCAGTACTCACTACTACAAAACAGTAAATAGACAACGCGGAAAAAACGTTATGATTTCAGTCAGAAAAACGTCTTGGTTAAGGGTGTTGTCTATTTGACACCCTTACAACGTTTTTAAAATATTGTAGTTAAGCACAATACACAACGTTTTTTAGGAAAAAATGTTATAAATTTGTTTTCTAAAAATTAGCAGATGCTTAAAAACATTGTAGAAGGTTTGATTCCATAACATTTTTTGGATAAAAATGTTGTTGTTTAGTATATCAGACAACGTTTTTTAAATGTTGTAGATAAAAAAAGAAAAAAAAGGATGTGGTTCACCAAAAATGTTGTTATTTAGTATATCAGACAACATTTTTTAAATGTTGTAGATAAAAAAAAAGTAAAAAAAAAAGGATGTGGCTCACCTATATTACCAATGCACCTGCAATATGCTAATGCCATGATATATAGCCAAAATGTATCAACCATTCAAAATACATTCCAATAATATCATTCGTTTATAGTTTCAAATTACTACATCCACAAAATATATACCAAAATGTATCCATTCCAGATCGAACTAAATATAATAAGTATATGAAATCAGATAACATGTAAGTGGAGTTGAGTGTAATCAAACAAGTTACTAAATAACCAAGACCTATTATTAATTGAAAATCTTTGTCATTGATTTGCATAACAATAGAGATGGTGATGCAGAAATTTAACCACTTTAAATGGAAGGAAATGTGGATTATTTTGTGGGCAAATCACCCCACTAGTCGTTAGTAGAACAGATGGGCTAGCTACTGATTCTAGAGGTTGGATCAGTTCACCTTGTACTACAATGACAAGAAGAGGAATCTGAGGACTCAAGTGAGAGTGAATTGGGATGAGTTGAAAACACCAAGAATCGCCGACGAGCATGAGTAGATGACCGAATCCTTGACCCATCCCTCCGAAAGCAACATGTTGAGCCCTTCCCATTACAATTTTCATAAGAAAAGTAGAATGAAAAATATCTCGCAAGGTCTATATCTTACGAATACGTAAAGAATAAATTTCACTCAAATTTGAACCACCTAGCTTAGGTATCAATAAAATATAAATTTATCAAGTGTCCAAAATAAAATAACTTGGAAACTCATAAAATATCAAATAATACATAAATATATCTGAGAGTTCCATGACACCCAAGTAAGGTCCACCCAATCAACTAACATCTAACATAAATGCATAAAAAAAATAGGATGCAAATCATAATGCGTAAGAATAAATGTTATATATTGGCAACCTATTTGGTATTGGATCATCATAATGCGAAGAATACATAAAGTTACCTCTTCGAGTGGAGAATCTATACGTGCGAGGAGCAGGGAGGTGAGGAATGTTTTTCAAGATAATGAGCAAAGATGCCCCAGGCGACTAATAGAGTTTGCTCTACCAAACCAATCCTTAATTTTGTCTCGCGCATCTGAACTCAAAGCATGTTTATCATAGGAGAAAGGTGTCAACATAGGAACCTCAAAAGCGGTTACGTAGCTAACCCAAGTAAGCCGGATCAAATATTGAGGTTCACAATCGATTGGCGACAAAAGAAGTGCCTTAATACTGGTTCTTTTCTTCTCTTGACTATCCTTGCGATTCTACCACCAATATACAAGTGAATGCGATCAACTTAAGCTTTAGGTCATTCTTGTTTTGTTCAGTACATACCAAAGTCTTTTTGTCCTCACACAAAATGAATTCACAACAAAATGCAGTGTCTACAAGTTCAAAAAGGCTAGAAAATCAATTTAATACGTGTTTTTAGGCATATGCATACACTAAAACGGATACTTGATGATATATCTATACATATAATGTGTGCGTTTGAGGACGGGTGCGTGCATTCTCAGCATCCAAAAAGCAGAAATGTCATTGACGTGTCTCCTTAAAGTCCTTTGAATATTTCCACATTACAGTTATATAGGCATCAGATAAAATGTCATTGACGTGTACATTTTTATGAACTCTTCGCGCTTGATATATTTTTTTTTGAATTACAAATATATTAATGATTATAAGAATCGTTTGAAGTTGTGGCCTCAATTTTATGAAAAACAATAAGAAATAATTATTTAACTTATTTTGATCCACATAAGGTTTAAATAGAAAACAGTAACCAATAAATTATATATTATTCACCTAAAAAGTGTTATGGGATTTTACATGCCTAAAATTAAAATTTACAAAAAAAACAACCTTTTATCGCACCAAACAGTTTCAATTTTCAATCGGCCTTTCAGATCGAAATCATCTCAATTTCCCAATAATTGCTATCATTAAAAACCATTGCAATGACAAAATATCTCACTAAAAGTCGCATAAAGCACATTAAAGTAAAAAAAAAATCCTCTTTAGCTTAGAACAAATTTTGAATTCATCGTACTTTGGCAATGAACTGAAATGTATTAAAAACCTTGGTGACAGTCAATGCATCAGGTTTACGCATCAAAGATTGAGAGGAACGGCTTGCATTTGCAACAAGGCCCAAATCTCCCAATTCCTATTATTTAATAACACAATAAAGATAGTAATTAGAAAAATAGTCAATAAGAAACGAAAAATGTTGGCCCAACAAGAACATAAATGTTTATTTCAAAGGCATATATCACAAAGAATAATAACACAATCATGAAGCGGTTACATTACTTCAGAGGTCAAAAGAATAAGAATACATAAGCAGACTTCATAAGGTTAAGTCTCGCAAATAGAAAAGGAAAAAGAAAGATTCCCAAGAAAAAAGAAGTATATAAAGACGACATATACCATCCATTATATAGGATTACTTAGCCCTCGTGTCAAAATGGAATACACTAAATTTATGTTGTAACATGATTATAGTGGTCATTTTTTCTGCTTTATATATGGTCAAAACACGAGAACTTACGAAAGTAAAAAAAATATCATAGAAGCTAAACGTCAAGTGCATTGAGCAGACAAAAAAGACGGAAGTTAAAGAAGAATTATTTTACTCATTACTTCGTATTGCTTTTTAATTTGCGCTTCTCTGCATCCACAAGCTTCTGCTAGAGCTTTAATAATAAAATCTTCCCCAATTCCAAGCTCTAACCCTTCGTGGTCAGGCATCAATTACCTGTATTGCAGAATGAAATACATATGTCATCGAATTGATAACACGTGCATTTTTAGTTCTGTGTTACTTATTTTTACTTACATTGGATGTTACGTCTTCTTTTTTTAGCAACAAATGTATGTCTTCCACAAATACAATTCAAAATCCCCCACTATGGAAATAGATATTCAAACCCCAGATCCAATGATTAAAACTGACATGCAAGAAAACCCAATTTCAAGTTTATTAAGCCATAAACCAAATTTATAAAGCTTTTGCATTGAAATCATGCCACATCAATGTCATCAACATCAAGCCGGTCATTGGATTCCTTACTCTCGTGGTTATGGGTACTTACACCGCTTGGATCCAACATGATCAATAATGATGTAATTGATATCCATATTTGAGTCGTGAGCTTCTCCTTAGTGGATGGCACAAAAGACTTTCTTTATCTTGTAGCCCTTGCTTGACCGGTCTTTGTTCGGATTGGTCTTAGTTAAGCTCTTATTGTGTGTCAACAAGGTTCGCTTCCATAATCTGCAGATTCACATTTTATTTTAGGAGAAATAATATTTAGTGTAACATACTAGAAGAAATAATCTACAAGTTCACTTAAAAGTGCATAATTTAAATTAAAAGAAATGAATATTCAAAAACAGTAACTCTTTGGCACTTGCTATACATATCTATCAACGTTGTATTAATAATCAAACTTACCTTCAAAATGTCCTTAAGAGAGATCGTGAGCAGATTTTCCTTCCTTGATCTAAGTGACCTACCACAAGCAAAGAACACGGTCACCATGGTCGATCATTACCTTTAAACCCCATCCCAACCATTTGCCGAAAGAGCTTTAACCCACACCACGGGTTCCCACCATTCAAGTACCCATGCAATCAAAACATTCCAAGAAATCACATTTTGTAAGTCATTAAATCAAACGACATATGACAACACTCAATTCACCAAACTTAACAAAGGCATCAACCATAGAATTCCAAGACACCAAATCCCTCATCGACATTTCAAAGAACACCGCCTAGCAATCTCAATCAACCCAAAACAAGAATACATATGAATCAAAGAATTCTCCATTTAGCAACACCCCATCAACACCATTTTTGACAAACGCCCACACATTTTTGCCCTAATCCCAAACACCCCATTTTAGCGCAAGTGCTAAAAAGCGAAGGAAAAGTAAAACTATTAGGCAATAATCCATTTTAAGCATTTCAAAGTAAAAAACTACCGCTTGATTTGGTATGTAACTCAAAGCATAGGACTTTATAACGAAGATTTATACAAAAAGTATCGGGTAAAGCAATACATCGAAAAATCAATAGAGTGTAATCGAGGTCACCGAAATCTGCAAAGCTTCAAAATTGATTTACGAAAGATGGGTTTTGGAAGAAGAAGAGACGTGAGAAGACGAGCTTGGATTTGGAATAGTTGGGCCATGTTTTGACATGTTTTGAGGAGGTTTAGGGTATGGTGGATGAGAGAGATGATATTAGGATCCAAATTAAAATCGGAAGACGAAGAAGAAAAGAAGAACGGTAATGATGAACAAGAGAGGAAACTAAAAGTTAGATCCTGTACCTGAAAAATCCCAATATTTTGTGCAACGAACCGACTGTCGATTTGGTGTTAAAGTGTGCCCTCCGCTTGTCTTTGTCATGGATCTAGAGATTTGAGAGTTACAAGAAATCTAGGCAAACCCTAGCTTTTGTTTTCCACATGGAACGAAAAGAGGCTAAACAGAGAGATGAGAGACGAAGACACTCGGTTTTTAAGTTTACATTTAACCGTCTTTTTTTTAGCTCCGTGTTTTTCTTGATAGACAACGTTTTTTAAAAAAACGTTATCTATTTAAAACCAAAAAAATACCCTTTTAAATAGATAGCGTTTTTGCATATATATCTACAACGTTTTTTTTAAAAACGTTGTAAAAAAAAATACCACTTTTTATAAAAAAACGTTGTGGTTTAAGTGTTGTCTATTTAGTACTTTGTAGTAATGACTTCGCATAGACAGGTTATTCCAACATAATAATAAAGAATGGAATAACAGAAGAATTTCACCATGTATACGGTGGTCAGTCGTGATATACAAAAGTTATTCCAATGAATAATAAGGAATGGAATAACAATAGCTCTCCTCATGAATACGAATGAAATAATACCCCTTACTATAATAATAATATCCCTTACCTTAGAAGAAAACTGGATACTGGAATAGTGAGGTAGCAGACTTCTCTTCTTCTTTTTCTCTATAATTTCTCTCTATAATAATTGCTATATAGCTTTAGTGAATTGGTGAGAAATGAAGGAAGAATGAGCTTCTATTTATAGAAAATTTAGTTTCGATAATTGCACATTTTGGGGCTCGAAATATTACAGTACAATACCTTCAACTTTTCTTTTATTTTTAATTTAGTTCTGCAAGTATTATCAAACTTGCACCACCTCCCCTAATAGTAAATCATGTGAATTAATAGTACAATCATGTGACTCAATAGTTATAATCATGTGAAAATATGAATTACAGTATAGTACATCCATCTATACCTCCATTTTTAACTTAGTCATGCAAGTATTATCAATCTTGCACCACCTCCCCTAATAGTACATGAATGTGAATCAATAGTACACACATATGAACAAATAGTTATAATCATGTGAATTAATAGCAATTAATTGCTTATTTATTCGATTAATTACTCGATTGGTCAATATAACCTCCAGACATCAATTATTATCGAAATAAATGTCGATTTTCACTAACACTAACAATCCCAACACAATGGAAATATTTTTCTAAAAAATTTCATTTTTGAAATTTCGAAGTTTGACTTTTTCCGAAAAAGTCAACTGTTGACTTTTTTGACCAAAAAGTCAACCCCAGTAAATTTTGTGTTTATAGTCTATTTCGACTAATTTCATCGTTCCGGACTCAAATATCACGTCCGCGTCTCCAAATTCAACTTCGAACTCAACTTCGATTTTTAATAACATTCATCATTAATATTATAACTCACAATATTTAACAACCAGGTCGTTCCCAAGAAAGAGGGGGCTTTTCGATAAGAATTTCTCCTTATTGGCGCACAATTAGGTGACCAAACCTCTCCTTGACAGAACTTCTAGACATTGTTAATATTACAAATAATAATATGAATAACTTTGTCATCTCAATTATTGATTTAACAATATATCATATTATGCAGATGATACTGTGACAATAATTGAATTAACAATATGAGAGATATGATGCAATAATTACTGTAACAATAATTGAGTATAACTGAATGACTTCTCACGTAAGCATCAATAATCAATACCGTATGCTACTATGCAACCATGCGTATAACTGTACTTTTACTACCGAGTAGTTTAACAATTTTAACGGTAACACTTTCGCTGTTATTTTTATAAAAAGATAATTCTGTCGTTTTCTAACTACGACAATACTTCTGTTGTGGGGTCCACCAATGATTGTGCCGTCGTACGGATATTCTACGATAAAAAGAATATTCCCCGACCAAACGAATATAATATAACAACTTGCATACTTTGCAAAATTTTCACATATCACCCATAACTTTAACGTTTTATCAATTTAACCTCATAAAATTCGGGGTCTCACATATGGATGGACTTCTCCTGTTATGTCTTCTAATGGCTTCAAATACTATGTTATCTTTGTCGATCACTTTACCAAATACATATGGTTTAATTTATCCCCACAAAAGAAAATCTGATGTTCAAGAAGTATTTCAACGCTATAAAACCATTGTTGAAAATTATTTTCACCATAAAATCATCACTATCTACTCTGACAATGGGGGAGAATTAAATATTTGGGCTCCAAAGAATTCCTTTATAAAGTTGGTATCAATCATCTAACCACTCTGCCTAAACGTAGACATCGTCACATTGTTGAAACTGAACTCACCCTACTCTCTCATGCCTCTCTTCTATTAATCTTTTGGCCTCATGCATTCACTACTGTTGTCTATTTAATTAATTAATCGAATGCCCACACCTACACTCAACCTCGCTAGTCCCTTTGAATTAATTTTCAAAACCACACCAAACTACTCTAAACTCAAAAATTTGGGTGCTTTGTTACCCATGGCTTCGTCCTCATTCATCCCATAAACTTGAACTCAAATCTAAACCATGTCTTTCTTGGTTAATCATTATCTCAGAGTGCCTATCTCTGTTTTGAACCATCAACTTCTAAAACTTATGTCTCTTGCCATGTTCAGTTTGTAGAATCCGTATTTCCTTACACCACTCTCAAAAATCAGCTACACCGTCCCAACTCCAGTACCGCAACAACATGAATTCCACCAATTCTTACACTCTCTATATCTCTTCAAGAACAGCGCATTCTCACACTTCAGAAGTACATGTTCCAGACTTACCCCCTGCTGCAAATCCTTCTTTAGCATCTCCATCATCATCTTCTCAAGCAGACTCTCCACCACAACACAACCCTACCTCACACCTAACCACTCCACCACCCCCTTGCCGTCCCATGACTACCCGAGCCAAAAACCATATCACCAAACCAGTTCAAAAACTAAACCTTCACACTCACCTAGCCCCTTCACCAAGCACAAAACCAACATCTATTACCCAGGCTCTAAAAGACCCAAATTGGAGAAAAGCAATGTTAGAAGAGTATGATGCTCTTGTTCGCAATGGTACATGGGAACTTGTCTCTCCCGCTGGTATCACCAACCTTGTAGGCTGTAAGTCAGCATAGACCTTAAGTCAGGGACCCACCAACAACATGAGCACCGGCGAACCACCATGGTTGTCGGATCCAAACAAATTAACCCAGATCTAAACTAGCGAAACAATCACCATACCCAGATCAAACTCCTTCAAACTAGATCCAAAAAATGGGTGGGCCGATTAAAAAGGATTGAAATCAGGAGGAGATAGCAGAACATAACAACAAACACCATAATCCGGTTAATCACCATATCAACGAAAATCGGATCTAGAACTCAACAATAATGAACATGGTTTCCTATAATAACTACCGTCTGTTACACCGAAAACATAAAAAACATTTAAACAAAAATCGATCAAACAAAAACTCTAGATAAAATGGAACATAAACCTATATGTAGCTACAATTAACTACAACAGAAACACCAAATCAGTCGGATTCAGAAAAATTCCCAAATCAAACTAAAATGGAACCGGCAGATCTAGATCCATCCCAAAACGAGTTAAGATGAAACAAATCCGAACAACACCCAACTGTATCCGCAAAAAGATATGCATACCGCCCCATAGACGGAGGACGAGGAGGAGAGTTGACTCCTTCTGGATGTTGTAGTCGGCTAGGGTTTTGTCATTTTCCAATTTTTTTCTGGCGAAGATTAGACGTTGTTGGTCTGACGGGATTCCTTCATTATCCTAGATTTTGGCCTTTGCGTTATCGATTGTGTCGGAGATTTCTACCTCCAAGGTAATGGTCTTGCCGGTGAGAGTTTTCACAAAGATATGCATATGTAATTTTTCGTAGAATTGTTTGAGAATTTGTCTGAAAATTTATTTGAATTGTTTTAATATGGAAGAAAAGGTTGCTTGCCAAACCCTTACTTAAATAATTTAATTTAACAAAATGGTGAAAAAATGATTTTTTTTTAAGACACATCAGCTGCATATGGCCCCACTCAGGGGCCACGTCATTATTTGCTGACGTTTCAAGAAATTGGACTGAATTGGAAAAAATTAATAGTTTAATCATCTAATTGAAAAAATTAAAAGGTGGATCACCAAAATAGAATATGTCAAATAGTTTAGGGTAGTGAAACAAATTTAAGCCATAATAAATATTACAGTTCTGAATCCAGATATCTATCAAATTTGAGCTACCTAACAAGGAAAGTTGGAAAATCGACACCACATCCTTTGTTTGAATTTCTTGTTCTGCCGTCCCTAGCTTGATTCCAGGTCATACAAAAAATAAATATTTTCCATCAATCGTATTCAAAGTCTTCAGTTTTCCTTCTTTGCCCACTGCTCCCTTGTGAATATAGCTACTCTTTATAAGTAGAACATTTTGAGTAGCAGAGAAGTAAATCATTCTATCCATATCCATGGAATACACTTGGATAACTCTTCTTTATGAATAGATTGCTTGCTTACCTTCTCCAAACATGGTTGAAGAAGAAGAAGAAGCAAAGAAAATTACCACTGGACCAAAAGCCCTCCCATTTTGGAACACCTTCATATGTTAGGCAAAAACCATATCAAGATTTGGAAAAACTAGCAAAAAAAAACATGGCCCCATTATGTCAATGCGCTTTGGATTTGTTCCCAACATCATCGTCCTCATCGCCACAAGCGGCCGAGTAGTTTCTTAAAACCCATGACCTTAATTTTCATTGGTAAGTAGTCCCTCGAGGTCGCTAAGTACATTTCCTATGAGCAAAGAAACTTGTCATTCTCATCATACGGTCCTTATTATCAAGCAACATGCATAAATTGTGCACCAGAGAGTTGTTAAGCAACCTTAAAATCAATTCATTTCAAGCTATGAGAAAGGAAGAGCTTGGCGTTTTGGTAAATCATATTGAACATACTGACTAGGGAACATCTGCCGATGTTGATCTTATCGCCAAGGTTTCGTCCCATGAGTGCGGATATGAGTTGCTGATGGTTTTGGGAAGAAGTTTGAGGATAAGGAATTGATGAAAGAGGATTCAAAGTTGTGATTCAAGAGGGGATGCAGTTAGCAGTGTCCTTCAATTTGGGTAATTATTTTCCTTATCTTGGTGTGCTTGATCTTCAGGGAATGACTAAGAAATTGAAGGATATGGAAAAGCTATATGATGTTTTTTTAGAAAAGATTCTAAATGAGAATGCACAACCAAAGGACGACGGGCAAACCAAGGACTTTGTTGATACCCTGTTGGGCATCATGGCATCTGGAGAAGTAGAATTTGAGTTTGATCATTCTCATGTCAAAGCCACTGCACTGGTAATTCAATGAATTTCTTTTAAGTAGGCCACTTGTTCGTACATAATACTCCTCAGTTCTCAAATATAAGATCAATATTGACTTTTTAAAATCAATCTTAGATATTTTTTAAATTTAAAATTGATGGGATTCATTTAATTAGCTTTTGAAAAAAGTTAATCTTATAGTTACTAGTAGTATTTAGATAGGTTAAAATTTTCATACTTGTTCAAAACTAAATGAATTCATTTCAATTTGATATAATCTTTCTCTCTCTTCCCCATCATCATGATGTTACATTCCAACACATTTTAAATCTGATTCATGAAATGGAGACTCTCCAATTCATTTGAAATGGAGAGGATCCTAATTCCCCACATACAGGGGCACTAGAGCTAAAAATGTAACTTTTGTTATAACCAGTGAACACAAAACTACAAAAGATGATATGTGATGTGACAATTTCACCGGATCCTATATTTATTGTTAATCCATCGCATGTCACTCTATCGGTTTAATTGTTTACTCATCATCATGTGTCTAAAAATTCGCCATGTAATTTATTTTTTTGTGAGATTACTTTAGTTGCACCAAGCTTAGTTCTTTTTAATTTCTTTTTGGTGTGTTAAGGAACTAGTGTGTAATCCCCATCTACCTCAAGAATTGATGTTTCGAAATTTCACTTTGCGGGACATATTTGTCATTACTGAATGGACACTTCATCAACGATAATCGATTGGATACTCTCTGAACTTTTAAGAAATCCCCGGGTGATGAAGAAAGTTCGGGAAGAGTTGGAACAAGTAGTAGGCATGGACAAAATGGTGGAGGAATCGGACTTGGAGAGCTTGAAATACTTGGACATGGTCATAAAAGAAGCCTTCTGCTACACCCAAAGGGCACCATTATTACTCCCTCATGAATGCATACAAGATCGCACCATCGAAGGCTTTTTATCCCTAAGAAGTCCTGTAGTAGTGGTGGTCAATGTATGGGCAATTGTCGAGACCCTAAAGTATGGGTGATGTGGAAACATTTCTCCCAGAGAGATTTGTTGGGAGTCATATAGACTATCAAGGCCGTGATTTTGAACTTATTCCATTTGGCTCGGGAGAAGAGGGTGCCACGGGATGCGGTTGGGATCACCGTGGTTCGCTTTAGTGGTGGCACAAATTGGTGCATTGTTTTGATTGGGAGCTTCCCAATGGAATGCGACCATTAGAGTTGGACATGATCGAGGAATTTGGGCTTCATTATTGCAAGGGCCAAACATCTAATGGTCATTCCTACTTGTCGCTTTTCACGGAAATTAAGTGCCTATAAATATGATTCATTATGTTCACTTGCATGAAGACTCTCTACCCAAATACAGGGCAACTAAGTATGATTGCTTAACTTCCAACATCTTCATCCCGTTTTATAATATACTAGCACGTGGTGGCACGGGCGTTGCGTGCATAAATTGTGTGGGGTAAAATTAAAATTTTATAAAATTTGAAGAACTAAATAGAAATTATTTATAAAAGTTAAAGGCCATTTTTGAAAGGCAAAAAAGTTTCCCTATAATTGTTTACGTGAAGGGGAGACTCCGGCTTTATATATTATATTAGATAGATACATAACTATAGATACTTGGTTCACAATACTCATCCTCACTCAGCATTACATATATATTTTTTCACTATGCTACAACTTCTTTGATAGAGAACAATAAAACTTGGATCGAAATTACATGGAAAAATAATCAACTCTCATGGAGGGTCAAGTCCTTGTAAGATAACTCTATACATGCTACAAGCTTAATAGTTATGACACTAAATATTAAAAGTCAGAATCTCATCTTTTCTACTAGGATTCAGAAGCTTTACTTATTTATTTATTACATACATGACATTTATGTATATGAAATTGTTAAATCCACAACAAAAAATGTTATTTTCACAATAAAAGTATCGTTATAGATCCTATAGCAACAGTTTTCACCGTCACTATACATCTACAGCGATACTTTTGTTGTGGAAATAACAAAAAGTGTTGTGGATTTAACAATTCCCGTATGTATACCTTGACAAAATTTGCATTGTAAGCACAGCTCATGTTTGTTGTATTTGAGGTATAACTTATCGATCCGAGCGATGAACAAATTTCACATAGAAAAAGGAGTTAAATTATAAGGAAACTAAGTGATGAAAGATGTTAAACAATTATTAAAAAGTTAAAAGGGAAGTTGTTATGACAAACTATGGAAAACACAATAAATCAACGCAGAAAGATAAAGACAATAACACAAATTTTTACGTGGAAACCCAAATCGGAAAAAACCACGGAGAAGGCAGAAGAAATCTACTAAATAAATATCTGAAGAGTACAAGATAAAGAGAGAATTATAAGAATTCTTAGAATGTTTCTGAATGTCCTGTCTCCAAAATTCTAGCATATATATTTATAGGCCATAGGTAAATCCATAACCAAATAGGATTAGAAATTCTAAATTAAGTATGGGTAGAAAAGATTACTTTCCTAAACCAAAACGAATTATAGGTACTACCTAAATTCAAATCCAATAAGGATTCGTGTCATACCCAACAAATTTCCACCTTGACTTGAACCCTCCAAATATTGCACAAACAGTGAACTTTCTCCTTTTCTCAAAATGCACAATTCAAGTGCATCGAACACTAACCAGGTCTAAGCAATGTTTGAACTTGGTATGTGGTAACGACTTCGTTAACATGTCAGCTGGATTGTTGTAGTACCAATCTTCAAGACCTTAATGTCACCATCTTCAACAACGTCTCGAACAAAATGATACCTGACATCAATATGCTTCATCCTCTCATGATACATCTGATCTTTAGTTAAGTGTATAACACTCTGACTATCACAATGGACAATAGTAACTCCATGATCCATGTTGATCTCTCCAAACAAGCCTCACAACCAAATAGCTTCCTTAACAGCCTTTGTAATAGCCATATATTCTGGCTCTAGAGTAGAAAGAGCAATCGTATGCTGTAAAGTAGCTCTCCAACTAATTGCACAACCTCCAAAAGTAAATATATAACCAATCAATGACCTCCACCTATCAAGATCACCAGCATAGTCTGAATCAACATACTCTATAAGGGTATCACCATTCCTTCCGAACTCTAAACCAACATCAAAAGTACCTAACAGGTCCATTTCACAGCTTCCCAATGAATTTTTCCTAGACGTGATAAGTATCTACTTACCACACTAATTGCATATGAAATATTTGAATGAGTACAAATCATAGCGTACATGAGGCTACCAACTGCACTAGAGTAATGAACACTTAACATATACCTAATGGGAGAAGGTTCAAAAATGCCCCTGACTTTTACCCCGATGTCTACCGAGCACCTTATACTTTTTTTTGTCCAAAAATACCTTTAACGTTACACTTTTTGGGTCAATTTTGCCCCTGTCGTTGACAGACATGCCAAATAGACAAACGGGGTTGATAGTTGGACATATTTTGCTGACATGTCAAATAATTAAAATAAAAAATGCTATTGTACCCTTTGATGTGTATAAAAATAATAAATATAAAACATATTGCTACTAAAATACTAAATTAATTAAGGCTTAAATCTCTCCAAATTCTATCTCTCCGTCAAATCTAGAAATCAAAAGCAACAACCCAAATTTTATCTCTCCAAATTCTCTCTCTGTCAAATCTAGAAACCCAAAAGCAACAACCCAAATCAAATCTAAAATTATGCATCCATTTCTTCCGGTGATAATTCTACCTCGATCTCCTTCTCTTTCTCCTAATCCCCATCCCCATCCCCAAAAGCAACAACCCAAATTCCCATTTGATTCCCAATCCCCTCCCACCGTCAAACAGAGTAATCACTTTTTCCCTGCTGGTCGACCAAACTTCTGCCACCACCGCCGCCCTCCGCAACTAACCCTCTACCCACTTTCCGGCCAACATTTCCTCTCTCATCGTTCCCAACAAACCTTTTGATGATGATAACGAATACGAAAATTATGATGATGATGTTCGGGTTAGGGTTTGAGAGAGGAACGAGCCATGAGGGTTTGAGAGAGCAACGACAAAAGGAGCAGCAGCAGCCATGGCCACCGATCAAAGCCCACCAATTACAGTCCACTCCGTCCCTAACTCTACCACCATATCCCAAATCGAAAAAAGCAAAGAAAAGAAGATGGAAGGAAGTCCCCACCGGAAAGCATGGTGATTGCAAAGCATGGTGATTTTGGGTCTTCTTCTTCCTTTGTTCTTCGTTCTTCTATCATTAATGGATATTTGATTGCAAATCCAGATCTGATTTTGATCCCTTCATTATTTGGATGTTAGTTCGAAAATAAATGTTAAAAATATCCAGATCTGATTTTGAAGGTATAAATTTATTTTTCAAGAAAAAAAAAAATTCTCAATCTAGATCTAGATTTCTGGTGTACTCAAAATTTTTTGATTTGAGATTATTGGTTGTGCTTCGAGCCTTCGATGGTTCGGGTTGACGTTGGCGGAGTGGGGGTTGGTGGTTGGTGGTGTTGTGGTGGGTCGATGGTGGCGGAATGGTTTACACCCGCCCCATTCTCATCTTTCATTTCCACGGTGGTGGAGTGGGGGTTGGTGGTGGGTCGATGGTTGCGGAGTGTTGGTTGGTGGTGGGTCGACGGTGGCGGAGTGTTGGTTGGTGGTGTTAAGGATTTTGCAGACTAGGAATTCATGAAGAAGAAGAAGACTGCAATTTTTGTATTAATTAATTTAGGGTTATTTGTATTAATTAATTCAATTGGACGAATTTTTGTTATTCGTTGTTAATGAATTTGTGTGACCTATTTGTTGTTAATAAATTAAATATAAATATAAATATTTATTTTGTTTATTAAATATAAATATTTATTTTTTTTTATTAATTATTTATTTTGTTTTAAAGAAAAATAAAATAAATAATTAATAAAAAATAGATTTTTTAATTATTTGTCTTAATGAAGTTTTGTACACGTCAGCAAATATTGTCACGTGTCAGTCACATTAACACCCGTTAATCTAGTTGGCAGATTTATTAATGGCAGGGGCACGATCGATCCAAAAAATATAACGTTAAAGGTATTTTTGGATAAAAAAAAAAGTATAAGGTGTTCAGTAGACATCGCGATAAAAGTCGGGGGCATTTTTGACCCTTCTCCCTATACCTATCCTCCTCTTTTGTCTGAGGAGATAATTCAGTTGATAATTTGAAGTGAGCAGCAAGAGGAGTACTTACTGGTTTTGCATCCTTCATACCAAAACAATCTAACACCTTTGCGATGTAGTCTTTCTGAGATAAGTGCAATTTCTTAATTTTGCGATCATGAGAATTCTTAGAATGTTTCTGAATGTCCTCTCTCCAAAATCTTAGCACCTATATTTATAGGTCATATGCAAATCCATAACCAAATAGGATTAGAAATACTAAATTGAGTATGGATAGAAAATATTACTTTCCTAAACTAAAACGGATTCTAGATAATACGTAAATCTAAATCCAATAAGGATTCGTGTCATACCCAACAGAAGTCATTTGCTGATATAACATCATCGAGACTGGCAAACATAAAATTTTCAGTATCTTGGATTGTCTTTGTTGTTGTAACCGCTTAGTAGTCTTGGCGTAGGAAAACAATATCTATCATTGTCTGAATGGAATACTAGTCCATTCATTCCTTAATATTATATTGGACTCTTACTTAGATATCATTCTACCAGAATTTGTTAGGTAGAAACAAATTCAAAACTATAAAAGAGAGAAAAATAAATACTAAGATGGTATTTTTTTCAAAAAGTATTTAATTACAACCGCGCGATCACATCTTTTAAATAAATTTGTGACTGGCTAATGGTCGCATCTTAAAAATAAAATGCCCATTAACGCCTCCTTGCTAGAATTGAACCTAGAACGACTAGCTAGGCAAAAGAAATTTTCCGCCTTTGCCAACTAACTAAAACGTGGATAAAACTAGCTCAGAACATGTTGGTGTTGATCTTAGTGCCAAGGTTTCATCCATGAACACGGATATGACTTGCAGGATGGTGTTTGGGAAGACGTTTGAGGACAAGGAATTCGATGAAAGAGTATTCAAAGGCGTGATTTCAGGAGGGGATGAGATAGCATTTAGCTTTAACCTTGAGATTATTTTCCTTTGATCTTCGTGGATGACCTAAGAGAGTGAAGGCTATCGCCAAGATACGGATGAATTTTTGAAAAGATTCTTGATGAGCATGAAACAATCCAAGGGCGTGGGCAAACCAAGGACTTCGTCGATACCATGTTAGCCATCATGAAATCTGGAGATGCAGAGTTTGAGTTTGATCGTTCCCCCATGTCAAAGCCACTTCATTGGTAACCACTCAAGTTCTATTAGTAGGCTAGTTGGTCATACTTATAGTTTATTGTAGGTCACTAGTCACTACATCAATTTATTCGGCAAGCATGAATCTCAAATTCTGTTATAGATTCCTTATTATGACATTTTTATTGCCTAAACTTAGGTTTGTTTGGATTTTTGGTCTAGGAATCATTGTTAAGAAGTTGATGATTGAACTTGAGTAGTTAGTCTAATTTTGCAGTCCAAAACTTTTCTACCTTTTCCATATTAATTAGTACTTTGTACATAGTTTGTCACTTTGTTAGATATGTAAGATGATGGTGAGAATCTCCATTTGCTATTGTAGGTCGTTTAATAATTTCCAATTGTGACGAATTAATATCTAACAATAAAAACTAGATTTTATAGCTTCTTTAGTTTAGCCTATCAAGATCATGGCATGAATCACTAGTTTCATGATGTTGTGTTTTAATTATAGGGGTAATCATTAATGATAATGTTGCTTTATACTCCCTCCGTCCCAGGATAAAAGTCTTTATTACTATTTTGGATAGTCCCATGTTAAATGTCCACTTTCCTTTAATAACCAAACTTTTACACATTTTTTCCTATTATGCCCGTATCATTAAATATCTGATACTTTTCTTATTCTAATTCTCTCTCCATATTTAATAAGTATGGAGAGAGAATATTTTGAATTGAATAGCAAGAAAGTCACTCTCTCATCTACATTAAAAATAATTAATGATATATTATTATGGGCAATTTTGTCATTTCATTCCTCTTCTTAATATGTGTGAAAAGTCTACCAGGACTTTTATCCTGGGATGGAGGGAGTATATATTTGCAGGACATGATTGCTACCGCAATTGACACTTCGGCAACAACAATCGAATGGACACTCTGAATTTCTAAAACATCCGCGAGTCATGAAGAAAGTCCAAAAAGAGTTGGAACAAGTAGTAGGGATGGATAGGATGGTGGAAGAATCCGATTTGGAGAGCTTGGAATGCTTAAGACATGGTTATAAAAGAAGCCTTGAGGCTGCACCCAGCGGCACCATTATTACTCCCTCATGAGTCAATAGAAGACTGCACCATTTATGGCTTTTTTATACCTAAAAAGTCCCGAGTAGTCATTAATGTTTGGACAATTGGCCGAGACCCAAAGTTATGGACTGATGCAGAAAAGTTCCTTCCACTGAGATTTGTTGGGAGTAATATAGACCTTCGAGGACGTGATTTTGAACTTATTCCATCCGCTCGGGCGAAGAGGGTGTCTGGGATGCGATTGGGGCTCCTTTGTTGTTCGCTTTGGTGATGGCACAATTGGTGCATTGTTTTGATTGGGAGCTCCCTAATGGAATGCAGCCATCAGAACTGGCTCTTGAGTGATTTTGGACTTCTCATGCTTTTGTATTCTCAATTCAATTATGTATTCTAAAATCAGTACATCTGTAAAATCTATTGTTTGGCAGAATTTTTTAAAATAATTTTAGAGTAATTTTGAAGTAATTGTTTGAGTATGTACATTCTTGCACAAATGGATTTTTTGTCTCATTTGATTAACTTAATCAGCCGATGTACACAGCTAGATTCAGAATCCTCATTCATGAAAATAATACTTATAAAGGAAAAAGTAAGCATCTTTAAATATACCACTTCACAATCAATTACCTAACAAAGTTTAACCTAAAAAAATAATAGTTTCACCAAAGAAATACCTTGAACATTGGTTTGGTTATCTTGATCATTTGAAGAGTCAAAGATAGTTACAATTTGGCCTGTATGTTGTTGCAAAATCTGCCCTAACTCAACTCTTTATAAACCCACTTAAACACAGAAGTCAGGAACTCCAGCAAAATGAATAGGAGCCAAGCAACCGATGTTACATTGAAGTTGTACCGGTACCGTTTGAATTCTATAATCCGCTATCAGAGGGTTTATTTTTTAGCAGGCCTTTAACTACTCATATTCCCATGTTTTTTATCATTGTCCAAATCATAACCTAACATGCCTATCGAAGAATGGTTTTTCATAGTTTAGATCAACATGTACGCTTAAACATGACCCCAACTCAATGATGTTCTAGCCTCTTAGAAAAATTAAATTAAGAAGTGCATTATAGTTCATCTTCTTCTGAAGATACCAAAAGATGTCCTTTGTAAGCCACCAAGAGTTCCTCGACATTACCTAGAAATTAAACCTCGATATAAACTTATCCAAGAATTCATCTTCACGTAAACACAATACCTAAAGGAAACATGGTTACTTATTTAACAGCCTTTTTGACTTCATTATTTCTAAAACTCTGTACCGATGAATCACTCTATCCTCCATGTTATGCATCAAACACGACGGTTGATACATTAATGTAGCATTTTCAAGATTAATAGAGTCCAAGAAGAACTCAAGGTCGAACTTAAACTTTTCCTCTCATTTCCTAAATATCACTGGATTCCTCCTAAACATTTTCCTGCATTCAACTTCAGAAAACCCAAAATTTCGAAACACTTCAAACTTTCTCATTAATGTATCATCTTTCATGCCACTAACTGTATGAAGTGCATGAACCAACATATTAGAATCCTTCAAAACCCCCATATCTAAAACCTTGTTAACAAGGTCTCTAAGATCGGATACATGCATAACAAAAAAGTAGCCAAGGCTGCCTCTTCAAGAGCATTGACAGCTGACACCCAACAATCCCACATTCCACCAAATAAGAGTTTAATCTAGTTTCAAGGTTCAAATTGGCAACCCAATTGCATCGCCTTAGTATCAAAATCAAGTCTTCATTGTTATGATCATTTACTAGAATTTTCTTAAGAATTTCAATGTTGGGTAACAGATATTTATCCAAACTACGAGTTAAAAGTGTTCGAAGTTTTGGAAATGAACTTACCTGAACCAGTAAGACCTAAATCCTGAAATAGCTTAAGCTTTGGTTTTAGGATATTTTCAACCTCGACACATAGAATATGTGATGCGTTATTGACAGAAGATCGAATGTGGGTATCCAAGAATTCAAGCATTTTCAAGAATCGGACCACTGATTGTGGCTTCTGAGCCCAAGAAAGCGTTTGGAAACTGAGAGGACCTTTGGTAAGGGGAATCCAAAGGACTCAGTCAAGTAATTGATGATTAAGGGGTCTTTTGGATTAGGATTTGGAGTAGACGTGTGAGTGTGGAAATGAGTTAGAGAAGTGAGATACGAGTAAAATGGGAAGAAGAAAATTGTGGGCCATCACTTTTCAATTTCCATTCAAATGGTGAGGCCCCTCCAACTACGTTAAGCTTTACTAACGATCACTTGCTAACTTCTAACTCAAGGTCATTATTAGAGGCGTAAAGAGTTTGTCATAGAGATAGTGAAGCATGTTGTTGTACTGCTTAGGAATGGCGCCTAGTTCTCGCATCCAAAAATCTTAATCGCCGATACCATCCAACAACATCCGGAAGGAAGTCCTCTCCAAGGTTACCCTAGGTAGTGGGTATATGTTAAGCGTGAAATGGTTGCGTGTGGGGTTGGTCAAAGATAAGAAAGAATTTATGAAAGAAGTTAAAAGGATTGGATCAATAAGGCATCCAAATGTTGTTCCTTTACTGAGCTTATTATTGGGGCCCAAGAGAACAAAAAGACTTATTTTAGCCGACTACATCGAGGGAGTGTGGTGTGGCTCTGCATCTTCTTGGTAAGAGATTAGAATCGCTTATATGATACTTACGCTTGATCCATACATGTTTTATCTCTCTTATTTTAATTTTTGTTTTCAAGGGTTACTTCTTCTTTGTACTCAATTTATGTAATATAAGTGTTCTTTGCCTTCGCTTTCCAATTAATCGCCCCTAAAAATAATTTGTAATCATATTATGAACATTGTGCAAACCCCAGTAGTTCAATGGAGGCCTTGTTGTATTCTTCTCTTCAATTCCCACTTTGTTGTGAGTTTAGCAAATATTTGATACTCCCGCACTGCTTTGCTTCCAATTTACTTTCTCGTATAACATCTCGCACTATTTCAAAAATAATGTTATGAATCGCAAGTTACAAGTCTAATGGGCGACAATCTAAGATATCTTAATGTCTTCAATCTAAAAGAATTTCTACTCTATTTTGGTTTTCATTTTAAACATCTCTTCCATAGGAAACCTTTATCCCGCTTGTTTCTTGTATGATCGGTTTATTATCGATTAGTTCATAATGATAATAATAACTAAAACAGTTGTTTAAGGTGGAACTTTACACTTGATCATCTGAGGAAATCTTGAGGTAGACTTATATGGATGCACCCTCTCGTTTTATTTATAGGCTAATAACTTTTTTGTTTTGGCGATTTATGTGCCTACTCTTACTAAGCGGATGTGTCTTGTCAAAATGACCATTATCATGTAATCAAGTTGTTATCAAAGCACCGCTTTGAATTCTATAATCCGCTATATACTTAACAGGCCTTTAACTACTCAGATTCCCATGTTTTTTATCACTGTCCGAATCATAACTTAACAGGGCCTATCGAAGATTGGTTTTTCATATTTCAGATCAACATGTACGCTTAAACATGACCCCCTAGCTCAAGATATTCTAGCCTCCTAGAAAAATTGAATTAAGAAGTGCATTCTAGTTCATCTTCTTCTGAAGATACCAAAAAATGTCCTTTGTAAGCCACCAAGAGTTCCTCGACATTACTTGGGAACCTCGATATGAACTTATCCAAGAATTCATATTCACGTAAACGCAATAAATGAAGGAAACTTGGTTGCTTCTTTAACAATCTTTTTGACTTCATTATCTCTAAATCCCCGTACCGAGGAATCACTCTATCCTCCATGTTATGCATCAAACACGACGGTTGATACATTAATGTAGCCTTTTCAAGATTAATAGTGTTCAAGAAGAACTCAAGCAGAACTTCAACTTTTTCGTCCCTAAATATCATTGGATTCCTCCTAAACATTTCCCTACATTCAACTTCAGAAAACCCAAAAATTCGAAACACTTCAAACTTTCTTATTAATGTGTCATCTTTCAAGCCACTAACAGCATGAACTGCATGAACCAACATCCTAGAATCCTTCAAAACCCCCATATCTAAAACCTTGTTAACAAGGTCTCTAAGATCAAATTCACGCATAACAAAAAGCCAAGGCTGCCTCTTCAAGAGCATTGACAGCTGAGGCCCAACAATCCCACATTCCAACCAAATAAGAGACATTAGACTTTAATCTAGTTTCAGGGTTCAAATTATCAACCCAATTGCATCGCCTTAGTATCAGAATTAAGTTTTCATTGTTATGATCATTTACGAGAATTTTCTTAAGAATTTCAATGCTGGGTAACATATGTTTATCCAAACTACGAGTTAAAAGTGTTGAAGTTTTGGAAATGAACTTACCCAAATCGAACAAGAAGACCCAAATCCTAAAATAGCTGAAGCTTTGGTTTGAGGATATTTTCAACGTCGAGACATAAAATATGTGGCGCAAAGATTATGATGTGTATCGTGAGAAGATTGAATGTGGGTATCCAGAATCCAAGGGTTTTCAAGAATCGGACCACTTGATTGTGCCTTCTCGAGGGTTCTCGAGCCCAAGAAAGGGTTTAGAAGCTGCGAGAGCCTTTTGGTAACGGAATCAAAGGACTCGGTCAAGTAATTGATGATTAAGGGTCATTTGGATTAGGATTTGGAGTAGAAGTGTGAGTGTGGAAATGAATTAAAGAAGTGAGATATGAGCAAAATGCGTAGAAGAAAATTGTGGGATTGTGGGGAGGAGAGATACAATCTCAAGAGAGTGACCATATTCAGTCTGGGTTTACCTACTCAACTCTCGGTTTAGGGTTGAACAAAGCTTGTGCAATCAGACATCGAGACGGAGAACTATAAAGTTAGCATCATATTCCCAAAAAATAAACGCCTAAGCACACTTCTTTCGCCCTTTTTATAATTATGACCTTAATGTTTAAAATTTTACATTAGCATACTTGAAATACACAAAATAAACAAAAATAAATCCAAAAATATCCCTAAAATGCTGACGTGTCACTCAAACTGCTAAGTATTTCACTGTATTTATAATTTAAAGTGTATTTGCAGTGTATTTTGTCATTTAAAATAAATAAGTTCGTGTATATAGTATTTTCCTCCGACTGACGTCATTATTTTTCCTCCAAATCCAAGATCGCTTATTTCCTCCATCAATTCGGTCCAAGCAGAGTGTTGACCATCCCCTATATATTAGCTCTCACGGTGGAAAGAGAAAAAGATGGGGAAGAAAAAGTACAGAGAAGGAGAAGTGCAAAGAAGGAGAATGAGAAGTGTAAAGAAGAAACATACATGGAAAATCTATGACTTCACGTCTTCCAACTGCACTGAGAACATTATTTATTTTTAAAAAGTCAATTTGAAATATTATTAAATTTAAATTTGATATTTTTAAATTTAAGTCATTCAAATTCAGATGTTTTATATTATTTCAAATAATATTTTATTCAGATGATAATTTATTAAGATATACTAACCACACAGATCTTAATTACTCAATTTTATCAAACAACGTCCGATAACCCTCCAAAATTACTTTTAACTGGTTGAAATTTTGACTAAAAAAGACTTCACAACAAAAAAAAAGTAAAGTTATGGTGACACAAAATGAGTGATAGTTCATTTAAAATATATATATATATATATATATATATATATATATATATATATATATATATATAATATGGTGAATCACTGAGACTATTTGTTGGCTCTTTGACAGGTATCCTAAAACACTGATCGGAAATTAAAGAATAAGTACAAACTATTTAAGACAAAAAGTGTTACTTTTTTCTATGATTAGATTAAACAGCTAAATTACAAGTTCATATCAAATAGATTATGAAGATTTCTTTACTTCCTTGGATGATATATATATATATATATATATATATATATATATATATATATATATATGAAACGACACCCTAAAAACAACAAGTACAAGAAAATAACTACAAGAAGAAGAAAAAAAAGGTGATGAAAACGCAGACAATCTGTAATCATCAGCTAGAACTGAGAACAAAGAATAGCAAGCCCTTTTTACTTGAAGATCAAATGGAGAATACTGTCAATCAATCAATGGACATTCGTCCCTTTACACAAAAATTGAAGGGAAAAAAATGTGATGATTAAGGAGAAAGATGAAATAATGAAAATCAGTGTCAAAGAACAAAAAAAAATTTTAAGACAAGTACAAAACTTCAAACTGATATAGAACAGATATCTTCAAAGACTTATCTGATGTTAGGCCTTTCATTTATAGGGAGAATACACCTTAGTGAAATCGCAAGCAATTCATCCATTGCTTTCGAGTGTTCCTCCCCACCTGCAATGTCTCTATCAATACAGTCCATTCCTCGGCCTTCTTGGTCGCACAGTCTAACCAATCTGTAAGATCGACCGCGCCCGATTAACTCGAGATAATGTCTCCAGCACTTCTTCTGGTCAACAATTCCATCAACATCACTCCATATGCATACACATCAGCCTTGAATGACGGGACCGGCTTTGCTGTGGTTGCTCAATGACAGCAGTGAGTACCTCCGAGGTGTTGACTCTGCATAAGATATATAGATGGTTACAAAAACTAAGGAGAAGAATTAGTTGAATTTAAAAACAATATTGCAAATGGAATTAAACTGGCATATGTGAATCAAGACAACATCTATCCTGTGTCTCCCCAACCATGAGGGAAGGAAATAAATGAAAACTCAAAACTTACGGCCACACCTGTGCTGCAATTTATTTCCAAACACTCTCACCTAAAAACCACAATTGTATCACAATGCACCTGTTTATAGCCTATGGGTACAAAATACAACTCATTTTTATCATACAAAAGTCGACAACTAGAAACTACTCTTATCAGATACCATTGGAATACTAGAAAGAACTGTATTTAGCCCTTTATTTTTGGGGAATATGATACTTAACTTTATAGTTCTCCGGTCTCCGTAATACAATTGCAGAAGCTTTGTTCAACCCTAAAACCCAAACTTTGTGCAACTGAGAGTTGAGTAGAGAAACCCTGTCACTCTCTTAAGATCTTATCTCTCTCCTCCCCACAATCCCACAATTTTCTTTTACCCATTTTACTCATATGTCACTTCTCTATCTCATTTCCACACTCATAAGTCTATTCCAAATCCTAATCCAAAACACCCCTTAATCATCAATTACTTACCAAAGGCCCTCTCAGTTTCCAAACGCTTTCACAATTAGTGGTCCTTCTTGAAAACGCTTGGATTCTCGGATACATCTTCTGTCTATACTATGTCTTAAACAAAGAACATTGCAATTTACCAATAAAGTCACCTTGATGTTGGTGCGATCAAACTCAAACTCTCCTTCCCCAGATTCTGCTTCTCCAGATTCCATGATGCCCAACATGGTATCAACAAAGTCCTTGTTTTGCCTGCAGTCCTTTGGTTGTTCATGTTCATCTAGAATCTTCTCCAAAAATCCATCAAAAACGCCAAGGTTAGAAATAGCTGCTAACTGCATCCCCTCTAATCGGAGGCTTCTCGAGGGTTCTGAGCCCAAGTTTGGAAACTGAGAGGGCCTTTGGTAAGGGGAATCCAAAGGACTCAGTCAAGTAATTGATGATTAAGGGGTCTTTTGGATTAGGATTTGGAAAATGAGTTACAGAAGTGAGATATAAATAAAATGGGTATAAGAAAATTGTGGGATTGTGGGGGTGAAGAGAGATAAGATCTCAAGAGAGTGACCATATTCAGTGTGAAACAGAGGATTTCTCTGCTCAACTCTTTGTTGCACACAGTTTGGGTTTTAGGGTTGAACAAAGCTTCTGCAAGACCGGAGAACTATAAAGTTAAGCATCATATTCCCCAAAAAATAAACGCCTAAATACACTTCTTTCGCCCTTTTTATAGTTATGATCCTAATCTTTAAAATTTTATGTTAGCATATTTCAAGTACATTAAGTAAATAAAAGTAAGCCCAAAAAATACCCTAAAATGCTGACGTGTCAGTCAAACGGCTATGTATTTCACTGTATTTATAATTTAAAGTATATTTATAATGTATTTTGTCATTTAAAATAAATAAGTTTGTGTATATAGTATTTCTATTTTCCCTCCAAATCCAGTACTGCTTATTTCCCTTCATCAATTTCGGTCCAAACAGAGTGTTGACCACCCCTATATATTAGCTCTCATGGTGGAAAGAGAAAAAGAAGAGGTAGAAGAATTACAGAGAAGGAGAATGAGAAGTGTAAAGAATAAACATACTTGGAAAATCTATGGCTTCAATTTTGTGTCAATGTCATCTTTCTGCAGCACTGAGGATATTATTGATTTTTAAAAAGTCAATTTGAAATATTATTAAATTTAAATTTGATATTTTTAAATTTAAGTCATTCAAATTCAGATGTTTTATAATTTTTAGTTCACCTTTTTAAGTTTAAATGTTATTTTATATAGATGATAATTTATTAAGATATACTAACCACTCAGATCTTAATTATTCAATTTTATCAAACACCGTCTGATAATCCTCCAAAATTACTTTTAACTGGTTGAAATTTTGACTTTTGACAAAAAAAAAAAAAGAAGTAAAGTTATGGTGACACCAAAAGGTTTAGATATTTTTTAAAAAATATTCAACTTTGTCCTACATTATTGGAAAGAAAACAAAAAATTTTATACCAAACACTAGTCTATAAATTTGTCTTTAATTTATTTATAAGCAATATTACATTACTATAAATACATAAAATTTTATATTTTTAAAAGTAATTTTGTGATTTAATATGAAAGAGAAATGATATGATATATCTTATGAAATGAGTGATAGTTCATTCAAACATATATATATATAATATAATATGGTGAATCACTGAGACTATTTGTTGGCTCTCTGACAGGTATCCTAAAACACTGATCGGAAATTAAAGAATAAGTACAAACTATTTAAGAAAAAGTGTTACTTTTTTCTATGATTAGATTAAACAACTAAATTACATGTCCATATCAAATAGATTATGAAGATTTCTTTACTTCCTTGGATGATATATATATATATATATATATATATATATATATATATATATATATATATATATATACGGTCGGATCTTAAGCTCTTTTTTTATTCAACTCACCCGAGCTCACCCCCATTTAGCGACGGATCCGACGACGATTCGGTCATACAACCGTCGTCTATACTTTTAATGACGGACAACATATAGCGTCGTTAAAAGTATAGATTTGACGGTTGTATGATGATCGAACCGTCGTCGTGTCCGTGGTTAAAGGGGTGATCTCAGTGTGAGTTGAATAAAATGAGCTTAAGATATATCTCTCTCTCCTCCCTATATATATATATATATATATATATATATATATATATATATATATGAAACGACACCCTAAAAACAACAAGTACCAGAAAATAACTACAAGAGGAAGAAAAAATAAGGTGATGAAAACGCAGACAATCTGTAATCATCAGCTAGAACTGAGAACAAAGAATAGCAAGCCCTTTTTACTTGAAGATCAAATGGAGAATACTGTCAATCAATCAATGGACATTCGTCCCTTTACACAAAAATTGAAGGGAAAAAATGCGATGATTAAGGAGAAAGATGAAATAATGAAAATCAGCGTCAAAGAACAAAAAAAAATTCCAAGACAAGTACAAAACTTCAAACTGATATAGAACAGATATATAAAGACTTGTCTTATGTTAGGCCTTTCATTTATAGGGAGAATACACCTTAGTGAAATCGCAAGCAATTCATCCATTAGTGTTCCTCCCCACCTGCAATGTCTCTGTCAATACAGTCCATTCCTCGGCCTTCTTGGTCGCACAGTCTAACCCAATCTGTAAGATTGACCGCCCCCGATTGACCCGAGATAATGTCTCCAGCACTTCTTCTGGTCAACAATTCCATCAACAACACTCCATATGCATACACATCAGCCTTGAATGACGGGACCGGCTTTGCTGTGGTTGCTAGTTCTGGGGCACGGTACCCAAGAGCTCCCAGCTTCAATATCTGCTCTGCAATGCCAGCTGGTGTCATAAGCCGGTGGAGACCATAATCAGTAAGACGAGCATCATAACCAGCACCTGACAGTATTATGTTTGTTGGCTTTAGGTTTCCATGAGGCCGGCCTCTATCATGAAGGTATAAAAGACTCCGAGCAACATCAACAGCAACCTTGAACCTTTGGCTCAACGACAGCAGTGAGTACCTCCGAGGTGTTGACTCTGCATAAGATATATAGATGGTTACACAAAACTAAGGAGAAGAATTAGTTGAATTTAAAAACAATATTGCAAACGGAATTAAACTGGCATATGTGAATCATGACAACATCCATCCTGTCTCCCCCAACCACGAGGGAAGGCAATAAATGAAAACTCAAAACTTACAGGTGCTGCAATTTATTCTGTCCAAACACTCCCACCTAAAAACCACAATTGTATCACAATGCACCTGTCTATAGCCTATGGGTACAAAATACAACTCATTTTTATCCTACAAGAAGTCGACAACTAGAAACTACTCTTATCACATACCCTTAGAATCCTAGAAATAATTGCAAGTCTGCATTTCGTAACTCGAAGTTGGCACAGGATGTATAAAATTAGTGTCTTCTAGCCTATAGGTACATAACAAATTAATTACCCTACAACAACTAGAAACTAGAATAAGGGATACCTAAGAAGTAAGAACCCTAAAAATAGTTTGTGTCACTGAAATCTGGATCTGTATGTCCTAACTTGAAGTTAGCACAGAAGATGATGTATAAAAATGAAAGTGTGTTTTAGTCCATGCTCACACCTAACCCTTCAACACTTGATACCATCGGTGTGTTACATGATAATGGTCATTTTGACGGCACATGTTCCGCTAGTAAGAGGGCACATAAATCGCCAAAACAAAAAGTTATTAGCCTATAAATAAAACGAGAGGGTGCATCCATATAAGTCTACCTCACGATTTCCTCAGATGATCAAGTGTAAAGTTCCACCTTAAACAATTATTTTAGTTATTATTATCATTATGAACTAATCGATAATAAACTGATCATACAAGAAACAAGCAGGATAAAGGTTTCCTATGGAAGAGATGTTTAAAATGAAAACCAAAATAGAGTAGAAATTCTTTTAGATTGAAGACATTAAGATATCTTAGATGGTCACCCATTAGACTTGTAGCTTGCAGATTCATAACATTATTTTTGAAATAGTGCAGATGTTATACGAGAAAGTAAATTGGAAACAAACAGTGCGGGAGTATCAAATATTTGCTAAACTCACAACAGTGGCAATTGAAGAGAAGAATACAACAAGGCCTCCATTGAACTACGGGGTTGTACAATGTTCATAATATGATTACAAATTATTTTTAGGGGGCAGTTAATTGGAAACGAAGGCAAAGAACACTTATATTACATAAATTGGTACAGTAACAAGCAACCCTTCAGAAACAAAAATTAAAATAAGAGACAGTAAAACATGTATGGACTGCATAAGTATCATATAAGCAGTTGCTAATCTCTTACCAGTAAGATGCAGAGCCACACTATCTCCCTCGATGTAGTCGGCTAAAATAAGTCTTTTTTGTTCTCTTGGACCCCAATAATAAGCTCGTACAGGCACAACATTTGGATGCCTTATTGATCCAATCCTTTTAACTTCTTTCGCAAATTCTATCTTATCTTTGACCAACCCCACACGCAACCATTTCACAGTTAACATATGCCCACTACCTAGGGTAGCCTTGTACAATGTGCCATGGCTGCTCCTACCAAGAACTTCTGCCGGAGCTCGAGATAACTCCTCAGCTGTAAATGCCAATGAATCGTCCAGGAAGAAAAGTTCTCCAGCCAACCGATCTGGTGAATACACATCTAATGTTACAGGCTGTTCAATAGCCTCAATAAAATGAGGCGATGAAGCTATGGGGGAACCCGGAGAGGACTTCCTTCAAGATGTTGTTCGAAGACTGTCGAGCAGATTAAGATTTGTGGATGCAGAACTAGCTGCCATTCCGGCAGGCACAACAAGCTCAACTATCTCGGTGACAAACTCTTTCTGCCCTGATAATGACCTTCAGTTAGAAGTTAGCAAGTGATCGGTAGAAAAGCTTAACGAAGTTGGAGGGGCCTCACCATTTGAATGGAAATTGAAAAGTGATGGCCCACAATTTTCTTCTTCCCATTTTACTCGTATCTCACTTCTCTAACTCATTTCCACACTCACATGTCTACTCCAAAAGACCCCTTAATCATCAATTACTTGATTGAGTCCTTTGGATTTCCTTTACCAAAGGCGCTCTCAGTTTCCAAACGCTTTCTTGGGCTCAGAACCCTCGAGAAGCCACAATTAGTGGTCCAATTCTTGAAATCGCTTGGCTTCTCGAATACCCACATTCGATCTTCTGTCAATACCGCGCCACAGAATCTGTCTCGACGTTGAAAATATACTCAAACCAAAGCTTCAACTATTTCAAGATTTGGGTCTTACTGGTTCTGATCTGGGTAAGATCATTTCCAAAACTTCAACACTTTTAACTCGTAGTTTGGATAAACATTTGTTACCCAGCATTAAAATTCTTAAGAAAATTCTCGTAAATGATCATAACAATAAAGACTTGATTCTCATACTAAGGCGATGCAATTGGGTTGCCAATTTGAACCCTGAAACTAGATTAAAGTCTAATGTCTCTTATTTGGTGGAATGTAGGATTGTTGGGTCTCAACTGTCAATGCTCTTGAAAAGGCAACCTTGGCCTTTTTGTTATGCATGAATTTGATCTTAGAGACCTTGTTAACAAGGTTTTAGATATGGTGGTTTTGAAGGATTTTAGGATGTTGGTTCATGCACTTCATTCTGTTAGTGGCATGAAAGATGATACATTAATGAGAAAGTTTGAAATGTGTCGAAATTTTGGGTTTTCTAAGGTTCAATTCAGGGAAATGTTTAGGAGGAATCCACTGATATTTAGGACATCATAGGAAAAGTTGAAGTTCGGGCTTGAATTCTTCTTGAACACTATTAATCTTGAAAAGGCTACATTAATGTATCAACCGTCGTGTTTGATGCACAACATGGAGGATAGAGTGATTCCTCGGTACAGAGTTTTAGAGATAATGAAGTCAAAATGGTTGTTAAAGAAGCAGCCAAGTTTCCTTCAGGTATTGCGTTTACGTGAAGATGAATTCTTGGATAAGTTCATATCGAGTTTCCCAGGTATTTCCGAAGTACTCTTGGTGGCTTACAAAGGACATCTTTTGGTATCTTCAGAAGAAGATGAACTAGAATGCACTTCTTAATTCAATTTTTCTAAGAGGCTAGAACATCATTGAGCTGGGGGGTCATGTTTAAGCGTACATGTTGATCTGAATTATGAAAAGCCATTCTTCGATAGGCCCTGTTAGGTTATAATTTGGACAATGATAAAAAAACATGGGAATATAAGTAGTTAAAGGCCTGTTAAGAATTAAACCCTCTGATAGCGGATTATAGAATTCAAACGATACTCGTACAACTTCAGTGCAGCATCGGTTGCCTCATTTTGCTGGACTTCCTGACTTCTGTGCTTAAGTGGGTTTATAAAGAGTTGAGTTAGGTCGGATTTTGCAACAACATGTAGGCTAAATTGTAACTATCTTTGACTCTTCAAATGATCAAGATAACCAAACCAATGTTCAAGGTATTTCTTTAGTGAAACTATTTTTTTTCTTAGGTTAAACTTTGTCAGGTAATTCATATTGAAAATTTACCGGAATTTCATGTAGCCTTTTTGGAGGAATGATGTGTCCTATAATGAAATGTTATATCTTGTGAAGTGGTATATTTAAAGATGCTTACTTTTTTCTTTATAAGTATTATTTTTCATGAATGAGGATTCTGAAAATAACTGTGTACATTGGCTGATTAAGTTGATCAAATAAGACATGATGAGACATAAAATCCATTTGTGCAAGAATGTACATACTCAAACAATTACTTCAAAATTACTCTAAAATTATTTTAAAAAATTCTGCCAAACAATAGATTTTACAAATCTACTGATTTTAGAATACCATTTTGAGAATTGAGAATACAAAAGCATAAGAAGTCCAAAATCACTCAAGTTAAACAGAATAATTAACAAAGATTTCCTATATAGGAACTTCATTTTTTGTGAAGTCGACTAGAATGAATTATCCTTTAGGTTATTAGCCCGTGTGACAACAAGCCCAAACTCTTCAGTCATGTCTAGTTCTGATGGCTACATTCCATTTGGAAGCTCCCAATCAAAACAATGCACCAATTGTGCCGCCACCAAGTTAACAATGATGAGCCCTAACTGCATCCCGGGGCACCTCTTCTTCCAGAACCAAATGGAAGAAGTTCAAAATCACATCCTCGTAGGTTTATATTGCTCTCGACAAACCTCTTTTGGAGGAACTTTTCTGCGTCAGTCCATACCTTAGGGTCTCTGCCGATTGCCCATACGTTAACCATGACTCGGGAATTTTTAGGTATAAAAAAGCCGTCTATAGTGCAGTCGTGTATGGATTCATGAGGGAATAATAATGGTGCCTCTGGATGCAGTCTGAAGGCTTCTTTTATAACCATGTCCAAGTATTTCAAGCTCTCCAAATCTGATTCTTACACCATCCTGTCCATGCCAACCACTTGTTCCAACTCTTTTTGGACTTTTTTCATGACTTGAGGATGTCTTAGAAGCTCAGACATTGTCCATTCTATTGTTGTTGCCGAAGTATCCATTGCAGCCGCTAGCATTTCCAGTGAATAAAGATTTCATAAACGATTAGTACTTGGATTATGTCCCTCCCCTATATCGATTTTTTCCGTTTTGCTTTTTAATTTGTTTTCATTTTAGCTTTTTATTACAGCAGAATTTCAAAACTTGCCGAGAAATTTTTACTAAACCGACATGCAATAGACTAATACTATACTATGTCCTAAACAAAGAAAATTGTACTTTTTTTGGGGAGGGGGAGTATTAGGTATGAGCATCTGGCCTATAAAAATATAGTAATTTACCAATAAATTCGCCTTGATGTGGGTGCGATCAAACTCAAAATCTGCTTCTCTAGATTCCATGATGCCCAACATGGTATCAACAAAGTCCTTGTTTTGCCTGCAGTCCTTTGGTTGTTCATGTTCATCTAGAATCTCCTCCAAAAATCCATCAAATACCTTAGAAATCGCCTTCATTCTCTTGGCCAGTCCCTAAAGATCCAACACACCGAGATAAGGGAAAAAATCTCTAAGGTTAGGAATAGCCGCTAACTGCATCCCCTCTTGAATAACAGCTTTGAATCCGCGCTCGACAATATCCTTATCCCCATATTTCTTCCCAAACACCATCCTGCAACTCATATCTGCACTCATGGACAAAACTACCACTAAGATCAACAGCAACGCGATCCCGAGCTGCATTTTCAATAAAATCTACCAGCAGTCCAAGCTCTTCCTTCCTCATGGCCTGAAATGAACTGATTTTGAGGCTACTAAGCAACTCTAAGGTGCATAATTTACGCATGTTGCGCTTGATGAAGGACCATATGCTCCGAATGACAAGTTTCTTTGATCGTAAGAGATGTATTTAGCAGCCTCATGAGGCGGCCTACTAGCGAAAATAAGATCATAGGTCTTAAGAAACTGCTCAGCTGGTGTGGGGATGAGACGATGATGTTTGGAACAAACCAAAGCGCAGGGACATAATAGGGCCATGTTTTTCGGCTAGTGTTTGTAAATCTTGGTTAGGGTTTTTGCCTAACATATGAAGGTGTCCCAAAATGGGTAGGCCTTTTGGACCTGGTGGTAATTTTCCTTGCTTCTTCTTCAACCATGCTTGGAGAAGGTAAGCAAGTACAGTTACTGCAAGGGTTATCCAGATCCAAGCCATAGATACCTGGAGAAACAGAGTTTGAGTTTGATCGCACCCACATCAAGGCAAATTTATTAGTAAATTGCTATATTTTTATAGGCCAGATGCTCATACCTAATACTCCCTCTCTCCCCAAAAAAAAACATAATATAGTATTAGTCTATTGCATGTCAATCAAGTAAAAATTTCTCGGCAGGTTCTGAAATTCTGCTATAATAAAAAGCTAAAATAAAAACAAATTAAAAAGCAAAACGGAGAAAATCGATATAAAGAAAAGGAGAGGGACAGAATCCAAGTACTTTTATATTTATCAAGAACATTAATCACCCTTCATTAATCTTGTGCTTTTGAATTTGGCCATTAATTTATATCCGACTAAAAGACAATTCGCACCCCAAACTTTACACTCATGTTGTATTTTGCACCCCAAACCGAAAAAAAGTGTCTAACTACACCGCAAATTTCAATTACACTTAACAAAAAGCACACTTTCTTCAATTAACTGGTCAAAAGTGACCGGCTAAGACACGTGTGGATCTGAAGGGTGTTTAAGTCTTTTCCTTCTTATCTTCTCCAATTCATCATCATCCTCACTCTCTCCTCCATTTTGAACCCAACTCCACCTCTCTCCTCTCCCCCCAACCTCCCCACTTCTCTTCATCAGCAGCATAATTGCATTTCTCCTAAAAACTCTTTCTTTTCCATTCCCAATCTCTCCATCAATCTCTCTGCCTCTCCATTTCGAGTCTCTGACTCATCTTGCTCTCACCTTTCCCAAATCAGACCTTGCCCCCCTCCAAGTCTCCCAAACTGCAGTCACTGTTCATGGACATGCAAACTCATCAAAACCCACTTCAAATTGTACACGATTGTGGATCTACGCCACCAAGTCTCTCAACGGGGCTGCAAGTGACGTTTTGGGATATCTTGACAATTTCTTGGAATTGGGGATTGAGGTCGATTGGGATGAAGATAAAGACCGAGATCATTACTTTTACGCTTGCAAGACTTGCCACGCCAAAGACAATGGAGTTTGTGGGTTCAATTCAAATGACCCAAACAAACATTTCATCTGTTTCAAATCCACACCTCGATTCTCTCTCCACTTTACTCCTTAGCTTTCTCAATTTCACCGGCCTGACAATCGTCGGATACGTCGCCGTTTTCCTCGGTATAATCTCTCTCCTCCCCTTTATCGGCATGTTCCTCATAGCAATCCCCAATATTCATCCCAAAAAATGGTGGATTTGGGATTTTTGCCTAAATTTTTGCCAAAAAATTGGGTATGGCGGATTTGGGATTTTTGCCTAAATTTTTCGGGTTAAGATCGAAATGGTTTAATACTCCATGGGTGGGGATACTATTAGCTACTGTGATCACATTGGGGGTTTCCTATATGGAATTTACTGATATAATTGGTGCAGCTAATTTTTTGTATAGTTTGGGTATGTTGTTGGAATTTGCTGAATTTCCTAATGTGCTGACGATGATCAATGAACCCACTGCGGCTGCTATAGCTTATGGGCTCGATAAAAAGGCATCCCAAAAAGGTGAGCAAAACGTGCTAATTTTTTATCTTGGTAGTGGGACTTTTGATGTTTCTTTGTTAACTATTAAAGAAGGGATTTTTGAAGTCAAGGCCATGAGTGGTGAGGATTTTGATAATAGGCTTGTGAATCAATTTGTTGCGGAGTTTAGGAGGAAGTATAAGAAGGATATTCGTGGGAATGCTCGAGCTCTTAGAAGGCTGAGAACTGCTTGCGAAAGAGCAAAGAGGACTTGACTTGAGCAAAGAGGATACTATTAGCTACTGCTTGTTGTATCTCTGTTTTTTGATATCATGTTCAGTACTATGTTTTTGAGTCCTAGTTTGTAGAAATCTAGTGTTTTTTTGGTAGTAGGTAAAGGAAGCATGTAATATTGTGTATTAAGTTTATAACTTGATATGAAATAAAAAATTTGTTGTGTTGAAATGCAAATTTAGCAAGCCATAAGATGTTTTTTTGGGCAAAGTTCACTTTAATTTGATGAAAACTTTTCTGGGTATAACAAAATTAATGTATATGTATGGTGCCATCTAGGACAGTTGGTTATGGAGGAGAGAGAGAAGGGAAAGAGACTAGTCAATATAAAATACCAAGCTTACCCCTTTCTAATAAGATTTACAGCCTTAGCCGGTCATTTTTGACCGTTTAGGTCATAAAAGTGTGTCTTTTGTTCAGCATAAGTGAAGTTTGGGGTGTATTTAGACACCTTTTTCAGTTTGGGGTGCAAAAATCAACAGTGATGTAAAGTTTGGGGTGCATTTTGTCTTTTAGTCATTTATATCCTTCAATATATAACTAATCGTATACGAAAATTTTATTCACAGGACATGCTGCAACAACAATAGAATGGACAATGTCTGAGCTTCTAAGACATCCTCAAGTCATGAAAAAAGTCCAAAAAGAGTTGGAACAAGTGGTTGGCATGGACAGGATGGTGGAAGAATCAGATTTGGAGAGCTTGAAATACTTGGACATGGTTATAAAAGAAGCCATCAGACTGCATCAGTGGCACCATTATTACTACCTCATGACGGCTTTTTTATACCTAAAAAGTCCCGAGTTATGGTTAACGTATGAGCAATCGGCACAGACCCTAAGGTATGGACCGACGCAGAAAAGTTCCTCCCAGAGAGGTTTGTCTAGAGCAATATAGACCTACGAGGACGTGATTTTGAACTTTTTCCATTTGGCACTGGAAGAAGAGGGTGCCCCAGGATGCAGTTGGGCCTCATCATTGTTAACTTGGTGGCGGCACAATTGGTGCATTGTTTTGATTGGGAGCTTCCAAATGGAATGCAACCATCAGAACTAGACATGACTAAAGAGTTTGGGCTTGTTGTCACAAGGGCTAATCACCTAAAGGCTATTTTGTTAATTATTTTGTTTAACTTTAGTGATTTTGGACTTCTTATGCTTTTGTATCCTCAATTCTCAAAATGGTATTCTAAAATTAGTAGATCTGTAAAATCTATTGTTTGGCAGAATTTTTTAAAATAATTTTAGAGTAATTTTGAAATAATTGTTTGAGTATGTACAATCTTGCACAAATGGATTTTATGTCATGTCTCATTTGATTAACTTAATAAGCCAATGTACACAGCTATTTTCAGAATCCTCATTCATGAAAATAATTCTTATAAAAGAAAAAGTAAGCATCTTTAAATATACCACTTCACAAGATATAGCATTTCATTATAGGACACATCATTCTTCCAAAGAGGCTACATGAAATTCCGGTAAATTTTCAATATCAATTACCTAACAAAGTTTAACCCAAGAAAAAAAAAATAGTTTCACCACAGAAATACCTTGAACATTGGTTTGGTTATCTTGATCATTTGAAAAGTCAAAGATAGTTACAATTTAGTCTGCATGTTGTTGCAAAATCCGACCTAACTCAACTATTTATAAACCCACTTAAGCAGAGAAGTCAGGACCTCCAAAAAATGAATAGCGACCCTGAGCGGCCGATCTTTTGCATTGAAGTTAATACCGATCTGGTTTAAATTCTATAATCCGCTATATACTTAACAGGCCTTTAACTACTCATATTCCCATGTTTTTTATCATTGCCCAAATCATAACTTAACAGGGCCTATCGAAGAATGACTTTTCATATTTCAGATCAACATGTACGCTTAAACATGACCCCCGGCTCAATGATATTCTAGCCTCCTAGAAAAATTGAATTAAGAAGTGCATTCTAGTTCATCTTCTTCTGAAGATACCAAAAGATGTCCTTTGTAAGCCACCAAGAGTTCCTCGGCATTACTTGGGAACCTCGATATGAACTTATCCAAGAATTCATCTTCACGTAAACGCAATGACACCGAAGGAAACTTGGTTGCTTCTTTTGCTTGATCTTTTTGACTTCATTATCTCTAAAACTCTGTCTCGAGGAATCACTCTATCCTCCATGTTATGCATCAAACACGACGGTTGATACATTAATGTAGCCTTTTCAAGATTAATAGTGTTCAAGAAGACCTCAAGCCGAACTTCAACTTTTCCTCCGATGTCCTAAATATCACTGGATTCCTCCTAAACATTTCTCTGCATTCAACTTGAGAAAACCCAAAATTTGAAACACTTCAAACTTTCTCATTAATGTATCATCTTTCATGCCACTAACGGTATGAAGTGCATGAACCAACATCCTAGAATCCTTGAAACCCCATATCTAAAACCTTGTTAACAAGATCTCTAAGATCGATTCACGATAACAAAAAGCCAAGTACGCCTCTTGAGAACATTGGACAAATTTGAGACCCGACAATCCCACATTCCACCAAATAAGAGATATTAGACTTTAATCTAGTTTCAAGGTTCAAATTGGCAACTGATTGTAGACGCCTTAGTATCAAAATTAAGTCTTCATTGTTATGATCATTTACGAGAATTTTCTTAAGAATTTCAATCTTTGGATAATAGATGTTTATCCAAACTACGAGTTAAAAGTGTTGAAGTTTTGGAAATGAACTTACCAGATCGAACCAAGTAAGACCTAAATCTGAAATAGCTAAAGCTTTGGTTTGAGGATATTTTCAACGTCGAGACATAAAAAATCTATGGCGGCAGTATTGTGAAGATCGAATGTTGGTATCCGAGAATCCAAGCCTTTTCAAGAATTGGACCACTGATTGTGGCTTGTCGAGGGTTCTGAGCCCAAGAAAGCGTTTGGAAACTGAGAGAGGCTTTGGTAACGGGAATCCAAAGGACTCAGTCAAGTAATTGATGATTAAGGGGTCATTTGGATTAGAATTTGGAGTAGACGTGTGAGTGTGGAAATGAGTTAGAGAAGTGAGATATGAGTAAAATGCGTAGTAGAAAATTGTGGGATTGTGGGGAGGAGAGAGATACGATATCAAGAGAGTGACCATATTCAGTCAAGGTTTCTCTACTCAACTCTTCGTTGCACAAAGTTTGGGTTTTAGGGTTGAACAAAGCTACTCCAATAGTATTACGGAGACGGGAGAACTATAAAGTTAGCATCATATTCCCCTAAAAAATAAATAGCTAAAAACATTTCTTTCGCCCTTTTTATACTTGTGACCCTAATGTTTAAAATTTTACATTAGCATACTTCAAATACACTAAGTAAACAAAAGTATGCCCAAAAATACCCCTAAAATGCTGACGTGTCACTCAAACTACTATGTATTTCACTGTATTTATAATTTAAAGTGTATTTGTAGTGTATTTTGTCATTTAAAATATATAATTTCGTGTATATAGTATTTCCCTCCAACTGACATCATTATTTTCCCTCAAAATCCAGTTCTGCTTATTTCCCTTTATCAATTTCGGTCCAAACAGAGTGTTGACCACCCCTATATATTAGCTCTCATGGTAGAAAGAGAAAAAGAAGGGGTAGAAGTACAGAGAAGGAGAAGTGCAGAGAAGGAGAATGAGAAGTGTAAAGAATAAACATACTTGGAAAATCTATGGCTTCAATTTTGTGTCACTCTCATCTTCCAGCTGCACTGAGGACATTATTGATTTTTAAAAAGTCAATTTGAAATATTATTAAATTTAAAAGCCATTCAGATTCAGATGTTTTATAATTTTTAGTTCAACTTTTTAAGTTCAAATGTTATTTCATTCAGATGATCTAATTTATTAAGATATACTAACCATTCAAATCTTAATTACACAATTTTATCAAACACCGTTCGATAACCCTCCAAATTACTTCTAAGTGGTTGAAATTTTGACTAAAAAAGACTTTTGACAAATAAAAAGTAAAGTTATGGTGACACCAAAAGGTTTAGATATTTTTTTTAAAATATTTAATTTTATCCTATATTATTGGAAAGAAAACAAAAATTTTATACCAAACAGTTGTCTATAAATTTGTCTTTAATTTATTTATAAGCAATATTACCTTACTTTAAATACATAAAATTTTATTTTTTTAGAAGTAATTTTGTGATTTAATATGAAAGAGAAATGATATGATATATCTTATGAAATGAGTGATAGTTCATTTAAACATATATATATATATATATATATATATATATATATATATATAATATGGTGAATCACTGAGACTATTTGTTGGCTCTTTGACAGGTATCCTAAAACACTGATCGAAATTAAAGAATAAGTACAAACTATTTAAGACAAAAAGTGTAACTTTTTTCTATGATTAGATTAAACAGCTAAATTACATGTCCATATCAAATAGATTATGAAGATTTCTTTACTTCCTTGGATGATATATATATATATATATGAAACGACACCCTAAAAACAACAAGTACAAGAAAATAACCAGTAGCTACAAGAGGAAGAAAAAAAAGGTGATGAAAACGCAGACAATCTGTAATCAGCTAGAACAGAGAACAAAGAATAGCAAGCCCTTTTTACTTGAAGATCAAATGGAGAATACTGTCAATCAATCAATGGACATTCGTCCCTTTACACAAAAATTGAAGGGAAAAAATGTAATGATTAAGGAGAAAGATGAAATAATGAAAATCAGCGATGAAGTCGTCAAAGAACAAAAAAAATTCCAAGACAAGTACAAAACTTCAAACTGATATAGAACAGATATCTTCAAAGACTTATCTGATGTTAGGCCTTTCATTTATAGGGAGAATACACCTTAGTGAAATCGCAAGCAATTCATCCATTGCTTTCAAGTGTTCCTCCCCACCTGCAATGTCTCTGTCAATACAGTCCATTCCTCGGCCTTCTTGGTCGCACAGTCTAACCCAATCGGTAAGATCGACCGCGCCCGATTGACTCGAGATAATGTCTCCAGCACTTCTTCTGGTCAACAATTCCATCAACATCACTCCATATGCATACACATCAGCCTTGAATGACGGGACCGGCTTTGCTGTGGTTGCTCAATGACAGCAGTGAGTACCTCTGAGGTGTTAACTCTGCATAAGATATATAGATGGTTACACGAAACAAAGGAGAAGAATTAGTTGAATTTAAAAACAATATTGCAAACGGAATTAAACTGGCATATGTGAATCAAGACAACATCTATCCCGTCTCCCCCAACCATGAGGGAAGGCAATACATGAAAAACTTACGGCCACACCTGTGCTGCAATTTATTCTGTCCAAACACTCTCACCTAAAAACCACAATTGTATCACAATGCACCTGTCTATAGCCTATGGGTACAAAATACAACTCATTTTTATCCTACAAAAGTCGACAACTAGAAACTACTCTTATTAGATACCCTTTGCATACTAGAAATAATTGCAAGTCTACATTTCGTAACTCAAAGTTGGCACAGGATGTATAAAATTAGTGTCTTCTAGCCTATAGGTACATAACAAATTAATTACCCTACAACAACTAGAAACTGGTATAAGGGATACCTAAGCAAGAACCCTAAAAATAGTTTGCGTCACTGAAATCTGAATCTGTATGTACTAACTTGAAGTTAGCACAGAAGATGATGTATAAAAATGAAAGTGTGTTTTAGTCCATGCTCACACCTAACCCTTCAACACTTGATACCATCGGTGTGTTACATCATAATGATCATTTTGATGGCACGTGTTCCGCTAGTAAGAGTAGGCACATAGATCGCCGAAACAAAAAGTTATTAGCCTGTAAATAAAACGATAGAGTGCATCCTTATAAGTCTACCTCAAGATTTCCTCAGATGATCAAGTGTAAAGTTCCACCTTAAACAACTGTTTTAGTTATTATTATCATTATGAACTATTTGATAATAAACTGATCATACAAGAAAAAAGCAGGATAAAGGTTTCCTATGGAAGAGATGTTTAAAACGAAAACCAAAATAGAGTAGAAATTCTTTTAGATTGAAGACACTAAGATATCTTAGATGGTCACCCATTAGACTTGTAGCTTGCATATTCATAACATTATTTTTGAAATAGTGCAGATGTTATACGAGAAAGTAAACTGGAAACAAACAGTGCGGGAGTATCAAATATTTGCTAAACTCACAACAGTGGCAATTGAAGAGAAGAATACAACAAGGCCTCCATTGAACTACGGGGTTGCACAATGTTCATAATATGATTACAAATTATTTTTAGGGGGCAGTTAATTGGAAACGAAGGCAAAGAACACTTATATTACATAAATTGGTACAGTAACAAGTAACCCTTCAGAAACAAAATTAAAATAAGAGACAGTAAAACATGTATGGACTGCATAAGTATCATATAAGCAGTTGCTAAACTCTTACCATAAAGATGCAGAGCCACACTATCTCCCTCAATGTAGTCGGCTAAAATAAGCCTTTCTTGTTCTCTTGGGCCCCAATAATAAGCTCGTAAAGGAACAACATTCGGATGCCTTATTGATCCAATCCTTTTAACTTCTTTCGCAAATTCTTTCTTATGTTTGACCAAGCCCACACGCAACCATTTCACAGTTAACATATGCCCACTACCTAGGGTAGCCTTGTACAATGTGCCATGGCTGCTCCTACCAAGAACTTCTGCCGGTGCTCGAGATAACTCCTCAGCTGTAAATGCCAATGAATCATCCAGGAAGAAAAGTTCTCCAGCCAACCGATCTGGTGAATACACATCTAATGTTACAGGCTGTTCAATAACCTCAATAAAATGAGGCGATGAAGCTATGGGGGAACCCGGAAAGGACTTCCTTCCAGTTGTTGTTGGATGACTGTCGAGCAGATTAAGATTTGTGGATGCAGAACCAGCTGCCATTCCGGCAGGCACAACATGCTCAACTATCTTGGTGACAAACTCTTTCTGATAATGACCTTGAGTTAGAAGTTAGCAAGTGATCGTTAGAAAAGCTTAACGAAGTTGGAGGGGTCTCAGCATTTGAATGGAAATTGAAAAGTGATTGGTTTGGTTATCTTGATCATTTGAAAAGTCAAAGATAGTTACAATTTAGTCTGCATGTTGTTGCAAAATCCAACCTAACTCAACTATTTATAAACCCACTTAAGCACAGAAGTCAGGAACTCCAGCAAAATGAATATCAGTCAGGCAACCGATGCTGCACTGAAGTTGTACCAGTACCGTTTGAATTCTATAATCCGCTATATACTTAACAAGCATTTAACTACTCATATTCCCATGTTTTTTATCATTGTCCAAATCATAACTTAACAGGGCCTATCGAAGAATGGTTTTTCATATTTCAGATCAACATGTACGCTTAAACATGACCCCCAGCTCAATGATATTCTAGCCTCCTAGAAAAATTGAATTAAGAAGTGCATTCTAGTTCATCTTCTTCTTAAGATAACAAAAGATGTCCTTTGTAACCCACCAAGAGTTCCTCAGCATTACTTGTGAACCTCGATATGAACTTATCCAAGAATTCATCTTCACGTAAACGCAATACCTGAAGGAAACTTGGTTGCTTCTTTAATAGTCTTTTTGACTTCATTATCTCTAAAACTCTGTACCGAGGAATCACTCTATCCTCCATGTTATGCATCAAACACGACGGTTGATACATTAATGTAGCCTTTTCAAGATTAATAGTGTTCAAGAAGAACTCAAGCCCGAACTTCAATTTTTCCTCTAATGTCCTAAATATCATGGGATTCCTCCTAAACATTTACCTGCATTCAACTTCAGAAAACCCAAAATTTCGAAACACTTCAAACTTTCTCATTAATGTATCATCTTTCATGCCACTAACAGTATGAAGTGCATGAACCAACATCCTAGAATCCTTCGAAACCCCCATATCTAAAACCTTGTTAACAAGATCTCTAAGATCAGATTCACGCATAACAAAAAGCCAAGGCTGCCTCTTCAACAGCATTGACAGCTGAGACCCAACAATCCCACATTCCACCAAATAAGAGACATTAGACTTTAATCTAGTTTCAGGGTTCAAATTGGCAACCCAATTGCATCGCCTTAGTATCAGAATTAAGTCTTCATTGTTATGATCATTTAACAGAATTTTCTTAAGAATTTCAATGCTGGGTAAAAGATGTTTATCCAAACTACGAGTTAAAAGTGTTGAAGTTTTGGAAATGAACTTACCCAAATCAGAACCAGTAAGACCCAAATCCTGAAATAGCTGAAGCTTTGGTCTGAGGATATTTTCAACGTCCAGACATAGAATCTGTGGCGCGGTATTGACAGAAGATCGAATGTGGATATCCGAGAATCCAAAGGTTTTCAAGAATCGGACCACTGATTGTGGCTTCTCGAGGGTTGTGAGCCCAAGGCGTTTGGAAACTGAGAGAGCCTTTGGTAACGGGAATCCAATGGACTCAGTCAAGTAATTGATGATTAAAGGGTCATTTGGATTAGGATTTGGAATAGACGTGTGAGTATGGAAATGAGTTAGAGAAGTGAGATATGAGTAAAATGTGTAGAAAAAAATTGTGGGATTGTGGGGAGTAGAGAGATAAGATCTCAAGAGAGTCACCATATTCAGTCAGCGTTTCTTTACTCAACTCTCCGTTGCACAGAGTTTAGGTTTTAGGGTTGAACAAAGCTTCTACGATTGTATTACTGAGACGAGAGAAGTATAAAGTTAGCATCATATTCCCAAAAAATGAACGGCTAAATACACTTCTTTCGCCTTTTTTATACTTATAACTCTAATGATTAAAATTTTACATTAGCATAAAATTTTACATTAGCATAAGTACACTAAGTAAACAAAAATAAATCCAAAAATATCCCTAAAATGCTATCGTGTCACTCAAATTGCTATGTATTTCACTATATTAATAATTTAAAGTGTATTTGCAGTATATTTTGTTATTTAAAATAAATAAGTTTGTGTATATAGTATTTTCCTTCAATTGACATCATTATTTTCCCTTTAAATCGCTTATTTCCCACCATCAATTTCAGTCCAACAGAGTGTTGACCATCCCCTATATATCAGCTCTGATGGTGGAAAAAGAAAAAGAAGGGGAAGAAGAAGTACAGAGAAGGAGAATGAGAAGTGTAAAGAAAAAACATACATGGAAAATCTATGGCTTCAATTTTATGTCATTGTCATCTTCCAACTGCACTGAAAACATTATTTATTTTTAAAAAGTCAATTTGAAATATTATTACATTTAAATTTGATATTTTTGAATTTAAAAGTCATTCAAATTCAAATATTTTATAATTTTTAGTTCACCTTTTTAAGTTCAAATGTTATTTTATTCGGATGATAATTTATTAAGATATGCTAACCACTCAAATCTTATTTACTCAATTTTATCAAACATCATCCGATAACCCTCCAAGATTACTTTTAACTGGTTGAAATTTTGACTAAAAAAGACTTACAAAAAAAAAAAAAGTAAAGTTATGGTGACACCAAAAGGTTTAGATATTTTTAAAAAAAATATTCAACTTTGTCCTACATTATTGGAAAGAAAACAAAAAATTTTATACCAAACACTAGTCTATAAATTTGTCTTTAATTTATTTATAAGCAATATTACATCACTTTAAATACATAAAATTTTATATTTTTAAAAGTAATTTTGTGATTTAATATGAAAGAGAAATGATATGATAATGGTCATTTTGACGGCACATGTTCCGCTAGCAAGAGTAGGCACATAAATCGCCAAAACAAAAAGTTATTAGCCTATAAATAAAACGAGAGGGTGCATCCATATAAGTTATTAGCCTATAAATAAAGCTTCTGCAATTGTATTACGGAGACCGGAGAACTATAAAGTTAAGTATCATATTCCCCAAAAATAAAGGGCTAAATACAGTTCTTTCTAGTATTCCAATGGTATCTGATAAGAGTAGTTTCTAGTTGTCGACTTTTGTATGATAAAAATGAGTTGTATTTTGTACCCATAGGCTATAAACAGGTGCATTGTGATACAATTGTGGTTTTTAGGTGAGAGTGTTTGGAAATAAATTGCAGCACAGGTGTGGCCGTAAGTTTTGAGTTTTCATTTATTTCCTTCCCTCATGGTTGGGGGAGACGGGATAGATGTTGTCTTGATTCACATATGCCAGTTTAATTCCATTTGCAATATTGTTTTTAAATTCAACTAATTCTTCTCCTTAGTTTTTTGTAACCATCTATATATCTTATGCAGAGTCAACACCTCGGAGGTACTCACTGCTGTCATTGAGCAACCACAGCAAAGCCGGTCCCGTCATTCAAGGCTGATGTGTATGCATATGGAGTGATGTTGATGGAATTGTTGACCAGAAGAAGTGCTGGAGACATTATCTCGAGTTAATCGGGCGCGGTCGATCTTACAGATTGGGTTAGACTGTGCGACCAAGAAGGCCGAGGAATGGACTGTATTGATAGAGACATTGCAGGTGGGGAGGAACACTCGAAAGCAATGGATGAATTGCTTGCGATTTCACTAAGGTGTATTCTCCCTATAAATGAAAGGCCTAACATCAGATAAGTCTTTGAAGATATCTGTTCTATATCAGTTTGAAGTTTTGTACTTGTCTTAAAATTTTTTTTTGTTCTTTGACACTGATTTTCATTATTTCATCTTTCTCCTTAATCATCACATTTTTTTCCCTTCAATTTTTGTGTAAAGGGACGAATGTCCATTGATTGATTGACAGTATTCTCCATTTGATCTTCAAGTAAAAAGGGCTTGCTATTCTTTGTTCTCAGTTCTAGCTGATGATTACAGATTGTCTGCGTTTTCATCACCTTTTTTTTTCTTCTTCTTGTAGTTATTTTCTTGTACTTGTTGTTTTTAGGGTGTCGTTTCATATATATATATATATATATATATATATATATATATATATATATATATATATCATCCAAGGAAGTAAAGAAATCTTCATAATCTATTTGATATGAACTTGTAATTTAGCTGTTTAATCTAATCATAGAAAAAAGTAACACTTTTTGTCTTAAATAGTTTGTACTTATTCTTTAATTTCCGATCAGTGTTTTAGGATACCTGTCAAAGAGCCAACAAATAGTCTCAGTGATTCACCATATTATATATATATATATATATATATATATATATATATATATATATATATATATGTTTAAATGAACTATCACTCATTTTGTGTCACCATAACTTTACTTTTTTTTTTGTTGTGAAGTCTTTTTTAGTCAAAATTTCAACCAGATTAAAAGTAATTTTGGAGGGTTATCGGACGTTGTTTGATAAAATTGAGTAATTAAGATACGTATGTGGTTAGTATATCTTAATAAATTATCATCCGAATAAAATATTATTTGAAATAATATAAAACATCCGAATTTGAATGACTTAAATTTAAAAATATCAAATTTAAATTTAATAATATTTCAAATTGACTTTTTAAAAATAAATAATGTTCTCAGTGCAGTTGGAAGACGTGAAGTCATAGATTTTCCATGTATGTTTCTTCTTTACACTTCTCATTCTCCTTCTTTGCACTTCTCCTTCTCTGTACTTTTTCTTCCCCATCTTTTTCTCTTTCCACCGTGAGAGCTAATATATAGGGGATGGTCAACACTCTGTTTGGACCGAAATTGATGGAGGGAAATAAGCAGTACTGGATTTGGAGGAAAAATAATGACGTCAGTCGGAGGAAAATACTATATACACGAACTTATTTATTTTAAATGACAAAATACACTGCAAATACACTTTAAATTATAAATACAGTGAAATACTTAGCAGTTTGAGTGACACGTCAGCATTTTAGGGATATTTTTGGATTTATTTTTGTTTATTTTGTGTATTTCAAGTATGCTAATGTAAAATTTTAAACATTAAGGTCATAATTATAAAAAGGGCGAAAGAAGTGTGCTTAGGCGTTTATTTTTTGGGAATATGATGCTAACTTTATAGTTCTCCCGTCTCAGTAATACAATTGCACAAGCTTTGTTCAACCCTAAACCGAGAGTTGAGTAGGTAAACCCAGACTGAATATGGTCACTCTCTTGAGATTGTATCTCTCCTCCCCACAATCCCACAATTTTCTTCTACGCATTTTGCTCATATCTCACTTCTTTAATTCATTTCCACACTCACACTTCTACTCCAAATCCTAATCCAAATGACCCCTTAATCATCAATTACTTGACTGAGTCCTTTGGATTCCCGTTACCAAAGGCTCTCGCAGTTTCTAAACCCTTTCTTGGGCTCAGAACCCTCGAGAAGGCACAATCAGTGGTCCGATTCTTGAAAACCCTTGGATTCTCGGATACCCACATTCAATCTTCTGTCAATACCTGTCAATACTGCGCCACATATTTTATGTCTCGACGTTGAAAATATCCTCAAACCAAAGCTTCAGTTATTTTAGGATTTGGGTCTTACTGGTTCTGATTTGGGTAAGTTCATTTCCAAAACTTCAACACTTTTAACTCGTAGTTTGGATAAACATATGTTACCCAGCATTGAAATTCTTAAGAAAATTCTCGTAAATGATCATAACAATGAAAACTTAATTCTGATACTAAGGCGATGCAATTGGGTTGATAATTTGAACCCTGAAACTAGATTAAAGTCTAATGTCTCTTATTTGGTTGGAATGTGGGATTGTTGGGCCTCAAATTGTCAATGTTCTCAAGAAGCGACCTTGGCTTTTTGTTATCGTGAATTTGATCTTAGAGACCTTGTTAACAAGGTTTTAGATATGGGGGTTTTGAAGGATTCTAGGATGTTGGTTCATGCAGTTCATGCTGTTAGTGGCTTGAAAGATGACACATTAATAAGAAAGTTTGAAGTGTTTCGAATTTTTGGGTTTTCTGAAGTTGAATGTAGGGAAATGTTTAGGAGGAATCCAGTGATATTTAGGACGAAAAGTTGAAGTTCGGGCTTGAGTTCTTCTTGAACACTATTAATCTTGAAAAGGCTACATTAATGTATCAACCGTCGTGTTTGATGCATAACATGGAGGATAGAGTGATTCCTCGGTACGGGGATTTAGAGATAATGAAGTCAAAAAGATTGTTAAAGAAGCAACCAAGTTTCCTTCATTTATTGCGTTTACGTGAATATGAATTCTTGGATAAGTTCATATCGAGGTTCCCAAGTAATGTCGAGGAACTCTTGGTGGCTTACAAAGGACATTTTTTGGTATCTTCAGAAGAAGATGAACTAGAATGCACTTCTTAATTCAATTTTTCTAGGAGGCTAGAATATCTTGAGCTAGGGGGTCATGTTTAAGCGTACATGTTGATCTGAAATATGAAAAACCAATCTTCGATAGGCCCTGTTAAGTTATGATTCGGACAGTGATAAAAAACATGGGAATCTGAGTAGTTAAAGGCCTGTTAAGTATATAGCGGATTATAGAATTCAAACGGTACTGGTACAACTTCAGTTACATGATAATGGTCATTTTGACGGCACATGTTCCGCTAGTAAGAGTAGGCACATAAATCGCCAAAACAAAAAGTTATTAGCCTATAAATAAAACGAGAGGGTGCATCCATATAAGTCTACCTCAAGATTTCCTCAGATGATCAAGTGTAAAGTTCCACCTTAAACAACTGTTTTAGTTATTATTATCATTATGAACTAATCGATAATAAACTGATCATACAAGAAACAAGCAGGATAAAGGTTTCCTATGGAAGAGATGTTTAAAATGAAAACCAAAATAGAGTAGAAATTCTTTTAGATTGAAGACATTAAGATATCTTAGATTGTCGCCCATTAGACTTGTAGCTTGCAGATTCATAACATTATTTTTGAAATAGTGCAGATGTTATACGAGAAAGTAAATTGGAAGCAAAGCAGTAAGGGAGTATCAAATATTTGCTAAACTCACAACAGTTGGGAATTGAAGAGAAGAATACAACAAGGCCTCCATTGAACTACTGGGGGTTGCACAATGTTCATAATATGATTACAAATTATTTTTAGGGGCGATTAATTGGAAACGAAGGCAAAGAACACTTATATTACATAAATTGGTACAAAGAAGAAGTAACCCTTCGAAACAAAAATTAAAATAAGAGACATAAAACATGTATGGATCATGCGTAAGTATCATATAAGCGATTTGCTAATCTCTTACGAAGAAGATGCGAGCCACACTATCTCCCTCGATGTAGTCGGCTAAAATAAGTCTTTTTTTGTTCTCTTGGGCCCCAATAATAAGCTCGTAAAGGAACAACATTTGGATGCCTTATTGATCCAATCCTTTTAACTTCTTTCGCAAATTCTTTCTTATCTTTGACCAACCCCACACGCAACCATTTCACAGTTAACATATACCCACTACCTAGGGTAACCTTGTACAATGTGCCATGGCTGCTCCTACCAAGAACTTCTGCCGGAGCTCGAGACAACTCCTCAGCTGTAAATTTGGGTTTTCTGAGGTTCAATTAAGGGAAATGTTTAGGAGGAATGCACTGATATTTAGGACATCATAAGAAAAGTTGAAGTTCGGGCTTGAATTCTTCTTGAACACTATTAATCTTGATAAGGCTACATTAATGTATCAACCGTCGTGTTTGATGCATAACATGGAGGATAGAGTGATTCCTCGGTACAGAGTTTTAGAGATAATGAAGTCAAAAAGGCTGTTAAAGAAGCAGCCAAGTTTCCTTCAGGTATTGCGTTTACGTGAAGATGAATTCTTGGATAAGTTCATATCGAGGTTCCCGGGTATTTCCGAAGTACTCTTGGTGGCTTACAAAGGACATCTTTTGCTATCTTCAGAAGAAGATGAACTAGAATGCACTTCTTAATTCAATTTTTCTAAGAGGCTAGAACATCATTGAGTTGGGGGTCATGTTTAAGCGTACATGTTGATCTGAATTATGAAAAGTCGTTCTTCGATAGGCCCTGTTAGGTTATGATTTGGACAATGATAAAAAACATGGGAATATAAATAGTTAAAGGCCTGTTAAGAATTAAACCCTCTGATAGCGGATTATAGAATTCAAACGATACTGATACAACTTCAGTGCAGCATCGGTTACCTCATTTTGCTGGACTTCCTGACTTCTGTGCTTAAGTGGGTTATAAAGAGTTGAGTTAGGTCGGATTTTGCAACAAAATGTTGAGTTAGGTCGGATTTTGCAACAACATGCAGGCTAAATTGTAACTATCTTTGACTCTTTAAATGATCAAGATAACCAAACCAATGTTCAAGGTATTTCTTTGGTGAAACTATTTTTTTTCTTAGGTTAAACTTTGTCAGGTAATTGATATTGAAAATTTACCGGAATTTCATGTAGCCTTTTTAGAGGAATGATGTGTCCTATAATGAAATGTTATATCTTGTGAAGTGGTATATTTAAAGATGCTTACTTTTTCCTTTATAAGTATTATTTTCATGAATGAGGATTCTGAAAATAATTGTGTACATTGGCTAATTAAGTTAATCAAATAAGACATGTTGAGACATAAAATCCATTTGTGCAAGAATGTACATACTCAAACAATTACTTCAAAATTACTCTAAAATTATTTTAAAAAATTCTGCCAAACAATAGATTTTACAAATCTACTGATTTTAGAATACCATTTTGAGAATTGAGAATACAAAAGCATAAGAAGTCCAAAATCACTCAAGTTAAGCAGAATAATTAACAAAGATTTCCTATATAGGAACTTCATTTTTTGTGAAGTCGACTAGAAGGAATTATCCTTTAGGTTATTAGCCCGTATGACAACAAGCCCAAACTCTTCAGTCATGTCTAGTTCTAATGGCTACATTCCATTTGGAAGCTCCCAATCAAAACAATGCACCAATTGTGCCGCCACCAAGTTAACAATGATGAGCCCTAACTGCCTCCCGGGGCACCTCTTCTTCCAGAACCAAATGGAAGAAGTTCAAAATCACATCCTCGTAGGTCTATATTGCTCTCGGCAAACCTCTTCTGGAGGAACTTTTCTGCGTCAGTCAATACCTTAGGGTCTCTGCCGATTTCCCATACATTAACCATGACTCGGGAATTTTTAGGTATAAAAAAGCCGTCTATAGTGTAGTCTTGTATGGATTCATGAGGGAGTAATAATGGTGCCTCTGGATGCAGTCTGAAGGCTTCTTTTATAACTATGTCCAAGTATTTCAAGCTCTCCAAATCTGATTCTTACACCATCATGTCCATGCCAACCACTTGTTCCAACTCTTTTTGGACTTTTTTCATGACTTGAGGATGTCTTAAAAGCTCAGACATTGTCCATTCTATTGTTGTTGCCGAAGTATCCATTGCAGCCGCTAGCATTTCCTGTGAATAAAGTTTTCGTATACGATTAGTTATATACTGAGGGATATAAATCAATGGCCAAATTCAAAAGATAAATATAAAAATGAAAGTACTTGGATTATGTCCCTCCCCTATATCGATTTTCTCCGCTTTGCTTTTTAATTTGTTTTCATTTTAGCTTTTTATTATAGCAGAATTTCAGAACTTGCCGAGAAATTTTTACTTAACCGACATGCAATAGACTAATACTATACTATGTCCTAAACAGAAAATTGTACTTTTTTTGGGGAGAGGGGGAGTATTAGGTATGAGCATCTGGCCTATAAAAATATAGTAATTTACCAATAAATTCGCCTTGATGTGGGTGCGATCAAACTCAAACTCTGCTTCTCTAGATTCCATGATGCCCAACATGGTATCAACAAAGTCCTTGTTTTGCCTGCAGTCCTTTGGTTGTTCATGTTCATCTAGAATCTCCTCCAAAAATCCATCAAATACCTTAGAAATCGCCTTCATTCTCTTGGTCAGTCCCTAAAGATCCACCACACCGAGATAAGGGAAAAAATCACTAAGGTTAGGAATAGCCGCTAACTGCATCCCGTCTTGAATAACAACTTTGAATCCGCGCACGACAATTTCCTTATCCCCATATTTCTTCCCAAACACCATCCTGCAACTCATATCTGCACTCATGGACAAAACTATACCACTAAGATCAACAGCAATGCGGTCCCGAGCTGCATTTTTAATAAAATCTACCAAAGAATCCAAGCTCTTCCTTCCTTATGGCCTGAGACGAACTGATTTTGAGGCTACTAAGCAACTCTAAGGTGCATAATTTACGCATGTTGCGCCAGTAAGGACCATATGCTCTGAATGACAAGTTTCTTTGATCGTAAGAGATGTATTTAGCAGCCTCATGAGGCGGCCTACTAGCGAAATTAAGATCATAGGTCTTAAGAAACTGCTTAGCTGCGTGTGGGGAAAATTATCTGTATCAAATCCTCTCTTTGGTAAATGTTGTTTACAAAGGAAAAATTAGACTACCGCCACTTATTGCACCTCCTTTAATGCTTAAAGCATTATATGACGACAATGATGAACAATCAAAATCGTTTCGTCAGCACGCACGAGAGTATAATGCAGCTAATGTGTTTACGAGTCTTGGTGCTACATTGGATGACAAATTAATTGTAGGGAGGGGGCCTAGAACATTCACCATCCATGGAGAATTGCGCCATCGAATAGGATCGCTTATGCCACAGCCAGGGTGTGAACCAATTTACTCTCAACTATACATTTATGATCCTAATTCAGCTTTAGATGTTCGCAGCAAAAAAAATCCTAACTTGAGAAGAGATGTTTTGAAAACCATTCAAGATTGTTTATTGCAAGTAAATCCATTTCCCATAAAATTTCAACAGGCTCACACAATTTTAAGTGAATTGGAATTGACGGGGGTGAATTTACCGACCTATCTCCACTACAGTTCTGTAACAGACCGGCGTCGATATAATCTCCCAACAACCGATGAGATTGCGGTAATATTGTCGGGAGATGGAACTGAATCAAGTGGAATGAGAGATATTATGTTACATTTGAGAGGGGATAATGGTTTGATGCAAATTAATGAGTGTCATCCGACCTATTTGCCATTGCATTATGTGGTATTGTTCCCTTATGGTGAGCTAGGATGGAATCCAGATTTGAAACAGTGGAACACTTCCCAAGGTGGACCTTCATCTGCTCGACTGACACAATTGCAATATTACAGTTATCGTATGTTCCAACGTGACACTGAGTATTCAACAATTTTAAAAGACGGTAAACTATTTCAAGAATTTGTAGTAGATACTTGGGCCGCTACTGAACAAAATCGGTTGACATACTACAAGTTGAATCAATCAAAGCTTCGTGCAGAACTTTACCAAGGTCTTACAGATGTTTGTGCAGATGAGCTTGGTCCTGAACAAGTTGGTCAACAAATGATTTTGCCATCTTCATTCCTTTGGTTGGTAAGCAGCAAGACATGTTTGAAATTTTTCAAGATTCAATGGCTATCACACGGTATAATCAACACCCAGATATTTTTCTAACTATGACTGCAAATCCCAAATGGCCTGAAATTACTAAATCACTATTGCCAAATCAGATCCCTACTAACCGTCCTGATTTAGTGGCCCATGTTTTTGAGTTGAAGCGGAATTTTTTGATGAAGGAGATAGAAACAAACAACGTCTTTGGTAGAAAAGTGGCGCATGTTTTTACAATTGAATTCCAAAAAAGGGGGTTACCTTTTGTTCCTTCATGGTTTAGATAAAATTCAAACATGTGCTCAAGTGGACAGAATAGTGTGTGCTGAATTTTCGGATTGTCAAACTGACCTATTGCTTTTTGAAACAATTATAGGTTGCATAGTACACGGACCATGTGGTGCTCGAAATACACAAGCATCATGTATGGAAAATGGGGTGTGTACCAAGCGGTACCCTCGATCATTTGTTGAATCAATAAGTATGGACTCTGATGGATATCCTGTTTATCGTCGTCGTAATACTGGTCAAAAGTACATCGTGAGGGGGGCAAGAAATTGATAATAGAGACGTTGTGCCACATAATTCGTATTTATCAAGAATGTTCAATTGTCATATCAATGTTGAAGTTTGTGCAGGAGTTAGATGTGTAAAATACATTCACAAGTATATTTATAAAGGACATGATCGTGCAACAATGGTACTTGGAGGAATTAATGAGATCCAACAATATCTAAATGCTAGGTATATTGGACCTCCAGAAGCCGCGTGGCGATTGTTTGGTAATCCTTTACATGACGAGATTCCTTTAGTTGTAAGATTAGCACTTCATTTACCTGGGATGCATCGTGTGGTCTTTAACCCTGCTGAATCTTTTGATATGATCCTTTCTAAAGGTGCACATCAAAAAATAACTCTAACTGACTTTTTTGATTGTTACGCTACAAATGAATCTGCTCGTGTATTAACTTATCAGGAATTTCCAGAAAAATTTGTTTGGAACAAGTCTATCAATAAATGAACTCCAAGACAAAGGGGTTATGCAATTGGTAGAATGTACTTTGCTAGCCCTAATTCAGGTGAGCAATTTTATTTGCGTTTGCTTCTAACTGTTGTTACAGGACCTACTTCATTTGACTGGCTACACACGGTAAATAATGTTATGCATGATACATTCAAGTCAGCATGTGTTGCAAGAGGACTTCTTGAAGATGATGAAGAATGGATACAATGTCTTCAAGAGGCTGCAATTATGAGAACGAGATACCAATTAAGGAGACTATTTGTTATAATTATAACGGAATGCTTTCCATTGCATCCATTTAAATTGTGGAAGCAATTCTCAGCACATATATGTGATGATTTAGCACACATGATTCGTACTATGTTTGGTATTTTGAATCTAACTGATGATCATATTGAAGATTATGGCTTATATTTGATAAATCAATTGCTCCATGAGTTGGGGAAGAATTTAGTTGACTTTCCACCCATGCCACAACCAACTGGAAATTGAAATGCAATAGTTGGAAATAGATTACTGTTTGAGCACCAACAACTTGAGAATGAAGCACTGTGAATCGATGCACAAATTAATGTTGACAGACTTAATGATGCACAACTTTCTGCTTATACTGCTGTCACAACGTCAGTATGTGAAAACATAGCAACTACTTTCTTTTTGAGTGGAGGTGCTGGGACGGGAAAAACATTTTTGTACAATACCATTGCAACCAATTCATGTAGCTATGGACATGTTGTTATTATCGTGGCTTCATCCGGTATTGCATCGTTGTTATTGGTAAGTAAGACCGCACATTCTACATTTTGTATTCCTTTAGAAACCCTAGATAATTCAATATGTGGGTTCACTAAACAATCAATGCATGCCGAGTTGTTTAGAAAAACAAAAAAGCTAATAATATGGGATGAAGTTCTTATGCAACATCGATACTGTGTTGAGGCAGTCGATCGCACCCTTCAAGATATCAGAGACGATAAAAGACCTTTTGGAGGTATCACTGTTGTCCTAGGTGGAGACTTTCGACAAATATTGTCTGTTATTCCTAAAGGCGTTCGCGAGCAAATTATGGGTGCATCATTGAGACGGTCTTCACTATGGAAAGATATATGTGTTTTGACTCTGGGTTTAAACATGCGATTAACTCGCACAGATGTTCAAAATATTAATTTTGCTCAATTCTTGATGGAGGTAATATTTCATTCAACCTTAAATTGAATTTTTATAACATGATACTTTGAATTAAATCTCATTTTGTGAATAATTATACTTTCATTTTTTAGATTGGGACCAATCCACAAGAAATTGTGCAACTTCCATCTACAATAAACCGATGTCATAATCTAAATGAATTGATATTTAGAATCTATCCACAATTGGATGTAATTGGTATAGTGACTCCAACCTTTCTCACTAAACGGACAATTCTATCTGCTCGTAATGATGACGTCAGTGATATAAATGCTGCAGCATTGAATATTACTCCGGGAGAAACAATTACTTTTTTAGCTGCAGATAAAATGTCTAAAGGTGATGAGTTTGATCATACCATTAGGAATTGATATCCTAACGAGTACTTGAACTCCCTGAATCCTTCAGGGTTACCACCGTTTAAATTTGAGTTGAAAGTTGGATGCCCAATAATGTTATTACGAAATATTGCACCGAAAGATGGACTTTGTAATGACACGCGATTAATGGTTGTTAGATGTGCCTCAAGGGTAATCGAAGCTCAGATATATTAAATGAAGATAAAATTAGCAATTTAGTCTTCATTCCGAGAATATCATTGACATCATCTTTGGACTTGCCTTTTCGAATGACAAGACGTCAGTTTCCTATCCGATTAACTTATGCTATGATAATCAATAAAGCCCAAGGACAATCACAAGTAGATTTGGGATTGATTTGCGAACACCTGTTTTTAGTCATGGACACCTTTTTGTGGCACTATCTAGATGCACATTTGCGGATCGTATTACTGTCCTCCTTCCGGAAGATGGGTTGAATTGCACCACAAATATTGTTTACCCAGAAATTTTATTATGATATTCTTACGACAATTAAATGGTATAGTTTAAACAAGTTTATTTCTACTAAATTATGTAATCTTTTCAACATTTCAACTTTTAATTTAACAATGAGGTTCATTCTTTGTAGGATTGGAGTGAATTTGTCAACGAGAACAATAGAATATATACAATGGACCTTTGTGGATGGGGCCGACGTAATCAGGTAAATCTACTTTTATGTCACTGCATCAAAATAACTTTACTATTCCTATAATATAAATAGTGTTAATTTTATTGTTTATGTAAATAATATAGGTGGTTGTGCATTTTTCTCATTGGGCAAAGTGCGTTTGTATTGATATGAGGACATTAAGGACATTAATGAAGAGAAGGTTTAAAGGGATGAAAAAGACATTTAAGAGAGTTAAATGATATGCAATCCAATACTGACATGTCCACCTTTGGTGATTACTAACCTACCACTGACCAAACAATTGTCTAGGTGTAAAAGTCTCTCTTACTAAGAGTATATTTTTCTACTTCTCATGCAGACACACAACACACATCATACATGCACAAACACACACACATAACTGTAACCAATCAAACACTCGTAAATCAAACTGACACACCATTATACTGCCACCAATACAAATTTATGATTTAAATCATTAAACAAATGAACAGTTTGTTGAAATAGTACTAAGAAAACTTTATTTGATTGTAAGTCCATATCTTTTCCTTAAAAAATTGATTATTTGTTACAATCTCTCTAAATTCTTACTTATATCAATCTAATTCATTCCCCTCTACATACAAATATGTGTGCTCATTTATTTTTTAAATAATTCAGGGTAAAGTAAAGGGTCTTATGTTTCGGATTTACAATTGTTTTATTTTGACTCATATATTTCGATAATTTTTAAATTTCAACTATTTTCAGGTATATATTGAAGGATACATGATGTAAGCTGTAAAGAATATACTTGGTGTAAGCTATAAAGTAAAGAGTATTATGCTCAACATGTTATTTTTCTATTTTCTGCATGTATGTATTTTTTGTGTTCCGCTTTTTGTAAAGTTAGCTAATTATACTTGGTTATGATGATTTTGGGTATGGAATGATGATTTTTTGGTGATTTGGATATGTATAGATGATTGTAAGTATTGTAAACATGTTTAGATTTTTCTTGATATCTATTTTTAAAGAAAACTCTGCCGAAATTTCTTGAAATTAGTAGCGACTAGCTTGATGTTTTGGTTGTTGGATGTGTTGATGATTGACTATGTATTAATTTCTTCATGTATGTATTTTTTTTGTTCCGTATTTTGTAAAGTTAACTAATTATACATGATTATGATGATTTTGGGTATGGAATGATTGTTTTTTTGGTAGTTTGGATATGTATGGATGATTGTAAGTTTTATAGACAAGTTTATATTTGTCTGGATATTTATTTTTAAAGGAAACTCTGTCGAATTTTTTTAAAATTAGTAGCAACTAGCTTGATGTGTGTATTTTGTCCGTTACGTCTTTTGTAAAGTTAACTAATTATACATGGTTATGATGATTTTTGGGTATGGAATGAAAGTTTTTTTGGTGGTTTGGATATGTATTGATGATTATAAGTTTTGTAGACAGGTTTAGAATTTTTTAGATATCTATTTTTAAAGGAAATTCTACCGATTTTTTTTGAAATTAGTACCGACTAGCTCGATGTTTTGGTAGTTGAACATGTGTTGATGATTGAGTATGTATTAATTGTTCAATAATAATATGGTGAATTGTGGTGGTATGTGTCTTTAGGTAATGTAATATTTTTCAAATTTTAATTTAATTTTTTTTACGCCATGCCTTTTTGGCACGGGCATATACTAGTATATAGATATAATGCATGCATGCACGTAAATTATATATATATATATATATAATATATATACTGACACAATATATATATATATATATACACACACACGTATATATATATATATATATATATATATATATATATATATATATATATATATATATATATATAATACATACAATAATATATATTAAACACACACACTGACACACGCTTATATAAATATATAATATATAATGCAATGATTACATACTAATAATATATATATATATATATATATATACGGTTAATATAAATAAATATATAAAACTTATATAATATATATATATAAGTAATAAAATAATTTTGCTCAATTTTTAAAATAACTTAAAATAATTTTTGAAATAATAAAATTAATTTGAGAATAAACAGAAAAATGCCCATATGTCAAAGAAAATGATTTAATCAAAATCTTCATCTTCTTTCCAAATTCTGTTAAACAAGCATTTGATGATCAACATATGATTTTTGTCCCAAAATGCATGACCCAATTCATTTCCAGAACATTAGCAAGCATTGTCCCAATATAAGTGACCCATTTATTTTAACACTAAAAAAAGCAAGATTAAGAAAATCAATAAGATTTAAAAAATATTTTTGGTCAAAGTAAATAAGATAAATAAAACAATTATAATAAAAAAATCCTATGGAAAGGATTCTACCCTTTTAATTAAATTATTTACTAATTATTATTATCATCAAAATAAAACTAAACGTTAGAGACCCAACAAACATATTGAGTCTGAATGTTCCAGGCTAGAGTAAGAATATGAATAATTTTTCCAAGCCTCATAAAATACAAAACTAGTTAACTACAAATTTTCAGACTAAACCCAATAATCAAAACAATAATAGATAGATACATTTGAAGAGAAAAAATAAAATAAAATGTAGCTAAATATTTTCACAAGAAAGGATTACCTTATATATATAACAATGACATTGCCTGTGAGCTCTTGGCATTTGCATATATATTGAACATCTTCTAATGCCACATATACCGTTCTACCAGAATCTCGACAAAATATATTGGTATCCAAAGTAATCTCAACAGTGTTACCATCTATCAAAACTTCTTCTGCTTTTTTATAAAACTACTCAAACACACCATTGCACGTTAACGCCTATTGGATTATAAAAAAAGATGATTACTATGATTAAATGTTTAAAGTTAAAAGTTTAAACGATTTGCCACATGTGGTTAAGGTACAAACAAAAATGAGACAACAGATAAGACTTGCATTGGTGATAGGGAGCACCAATTCTTTTGGCCAAGCCACAAAAGAGTTGAGTGCATCTTGAACAGTTAAGATTTCACCAGATGGACGCAGTAGTAAGGATTCAATACGTAATAAATTCGCTCCGAGTGCAACTCCATGAATTAACTATCCTTCAGCGGAGGAATAGACGTGACCCAATGCGACAAGGTTTTTTTTATGGTCCAACAATTTGCAAGTGGCAAATTGTTTAAATTAGTAGAAACTGAAATGTCCACAAAGCCAGGAATCAGTAGAAAAATATAGTTCCACACCACATCAAAATGCAATTTCTTACTGATTTAACCTAGAATGAACACCAAGCAACATTGTGATATTACATGGACTAGCAATTCGTTAAAACTTTGCATAAGTAAATTTTGAGGTGTATCAAAACCTTCAGAGTGAATTATCAATTCCAAATATTTGTGCATAAGAGTGGTGTTTGTTGTCATTGAACAGAAATAACAACATTAAGGAAAAAGAGAGAAATGCCCACACATTTCACATAATCTTCTCTTGTCTAAATCGCCTCATACTAAACCTATTTTCATCATTACCAAACCAATCAACTTCTGCATAGATTTCCTTAGGAACACATCTTATAGCCCATTGGCACTGGTTTTTCTACCTATTATTTTCTACCAACCCACTAAAAGATGGTGAAAGATTCCTAGCAGCAATCTCTCTCATTTCCCGTACATGTTCATCTCACTAAACTTTCATCCAAGTCACTGCATCTAAACTTTCATCCAAGTCACTGCATTTATTTTGGGTGTACAATTTTTACCACGATTTTTAGGCTTGAAAATTGAGAAGTATAATTTAGTGTTTGTCAAAATGCAATGAAAACTTATCTTATGCATACTCTTCAGTTTTGGTGCTCCAGGTTTTAGCCATAGATTATATTTTGGCGGATTTGTCTTGTGAAGGAGCGACTTTTTCTACACCCCTGGTGCATCTACATGGATTGTCCCTTTATTGAGGCTTGTCAATAATATCAAAGAGATAAGTACGCATAAACGTAATAGCTGCCAAATCTAATTTAAATTTATACAGAGCCCAAGTACTGAAATTTAAATGGCCAAAAGTAAACCATGAACTCAACAAATAACAATATTCAAATTATTCAAAGCTAATACTCACTTCCATGTCACTTTGTTTAGCTTGGCAAATTTGGATCTATCATTATTTATATTATTTTCCTGACTTTATAACAAGTTCACCAAGAACTCAACAAAACAACCAAAATATTTCAAACCAAATATATTCAAAATATGCATTTCAGATAAAACCCAAAAAAACCAAAAGTGAACTTCCACACAGCAAGCAAATCATTCTCAGCTATAAAATTGTCTCTCATAATGCTAAAACTACAAGACAAAATAGCATCCAAATTTAATTTTAACTCACCTCGACCGATTAGTAATCCCTAAAACACTTACTCTTTCTTCCTCATACTAACTCATCCGAATAATGATAATTGGCCTCTATGTCCATAACTCTCCTAGCCAAAACTAAAAGAATAACAAAGTATACCAGCTGTGTACTTCTAGCCAAAACAATACAATTTAAAAATTATAAATGACATATTTGAATCACTTAAAGTCTATTGAAACTAGGTTGATGAACAAGTATAGTTTTTGTACCCACATCTAAGTAACATTTTCCAGGACTTGTTTCTTTACAATTTTTACTATTAAATGTCATATAAGACCATTAATCAAGAAAAAACATGATCGAGTTGGAACTCTACAACTTATTAAACCAATACATGTAGAGATACAAAATAAGGTTTTTGTCAACTGCATTAATGAAGATACTATCTTCATACCAAATCTTTCAACCAATTACACCTACTGAACATGCTGCACCTATATGAACTAATTAAGATAGTCATCCAAGAGTTACTCATTCAAAAATGTGAAGTATTAATTCCTTTAAATCATTCATTGCAATTTCATTTTCTTTCACCAACTTATAATGGTATTTGTCCAAAACTTTAGGAGTTGCCAAAGCATAAAACATCAAAGAGGTTTAATGTAAAAGCTTCATCTTATTGGTTATGCAGAAAACTTTATCCCCAACACTAACAATTACAGAGATTCATGTACAAATTTTCCTTGATGTTTGGTCATTACAAGTTTTGTTCAAATTGAAGCAATTCAAGCTGAGTTGCTGACTATCTAGTTCAAGTAGACAATTTATCAAACACATTGTGTACTTCCCTAATTATTACCAAACAACATGTACAATGAAATTACCCACAATTAGGTACCAATAAGATTGAGTTTCTTAACAGCAAATATACACAGTTAGAAACTAACTTTTAATTTATTATCAACGATGGAGGAGGCAAAATCCGAACACACAGCCGCCATAACAAACCAGCTAGATTCTTCTTTGAAATTTAGGGTTTGTCAGAGGGGGGAGAGAAACAGGAGAAAGATAATGGCAATCAGACCAAATTAGGGCTGGAGGAGAGAAATATGAATATAAATTGAAAACCCAAACTGAAATTATCTGATAATTATGCAAGAGAATTTGACGATTGACCCAGTCTTGGAACCTAGAGATCTTTGAAGACGAAGTTGGTAATTGTAGTTGTTGAGGATCCAAAGCCCAATGTGAACCATAGCAACCTTGTTCTCATCATTCTCACTTCTTTCTTTTAAATTTCTGTTCTGAGAGGATTCAATACAATGTGAAGAATTTCTTATGTTCTCTAGCACTGCTAGTGGAAACCCTTATAATTTGGGGGAAATTAGGAAGTGTTAACAATATGTTTTTACTTGTAAATAACACTTCTAATTTACTCTTAATTGTGATTTTTTTATATAAAAAAGTGATAATCTATCTCTGTATTTGCAAAGAAAATTAGAGCAGTTAATTTTCTATTTTATCTATTAATTTTCTCTTATTCTTAATTTTTATTTAGAACAAAATAGCCACTAATTTTATCTCTCCTAAAAAATATCTGAATAATAATATATAGTGAGTAATAATTTATTTATTAATAGTATTTTTTCTCGCAAATTTTCATTATAAATAGGCGCCAAATATACTTCTACCACCTGAATTTTGCGAAAGAAAAAATATAAATTGTGACGGATGTTTCTTTCACTAATAACTATATTGTCACTACATTTTTTTCTTTCACTGTTCTTTCGCTAGAAAACTTCCATTGTGAAGGAATGAATTCCTTCACAAAATTTCGTTCACTACATCCCTAATTTCTTGCAATGTATGTTAACTCAGTGTTGTGCAACTTTGCTTTGTTTGGTTATTCGATTAAACCGAAAAACTCAAAAGTGAAACTCGTACAAACTAACCGAAAATCGTAAATAATTTCGGATATAATCGAAATGTTAAAAATAAACGAATTATCAGAAAATATCGGTTAAATTATTTTGGTTCGGTTCGGTAAGTCGGTTATATCCCTTATTTATTTTTATTTTAAAAAAAGTTTTAATTTTTTTAAAAAAGTTTTTATTTTTAAATGAATATTTTTAAAAAAATAAAAACTTCAACGACTGTCGTTGGGAGTAAAAGCTCTCACATCTAATTTGAGAAAAACTACTGAACGCCATTTGAAATGGCGTTGAATTTTTGGATATTTTTTTGGCTAAAAATCAGAAAGGCAACCAACGCCACTTTAAAAAAAAATTTAAAAAAAAATTTTAAAAAAATTATCTTAATTTTTTTTAAAATGATTTTATTTTTTTAAAGAAATTTGAATAAAAATAAAAATGTGATCCAATGCCAAACTAACCGGCATTGTAACTTTTTTTATAAAACAAATTTGTAAAAAAGAAAAGTAAGATGTAACATCTGTAAGACCCCAACTTTTATGAATAAAGATGAATTTTCTATAAATATTATTTTTGAATTTTATGGAGTGAATTTAATATAATGTTATAGTTGTGGGTAATATTTATAAATTTTATAAAGTACGCAAGTTGTTATATAATATTCGATTGGTCAGGGAATATTCGTTTTAACAGGGAATAATCGTACGACGGCACAATCATTAGTGGACCCACAATGAAATTATTGTCGGATTGAAAAAAACGACAAAAATATTTTTTTATAAAAATAACGGCGAAAGTTTACCGTTAACTGTTAGAATACCCGGTGGTTAAAATATAGTAATACGCGGGGTTGCACAGTAGCTGTGAGACCCCGAATTTTATGAAATGAAAGTATTCAATTTTCTTATAATTATTCTATTTAGTAAATGGTTAAATTGATAAAAGGTTAAAGTTAAGGGTGATATGTGAAAATTTTTCAAAGTAAGCAAGTTGTCATAAAATAATCGGTAGTAAAAGTACAGTAATACGCGTGGTTGCATAGTAGCACTCGATATTGATTATTGATGTTTATGTGAGAAATCACTCAGATATACTCAATTATTGCTACAATAATTGCTGCATCATATCTCTCATATTATTGATTCAATTATTATCACAGTATCATCTGCAGATAATATTTTGTGCGCCCTAAAATAGGTATACAACACCCATTACGAGTTACCAAATACATGATGCGTAAACAACTACAACTTTATTAATACAATTGTAAAGTAAAATACGACAACACATAAACTGTGAGTTTAAAACAAATATTGTCTTCAGTATAAAGATTAACATTCAAATAAGTCCTCATTACAATTATTGATACACTATTTTACAAAATAGTGAGGACTACTAAAACGACTTTCTAGAACCTTCATTCCATATCCCGACTAGTACTCGCTACATTCTCGCCTCTTGAGAAGAAAAATGGAACAAAAAGGAAAATGGTGAGCTCAACTAGCCCAGTAAAGAATATTATGACTAAGATAACATAGAACAAATTATCGTTAGTCCTCAACAGAGAAAAATTTGATAGAATACAATAGACAACAAGTTTAAATTAATATTCGCAGCGAAAATAATAATTCATAAAAGAGTTGCGTAGAAAATGAAATCTACTATTATCTATAAATTTAAAAGACCATCATTAATATTTTATCCCTGTAACATCAATCAATATACATCTTAAGTCAAATATTCATCTTTGCACTACAGGCCAATGATATTCATCAGTTGGTCATGTTCATCTCAATACCTGTACATCTTTGCACTACAAGCCAAAGATATTCATAAGAAAATCAACCATCTTTGCACTACAGGCCAAAGATATTCAGTAATATCATCATTTAGGACTGAGGATGATGAAAAATATTTTAAAGAAAACGAATCCAGTGAAACAAAAGAACAAATAATAAGGATTCATACTTTAAACAGTCCAGGTTCAAAAATACTTCATAAATAACCATAGTGAAGTAAAATTCAAGAATGATCAAAACATGGATACAATCAAAGCTAGTATCCATAATAAATATTTTGGACAAAAAAAAAAAATTTAATTTTTCTGTGAATAGTGCCGTATACGTGAATAGTAACCCCTACACTAAAAGACAAGAATTTCACAAGAAAAATCTTACCAACATTTCGGCATAATGATATTGAAAGAAATAATATCATTTATAAAAAAAATAACATCCCTTACCTCGAAAAGACAACAATTCAGACTAGAATACTGGATATAGTGCTGAAGGGAACTTGTACCGTATAACAACACTCAAAGTCTCAAAATACTCACAAGAATACGCTCGATAATATAGAGAGAGAAAACTTATTTCTGGTGTGATTTTCAATTCTAACCTAAGCACCCTATTTATAGAAAAATACTTAGAATACCAAAGTAGAAAATTTAATAAAATATTAATATATATATATTAAATTTTCTACGCCCACCTTGAATCATCTAATTTCAGCATGTTTAACAACAAGTGGGGCCCGCCAACCTTAACAAAAACGTTTTTATTAAAAAAACTAATTAAAACTTCAAAAATCAATTATTCTAGAATTTCGGAACTTCAATAATTCATAATAAATAGCTCTTTTATCAGAAAAATTCAAATCTTTTGTCCTTTCTATAGGAAATTCCATTATCTACAACTTTGTAAGTTTATGTTTTTCCAAATTTCAAGCAAAAATTGACTGAAATCCACATACGGACGATTTTACAGGTTATAATCAAATTTTAGTCAAGAAATGGGGTCCACAAACATGAAAAACATGTTTTAAATATTTTTAGTTACAAAAATACTCTTCCTCCTCATATAGTCATATATCCCACATTCATTGTAAAAATATCACCATTATTATATTATTAAAATATAATAATATAATTAAATGAATTATTTTATCAAAAAAGATAAAATATCAATTTTTGAACAATTGTCACTTTAAAATTTTTTCCATCTATATCCACATAAAATAAATATTTTCCTTATCATAATAATCAATAATTAATTATTCATAAATAATATTAAAGAATCACAATACTGACAACCAGGCCGTTTCCAAGAAAGAGGGGGCTTTCCAATAAGGATTTCTCCTTACTGGCGCGCAATTAGGTGACCAAACCTCTCCTTAAACAGAACTTTCTAGACATTGCCAATAATGCTATCTAATAATATTATTCAAATAATATGAATTATTGATCTGATAATGAAAAATACTGTGTAGTAACAATTATTGAAACAACAATAATATAAAATATCAACGTAGCAATTATTGAATCAATAGAATAAAATATTGAACAGTAATTACTGTAACAATTATTGAGCAGTGCCTTCTTACATAAGAATCAATAATTGGTGCAATACTGGGTGCTATCGTGATTTTAACCAAGAGTATTTCAACAAAGATTAATTCAGTAATAACTACGCCGATTATTTATAAACAACTTATACTTGTCGTTTTCTTCATCCAATCGTTTTTCTATTATGGGGCCCACATTAAGGTCATGCTATCGCATTTAATATTCCCGACAAAGAAGAATATTTCACGACCAAACGACTAATCCCCGACAACAATGAATATTTTATAACCACTTGCTTATTTAAAATATTTGCGCATTTTATCCATAACTAACCACATTAATCAAATCAACCCTTACATTTCAAAATAATAAATAGAGGAAATTCAATTTCATTTATAATAAGTTGGGGTCTTACAACCTCCCCTCCTTATGAAATTTCGTCCTCGAAATTGACATACGTACCTGGTGTTTCGAAAAGGTGAGGATACCTCGCTTTCATTTCCATTTCCAACTCCCAGGTCATTTCCTCAATAGCATGGTTCCTCCACAAAACTTTGACTTGTGGTATGACCTTTGTGCGTAGGACATGCTCCTTCCTATCCAAGATCTTGATAGATACCTCCTCGTACGTTAAGTCTTCGACTATTTTGTCCGGTTCTAACTTAATAACGTGGTTCGGGTCTTTCACATATTTACGAAGCACAGATATGTGAAAAACATTATGAACACGAGACATACTTGGAGGTAACACGAGTCTATAGGCTACATTTTCTACTCGGTCAAGAATATGAAATGGACCAATAAATCGTGGATTGAGCTTTTCTCTCTTCCCAAATCTTGTAACTCCCTTTCATGGGGCAACACGCAACAATACATGATCCCCAATACTAAATTCCACGTCCTTTCGATGAAGATCTTCATAACTCTTTTGTCGATCCTGTGCCGTTTGTATACGTTGTCAAATCATTTGGATCTTTCTGTAGTAATACGTACCAACTCTGGTCCCAACAATGTTGCTTCACCCACCTCATCCCAACATACTGGAGAGCGACACTTTTGTCCATACAATGCTTCGAATGGAGCCACACCTATACTTGCCTGATAACTGTTGTTGTAGGAGAATTCCACCAATTGTAAATACTTATCCTAACTCCCTTTGATGTCTAGGACACATAGTCTTTATAGATCTTCAAGAGTTTGAATAGTCTTCTCTGATTGTCCGTCCGTTTGAGGATGGTATACCGAACTAATTGTAAATCCGTGCCCAAAGCTTTTTGCAAGCTAACCCAAAATTGTGAAGTAAATCTTGGGTCACGATCCAAAAATATGGATACTGGCATGCCATGAAATCTCACAACCTCATTTACGTATATACGAGCAAGACGTTCAAGGGAATAAGTCTCCCGTATCGGCAAGAAATGAGCAGACTTGGTTAATCTATCAACAATAACCCAAATAATATTTATGCCTTGAAAAACCGTGGGAAGACCCGTAACGAAATCCATGGTAATGTGTTCCCACTTCCATTTCGGAATCTCAAGTGGTTGCAATGGACCCTTAGGCACTTGATGTTTCGCCTTTACACGTTGACAAGTTAAACACCTCGAGATAAACTTTGCAATCTCTCTCTTCATATTGTTCCACCAAAATGTATGTCGAAGATCACGATACATTTTGGTACTTACAGGATGGATTGCAAACGGTGTATTGTGTGCCTCCATCATGATCTTGTACTTCAAATCAGAGTCGTTAGGAACACAAAGTCTGGAGTGGACTCAAGTATTTCTTCTTCATCGATTCTTGCTTCTGGAATAACACCTTCTTGTACTTTCTTCTTCAAACGTATCAGCTCCGGGTCTGTGGCTTGAGCAACTTTAACTTTTTCGATTAAAGTCGGTTCTATGCATATACTTGACATCATCGCATGGGTCCCCGGAGTCTTGAATTCTATCTTCATCTTTTGTAAATCACACAAAATAGGCCTTTGTGTTAATAACATCACACTCGTTCCCGCATATGATCTTCTACTCAACGCGTCAGCTACCACGTTCGCTTTTCCAGGATGGTATTGAATAATGTGGTCATAATCTTTCAACAGCTCGAGCCAACGTCGTTGCCGCATGTTGAGTTCCTTTTGAGTGAGGAAATATTTAAGGCTTTTATGATCGGAATATATCTCCACTTTCTCCCCATATAGATAGTGCCTCCAAATCTTTAGCGCAAAAACGACTGCTGCCAACTCTAGATCGTGAGTAGGATAATTCCTCTCATATTCTTTAAGTTGTCGCGAGGCATAGGCTATGGCTTTCCCATGTTGCATGAGAACACATCCTAAACCTTTTTGCTCAAGCATCATCATGAGATAACAAATCCATCCGAACCGCACGGTATTGTCAAAACAGGTGCTGAAATGAGTCTCCTCTTGAGCTCTTGAAAACTCTTCTCGCATTCCTTGCTCCATACGAATTTTGTATCCTTTCGAGTCAACTGAGTTAACAAAGTAGCGATTCGAGAAAACCCTTCCACGAATCTCCGATAATAACCAGCTAAGCCAAGAAAGCTACGATCTTTTGGCCACCGCCTTCTGCTGTTCCCAACTTTGTATTGCTTCAATCTTGGCCAAGGTCAACAAATACTCCATGTTTTGACACCACGTGCCCAAGGAATGCTACTTCCTCAAGCCGTAACTCACATTTCTTCAACTTGGCATACAACTTGTTTTCACGAAGCCTTTCGAGTACCAAATTTCCAAATGGTGCTCATGATCTTCACGACTTTTTGAATATATGAGGATGTCATCAATAAAGACAACAACGAACTGATCCAAATATTCCTTAAATACTCGGTTCATCATATCCATGAAAGCCACAGGAGCATTAGTTAATCCAAAATACATGACTAAGAATTCATAATGCCCGTACCGAGTTCTAAAGGCAGTCTTTGGAATATCCTCAGTTCTAATCTTCAGCTGATGATATCCAGAACGAAGATCGATCTTTGAAAAGAATTGTACTCCTTGTAACTGGTCAAACATGTCATCAATGCGAGGTAGCGGATACCTATTCTTGATGGTGACATGGTTCAATTCTCGATAGTCAATATAAAGTCGCATACTCCCGTCTTTCTTCTTTACAAATAAAACAGGAGCACCCCAAGGAGATGTACTAGGACGAATAAAACCGATGTCCAACAACTCCTGTAGTTGGACCTTTAACTCCTGAAGTTCAATAGGAGCCATTCGATATGGGGTTTTAGAAATGGGCTTTGTACCAGGTTCAAGGTCAATAAAGAATTCAACTTCACGTTCTGGGGGTAGACCGAGAAGTTCTTCAGGAAATACGTCAGGAAATTTACTAACAACAAGAATATTATTCAAATCTGACGTGTCTTTATTCAAATCCATAACATGGGCTAAGAAAGATTAACATCCGTTTTTTAATAAACGAACAACTTTATGACTTGATATGACAGTGATTGATTTTAGTGGTTTAGTTGCTTGAATTCGTACAACAGGTTGGTTAGGAATATAAAAACTAACCACCTTACAAAAATAATCAATTTTGGCATGATGAGTAGTTAACCAATCAATCCCTAAAATCACATCAAAAGCAAGTATCTTTAAAGAGATAAGGTCAACAGGTAATGTGATGGTGCCAGCTTGGATCAAACAAAATTTATAAATAGTGGATGTAATAAAAGTGTCTCCTAACAGAGTCTCCACAGATAGGTCAAAGTCTAATTTCTCCGGAGTTAAGTTTAAACGTTGAGCACAAGCAGGAGAAATAAATGAATGGGTAGCACCGGTATCTAGTAAGGTATAAACTTCGCAAGAATTTATGATTAGCTTACCCGTGATCACTTCATTTGGGTTCCTCGCATTTTGACCAGTCACAACAAACGCTCTTCCAGGAACTGTTGACTTTGACTTTTCTAGGACAACCTTTTGAGTCACCATCCCCGCTGGACTTGGTTTTGCTACCATACAATCTCGAGCGATATGTCCTTCCTTTCCATAATTATAGCATACCTTGAACTGTTGTGGAAGTTTGGGCTGATATGTCCCTCTTTTTCGCATTTATAGATAATCGACTAGTGGTCGTTCTCCTCCCTTAGAACATATGTTCTTCTTTGGTCTTCGACGTCTTCACATTGTCATTGTTGAATCTCTCTTTTTAAAATCTCCCCACTCGCTTCTTCTATTTTCATGGCTATGATTACCACCAGTGAGTGGTTGTCGCTCTTGTTGTCTGCATTTTTCTTTCCCTCACCGGGTTATCGCTGTTCGATGATTACATCATCACTTAGATGACCGGTTGTGGTCTCTCGATTGAACGTACTCGTTATATCGCTCTAATAATTGAGCCCTATTGACAACATCTGAATATAGAGAAAATTTATGAGAAATGAAATACTGACGTATGTCGTGTTTCAAACCTCTCAGAAACATCCGCGTTATACGTTCCTCATTCTCCACCAAATGAGGTACAAACCTGGATAACTCCGCGAACTTCGCCTCGTACTGGGACACCGTCATGTTGTTCTGCTCCAGTCTAATAAACTCTACCTTCTTCATATGACGAATACTTTTAGGAAAGTACTTGTCATTGAATAGTTTCTGAAATGTTTCCCAAGACATGCTGAGTGCGGCTGGATGGGTACGCTTCACAGATTCCCACCAGTAATCTGCCTCGTTACGGAACATAAAGGTGGTGAATGGAACCTTCTGTTCCTCCGTGCATCCCAAGACGTCGAATATCTTGGTAATTTTCTTGACCCACGTCTCCGCCTTAATCGGATCCGGTTTTTCCCAAAATTCTGGTGGTCACAACTCTTTGAACTGCTTGGCTGTGATAAACCGTGCGTTACTATCATTTCCACCTGTATTTTGTACACGAGTCTCCTTTGTCTGATTTTGCATGAATTACAAAAAGCTTCTAAACATTCCATCGTTCATCGTCTGATCAGTGGTGTTGTTTACAGGAGGAACATTGCTGGCCTGTTGCACGTTTTCCTCATTGGTGGGTAAAGGTGTCTCCACGGTCTCATTTACTCCACTATTAACATTCTCGGTTGCCATTCTCAAATACTGCCATAAAACAAGGGTTAATTGAAGAAATTAACATATCACATAATATCCCTATATTCTGACCAACCAACAAATAAGCTTAAGTAAGACACACTAGCGAAGGATTTACTCGTCTCTCCCCTCCTAGTTCTATTCCCCGATCTCCGCCAGAGATCATATCCCTAAGCTCTGATACCAACTATGACGCCCCCAAAATAGGTATACAACACCCATTCTGAGTTGCCAAATACATGGTACAAAAACAACTACAACTTTATTAATACAATTGTCGTGCAAAATATGACAACACATAAACTGTGAGTTTAAAAACAAATATTGTCTTCTAGACAATATCAACACTCAAATAAGTCCTCATTACAATTATTGATACACTATTTTACAAAATAGTGAGGACTACTAAAATGACTTTCTAGAACATTCATTCCATACCCCGACTAGTACTCGCTACATTCTCGCCTCCTGAGAAGAAAAATGGAACAAAAAGGAAAAAGGTGAGCTCAACTAGCCCAGTAAAGAATATTATGACTAAGATAGCATAGAACAAATTATCGTTAGTCCTCAACAGGAAAAAATCTGATAGAATACAATAGACAACAAGTTTTAAATCAATATTCGCAGCGGAAATAATAATTTATAGAAGAGTTACGTAGAGAATGAAATCTACTATTATCTATGAATTTAAAAGACCATCATCAATATTTTATCCCTGTAACATCAATCAATATACATCTTAAGTCAAATATTCATCTTTGCACTACTGCCAAAAGATATTCATCACCGGTTGGTCATGTTCATCTCAACACTGTACATCTTTGCACACTACGGCCAAAGATATTCATAAGAAAATCAACCATCTTTGCACTACAGAGGCAAAGATATTGATAATATCATCATTTAGGATGAGGATGATGAAAAATATTTTAAAAGAAAACGAATCCGGTGAAACAAAAGAACAATAATAAGGATCAGTACTTTAAATAGTCCAGTTCAAAAAATACTTCATAAATAACCATAGTGAAGTAAAATTCAAGAATGATCAAAACATGGTTACAATCAAAGCTAGTATCCATAATAGACATTTTGGACAAAAAATGTAAATTTAATTTTTCTGTGAATAGTCTTAGATTCGCGTGAATAGTCAGATACGTGAATAATACCGAGTATCACGTGAATAGTAACCGACACTAAAAAAGACAAGAATTTCACAAGAAAAATCTTACCAATATTTCGGCATAATGATATTGAAAGAAATAATATCATTTATAAAAAAAATAACACCCCTTACCTCGAAAAGACAGTACTTCAGACTAGAATATTGGATATAGTGCTAAAGGGAACTTGTACCGTATAACAACACTCAAAGTCTCAAAATACTAACAAGAATACGCTCGATAATATAGAGAGAGAAAGAGAGAGAAAACTTGTTTCTGATGTGATTTTCAATTCTAACTTAAGCATCCTATTTATAGAAAAATGCTTAGAACACCAAAGTAGAAAATTTAATAAAATATTAATATATATATTAAATTTTCTATGCCCACCTTGAATCATCTAATTTCAGCATGTTGAATAACAAGTGGGGCCCACCAACCTTAACAAAAATGTTTTTATTAAAAAAAATAATTAAAACTTCAAAAATCAATTATTCTGGAATTTCAGAACTTCAATAATTCATAATAAATAGCCATTTGATCAGAAAAATTCAAATCTTATGTCCTTTTCATAGGAAATTCCATTCTCTACAACTTTGTAAGTTTAAGTTTTTCCAAATTCCAAGCGTAAATCGACCAGAAATCCACACATACGCACGATTTTACTGTGTTATAATCAAATTTCGATCAAGAAATGGGGTTCACAAACATGAAAAACATGTTTTAAATATTTTTAGTTACAAAAATACTCTTCCTCCTCATATATTAATATATCCCACATTCATTGTAAAAATATCACAATTATTATATTATTAAAATATAATAATATAATTAAATGAATTATTTTATCAGAAAAGATAAAATATCAAAATTTCAACAATTGTCACTTTAAAATTTTCTCCATCTATATCCACATAAAATAAATATTTTTCTTATCATGATAATCAATAATTAATTATTCATAAATAATATTACAGAATCACAATAGTGACAACCAGGTCGTTCCCAAGAAAGAGGGGGCTTTCCAATAATAATTTCTTCTTACTAGCGCGCAATTAGGTGACCAAACCTCTCCTTAGACAGAACTTTCTAGACATTGCCAATAATGCTATCTAATAATATTATTCAAATAATATGAATTATTGATCTAATAATGAAAAATACTATATAGAAACAAATATTGAAACATCAATAATATAAAATATCAACGTAGCAATTATTGAATCAATATAATAAAATATTGAACAGTAATTACTGTAACAATTATTAAGTAGTGCCTTCTTACGTAAGAATTAATAATTTGTGCAATACCGTGTGCTACTGTATTTTAACCCATCGAGTATTTCAACAAAGATAACTGTGAATAACTACGCCATTATTTATAACAACTTATAGTTGTCGTTTTCTTCATCCAATCGTTTTTCATTATGGGGCCCACACAAAGCTGCGTTGTCGCATTTAATATATTCTCTACAATAGAAGAATATTCCACGACCAAACGAATATTCCCCGACAACAATGAATATTTTATAACCACTTGCTTATTTAAAATATTTGCGCATTTTACCCATAACTAACCACATTAATCAAATCAACCCTTACTATTTTAAAATAATAAATAGAGGAAATTCAATTTCATTTATAATAAGTTGGAGTCTTACATATTTTATATATTATTAAATCAATAATTGAGACGAAAAAGTTATTCATATTATTAAATTGTAATATATACAATGTCTAAAAGTTTTGTCAAGGAGAGGTTTGGTCACCTAATTGCGCGCCAATAGGGAGAAATCCTTATTGGAAAGCCCCCTCTTTTCTGGGAACGACCTGGTTGTTAAATATTGTGAGTTATAATATTAATGATGAATAAGTTCGTGTTGATTAAAGATGAAATTGATAGTTCCATTGTGTTGGAATTAATAGTGTTAGTAGAAATTGACATTTATTCCGATATTAATTGATGACTGGAAGTTTTACTGACTAGTCGGGTAATTAATCGGATAAATGAGCAATTAATTGCTATTAATTCACATGATTATAACTATTTGTTCACATGTGTGTACTATTGATTTACATTCTTGTACTATTAGGAGAGTTGGTGCAAGATTGATAATACTTGCATGACTAAGTTAAAAATGGAGGTATAGATGGAGGTACTATACTGTAATTCGTATTTTCACATGATTATAACTATTGAGTCACATGATTGTACTATTAATTCACATTATTTACTATTAGGGGACGTGGTGCAAGTTTAATAATACTTGCAGGACTAAATTAAAAATAAAAGAAAAGTTGAAGGTATTATATTGTAATATTTTGAGCCCCAAAACATACAATTATCGAAACTATATTTTCCTATAAATAGAAGCTCATTCTTCCTTCATTTCTCACCAATTCACTAAAGCTATAGAGCAATTATTATAGAGAGAAATTATAGAGAGAAAGAAGAAGAGAAGTCTGCTACCTCACTATTCCAATATCCAGTTTCTTCTAAGGTAAGGGATATTATTATTATAGTAAGGGATATTATTTCTTTCGTATTCATAAAGAGAGTTATTTTCTTTCAATACTCGTAAGGGTTATTATTCCATTCTTTATTATTATGTTGGAATAACATGTCTATGCGAAGTACCGCATACATGGTGAAATTCTTCTATTATTCCATTCTTTGTTATTCGTTGGAATAACTCATGCATGTATGATCTATCGCATGCCCGTGAATTCTGTTGTTATTCCATTCTTTATTATTCTCATTGGAATATCTCGTCTGCAAGTGATTACGCATGACCGGTTCCATTCTTTATTATTTTGAATATTCTTTTGTCAATGAATTACGCATGACCGGTTCCATTCTTTATTATTTTGTTGGAATATCACATCTGCATGCGGATTACGCATGACTCGGGTTCCATTATTTATTATTATTCGTTGAATAACCTATTCATGCAGATCTATCGCATGCCTGGTGAATTCTTTTGTTATTCCATTCTATATTATTCTGTTGGAATAACCTGTCTGTGTGGACTATCGCATGCATGGTGAATGATCCATGGCGGGTGAAATTCCATTTGCAGTTTCGTATATTCTATTATACTCGTATGAGATATCATTTCTTTTGTACTCGTCATGGAATATCATTTTCTTTGGTATTTTTTTTTCGAGTACTATTCACCTGGTTACTATTCACTCTAGTATTATTCACTCGGGTATTCGGGGCACTTTTCGTGTCAGAATACTATTCACGAGTTACTATTCACCCAAATTACTATTCACCCAAATATTATTTACTCGGGTATTTGGGGTACTTTTTATGTCGGGGTACTATTCACGAGGTACTATTCATAGGGTACTATTCACGGGGTACTATTTACCCAAAAAATATAATTCTTTTCTGTCCAAATTATTTTTGGTACATGAATATTATTCTTGAATTTTACTCCACAAAGTAATATCATATTGACAATTTGGATATTTTTAAACTCTGGATAAATTTAAAGTCTTTAATATTTATCCTTGATTTCGTTTGATTAATGCTTATATCATTGTCATCATCCTCATGCTTATATTATGATGAAAGTCATCTTTGGCTTACGTGCAAAGATAGACTGTTGATTATTGGTTTTATAGTTGTATATCTTTGGCTTACGTGCAAAGATGGACTGTTGATTATTGGTTTTACAGTTGTATATCTTTGGCTTACGTGCAAAGATGAACTATTGATCGATGAGTATCTTTGGCTTATATGCATGCGGATGATGAACTATTTATTGGTATGATTTTGACGAGGATCATTGGTATAATCATAACCCGTAATATTATAGATGATGTGGTAAAAGTCCTCATTGCCCGTAATGCATTGATGGACGATTATTGGTATGATTATAACCGGATTATTCTAAGTATAATCATGACCATTGATGATTACATGAATATCCTTGGCAGAAAAGTGCGAGGATGATTCGATGATGTGGATTATTTATTGTCGAGTCTCAAACGATAAAATATTGATTATACACTTTTAATTCAGTAAAAGATAGTAGATATCATGCTCTACTGACTCTTCTAAAATACTGGTTGTATGTCTTTTGGCACGTAGTGCAAAGATGAATTGTTAATGAATATCTTTGTCAGTAGTGCAAAAGATGAATTTATTAGTATGATTATGAGCGAGGAATTGTGATTTGGTATAACCATGATTTTTGATGTTTTGGTGAAGATAGGTGATGAAAATTATCTTCGCTCTTGGGTGCAAAGAGGAATCTAGAATCATAATTATGATTATGAGTTATTCATATGATTGTGGGATGTGAATTGTTGATTGATGTTACGGGATAAAACATTATTGGTGGACTTTTAACATAGAGAAGATAATAGACCTAATAGTCTATTTGACTCTTCTAATGGATCGCTTCGTTCACGCAACTATGGTTGAAAAGTTTTATCATCTACCATATGTTCTAAATCTACGATTTATTACCGATGAAGGCTATTGATGATGTAAATTATCTTTAGTCATGATATTTTTATTGAGTTAGTTGTGCTCACCCTTTTGCTTCACAATTCCTTTTAGGTAATAAGAGTGTAGTATGGGTCGAAGCTGGGTAACTGGGGAATAGAATAAGCGGTGATCTATAGTCATTGAAGTTCTCCCTAAATAGTATAGAAATAATTTTATTGAGAACTTTAGATAAGTGTGTGTCGTATTGTATACGTCATTTGATATTTAATTTTGGTGAACCGAATAGGGTGAGTGAACCCAACTTTGGAAGGGTGTTTTGCCAATTATCATACAAGATGTCTAATGACATACAACCTCGTGTTATCATAAGACAGGGTTGTGCACATCCACTTGCTGAGTATATCTACGAGCACTACTTATATAATCTTGGAGTTTGTTTGAAATATGATTCTCAATTGGAGATAATGGAGATAATTATAAGTCAAGAGAAGACTCACCATTTGAAAGAAGATGATAGCAATCTTCTTGTTTTTCTTTGGGGACTATTGGGTCAACCAAGGATAATTCTGTGGACATATGATATCTATTATAACCTAGACGCATGGCCTCCCATGTACGAAGGTTTCCTTGAGTATTTTCCAAAGATTTTAATTTCTAAAATAGTTATTGACTGTACTTTTATGTAAAGTACCATTGTAAGGTTGTGGTCGAGGCACCATGAGAGTTACATACATTTGTATTAAAACTCACAGTTTAACTGTGGTCGTATTCTGCACGACAGTTCAACAGTTGTATAAATGAAGTTTGTAAATGATTTTTATAGTGTGATATCTGGCGACTCAGAATGGGTCGTGTGGACTTATTTTGGGGGCGTCACTAATGGTACACGTTAAAAGTTTGTAAATGATTTTCCTATTGCACAATATTTTTGAATTATTGATTCTTACGTAAGAAGGCACTACTCAATAATTGTTACAGTAATTACTGTTCAATATTTTATTTTATTGATTCAATAATTGTTGCGTTGATATTTTATATTATTGTTGTTTCAATAATTGTTACTGCACAATATTTCCCATTATCAAATCAATAATTTATATTATTTGAATAATATTATTAGATAGCATTATTGGCAATGTCTAGAAAGTTTTGTCAAGGAGAGGTTTGGTCACCTAATTGTGCGCCAATAAGGAGAAATCCTTATCGAAAAGCCCCCTCTTTCTTGGGAACGGCCTGGTTGTCATTATTATGATTTTGTAATATTATTTGTGAATAATTCATTATTGATTTATATGATAAGGAAATATTTATTTTATGTGGACATAAATGATGGATAGAGAAATATTTATTTTATGTGGTTATAAATGAAAGAATTAATGTTGAGGTGTTTTATCAGTATGTTATCGAATTTGAGGTATTAAAAAATCAAATCGATGTTCTTAAAGCTCTATTGCATGAGTTATAATTTTAATCCGACCGTTGGATCGTTGTGATTTTTGGATATGTTATGCATATATAAGTTGAGTATATGTCCACAAATTTTAAACCATTAAAAATTAATGTATGATTTGTTATGAATTTTAAGAGGTGTTGAAAATTATCCGTTTGTGGAATTCAGATATTTTCTGTTTGGAATTTAGAAAAAATTTCTTCTGTAAAGTTGTAGAGAATTCGATTTCATTTGGAATGGACATAAAATTCGTATTTTCTGATAAATGGGCTATTTATTATGAATTATTGAAGTTTTGGAAATTAAATATTTTTATTTAAAAACATGGTGGGCCCCACTTTTGGTTGGTGTGGAAATCTGATTTTGGTGGGCCCCACTGGTGGTGGCAGAATTTTGGGTCAAAAATATGTGCGTAGAAATTTTGAACAAAATTATTATTTTATTAATTTAGTCTATTATGGCGTTCTAGCATTTTCCTATAAATAGGGTACTTAGTTAGAATTGAAAATCACACCAAAATCAGAGAATTCTTCTTCAATAATCTTGAGCGTATTTTTTCGAGTTTTAGAAAGCTTTGAGCGTAGAAAATAGTGAAAGTTTTCTTCAAGAATATTCTCGCTATACCAGTTGGAGTTCTCTTCTTTTCAAGGTAAGGGATGTTATTTTTGTTCAATATTCTCTTGAGATAATATTTTCTTTCATACTCTGTAGTATGTAAGTTATATTATTTCGTTTCAGATTTCGAATTCTATACTCGTTTTGTTAAAATTTTGGCTTCTATGCTCCATGAAATTAGTAGAATATCCTTGATATTTGCGCTTTATCCAGTATCTTTTCATGGAAATATTATTTCGAGCATTCTTGATAAGTTTTAACTTTTTCATCTTTGGAGTACTATTCACTTGGGTTACTATTTCGAATTACTATTCACGGGTACTATTCACTCGAGTACTATTCACCCGGTACTATTCATGATAAAATTGATTTGTTTTCGGTCCAAATTATTTTTGGTACAATATTATTCTTGAATTTTACTCCACAAAGCAGTATCATGTTGACAATTTGGACGTTATTGATTTCTGGATAAATTAAATTATAAATCTTAAAAATTTATCCTTGAACTTGTTTTATTGAATTCTTATATCATTGTCATCATCCTCATGTTTTTATATTATGTTGAAAGTCATCCGGCTTTCAGTAGTGCATAGATGGACTTGGTATGATTATGACTAGGGATTAGGTATAATCATGACCGTAATGTTACAAATGATGTGGTAAAAGTCCTCATTGGCCCGTAGTGCATTGATGGACAGTTGTTGGCATGATTATGACCATTGATGAATACACGAATATCTTTGGGCCGTAGTACATGGATAATTTGTGGTCGTGATACTAAAGAATATCCTTGGCCGTAGTGCAGGGGGTGATTCGATGATGTGGATTATTTATTGTCGAGTCTCGTGATAAAAGTGATGAAAACCTTTTAAATCATAGAAGATAATAGATTTTATGCTCTACTTGACTCTTCTAATGGATTGCTTATGCTGCAGTTAAACTTGATGTTTGTTATATTTTATCGTTTAACCTTCGTTGAGGCTAACGATAAATTATTCTCGCATTATCTTAGTCATAATATTTCTTCGGGCTAGTTGAGCTCACCCTTTTGCTTTCATTGTTCTCTTCAGAAATGAGAACGTGCTTGGGACTACGGGGAGCGGAGTGACGATCCAGATAATAATATTATTAGTAGTAGTCCCTCACTATTCTATGAAATAGTGTGATAATAAATGTATTGAGGACTCCTTTTGAGTTGAATATTGTCTAGAAGACAATATTCGTATTAAAACTCTCAGTTTATGTTTTGTCGTATTTTACACGACAATTGTATTGTATTTGAATTTTGTAACATGTATTTGGCAACTCAAGATGGGTGATGTATACCTGTTTTGGGGGCGTCACAGTTAGTATCAAAGCTTAGGGATATGATCCCTGGCTGAGATGTGAGACAAGAACTAGGAGGGGAGAGACGGAGAATTCCTTCGCTAGTATGACCTACCTAAGTTTATTTGGTATTTAATTGGTCGGTCAGAGTATAGGGATAATATGTGACATGTCAATTAACCCTTGTTTTGTGGTAGTATTTGAAAATGGCATCTCAGAATGTTGAGAATAGCAATGGAGCACAGGAGATCGTTGAGTCTCCACAGATCAACAATCAGGATAATGTGCATCAGGAAGGCAACAATCCTCATACAAACAACAACACTGACCAAATGATGAATGATGGAATGTTTAGAGGCTTTCTGCAATTCATGCAACATCAGGCAAGAGAGACTCATGTCCGAAATGCAGGTGGAAACATTGGCAACTCTCGGACGGTCACTGCTAAATAGTTCAAGGAGCTGGGAACACCAGAGTTTTTTAGAGAGCCAAAACCACTTAAGGTGGAGACATGGATAAAGCAGATCAACAAGATATTTGATGTCTTGGGATGCTCCAAGGAGCAAAAGGTTCCCTTTGCCGCCTTCATGTTGCGGGCAGAAGCAGATTACTGGTGGAAATCTGTATGGCGTACTCAACCTGCCGCACTGAAGATGTCTTGGGAGAAGTTCCAAGAACTGTTCAATGACAAATACTTTCCCGAAAGTATTCGTCACATGAAAGAGGTAGAGTTCATTAAACTGGAGCAAAACAACATGACTGTGTCACAGTACGAAGCCAAGTTTGCTGAGTTGTCCCGTTTTGCGTCCCACTTAGTTGATAATGAGGAGAGAATGACGCGGATGTTTCTAAGAGGTTTGAAACTCGAGATATGTTAATACCTTATCTCTCACAAACTTTGCTTGTATTCAGATGTTGTGAATAGGGCTCAGTTATTGGAATGTGATAATGAGTCAACCCAACCAAGAGAGAGCAGCCGGTAAAATGATAATACCAGTGGTAGCAGTAATCGAAGCGGTCACAACAAGCGTGGAGGGAATCAACAGGCCAGAAATGGTAACCACTTCGGTGGTAATCATGGCCAAGACAATAAGAGTGGACATTTCAAGAAGAGGAGATTCAACAATGATGGAAAGACGTCAGCACCAACACCCGTTGTTAAGGAAGGAGAACAACCACCTATCATATGCTTCAAATGCGGAGGGGAGGGACACATTAGTCCAAACTACGCGATGCAGTCCAAAGCGTGTTATAATTGTGGAAGAGAAGGTCACCTAGCCCTATTTTGTTGTGCACCAAAGACAAGTCCAGCTAGGATGGAGGCACCAAAGGCCGTCCCAGAAAAGTCAAAACCGGTAGTTCAAGGGAGAGCGCTTGCTGTGACCTCCCAGAAAGTAAGGAACCCGAACGAGGTCATCATGGGTAAGCTTATCATAAACTCTAGCGAAGTCTATACCTTATTTGATACCGGTTCTACCTATTCTTTTATTTCTCCTACTTGCGCTCAACGTTTAAATTTGACTCCGGAGAAATTAGACTTTGACTTATCTGTTGAAACTCCATTGGGAGAAACCTTCATTACATCCACTGTTTATAAGTCTTGTTTGGTTCAAATCGGTACCCTCACATTACCTGTTGATCTTATTTCATTGAAAATACTTGCATTTGACGTAATTCTAGGGATTGATTGGTTAACTACTCATCATGCAAAAATTGATTGTTTTCGTAAGGTTGTTAGCTTTCATATTCCTAACCAACCTATTATGCGAATTTAAGTAACCAAACCATTAAAATCAATCACTATCATCTCAAGCCATAAAGCTATTCGTTTATTAACAAACGGATGTCAAGCTTTCTTAGCTTATGTCACGGATTTAAACAAAAATACGTCAGTTTTGAATGATATTTCTATTGTTAATAAATTTCCTGACGTATTCCCTGAAGAACTTCCTGGCCTACCCCTAGAGCGAGAAATTGAATTTTGTATCGACCTTGAACATGGTACAAAACCCATTTTAAATGCCCCATATCGAATGGCTCCTTTTGAACTTCAGGAGTTAAAGACCCAACTGCAGGAATTGTTAGACATCGGTTTCATTCATCCCAATACATTTCCTTGGGGTGCTCCTGTTCTATTTGTGAAAAAGAAAGATGGGAGTATGCGACTTTGTATTGATTATCAGGAGTTGAACCATGTCACTGTCAAAAATAGATATCCGTTGCCTCGCATTGATGACCTGTTTGACTAGTTGCAAGGTGCCAAATTTTTATCAAAAATCGATCTTCGTTCCGGATATCATCAGTTAAAGATTAGAACCGATGACATTCCAAAGACGGCTTTCAAAACTCGGTACGGGCATTACAAATTCCTAGTCATGTCTTTTGGATTGACTAATGCTCCTGCTGCCTTCATGGATATGATGAACTGAGTATTCAAGGAATATTTGGATCACTTTATGGTCGTCTTTATTGATGACATCCTCATATATTCCAAAAGCCGTGAAGATTATGAGCAACACTTGAGGTTGATACTCCAAAAGCTTCGTGAAAACAAGTTTTATGCTAAGTTGAAGAAATGCGAGTTCTGGCTTGAGGAAGTAGCATTCCTTGGGCACGTTGATGAGTGAGTTTTATACACATTAATTGAGTATATTTGAGCTTAATCTTTTGAAAGTTTTTAAGTGTTTGTGTCTATTCATGCATGTTTTACATTGTTTTGTAGGAATTGGGACAAAAGTTACTTGGATCGACGTCTGGGGTGGCTAGATTCGCGTTTTTAGCTTGTCATTTACATAATAGTCACTTCAGAGCCAATTTGAGTATTGTTTCGGACCTTATTTCTAGAGATTTAAAGAATAAAAATTATAGATCTACCTCTCCTTTTTCCGGAACATTTTGAATCATCAAAATCTAAGTTCGGACGAAGAAGTTATGACCATTTTCCCAAAGGACGTCAAAGCAGAAAATGTTCCAGAGTTGGGGCGCCCATTTCAAGCTCATTTGCAGCCACGGGCGCTTAGGGGATGACTTCAATGTCGTGCGTGGCTAGCGGGATCTTTGGGGAAGAGATTGGTCAAGCATAGACGCGTTTTGAGGCGAATTGTGACACTTTTTTGACTCCAAATTTGATTGAGTTTGTTCCTAAGCTAAAAATTGGACTTGTAACCTATAAATACATGATGTAAGGCATAAAATAGAGAGAGATTACATAGATTAGATTAGAGATACACTCCATTAGATTAGAACATAAATCCTAGTTCTTATTAGTTTTGGAGATTGAAGCAACTTGGAGACCATTGAAGAAAAAGAGCAGGAGCTTGAAGAAGATGGAGATTTGCTGACAACAGATTTATTCTCTTCTCTAATCTTACTTTTATCTTTTAATGTCTATTCAATTGTAGATTCTTGGTTTTAATTCGTTAATAATGAACTAAATTTCTTTTATTAAGATTTCAATTGAACCTTTTATGTCTCTAAATTAATTATTTGATTTATTCCAATTATTTATATCAAAGTGAATTGTTTATCTTGTCTTGTGCTTATTGCTTAATTATTTGGCCAATAATTTTCTTGTTACTCTAGAAGGAATTGGAAGAGGATATCTAGGGTTAGAACTGGGCATGATAACATGTATCCTTAATTATTTGCATGATGAATAATTAGGGTTGTGAATGGAATGTGAATATCTGTTCACTGCATGTAACAAGTTAGGAATTGGGATCGAAAGAGTTTAATTTAATTGTTTTGCATAGGAATATAGCAAGATTAATTGGATTAAATAGAAGTTAATTGATCACTTGGAAAAGGGCTTTTGACACTTGAGAATTCCTGTTAACAATTCAGTAGGCATAATAATTGGGATAATTGGATAATGTGTTTATAGTTCATAATTGGGGATATTGGAGTCTTAATCTTTATTTATCTGAATTCATTCGTTAAAATCTTAGTTTTATTTATTTGCTTTATTTTAGAATAATCTCTTTTTAATTGTTTAATTTAGTTTTTCTTATTTTGGAAAATCACACTTTATGGTTGTTTAAATAAAATTGGATTGATATAGTGCCATTAGTTGGAATTTATTGATTAGAATTCTCTATGGGATCGACACTCTATCTTATCACTTTATTACTTGTTAACTGTGTACACTTGCACAAATTTATTGATTGTGAAATCAACCAACAAGTTCTTGGCGCCGTTGCCGGAGAATTCTTTATTAATATTAATTCCATATTAGTTATATTCAATTTGGTCTTAATTTAAATGTTATTTATTTTTCTTCTTGTATTTGCAGGAATTATTTGCGAGTGTATGCACACTAGATCAAGAGCCAGTATTGATGCAGCAGTAGGTGGAGCGATCATATCTAAGAATTTTGACGAGGCTTATCAACTGCTAGAAACGATGGCCAACAACAACTATCAGTGGCCCATGACTAGGTCTAACCCTCTGAAAACACCGGGAAAGTTTGAAGTGGATCTAGTGACAGCATTGGCAGCACAGGTGTCCGCAATAGCAAAAAAAATGGAAACATGGAGTCCACCATCCACACAGCAAGTAGCAATGGTTTGTGAGTTATGTGCTGGGAGTCATGCTACAGATCAATGTGCCATCAATTCTGAATCAGCTCAGTTTGTAGGGAGCTATAATCGATCATCGCAACCATATCCGAATAAAAACGCATATAATCCAGGTTGGAGAAATCTGTGAGACCCCAAATTTTATGAATAAAGATTTAAAATTTTCGAAATATTTTTTTTAATATTCTGGTGTGGATTTGATATAATGTTATAGTTTTAGGTAGTATTTATAAATTTTGCAAAGTATGCAAGTTGTTATAAAATATTCGTTTGGTCGGGGAATATTCATTTTGTCGGGGAATATCCGTACGATGACACAATCATTGGTGGACCCCGATAGTAAAATTATTGTCGTAGTAAGAAAATGACAGAATTATCTTTTTATAAAAATAACGGCGAAAGTATTACCATTAATACTGTTGAACTACCCGGCAGTAAAAGTACAGTAATACGCATGGTTGCATAGTGACACACGGTATTGATTATTGATGCTTACGTGAGAAGTCACTCGCTTATACTCAATTATTGCTACAAAGAATTCACGATCATATCTCTCATATTATTGATTCGATTATTGTCACAAAGATCATCTCGCACAATATGTTATATTGTTAAATCAATAATTGAGACAACAAAGTTGTTCATATTATTAAATTCCAATAAATGTTTAGAAGTTTACAAGGAGAGGTTTGGTCACCTAATCGGCTACCAATAGAGAGAAATCCTTATTAAAAAGCCCCTTTCCGGGAATGACTCGTTGTTAAATATTGTGAGTTATAATATTAATGATGAATAAGTTTGTGTTGATTAAAGTCGAATTTGATAGTTCCATTGTGTTGGGATTATTTGTGTTAGTAGAAATCGACATTTATTTCGATAATAATTGATGCCTGGAGATTATATTATTCAATCGGGCATTCAGGACACTTTTTGTGTCAGAGTACTATTCACGAGTTACTATTTATGAGTTACTATTCACGAGTTACTATTGAGTCACATTCACTTACTATTAGGGGAGTTGGTGCAAGATTGATGATACTTGCAAGACTAAGTTAAAAATGGAGGTATAGATGGATGTACCATACCGTAATTAATTTTTTCACATGTTTAGAACTATTGAGTCACATGATTTACTATTGATTCACATGATTTACTATTAGGGGAGGTGGTGCAGGTTTGATAATACTTGGATGACTGAATTAAAAATGAAAGAAAAGTTGGAGGTATTGTACTGTAATATTTTGAGCCCTAAAACGTGCAATTATCGAAACTATATTTTCCTATAAATAGAAGCTCATTCTTCCTTCATTTCTCACCAATTCACAAAAGCTTTAGAGCCATTATTATAGAGAAATTATAGAGAGAAAGAAGAAGAAGTCTCGCTACATTTCTACTCCAAAGATCCGACTTTTATTCTAAGGTAAGGGTATTATTCTTTTGTATTCATGAAGAGAGCTATTGTTATTCCATTCCTTATTATTATTCGTTGAATAACTTTGTTTATGCAAGTATCGCATACATGGTGAAATTATTCGTTATTCCATTCTTTATTATTATGTTGAATAACTGTATATGCAAAAAGTAATCGCATACATGGTGAAAATTTTCTATTATTCCGCTTCTTTATTATTCTCGTTTAATATCCGTCTGCATGCATTTTCGCCTGCATTCGGTTCCATTATTTATTATTTTGTCGGAATATCTTATCTCGTGCTTTTACGCCTAACTCCGGTTCCATTATTTATTATTCTGTTGAATATCTCGCTTGGCATGTAATTTACTTTGACCTAGTTTCCGCTTCTTTATATTCATTGGAATATCGCTCGGCATGGATTACGTACTGACCTAGATCCGTTCTTTATTATTCTCGTTAGAATAACTCGTCTACGCGGTCTCTATCGCATGCATGGTGAATCCTTCTGTTATTCCATTCTTTATTATTCTGTTGGAATAACCTGTCTATGTGGATTACCACATGCATGGTGATTGATCCTTTGTATTCATTCCTTATTAAATTGTGGAAATAATCTGTTTATGTGGATTATGAAGAAAGTCATAATAAAAGCACTGGATTGATGAAAACCATGGGTATATGTAAGACCCCGAATTTTATGAAATGAAAGTATTCAATTTTTATAATTATTATTCTATTTAGTAAATGGTTAAATTGATAGAAGTACAGTAATATGCGTGGTTGCACGGTTGTGGCAATACCAGATTGTACAATATCTTTGATTATTGATGCTTACGTGATAAGTCACTCGGTTATACTCAATTATTGCTCATGAAGAATTGCCGCATCATATCTCTCATATTATTGATTCGATTATTGTCACAGTATCATCTGCACAATATGTTATATTATTAAATCAATAATTGAGACGACAAAGTTGTTCATATTATTAAATTGCAATATTTACAATGTCTGGAAGTTTTGTCAAGGAGAGGTTTGGTCACCTAATTGCGCGCCAATAGGGAGAAATCCTTATTGGAAAACCTCCTCTTTCCTAGGAACGATCTGGTTGTTAAATATTGTGAGTTATAATATTAATGATGAATAAGTTCGTGTTGATTAAAGATGAATTTGATGGTTCCATTGTGTTGGGATTATTTGTGTTAGTAGAAATCGACATTTATTTCGATAATAATTGATGTCTGGAGATTATATTGTTCAATCAGGTATTCAGGGCACTTTTTGTGTCAGAGTACTATTCATGAGTTACTATTCACGAGTTACTATTGAGTCACATTTACTTACTATTAGGGGAGTTGGTGTAAGATTGATGATACTTGCATGACTAAATTAAAAATAGAGGTATAGATGGAGGTACTATACTGTAATTTAATTTTTCACATGTTTAGAACTATTGACTCACATGATTTACTATTAGGGGAGGTGGTTCAAGTTTGATAATACTTGGATAACTGAATTAAAAATGAAAGAAAAGTTGGAGGTATTGTACTGTAATATTTTGAGCCCCAAAACGTGCAATTATCGAAACTATATTTTCCTATAAATAGAAGCTCATTCTTCCTACATTTCTCACCAATTCACTAAAGCTATAGAGCATTTATTATAGAGAGAAATTATAGAGAGAAAAAAGAAGAGAAGTCTGCATACTTTTACTCCAAAGATTCAAATTTTTATTTCGAGGTAAGAGATATTATTTGTTGTACTCGTAAGGGATATTATTTGTTGTACTCGTAAGGGGTATTATTCTTTCGTATTCATGAAGAGAATTATTTCTTTCAATACTCGTAAGAGTTGTTATTCCATTCTTTATTATTATGTTGAATAACTTTGTTTACGCAAGTACCGCATACATGGTGAAATTCTTCTATTATTCCATTCTTTGTTATTACATTGAATAACTGTTTGGCTTAAGCACCGCATACATGGTGAAATTCTTCTATTATTCCATTCTTTATTATTTCGTTTGAATATCTTTGTCTGTGCATTTACGCCTGGGACCGGTTCCATTATTATTATTCTATTGGAATAACCGTCTGTATGGCTCTCATCGCATGTATGGTGATTTCGTTGTTATTCATTCTTTATTATTCGTCGAAATATCCTCGTCTCGTGAATTTACGCCTTTGGACTGGTTCCATTATTTATTATTCATTGGAATAAACCGTCTGCAATGCGGTCATCGTATGCATGGTGATTTTGTTATTCCATTCTTTATTATTCGTCGAATTTAATATCCTCGTCTCGTAAGCGCTTACGCGGGACTCGGGTTCCATTATTTATTATTCATTTGGGAATAACCTCTCCGTGAAGTCTATCGACGTATGGTGAATCCTTCGTTATTCCATTCTTTATTATTCTGTTGAATAACTCGTCATGTGGATTACCACATGCATGGTGAATGATCCTTTGTATTCATTCCTTATTAAATTGTGGAAATGATCTGTATACGTGGATTACCGCATGACGGGTGAAAATCCATTTGCAGTTTCATATATTCTTTATTATACTCAGTTGGTTAATGTTTTGACTTCTATACTCCATGAAATTAGTGGAATATCCTTGATATTTGCGCTTCATCCAGTATCTTTTCATGGAAATATTCTTCTGAACATTCTTGAATTTTACTCTACAAAGAAGTATCATATTGACAATTTGGACGTTATTAGTTCCTGGATAATTTAATTCTTGAACTTGTTTGATCGAATTATTATGTCATTGTCATGATGAGTTATGTTGGTTATTATGTGAAAACATGAAAGTTTCTTAAAAATCACAAAGGGTTGAAAATCAGATTTTGGTAAAAATGGAACATGAAATTCAATTGACCATATCTCCTATTATATTTTGAATTTTTAAGTGTGGTCAAGTTCTAGAGTTAGATCTATGAGTTATATAACTTATCCAAGTGGAATCACTGGAAAAGGTGTTGTAGATTTTCGTGTGGACTGATTTTAGCAAAGGAGTCAAAAGCTGCAAATTTTGAAAAAGCTAATGTCCAGAATTTTAAAAGGGCATTTTCGGCCACTTAATTTGTGAGAAAAATTCCTGCCTTTTGGGACATGAAAGTATGTGGTATAAAGAACCTCCTGTCCAAAAATGAGCTCATTCCGACTTAAAATGAGCAAGTTATGACCATTTCAATATTTAGGTTTTTCCGACAAAAAAGGCTATAACGGGAGTTCTATAACTCCGATGACCATGAAATTTAAACTGGAAGATCAAGTTAACATGTGTAAGATCCTGCCAAGATTTGGGAATTTTTGGAGTTAAACTTGAGGTAGCTAATTTCTTAAGGAATTAATTAGAAATTGATTTTTGAAAAATAGTAAATGAATTTTAGAAATTTTGAGAAAAATATATGTTCATTATGGGACTATATTCTGCTAAATCCCAGAAAAGAAATATTTTTGGAACTGATTTGGTATTTTTCATGAAAATAGTTTAGTTACGAACATATGAGTTAAATATGTTATGTGAAGTAACAAAGTTGGAAAATAGGATTTTATGGCTTGGAAATCCTATATAAGGTATATGCAGATTTTTGATGAGGGATTTGATCATTGGTGAAGAAATCTTATGAGTATGACATTTTTGAATGATTAAATGCATTATTTGGTAAAGTGTAAACAATTGAAATAAATTATTTATAAGTTTAAGAAGTGATTAAAATATTGTTATAATATTAATAATATTAGATTATGAGTTTATTAAGTGATTGATAATATTTGGATAAATTTAAAGTCTTTAATATTTATCCTTGATTTCGTTTGATTAATGCTTATATCATTATCATCATCTTCATGCTTATATGATGATGAAAGTTATCTTTGGCTTACGTGCAAAGATGGACTGTTGATTATTGGTTTTATAGTTGTATATCTTTGGCCCGTAGTGCAAAGATGGACAGGTGTATGACATGATCATGACCACTGGTAATACTAACGAATATCCTTGGCCCGTAGAAAAGTGGGATGATTCGATGATGGGAATTATTTATTGTCGAGTCTCGTGATTGGTTTTAAAGTTGAATATCTTTGCACGTAGTGCAAAAGGTAGACAAACCGATTGGTATGATCATTGTTATTATATTTGAATATCTTTAGCCTTTGAGGTAAGGATATTGAGTAAACGCTCTATTAAGCCTTTGTGGTGCGGGAAACCGTTGATTTACCCGATTATAAATATGAATTGTGAATTTAATTATAACTTTGTGGTGGTTCGTGTGAAGACAGTGATGAGAGTTCTCTTTGTTTTGGGTATAACAAAGAAGCTGTTGATGAGTATTACGATTATAAAAATTGATGAAAACATTTTTATATCATGAAGATAGTAGATATCATGTTCTACTTCGACTCTTTCTATTGGATTGCTTATTCCACCGCAGCTTAAACTTGATGTCTATTATATGTTATCGCTTAACATTATTGAAGGCTAATGATAATTTATTCTCGCATTATCTTAGTCATAATATTTCATCGGGCTAGTTGAGCTCACCTTTTTTTCACCTTTATTCTCTCGTGAAATGAGAATATAGTTGGACGAGTCGGGGAATGGAGTGATATCATCCAGATGATAGCATTAGTAGTCCTCACTATGGCATGACATGCAATATATAATTGTATTGAGGACCTAAGATGTGTGTGTCGATTTTATACGCCACTTTATAATTGATTTTAGTGAACAACAATAGGGTGATGAGAACCAGACCCGAAAGCGCCAAAAGTGCCATGAAAGAAATGAAGAGAACTTAAATCTTCTCGTGTCCCTTTGGAGACTTTAAATATTTGCTGTTGTACTTTATATGGCATGTATTAATTTGAGTATGAATATTGTCGTATTATATACGTTACAATATTTGTATTGAAACTCACAGTATATACGTCGTCGTATTTTGCACGACTGTTGTATAATTAAGTTGTATTTGAATTTATGTACCATGTATCTGACGACTCAAGATGGGTGATGAGTACCTAATTTTGGGGGCGTCACAGTATATGTAGTATTAGTAAGGGTTATGATAAGTTATGTTGGTTATTATGTGAAAACATGAAAGTTTTTTAGAAATCACAAAGAATTGAAAAATCAAATTTTGGTGAAAATGGAACATGAAATTTAATTGACCATATCTCCTATTATATTTCAAATTTTTGAGTGTGGTCAAGTCCTAGAGTTAGATCTATGAGTTTACTAACTTATCCGAGTGGAATCACTAGAAAAGGTGTTGTAGATTTTCGTGTGGACTGTTTTTAGCAAAGGAGTCAAAAGCTGAAAAATAGCAAAAAGCTACTGCCCATAATTTTGTAAGGGTTGTTTCGGCCACTTAATTTGTGAGAAAAATTCCGGCCTTTTGGGACATGAAAGTATACGGTATAAGGTACCTCCTATCCAAAAATGAGCTCATTCCAACTTAAAATGGGCAAGTTATGACTATTTCAATATTTAGGTTTTTCCGACGAAAAATGCCATAATCGGAGTTCTATAACTCCGATGACCATGAAATTTAAACTAGAAGCTCACGTTAACATGTGTGAGATCCTGCTAAGATTTGGGAATTTCTGGAGTTAAACTTGAGGTAGCTAATTTCTTAAGCAATTAATTAGAAATTAATTTTTCAAAAATAGTAAATGAATTTTAAAAAAATTCCGAGAAAAATATATGTTCAATATGGGACTATATTCTGCTAGATCCCAGAAAAAAAATATTTTTGGGACTAATTTGGTATTTTTCATGAAAATGCACTAGTTATGAGTATATGAGTTAAATGTGTTATGTGAAGTAACAAAGTTGGAAAATAGAATTTTATGGCTTGGGAATCCTATATAAAGTATATGCAAATTTTTTATAAGGGATTTGATCATTGGTGATGAAATCTTATGAGTATGGCATTTTTAAATGATTAAATGCATTATTTGATAAAGTGTAAACAATTGAAATAAATTGTTTATAAGTTTAAGAAATGATTAAAATATTGTTATAATATTAATAATATTAGATTATGAGTTTATTAAGTGATTGATAATATTTGGATAAATTTAAAGTCTTTAATATTTATCCTTGTTTTCGTTTGATTAATGCTTATATCATTGTCATCATCCTCATGCTTATATGGTGATGAAAGTTATCTTTGGCTTACGTGCAAAGATGGACTATTGATTATTGAATTGTATATCTTTGGCTTACGTGCAAAGATGGATTGTTGATTATTTGTTTTATTGTTGTATATCTTTGGCTTACGTGCAGAGATGGACTTGGTATGATTATGACCAGGGATTATTCGGTATAGTCATGACCATTGATGATTTAATGAATATCCTTGGCCCGTAGTGCAGAGATGATTCGATGATGTGGTTTATTTATTAAGCTGAGTCTCAGCGATAAAAATTGATGAAAACTTTTTAAATTATAGAAGATAGTAGATTTTATTCTTTACTTGACTCTTCTAATGGATTGCTTGTTCCGCTGCAGTTAAACTTGATGTCTATTATATTTTATCGGTTTCACATTGTTGAAGACTAATGATAATTTATTCGCATTATTTTAGTCATAATATTTATCGGGCTAGTTGAGCTCACCCTTTTTTTTTCACCGTTCTCTTCGTGAAATGAGAATATATTTGGGACGAGTCTGGGGAAAGGAGTGACTATCGTGATGATAGCATTAGTAGTCGCCACTATTCTCGTTAAATAATGTGACAATAAATGTAATGAGGACTCCTTTGAGTGTGGATATTGTCTAGATGACAATATTCCTATTAAAACTCTCAGTTTATGTATTGTCGTATAATACACGATGGTTGTATAATTAAGTTTGTATTTATATTTTGTACTATGTATTTGGCGACTCAAGATGGGTGATGTATTCCTATTTTGGGGGCGTCATAGTTGGTATCAAAGGTTAGGGATATGATCCCTGGCTGAGATGTGAGACAAGAACTAGGAGGGGAGAGACGGGGAATTCTTTCGCTAGTATGACCTACCTAAGTTTATTTGGTATTTAATTGGTCGGTCAGAGTATAGGGATAATATGTGATATATTAATTAACCCTTGTTTTGTGACAGTGTTTGAAAATGGCATCTGAAAATGTTGAGATAAGCAATGGAGCAAAATAATATGACCGTATCGCAGTACGAGGCTAAGATTACGGAGTTATCCCGGTTTGCATCCCATTTGGTCGATAATGAGGAGCGAATGACGCGAATGTTTCTAAGAGGTTTGAAACCCGATATACGTCAATACCTCATTTCTCATAAACTTTGTTTATATTCAGATGTTGTGAATAGGGCTCGATTATTGGGCGCGATAATGAGTTAAGCACATCCAAAAGGTAACGACCAACAACATGATAATAATCAGATCGGTGGTGGCTACCATCGAAACAATGATGACCATCGTGGGGGAAATTATCATGCCAAGAATGGTAACCACTTCAGTGGTAATCATGGCCTGAAATTCAGATAAGGCACACTTAGAAGGGGGGGGGGTTGCATAAGTGTGGATACAAACTATGACCAATTTAAAAACTTTAAATCAAATTATTGAATGTAGTCAACTATATTGATGAATGCAGCTTGCTGAATGAATATGGTCTACCGAATTGAATTATTGTTTAAGAAAATATCTTGGTGTTTTTGTAAGTTAAATAAAATATTTAATGATAACAAAAATTCTCATGATTAAATTTTGTTTATTTAGCAAATCAAATAACTTGAGTGAAATTAAGTTAAATCAAGTAATAAAAATAACACTAAGATTTTTAAGTGGTTCTATTATTACCTCTATAATAATAATTTTACTCCACGTCCAATACCAACTAGTATTGGAGACTCACTTTTATTTCTTTAAAAGACTCTTGTTACAATACAGATTCTATAAAATTGAATTACAATAATTCACTTGAACACTCTTGCTCCTTGTGCACCAATGCACCCCTTAAACACCTATGCTTCCTTAAACCTATTTGTAAACAAATCTTAATCCACCTGGATTAAATTTCCTTAGATAACACTAAGTTTAAAAACAAATTAAGATTACAATAACAGAGGTCTAATGATCAAAGTAAATAAGCAATTTAACAATGCAAGGCTCAACTAATGAATGCAATGATCAAATAGAAATAGTAAAAGATATCACCAATATTTTGCTCATGAAAATTGCTGATTTTTAATCTGAGTATGAAAGCCCAGCAGCTGGAATATTGCACCGAAAATAATGAAACAACTTCTCAAGTATGTAAGTGCAATAATCAGTGTAAGTGTTGTTATTTTTATCACTGATCTCAGTTTTTTTTATAGCCCAAACATATATTACCGTTGCATCATAAATGTTTACGTTGTAAATGCAACGTTCCAAAGGTATTCTGTTGAAAACAATCACAACAAACCCAATATCCTTCGGATGATAAATAGATGTAGGACTCTATTAGTTATTGACTAGAGAAAGAGACCAAGTCACATAAATAACTTAACAAGCTTTAAGACTTATTAGAATAGCATTTAAAGACTACCGCCACATATATAGCATTAATCTAGGAAAGAATATGAAACAAACTTTTTCAAGATAATGATTACCTTATATTTCCAAGAGACTTATCCCACTATTTAAAAAGTAATCATATCTCTGCCAACCCATTTCAACAACCCTTTAAATTCCAACATATAAATTTTTCACACATGTTATACAAATATCAGTACACATGATTCATTTAATTAATTCGTGCAATACTCTCTGCATATATAAATACTATCCATGTACAAATTATTTAATTCGAACAATAAACTAAATTTCTTCTTACGCATGCATATAAATACTAACCAACTTAGCAATGTAGCATAATTTAGGCATGCCAAAAATATTTAATTTAATGCACAAATAATATGTCCTAGAGCCTTGTATTGAAAAATCAAATATTTGCAATAACCTTACATATTTTTCTTAGGACTCAAAACATCTTCATTCTTCTTGAATAATCCATCAAACACTTCTTGAAACAGTTTCCTGAAATTCACAATACACAATTTAGTACCAATGAGCAAGTCATCATCAAAACATTAGTTTAGAATGAGATATAATCAACATTCTCCCCCTTTTTGATGATGACAACATAGATAAATGAAACTCCCCCTAAATTCATGTATATAACTTATTTCAAGAAAAATTTCATAGAACCTGCATATGTTAGTATCATACTAAACCAAAGATCAGATCATAATATTATCAAAATGAAAACATCAGTCTTATCATGCAGCAAAACAAAACCACCATCAGTCTTAACATCCAGGCAAACATGCCTACTAAAAACCAAATGAAACCATAGTCTTTGCAAACAAAATGTAAACAGAATATGAATTCTCCCCCTTTGTCATCAGGCAAAAAGGAAAAATAGGATCAAAATTAGTCAATGTCCTCGAGATTAGCCCTCTGTTCAGCACGGGTAGTAAAATAAGGACGATGATGAAGGCGATGAAGACGGTCTTCCAAAGTGTAATCATTGGCAAGTCGAGGTGGTCGAGGTATAAAAGTTACAGGAGGAAGTTCCATATCTAGAAAGTCACCCTTGTATTCAGCCATCCAATTGTTCATCGGCCACTCTGGAATTGGAGAATACATTGTAGGAACATGAAACTGTTGTCCCACATCATTGAACCTGATCGCTATAAAATCTGCAAGCTCCCCGAGTTGATAACTAATAAACTTTACCTCTTGACTTAACTGACATGTGTTCCGATTAAATTTTCGTTGGAGTGTTTCAACCATAGCCAGTGTCTGAATCTCAAAACCCGCCTGAAGATCAATAAATTCATCTTCAACACAATGGTACAATTTGTTAATTTCTGGAGCGTCCATCGGTAGTTTCCCCTTTTCAAGAATCACAAGTCGATTTCTTATGTCGACCAAATCAGCTTTCACAGAATTTTGATTTTGCAAAATCTCATTTAAAACATTCATAATGTCAGACCCATGAGAATTTGGCAAAGAAGATGAAGATGAGTCAGGAGTAGGAGAAATAGGAGGAGCAGAGGAGAAGACGAACAAGCTCACCAGCATGAAAAGTAATGTGAGATTTTGTCAGATTGGCAGTGTCAATAAGCTCATGATTTGTAACAGAAATTTCATCATCAAAAGATATTTTGAAATGTTGGAAGGGTTTTGTTAAAAACTTGCTATAAGGAAGACACTTCTTGGTTTAACGAATGCAACTTTGCATATGAGACAACATCATTTGAGAAAAATTGAAATATTTTCCTTTAAGAATCATAGACACAACCACTAAATCTTGATAGGTAAAAACTGGGATATTTTCCTTTAAGCAGTTTTCAAGATTTTTGGATATTCTCAAAAAACTGCATATCAACATCCCATTTGTCGAAGCCTTGGAACAAATGCCGAGTTATGCCAAGTTCATGAAGGAGGTCTTATCGAAAAAGAGGAAATTGGGTGATTTTGAAATAATGGCGTTGACCGAAGAGTGCAGCGAATTATCCAGAATAAGTTACCACCGAAGCTCAAGGATCTGGGTAGTTTTTTAAGACCTTGCCCAATTGGCAGTCATGTCATAGGCAAAGCTCTTTGTGACATAAGAGCTAGTACAACTGTGGAGTCATGGTGGGTTGAAAAGGAGAAGATAGAGGAAGATCCCATTGTGTTTACTAAGCTTCAATGCCCCAATCTGATCATAGACATAATAGAGAAAACACCTAGTTGTTGGATGTTCTTAATAGGAATCTATCTACAAAGAGCATGCTAGGTGACTTTAATTCAAGGGCTTTTACTAATGGGAACCTCCCAAAAGAGACATTGCTACTGATGGATGGAGGATTCCTCAATTTTTGAAGGGGAATTAGATAGAGAATTGAAGAAGTCAGGCTGAGAATATAAAACAAGCGCTTATTGGGAGGCAACCCAAGTTTAATTTTTATTTTTAGTTTTTATTAGGTTTTATATTAGTAGTTTTGAATTTGCATTTATTTAGAATTTAATAAAATTGTTTCTATCATGGTTTACAGGTTATTCAAGTCTAATTCAAGTGTGGTGCCTAATTTGTTCCATGTGCTTAGCCTATTCTCCAAACTTAGTGGACAAGGGGAAGATTGTTATTTTTCGTGGAAGTCCTCTCGCTTTACTTTTTTTCTATCAAACCATTGAGGACAATGTCTAGTTTAAGTTTGGGGGCACTTTAGTGTCGTATTGCATATAGTTAGTTATCTGCATGGTAGTTCATTTTTTTTATGTGTTAGCATTGTGTTTTTTTTAGGTTGCATATAATACATGGTAGTTATTTGCATATTCATATATGTGCTGCATTAGTATGTGTTCATGTAGTATAATTGCATTATTTATTTATTTATTTTATTTATTTTATTTTTGCATGAATCTGTGTGATCGGTTGGTGTGGTCTTAGCTCGGCCTATGATAAGATTGGTTTTGCATGTTAACTTGAACAATGTTGATAATTGATGATGAGTTCTAATTTTAATCATGATGATAATCTGAGCCTGTCTTAAACTTATGTAACTGGTTAGCACTTAAAGTTTAACTGTTTTAATTCACTTGGTTCAAGGGTTTCATAATTTGTTTCGAGGGAAAATCTTGGTTAAAATTTAAAGAAATTAATGAATCGGTGGCAAGTAAAGGTTGGAATGACGTAAAAGCTTGAGTTTGGGGGAATCTATGAGATATATATATTACAAAAAAAAGAAAAAAGAAAAAAAGAAATGATGAAAAGAAAAAAAAGAATAAAAAATCCAGAAAAAGAAAAAAAGGAGAATAAACACCGTGGCATGCTTGTCTAGTTTTGTGGCCTTTGTTACTTGAGTAAGTAAGCCCAAGGGGATTGTCTTTACACCTAGCGCCCTAAGGTCTTAATGGCTTGGGAGTCGTTGGTCGAAAAGCTCGTTAAGGTAAAGATTGAAAAGCCTAAGGGAATAAGACATTGCACAGCCATGAGAAAAATTAAAAAATGAATAAAACACGAGAAAGAACAAAAATGCCCTTGTGGTTGAATAAAAGTATAAACAAATCTTGTATTTACCCTAAGACTTGGTAATTGCTTAGTTTTAACCGGAGTTGTCATGTTCACAAAAGTAATTGAATTGGAACTGAAATTTTCCTTCTAAGAAGTTTGTTATGTGATTATCTTGAACTGTGGTTGGTTAGAATGGTTAACAAGCACACACACACAACATGGGTGATGACTGATTTGGATTGATTAATTGGTTAGAGTTATGGATTTTGACTTGATTGGATATATTGTTTGAGTACCAATGGTATCTTTGAGGCCTGTTGCTATACATCATACTTATTTATTACTAGGTTCGTAGGTATATTAGGAAGTAGATCATGCATATGCATTCATGTAGTTGAGTTCGGTTGTTTATTTTTAGTTCTTTTGTATTTTTGCTTGAGGACAAGCAAAGGTTTAAGTTTGGGGGTATTTGATGAGTGAGTTTTATACACATTAATTGAGTGCATTTGAGCTTAATCTTTTGGAAGTTTTTAAGTGTTTGTGTCTATTCATGCATGTTTTACGTTGTTTTGTAGGAATTGGGACAAAAGTTACTTGGATTGACGTTTGGGGTGGCTAGATTCGCGTTTTCGGCTTGTCATTTACACAACAGTCACTTCAGAGCCAATTTTAGTATTTCTCCGGACCTTATTTTGAGAGACTTAAAGAGTGAAAGTTGTAGATCTACCTCTCCTCTTTCCGGAACATCTTGAATCATCAAAATCGGAGTTCGGACGAAGAAGTTATGGCTATTTTTCCAAAGGACGTTAGAGCAGAAAATGTTCCAGCGCCGGGGCGTCCATTTGAAGCTCATTTGCGGCCACCGGGCGCTTAGGGGATGACTTCCAGTCTTTCGGGGCTGGGGAAGAGATTGGTCAAGCTTGGACACGTTTTGGGGCGAATTATGACACTTTTTTGACTCCAAATTGGATTGGATTTGTTTCGAAGCTAAAAATTGGACTTGTAACCTATAAATACATGATGTAAGACATAAAATAGAGAGATTACATAAATTAGATTAGAGATACACTCCATTAGATTAGAATATAAACCCTAGTTCTTATTAGTTTTGGAGATTGAAGCAACTTGGAGACCATTGAAGAAAAAGAGCAGGAGCTTGAGGAAGATGGAGATTTGCTGACAACAAATTTATTCTCTTCTCTAATCTTACTTTTATCTTTTAATGTCTATTCAATTGTGGATTCTTGATTTTAATTTATTAATAAAGAACTTAATTTTTTTATTAAGATTTCAATTGAACCTTTTATGTCTATAAATTAATTATTTGATTTATTCCAATTATTTATGTTAAAGTGAATTGTTTATCTTGTCTTGTGCTTATTGCTTAATTATTTGGCCAATTATTACCTTGTTACTCTAGAAGGAATTGGAAGAGGATATCTAGGGTTAGAACTGGGCATGATAACATGTATGCTTAATTATTTGCACGATGAATAATTAGGGTTGTGAATGGAATGAGAATATCTTCACTGCATGTAACAAGTTAAGAATTGGGATCGAAAGAGTTTAATTTAATTATTTTGCATAGGAATATAGAAAGATTAATTGGATTAAATAGAAGTTAATTGATCACTTGGAAAAGGGCTTTTGACACTTGAGAATTCCTGTTAACAATTCAGTAGGCATAATAATTGGGATAATTAGATAATGTGTTTATAGTTCATAATTGGGGATATTGGAGTCTTAATCTTTATTTATCTGAATTCATTCGTTAAAATCTTAGTTTTATTTATTTACTTTATTTTAGAATAATCTCTTTTTAATTGTTTAATTTAGTTTTTCTTATTTTGGAAAATCACACTTTATGGTTGTTTAAATAAAATTGGATTGATATAGTGCTAGTAGTTGGAATTTATTGATTAGAATTCTCTGTGGGATCGACACTCTATCTTATCACTTTATTACTTGTTGACTGTGTACACTTGCACAAATTTATTGATTGTGAAATCAACCAACACACGTAGTATCAAGTCATGGAATATCTGTTGACCTGACAAAGATTGAAGCTATTCAAAGTTGGGAGCAACCTAAATCAAATGATCAAGTACGTAGCTTTTTCTGGCCATTGGTTATTATCTGAGATTCGTAGAAGGGTTTTCTCGAATTGCTACTCCATTAACTCAAATTTGACTCGGAAAGATAAAAAAATTCGGTTTGAAAGCGTGGAAATGAGAAGAGTTTTCAAGAACTCAAGAGGAGACTCATTTCAGCACCTGTTCTTACAATACCATCTGGCTCAGAGGGATTTATCATCTACAGTGATGCTTCGGGCAAAGGGTTAGGATATGTTCTCATACAACATGGGAAAGTCATAGCCTATACCTCTCGACAACTCAAAGGAGAGGAATTATCCTACTCATGATCTAGAGTTGGCAGCTGTTGTCTTCGCACTTAAAATTTGGAGGCATTACTTGTATGGGGAGAAAGTGTAGATCTTTACGGATCATAAAAGCCTCAAATATTTCTTCACCCAAAAGGAACTCAACATGCGGCAATGACGTTGGATTGAACTATTGAAAGATTATGATCATACCATTCAATACCATCCTGGTAAAGCGAACGTAGTAGCTGACACATTGAGTAGAAGATCATATGCGGGTACGAGTGCGATATTGTCAATACAAATGCCCATTTTATATGACTTGCAAAGGATGGATATAGAGTTAAAGACTCCAGGGACCCACGTGATGATGGAAAATATATGAGTAGAACCGACTTTAATCGATAAAGTTAAAGCTGCTCAAGCCACAAACTTGGAGCTGATGCGTATGAGGAAGAAAGTGCAAGAAGGTGCTATGCTGGAAGCAAGAATAGATGAAGAAGTAATACTTCGAGTCAACTCCAGACTTTGTGTTCTTAACGACCCTGATTTAAATTATAAAATCATGATAAAGGCGTACAACACACCATTTGTAATCCATCTTGGGAGTACCAAAATGTATCGTGATCTTCGACATACATTTTGATGGAGCAATATAAAGAGAGAGATCGCGGAGTTTATCTCAAGGTGTCTAACTTGTCAACGAGTCAAGGCGGAGCATCAAGTACCAAAAGGTCCATTGCAACCATTTAAAATTCCAGAATGGAAGTGGGAGCACATTACCATGGATTTCCTTAATGGTCTTCCCAAGGTTTATCAAGGCATAGATGTGATTTGGGTCATTGTTTATAGATTGACCAAGTTGGCTCATTTCTTACCTATACGAGAAACTTATACACTTGAACATCTTGCTCGTATGTACATAAATGAGATTGTAAGATTGCATGGTATGCCTGTATCCATAGTTTCTGATCGAGACCCAAGATTCACTTCAAGATTTTGGGTTAGTTTGCAAAAAGCTATGGGCACGGATTTACGATTTAGTTTGGCTTATCATCCTCAAACGGACGGGCAGTCAGAGAGGACTATTCAAACTCTTGAAGATCTATTAAGACTCTGTCTCCTTGACTTCAAGGGAAGTTAGGACAAGTTCTTACCATTGGTGGAGTTTTCCTATAACAACAATTATCAAGCAAGTATTGGCATGGCTCCATTCAAGGCGTTGTATGGAAGAAAGTGTCGTTCTCCAGTATGCTGGGATGAGGTGGGTGAAACAACGTTGTTGGGACCAGAGTTGGTACGTATGACTACGAAAAAGATTCAAACGATCCAACAACGTATAAAAACCTCACAAGATCGACAAAAGAGTTATGCTGATCTTCATCGAAAGGACGTGAAATTCAATATTGGAGAACATGTGTTGTTACGTGTTGCTCCATGGAAAGGAGTTACGAGATTTGGAAAGAAAGGAAAGCTCAATCCTCGATTCATTGGCCCATTTTTAATCCTCGAACGAGTAGGAACTATGGCCTATAGACTCGCCTTACCGCCAAGTATGTCTCGTGTTCATAACATTTTTCACATATCTATGTTACGTAAATATGTGAAAGACCCGAACCACATTATTGAGTTAGGACCGGACGAAATAGCAGAAGATTTAATGTATGAAGAGGTTCCTGTTAAAATCTTGGATAAGAAGGAGCATATTTTACGCTCCAAGGTTATACCTCAAGTCAAAGTTTTGTGCAGAAACCACGATGTTGAGGAAATGACCTGGGAGTTAGAATCTGAAATGAAATCAAGGTATCCTCACCTATTCATCATACCAGGTATGTACCCTAATTTCAAGGACGAAATTTCATAAGAAGGGGAGGTTGTAAGACCCCAACTTTTATGAATAAAGATGAATTTTCTATAAATATCATTTTTGAATATTATGGAGTGAATTTAATATAATGTTATTGTAAGACCCCGAATTATTAATAAATGAAATTTATTTTCCTCTATTTATTATTTTGAAATAGTAAGGTTTGATTTGATTAATGTGGATAGTTATGGGTAAAATACGCAAATATTTGAATAAGCAAGTGGTTATAAAATATTCATTATTATTTTGGGAATATTCGTTTCAGTCGTGGGAAAATTAAATCTGTAGGGAAATATTCGCATTTACTGCAATGCGTTGATCTTTTGTGGGCCCCATAATGTAAAAGCGATTGGATGAAGAAAACGACAAATATAAGTTTTTTATAAATAATCGGCGTAGTTGTTACCATTATCATCTTTGGAATACCGGTGGTTAAAACACACCAATACGCGTTGTTGAACAAGAAGACATTGCAGTATTGCACCAATTATTGATTCTTACGTAAGAAGGCACTACTCAATAATTGTTACAGTAATTACTATTCAGTATTTTATTTTATTGATTCAATAATTGTTGCATTGATATTTTATATTACTGTTGTTTCAATAAATTGTCATTACACAGTATTTTCCATTATCGGAGCAATAATTCATATTATCTAAATAATATTATTGGATAACATTATTGACAATGTCTAGAAAGCCCCCTCTTTCCTGGGAACGGCCTGATTGTCATTATTATGATTCTGTAATATTATTTGTGAATAATTAATTATTGATTTATATGATAAGGAAATATTTATTTTATGTGGACATAAATGATGGATAGGAAAATATTTATTTTATGTGGTTATAAATGAAGGAATTAATGTTGAGGTGTTTTATCAGTATTTTGTCGGATTGGAGGTATTAAAAAATCAATTTGGTGTTCTTAAAGCTCTATTGCTTGAGTTATAATTTTAATCCGACCGTTGGATCATTGTGATTTTTGGATATGTTATGCATACATAAGTTGAGTATATGTTCACAAATTTTGAACCGTTCAAAATTAACGTATGATTTGTTATGAATTTTAAAAGGTGTTGAAAATTATCCGTTTGTGGAATTTGGGTATTTTCTGTTTGGAATTTGGAAAAACTTTATACTGTAAAGTTGTAGAAAATTCGATTTCGTGTGGAATGGACATAAAATTCGTATTTTTCTGATAAAAGGGTGAAATTTATATAAGCACACTTAGAAGGGGGGGTGGGGGTTGAATAAGTGTAGGCACAAACTATGTCCAATTTTTATTTCTTATAAAAAGTCCTTTGGATGTTTAATGCAGCAAGCTGGATTACCAAATTAGGATATTATTGAGTTAACCAGTTTACTTATATGAATAGAATGCAGGCTGCTGAATGAATAACAAGATAGTCAAGCAATCACAAACACCATCATTTTTACGTGGTTCAACTACTACCCTCTAGAATAGTAGCCTAATCCACGTCCAATACCAACTAGTATTGGAGACTCACTTTTATTAACTCTTTCAATTACAATACAAGCGTTATCAATTTGAACACCTTTATTCCTTGTGCACCTATGCAGTCTTAAGCACCTATGCTTTCCCCAAATTTGACTGTAATGAGTTATTAATTCAAACAGAATTAATCACAATAAAGTATTGATTGAGATATCAAAATATAAGATACACACTAGAGGTCTAATGATCAAGCAATGTATCGCTCACCAACTTAAGGCTCTATTATGAAATAAAATGATATGCAAGAAGAATATTACCAGAATATTTTCTATACGTTTTTCGTAGCTGCAATTCTATTCTTAATGCAATCAATGTCTGTCTCAGTGAAAACCAATTTCATAGCTTGTATGCGATAAATTACTGTGTATGTTTTTTGTGTATGAATGTATTAAAGAGCTCAGTTTATATAGACCACTTCCAGAATATTACCGTTGCAAAGGTTTGCTGCTGTGATATGCTAATTAAAACGCTTTGCACAAATCTTGCCGTTCTATATTGATCATGATATTCTCAGCTTGATTTTAATCACAGAGTTTCTATTTTCTGAGATATCACGCCATCAATATTTAAGGCATAATTGATTTCCATTGCATGGGAGAAAGGCTTGATGCAGATTTCTTATAGTCCTAATTTACACAGTCGACAATTATTATCTTTATATGCCCATACACATGTGCTGGCATGTTTCCATATATCTTAACATGCATTGGTCCGTTAGAATTATCCAATTAAGTTGCTCAAATCGTGAGACAAGATTATGACATATGATTTTTGCTATGAATGTGAAACATATGGTAATATAAGCAATCAACTAGTTACCTTAATTAATTTCCTAGAATTAAGACCCTTGATTTATGACGCAATCTATGCAGCATGATTTATGATATGTGCTTACGTGAATCAAGGAGATGACAATGGATAAATTTATGGTATTGACTACAATCGATCATTTACTTCAAATCTACCATATATGTATTGAATATTCAAGGTTTGATTTCATGTGTCATGCTAAGTAACACCGGTCATGTATATTTGAACTAGTGAATTTAGCAGGTAGATCACGTATGAGAGTGCAAGTATGATTGTAATGCACATGTCCTAGAGCCTTATTTTGGAAAGTAATAATTGCTAAGATCTTACATATATTCCTAGGACTCAAATTTGCTTTGCATTAGCATCTTGACGTTTGAGCCTTCCTCTTTGAGATGTCATTGCTTTCCTGAAATGGTATATAATAGAATTAGAAAAATAATATGGTCATCATCAAAACATTGAGTGTGACATAAGTCAACATTCTCCCCCTTTTTGATGATGACAACAAGATAATTATGGCTCCCCCTAAAACTATGCATTTCAAGAGAGTTACAGCTCCGCCTCAGTTCATGCATACCATTGACTGCATATATGTAGTGTTTCAGTAACCCTGCATTTTGTAATTTATGAAAGGTTTAACAGTAACCCTACATTTTCTGGTTAGTCCACAACATGTTAAGCATAAGCAGAAATTATAGTAAACTATTTAAACCATCATCCATAAAAAAAAATTAAACCATCGTCTTAACAACACAGGTTACCATGCATGAAAATTTAAAAGATAGTCAAATAGGAATAGGAAAAGCAGAAATTAGAAAGAAGCCATAATTTTTCTCCCCCTTTGGCATCTATATAAAAGGTGTATGAAGAAGGCCAAAAAAGGGGGCAGGGCAGCTAGTCATCCTCCTCCTCAAGATTAACGTGATTGTCTTCACGGGCTGTGAAATAGGGCCGATGAAGCCTGCGGTGTTCGATCTCTTCAAGGGACATTGTGTTGGAAAATCTGGGAGGACGAGCAATGAAGGTAGGAGGTGGGAGACGCAGGTCCAGAAAGTCGCCTTGATATTCTGCCATCCAATTGCATTGGGGCCATTCAGGGATGCGCGACTGGACTTGATCGGCTTGCAGCTCCTCACTCAGGTCATTCATGCGGCACTCAGTAAAACGTCCAAGAGTCCCAACTTGATGGCTGATGAACTTAAGCTCAGTACTTAATTGGTAAGCATTGCGGTTCATCTTCCGTTGCAGGGCTTTGACCATCTCCCGAGTATGCAACTCGAATCCAGCTTGAAGGTCTATGAACTCATCTTTCACATTACGAAACATAGCAGTAAGATCATCATGACGAATGGGAAGTTTACCTTTTTCAAGTACGGAGAGACGGAGTTGAATATCTTTGACATCAGACGTGATTTGGGCTTGATTGTTTGCTATGGAGTGAAGGAGAGTGAGAATTTCTGGGGAAGGAGGCAGTGAAGTTGTAGGTATGGGTTTGGAAATCTCGAGTACCACACGTATGAACTTTCCTTTAAGTAGTGTGATATGAGCCCCTTTGAGGTAATTGGAATCGATGGAGTCAGTTAATTTGATAGAGCTTTCATCGTCGAGTGGGATTTGGAAGTGAGTAAACAATTTGGTGAGGAAGCAACTGTAGGGCAGACACTTTTTGGAATGTTTAACACAGTGAATCATGTGTTTTAGCATCATGAGTAAAAAATTAAAAGGTTGGCCGGTCATTATTAAAGCCACTAAGACCAAATCCTGATACGTGAAATCAGCTCCACCACCGAGACCAGGGAGGAGATTGTACCGTAACAGTTTGTGAAGAACAATTGCAAGAGGAGACACTTTGGTGGTTTTAGGAAGGGTAACAGAGGACACTGTTGGATCATCCAAGACAATGCGAAGCTGTACTAGGGGAGACAAAGGAGTAGAAATAGGCCCTTTGAAAGTGAAGGGGCAGTCACCGGTGTATGGGATTGACAGTATACTCCCTAAATCCATAGCTGTTAAGAGCACATATTTACCTTTAACAAAGGAGGTGTAGCAGTCGCCATTATTCTCAAGATTGGTATAAAACTGCTGAACTAATTTTGGGTAAGCTACCGAGGGAGGAGTGCTTAAGGAAGACAGACCACATGACTCAAAAAGACGATGAAGAGGAGAGTTTTGGTAGTAAAACATGTCTATTGATTTTTCATAGACAAAGGTTTTGTGACATATAGATGACTTAAAGCGAAGTTCGAAATTGTGACCTCTAAAGAAGTCATCAGGAACATCATGTATTGAAACAGAGAGAGGTTTTACCGTCATAGGAGGGGAACTGAGTGAAGATTCCTTGACTGCTCTCCGTTTAGTGATCGTTGACGTCCCAATCGGTGGAGGAGAGGGTAAGCTAGCTTCTGATTCACCGGAGATGGTTTGGACCGAGGGCTGCTTCTATTTTAGGCGTCAAGTAGTAGTAGGATGAGGAGGTGGTGATGGTAGTGACATCTCGTCGTCCGATTCGTCACGTATTTGTCTGGATCGCCGTGTTTTCATCTTCACAGTTGGGGTTTGAGGGATGTGTAGAGGCGTAGAGAGGGTTGAGATATGAAGAGGACAGATAGGGAGAGCTTGGATTAGTAAAGTAGAGTCTGTCTTTTAAAGGTTGTGTGTTACCAAGATTTGGAAAAACGTGTCGCTGTGTTTGGGAATGAAGATCTTGAGCAGATACAATGAGCGTTATTATGGCACCTAGATACGCCGAGACTGTCTACTTTCCTTAAAGCATGCAGATCGTATTTATATCAGACACATCCCGAGTTCTCTTCTTAAGGTACAGAACCGGTCTTCCCCTAAAGGTTTTGTAAAGATATCTGCTAATTGATGCTCAGTGGGGATGAATATCAATATTATTAAACCTTTGGACACATTGTCTCTAAGAAAATGGTGGCGTACTTCCATGTGTTTTGTGCGAGAATGTAGTACTGGATTTTTAGAGATGTCTATGGTGCTTATATTATCATAGTATATGGGCACATTTTCACATATAATATCAAAGTCACATAATGTTTAACACATCCACAAAATTTGGGAGCAACAACTTCCTGCTACTAAATATTCACCATCAGTAGTGGATAAGGCAACTGACGTTTGCTTCTTGCTATGCCATGAGACAAGACTTTGTCCCAAAAATGTACAGGAACCACTTGTGCTTTTTCTATCTATTTGACAACCTGCATAGTCGGCATCTGAATAACCCATTAGATCAAAATTGTCATATTTTGGATAAAATAATCCTAAATTAGTAGTACCACTCAAATATTTAAATATTCGTTTAACAGCCTGTAAGTGGGATTCTTTGGGTTTGGCCTAAAACCGAGCACATAGACACACACTGTACATTATATTAGGGCTAGAAGCAGTTAAATATAGTAGGGATCCAATCATACCTCTGTATTTTGTTACCTCTACCTCCGTACCTTTTTCATCCACTGTGAGTTTTATTGATGTTCTCATTGGTGTGGTCTTTGAGTTTGAATTGTCAAATCTGAATCTCTTAAGTAACTCTTTTGTGTACTTGGTTTGATGAATGAATATACCTTCATGATTTTGTTTAATTTGAAGGCCCAGAAAGTAGTTGAGTTCTCCCATCAAGCTCATGTCAAACTCCTTGTGCATGCATTTGGAAAACCACTCACAAAGGAAATTATTAGTAGCACCAAATATTATATCGTCTACATATATTTTTACAATAATAATATCTTTATTTTGACGTTTAATAAATAGCGTGGAGTCGATTTTACCTCGTATGAACCCATTTGATAGGAGGTACTTACTTAGTCTTTCGTACCAAGCCCTTGGGGCTTCTTTGAGTCCATAGAGTGCCTTCTTGAGTTTGTATACGTAATGTGGGAACTTGTCATGCTCAAATCCAGGTGGCTATTTACATAGACTTCTTCGTTTATGTACCCGTTGAGGAAGGGGCTTTTGACGTCCATTTGGTGTAGCTTGAACTTTCTGAAACAGGCAAATGCTAGTAATATACGAATGGATTCCAAGCGGGCTACTGGGGCAAATGTTTCTTCATAGTCTATTCCTTATTGCTGGTTGTACCCTAGAGCGACTAGTCTAGCTTTGTTTCTTGTAATTGTTCCGTACTCGTCAAGCTTGTTTTTGAAGACCCATTTCGTTCCAATAATGGACACATCTTTTGGGGGAGGAATTAAATATCACACTTGACATCTTTCAAATTGTTGTAGCTCCTCCTGCATTGCTAGAAGCCAATTTTCATCAAGTATGGCTTCTTTGACGTTCTTTGGTTCAATTTGGGATAAGAATGCTGAGAAAGCACACATATTTTGTGCTTTTCTTCTTGTAATAACTTTGTCATTTATGTTTCCAATGACGTTCTCAGGAGAATGGTTTTTGATGTATCTTGCTGATTTTGGAAGTTGAATATCATGTATAACTTCTTCAGTAGTTTCTGGATTATGGTCTTGATGTTCATCTATTTCAGCTTGCTGGATATGTTCCTAATTTTTGTATTCAGTTTGCTGGATAGAGTCTGGGTCCTGCTGCTCTTTTGATTCATCTTGCTAGATTGGTTCCATGATCTTGCTGTTTTTCTTTATCTGGTAGGCTGGATTTGCAGCAGTCTCTAAGTTTCCTGCATCTTCTTCTCTTTTTGTTTTCCAAGTTGACAAGGTTCGCATATACCTTTCTTCTCGAAATTTATTTTGGGTAATCCTCTTACTAAGTTCTTTGATGACAACTTCTTGATGAGGTCCATATAAATTTGTCCCATCCTTCTATGCCATAGATTTGCTTCATCTTGAAAGGTTGCAAGACATAATTCTTCCTCCTGTCGCTCAAAATCAAGAGTATATATATTTCCTTCTCTTCGGGTAACTAAAGCAGCATTGTTAGTACAATGTGAAATTGTACATTTATCTTTTTCAAACTTTTCTTGATGTCCATTATCCATTAATTGACTAACACTGATAAGATTGAATTCTAGACCGTTAACAAGATGAACATTATTAATGTTAACTTTACCATTACCGATTTGACCTTTCCCAATTATTTCGCATGACCGATTATCACCGAATGTGACAGTTCCATGTTTCTTTTTGACATTTAGTTCCACGAACCTAGATTTGTCACCCATCATGTGACGTGAACATCCGCTGTCAAGAATCCACTTTTGAGAAAATACTTTGGCTTTGAAACATACCTGTATAAGAGAGATACAATTAATATTTTTGGTATCCATATCTTTTTGGGTCCACTTCGATTTTTCTTTCTTGAGCAGTTTATCTCTAAATGTTCTTTAATGCCACACTTTTTGCAAGAGGTAAAAGGCGTACAATAATTTAATTTAAATGATGATTTAGATTTTAGCATTTTAACTTTTTTTCTATATGTTGGGTTGTAACCTATGCCTTGTTTATCATAACTGGGTCTTTGTTTTCCTAGCATGACATTTAGGTTTTCTTCCCCATGAACAAATTTAGCTAGAGAGATTTTTAAAGACTCAATTTCTTTTTGTAGGTCATTAGTTGGAGGTGTTTTATTACTCGATTCATCGCCAAATGCATCAATGCACACATCTCTCATCTCTATCTCTTTTTTTAATTTTTCAACTTCATCATTTAGCTGTTTTACCTTGTTGAACAATATTTTATTGTAATTATCTAAATAATCATTCTTTGTTGCTAATACCTTTTCCTCATTTGTGTGTGTTACTTTTTCTAATTCTTTCTTTTCATCTATCAGTGCTTCCACTTCGCTCATTAGAGTGTTTACTAGATCTTTTAAGTACATATTTTTTTCTTTTAATTTTTCATTTTCTTGTTTCAAAGTAATACTATCAGAAGGAGGTACCTCACTAGATTCACCTTCAAGTCCCATGAAGCATATTTGAGCCAGTTCATCGTTTGCATCTATTTCCACTTCGAATTCTTCATTATCACTCCATGTTAGGAATGCTTTATGCTTTTTGAACTCCTTATTGCCTAGCTTTCCTTTGTTTTTGAGTTGGAAGCAATCCTTTTTAAAGTGACCTGGTCGTCCACACTCAAAACAAGTTTCCTCGGTTGGCTTGGCTTTGTACTTGTTTGCGTTGAATGTATTTTTCCTTTGATTCTTCCTTTGAAGTAGCCCCTTAAGTCTTCTTGATATCATGGCTATTTCATCATCCGAGTTATTTTCGAGTTCTTCTTCAATTCCTGCATTTAGAGCTAGTACTTTCTTTCGAGGAACTTCTTCCTTGTCATCGTATCTTTTCAATTGATGTTCATATTCTTCTAGTTCACCAAAGAGGGTTAATGTATCCATAGAAGAAATATTGATGGAGTCTTGAAGAATAGTAATTTTAGATGCAAACCTTTTGGGCATATCCCGAAGTAGCTTACGGTTGATTTCGCTTTGTGGAATTGTCTTGTCGAGTAGCTTCAAGGAATTTATAAGTACCAAAAATCGTGCTTGAGCCATTTTGATCGTTTCACCTCTTTCCAGTTTGAACATTTCATAGTCATGCATGAGCATACTTAGCTTGACTTCTCGTACTTTGGACGTCCTTCATGACTTACCACTAGGGTATCCCAAATTTCCTTTGATGTGTTGTATGAGGAAACCTTATCTATTTCGGATTGCACCATGCCGCTGAGGAGAGTGTTCATTTCTTTTGAATCGTATGACACCATGTATGTTTTAGTTGAGTCCATCTAGAGTAGAGTTTTTGGAGTGCCATCATCTTTCCTTGGGATTACCGATCCATTCTCTACTACCCACCATTCCCATGGGTCTCGCTTAAGATATATCCTCATTCGAAATTTCCAGAAGTTATAGTTCTCAGTTCTAAAGAGTAGTGGAGGTCAGTTTGTTGATTGACCTTCGTGATGAGCGCTTCCGAGTTGTGCCATGTCAGAATCTTTCCCTACAAGTCACCTTTAAGACCAAGATAAGTAGAGCCAAGATCTGATACCAAATGAAATTTATATAAGCACACTTAGAATGGGGGGGGGGGGGGGTTGAATAAGAGTAGGCACAAACTATGTCCAATTTTTATTTCTTATAAAAAGTCCTTTGGATGTTTAATACAGCAAGCTGGATTACCAAATTAGGATATTATTGAGTTAACCAGTTTACTTATATGAATAGAATGCAGGCTACTGAATGAATAGCAAGATAGTCAAGCAATCACAAACACCATAATTTTTACGTGGTTCAACTACTACCCTCTAGAATAGCCTAATCCACGTCCAATACCAACTAGTATTGGAGACTCACTTTTATTAACTCTTTCAATTACAATACAAGCGTTAGCAATTCGAACACCTTTGTTCCTTGTGCACCTATGCACTTTTAAGCACCTATGCTTTCCCCAAACTTGATTGTAATGAGTTATCAATTCAAATAGGATTAATCACAATAAAGTATTGATTGAGATATCAAAATATAAGATACACACTAGAGGTGTAATGATCAAGCAATGTATCGCTCACCAACTTAAGGCTCTAGTATGAAATGAAATGATATGCAAGAAGAATATTACCAGAATATTTTCTATACATTTTTCGTAGTTGCAATTCTGTTCTCAATGCAATCAATGTCTATCTTAGTGAAAAACAATTTCGTAGCTTGTATGTGATAAATTACTGTGTATGTTTTTCGTGTATGAATGTATTAAAGAGCTCAGTTTATATAGACCAGTTCCAGAATATTACCGTTGCAAAGGTTTGCTGCTGTGATATGCTAATTAAAACGCTTTGCACAAATCTTGCCGTTCTATATTGATCATGATATTCTCAGCTTGATTTTAATCACAGAGTTTCTATTTTCTGAGATATCACGCCATCAGTATTTAAGGTATAATTGATTTTCATTGCATGGGAGAAAGGCTTGATGCAGATTTCTTACAGTCCCAATTTACACAGTCGACAATTATTATCTTTATATGCCCATACACATGTGCTAGCATGTTTCCATATATCTTAACATGCATTGGTCCGTTAGAATTATCCAATTAAGTTGCTCAAATCGTGAGACAAGATTATGACATATGATTTCTGCTATGAATGTGCAACATATGGTAATATAAGCAATCAACTAGTTACCTTAATTAATTTCCTAGAATTAAGACCCTTGATTTATGACGCAATCTATGCAGCATGATTTATGATATGTGCTTACGTGAATCAAGGAGATGACAATGGATAGATTTATGGTATTGACTGCAATCAATCATTTACTTCAGATCTACCATATATGTATTGAATATTCAAGGTTTGATTTCATGTGTCATGCTAAGTAACACCGGTCATGCATATTTGAACTAGTGAATTTAGCAGGTAGCTCACGTATGAGAGTGCAAGTATGATTGTAATGCACATGTCTTAGAGCCTTATTTTGGAAAGTAATAATCGCTAAGATCTTACATATATTCCTAGGACTCAAATTTGCTTTGCATTAGCATCTTGACGTTTGAGCCTTCCTCTTTGAGATGTCATTGCTTTCCTGAAATGGTATATAATAGAATTAGTGAAATAATATGGTCATCATCAAAACATAGAGTGTGACATAAGTCAACAAAGGGCTATTTATTATGAATTATTGAAGTTTCAGAAATTAAATATTTTTATTTAAAAATATGGTGGGCCCCATTTTTGGTTGGTGTGGAAATTTGATATTGGTGGGCCCCACTGGTGGTGGCTGAATTTTGGGTCAAAAATATGTGCATAGAAATTTTAAAAAAAATTATTATTTTATTAATTTAGTCTTCTATGGTGTTCTAGCATTTTTCTATAAATAGGGTGCTTAGTTAGAATTGAAAATCACACCAGAATCAGAGAATTCTTTTTCTAAAATCTTGAGCGTATTTCTCTCAAGTTTTAGAAAGCTTTGAGCGTAGAAAATAGTGAAAGTTTTCTTCAAGAATATCCCCGCTATACCAGTTGGAGTACTCTTCTTTTCAAGGTAAGGGATGTTATTTTTGTTCAATATTCGCTTGAGATAATATTTTCTTCCATACTCTGTAGTATGTAAGTAATATTATTTCATTTCAGATTTCGAATTCTATACTCGTTTTGTTAAACTTTTGGCTTCTATACTCCATGAAATTAGTAGAATATCCTTGATATTTGCACTTCATCCAATATCTTTTTATGGAAATATTATTCTGAGCATTCTTGATAAGTTTTAACTTTTTTTATGCCGGAGTACTATTTACGGGGTTACTATTGTCGAAGTACTATTCAGGGGGTACTATTCAATCGAGTACTATTCACCCGGGGTACTATTCATGATAAAAATTGATTCATTTTCGGTCCAAATTATTTTTGGTACAATATTATTCTTGAATTTTACTCCACAAAGTAGTATCATGTTGACAATTTGGACGTTATTGATTTCTGGATAAATTAAATTATAAATCTTTAAAAATTTATCCTTGAACTTGTTTTATTGAATTCTTATATCATTATCATCATCCTCATATTTATATTCTGTTGAAAGTCATCTGTGGCCTGTAGTGCATAGATGGACTTGGTATGATTATGACTAGGATTATTCTAAGTATAATCATGACAAAGAATGTTACAAATGATGTGGTAAAAGTCCTCATTGGCCCGTAGTGTATTGATGGACAGTTGTTGGCATGATTTTTTTTTTAATAATGACTTATAAGTCAATTAAATTTAAAAAATTTAGTTTGGTCGATTTCTTGTGCAATTTCGGGAGCGATTTCGATTCCTTGCCCATCCCTTGTCAAAAAGTACATATGTAAAATAACGAGTTACAAGAAAAATTCATATAAATTATTTTAGAAATTAATTATATTTTTTTTCAAAATTATAAGTGTGCTAAAATTTATAAAATTTAGATATGAATATTTTTTATAAATATTTATATGAATATTTAGAGATAAATTTATAAATATTTATATGAATATTTGTTTACATATATATATATATATATTTGTTTACATATGTGTGTGTGTGTGTATATATATATATATATGGTAGTAAAATTTATTTAATATATAAAAATATAGCACATGGGTTTGTCTTCGTATAAAATTGTATCCAAATAAATAAAAATTTTAAATGAAAAATGATGCGTTTGGGGAAATAGGCATGCTTATTGGGTTTGTCTTAATTTTGGGCAACAATTTACTAGTCGTTGCAAAAAATGTATTAAATACAAGAACTAAAAAAAATTGTTGCCAATGAACGAAATATAGCAACAAAAAAGTTTTTGTTGCCCACGATGAGGAGAAATCTCATCAGCAACAAAAAAGAAAATAGGCGATGTGTTTTTTTTTTCGCCAACGATTTGGCAACGAATTTTTGCAACGATTTATGAATTTCGTTATGAAAAATGAAAGCCTTTCATAAACTGCAACTGTGACGCCCCCAAAATAGGTATACATCACCCATCTTGAGTCGCTAAATACATGGTACATAAATCAAATACAAACTTAATTATACAACTGTCGTGTAAAATACGACAAAACATAAGTTGAGAGTTTAAAACGAATATTGTCTTCTAGATAATATACACACTCAATGAAGTCCTCATTACAATTATTATCACACTATTTTACAGAATAGTGAGGACTACTAAAGCCACTTATCCTGGACCATTACTCCATTTCCCGACTCGTCCCAACTATATTCTCATTTCCTGAAGAGAATAATGAAAGAAAAGGATGAGCTCAACTAGCCCAGTAACAAATATTATAATTAAGATAATGCAAAATAAATTATCCTTAGCCTTCAATAGTATAACAACTGATAGAATATAATAGATAACAAGTTTTAGATCAACAAGCTGCAATGGAATAAGCAATCCATTAAGAGTCAAGAGAGAGCATAAAATCTACTATCTTCTATGATTTAAAAAGTTTTTCATCAACTTTATCGCTGAGACTCAACTTAATAAATAAAATCGAATCATCCCTGCACCACGGCCAAGGATATTCATGTAATCATCAATGGTCATGATTATACCGAATAATCCTTGGTCATAATCATACCAACAACTGTCCATCAATGAATTACAGGCCAATGAGGACTTCTACCACATCATTCGTTACCTTACGATCATGATTATACTGAATAATCCCTGGTCATAATCATACCAAGTCCATCTATGCACGTAAGCCAAAGATGACTTTCATCACAATATAAGCATGGGGATGTTGACCATGACATAACAATTCAATAAAACAAGTTTAAGGATAAATTTTAAAGATTTATAATTTAATTTATCTAGAATTCAATAACGTTCAAATTGTCAACATGATACTTCTTTGTGGAGTAAAATTCAAGAATGCTCAGAAGAATATTTCCATAAAAAGATACTGGATGAAGCGTAATTATCAAGGATATTCTACTAATTTCATGGAGTATAGAAGCTAAAACTTTAACCAACTGAGTATAATAGAATATATGAAACTACAAATGGATTTTCACCTGGCATGCGATAATCCACTTAGACAGATCATTTCCACAATTTAATAAGGAATGAATACGAAGGGCCATTCACCATGCATGCAGAGTCCGCAGCGTAGACAAAGTTATTCCAATGTAATAATAAAGAATGGAATAATAGAATAATTCACCATGCATGCGGTAGTTCGCGTAGACAGGTTATTCCAACAGAATAATAAAGAATGGAATAACAGAAGAATTCACTATGCATGCGGTAGTCCGTGAGACAAAAGTTATTCCAATGAATATTAAAGAATGGTATAACAAAAGAATTCACCAGCATGCAGTAGTTCGGCAGAGAGAGGTTATTCCAATGTAATAATAAAGAATGGAATAATGTAAGAATTCACCAGCATGCAGAGTGATCGGCGTAGATAGGTTATTCCAATGTAATAATAAAGAATGGAATAACAACCCTTACTTAGTATTGAAAGAAAATAACTCTCTTCATGAATACGAAAGAAATAATACCCCTTACCTTAGAAGAAAACTGGATACTGGAATAGTGAGGTAGCAGACTTCTCTTCTTCTTTCTCTCTATAATTTCTCTATAATAATTGCTCTTGTGAAACTTAGTGAATTGGTGAGAATGAAAGAAGAATGAGCTTCTATTTATAGGAAAATATAGTTTCGATAATTGCACGTTTTAGGGCTCGAAATATTACAGTATAATACCTTCCTCTTTTTCTTCATTTTTAATTTAGTCCTGCAAGTATTATAAAACTTGTACCATCTCCCCTAATAGTAAATCATGTGAATCAATAGTAAATCATGACTCAATAGTTCTAAACATGTGAAAAAATTAATTATAGTATAATACCTTCATCTATACCTCCATTTTTAATTTAGTCATGCAAGTATTATCAATCTTGCACCAACTCCCCTAATAGTAAATCATGTGAATCAATAGTACACACATGTGAACATATAGTTATAAGCATGTGAATTAATAGCAATTAATTGCTCATTTATCAGGTGAATTACCCGATTGGTCAATATAACCTCCAGACATCAATTATTATCGAAATAAATGTCAATTTCCACTAACACTAATAATCCCAACATAATGGAACTATCAATTTTATCTTTAATCAACACAAACTTATTCATCATTAATATTATAACTCACAATATTTAACAACCAGGTCGTTCCTAGGAAAGAGGGGGCTTTCCGATAAGGATTTCTCCTTATTGGCGCGCAATTAGGTGACCAAACCTCTCCTTGACAAAATTTCTAGACATTGTCAATATTGCAAATAATAATATGAATAACTTTGTCGTCTCAATTATTGATTTAATAATATCAAATATTATGCAAATGATACTGTGATAATAATTGAATCAATAATATGAGAGATATGATACATCAATTACTGTAGCAATAATTGAGTATAACTGAGTGACTTCTCACGTAAGCATCAATAATCAATACCGTGTGCTACTATGCAACCACGCGTATTACTGTACTTTTACTATTGGGTAGTTCAACAGTTTTAACGGTAACACTTTCGCCGTTATTTTTATAAAATGATAATTCCGTCATTTTTTAACTACGACAATACTTCCTTTGTGGGGTCCACCAATGATTGTGCCGTCGTACGAATATTCCCTGTTAAAACGAATATTCTCCGACCAATCGAATTTTTTATAACAACTTGCTTACTTTATAAAATTTTCACATATCACCCTTAACTTTAACTTTTTATCAATTTAACCATTTACGAAATAAAATAATAATTATAAGAAAATTGAATACTTTCATTTCATAAAATTCGGGGTCTTACAGCAACGAATGACAAATTTCGTTGCTAAACATGGATTTTTTGGCAACGACTTTATAAGTCGTTGCCCGAAAAATTGTTGCCAAATGTCTATTTTTTTTGTAGTGATAGAAGCAATACTTAACAAAATGAGTATAGAATTCGGAATCTGAAACGAAATAATATTACTCACATACTACAGAGTATGGAAGAAAATATTATTTCTTACGAATACTAAACAAAAATAATATTTCTTACCTTAAAAGAAGAGTATTTCTAACAGGTAGGGCGGGGATATTCTTTAAGAAAACTTATACTGTTTTCTACTCTCAAAGCTTCCTTAAACTCAAAAAGAAATACGCTCAATATTATAGAAGAAGAATTCTCTGATTCTGGTGTGATTTTCAATTCTAAACTAAGCATCCTATTTATAAGAGAATTGAATGATACTATTTACTTAAAAAATCACTTGAATAAAGATAATTTGGAAGAAATAATTTGCGAGAATCACAATGTAAAGGAAAAAAAACTTCAGACGCCCCATTTTTCAAATTAATAATATAATATTTAAGTAAAACAAAAATTTTAAATAAAATAAATATATATATATATATATATATATATATATATATATATATACTCCCTCATTTCAACGGCACACCACCACCACCCATATTTTACACACCCACACATGTCCACATCACACACACACTCCACACACTTTATATATATATATATATATATATATATATATATATATATACTTTATAACTTTCACCGATTATTTTGAAAAATGAGTAAGTGGGTATCCATGTAATAAGCGAAATTTATAACAAATAATTCATAAAAATCCCCTCTATTTATCTCAATTCACTTTGCTTTACAAAATATATTTTTGAACAACAATTATTCATCAATAATATTATAACTTGCAATATTAACAACCAGATCATTCTTAGGAAAGATGGTGTGACGCCCCCAAAATAGGTATATAACACCCATTCTGAGACGCCAAATGTATGGTATAGAAACAACTACAACTTTATTAATACAATTGTCGTGCAAAATACGACAACACAAACTGTGAGTTTAAAAACAAATATTGTCTTCTAGACAATATCAACACTCAAATAAGTCCTCATTACAATTATTGATACACTTTTTTACAAAATAGTGAGGACTACTAAAACGACATTCTAGAACCTTCATTCCATACCCCGACTAGTACTCGCTACATTCTCGCCTCCTGAGAAGAAAAATGGAACAAAAAGGAAAAGGGTGAGCTCAACTAGCCCAGTAAAGAATATTATGACTAAGATAACATAGAACAAATTATCGTTAGTCCTCAACAGGGAAAAAAATATGATAAAATACAATAGACAACAAGTTTTAAATTAATATTCGCAACAAAAATAATAATTCATTAGAAGAGTTACGTAGAGAATGAAATCTACTATCTTTTATGATTTTAAAAATCCATCATCAATATTTTATCACTGTAACATCAATCAATATACATCTTAAATCAAATATTCATCTTTGCACTACAGGCCAAAGATATTCATCAGTTGGTCATGTTCATCTCAACACGTGTACATCTTTGCACTACGGGCCAAAGATATTCATAAGAAAATCAACCATCTTTGCCCTACAGGCCAAAGATATTCAGTAATATCATCATTTAGGACTGAGGATGATGAAAAATATTTTAAAGAAAATGAATCCAGTGAAACAAAAGAACAAATATTAAGGATTCGTACTTTAAACAATCCGAGTTCAAAAATACTTCATAAATAATCATAGTGAAGTAAAATTCAAGAATGATCAAAACATGGATACAATCAAAGTTAGTATCCATAATAGATATTTTGGACAAAAACAAAAAATTTAATTTTTCTGTCAATAGTGTCGTATTCGTGAATAGTGCCGTATACGTGAATAGTGCCGTATACGTGAATAGTAACCCCGACACTAAAAGATAAGAATTTCACAAGAAAAATCTTACCAATATTTTGGCATAATGATATTGAAAGAAATAATATCATTTATAAAAAAAAATAACATCCCTTACCTCGAAAAGACAGTATTTCTTACTAGAATACTTGATATAGTGCTGAAGGGATCTTGCACTGTATAGCAACACTCAAAGTATCAAAATACTCACAAGAATACGCTCGATAGTATAAAGAGAGAAAGAGAGAGAAAACTTATTTCTGGTGTGATTTTCAATTCTAACCTAAGCACCCTATTTATAAGAAAATGCTTAGAACACCAAAGCAGAAAATTTAATAAAATATTAATATTTTCAAATTATATTCCTACACACACCACACCAGATCAAAATCATCAGCCATCCACCCCACAAAAATAACAAAAATGTTTTTCTTAAAAAAAATAATTAAAACTTCAAAAATCAATTATTCTGGAACTTCGGAACTTCAACAATTCATAATAAATAGCTCTTTTATCAGAAAAATTCGAACCTTATGTCCATTCCATTCTCTACAACTTTGTAAGTTTAAGTTTTTTCAAATTCCAAGCAGAAATTGGCCGAAATCCACATACGGACGATTTTACAAGCTATAATCAAATTTTAGTCAAGAAATGGGGTCCACCAACACACAAAACATGTTTTAAATATTTTAAGTAATAAAAATACTCTTCCTCCTCATATATTCATATATCCCACATTCATTGTAAAAATATCACCATTATTATATTATTATAATATAATAATATATTTAAATGAATTATTTTATCAAAAAAAGATAAATATTTATTTTCAACAATTGTCACATTAAAAATTTTCTCCATCTATATCCACATAAAATGAATATTTTCCTCATCATATAAATCAATAATTAATTATTCACAAATAATATTACAGAATCACAAATCGATAATGACGTGCAGGTTCCGGAAAGATGAGGCTTTTCAATAAGGATTTCTCCTTACTGGCGCGCAATTAGGTGAGCAAACCTCTCCTTAGACAGAACTTTCTAGACATTGCCAATAATGTTATCTAATAATATTATTCAAATAATATGAATTATTGCTCCGATAATGGAAAATACTGTGTAGTGACAATTATTGAAACAACAATAATATAAAAATCAACGTAGCAATTATTGAATCAATAAAATAAAATATTAAATAGTAATTACTGTAACAATTATTGAGTAGTGCCTTCTTACGTAAGAATCAATAATTGGTGCAATACCATGTGCTACTGTGTTTTAACCACCGAGTATTTCAACAATATTAACGGTAACAACTACGCCGTTATTTATAAACAACTTATACTTGTCGTTTTCTTCATCCAATCGTCACATTATGGGAATATTGTATCGCACTGTCGTCATCTGAATATTTCAAGCGGTAAGAATATTCCACGACCAAACGAATATTCCCCGACAACAATGAATATTTTATAACCACTTGCTTATTTAAAATATTTGCGCATTTTACCCATAACTAACCACATTAATCAAATCAACCCTTACTATTTCAAGATAATAAATAAAGAAAATTTTATTTCATTCATAATAAGTTGGGGTTTTACAGATGAGGCTTTCCGATAAAGATTTATCCCTATTGGCTCGCAATTAGGTGGCCAAACCCCTTTCCTCGATAAAACTTTCTAGAATTGTCAATAATGAAAATAATAATATGAATAACTTTGTCATCTCAATTATTGATTTAATAATATAAATTATTATGCAGATGATACTGTGACAATAATTAAATCAATAATGTGAGATACTATGCAACAATTACTGTAGTAATAATTGAGTATAACAGAGTGACTTCTCACGTAAGCATCAAATACCGTGTGCTACTATGCAACCACGCATATTACTGTACTTTTATCACCGGGTATTTCAACAGTTAACGGTAAAAATTTAGCCGTTTATTTTTATAAAAAAATATTTCTGTCATTTTTTTAACTTCGATAATAATTCCATTGTGGGGTCCACTAATGATTGTGTCGTCGTACAAATATTCTCTAACCAAACGAATATTTTATGACAACTTTCTTACTTTGCAAAATTTTTAAATATTACCCACAACTATAACATTATATCAAATCCACACCATAATATTGAAACTGATATTTAGAAAAATTATTCTTTATTCATAAAAGTTGGGGTCTTACAACCTCCCATTCTTATGAAATTTCGTCCTCAAAATTGGTGTACGTACCTGGTATGTTGAAGAGGTGAGGATACCTTGATTTCATTTCATATTCTAACTCCCATGTCATTTCCTCAACATCGTGGTTTCTCCATAAAACTTTGACTTGAGGTATAACCTTGGAGCGTAGAATATGTTCCATCTTATCCAAGATTTTAACAAGTACCTCTTCATACGTTAAATCTTCCACTATCTCATCTGGTTCTAATTCAATAATGTGGTTCAGGTCTTCCACATATGTACGTAACATAGATATGTGAAAACGTTATGAACACGAGACATACTTGGCGGTAAGGCGAGTCTATAGGCCACAGTTCCTACTCGATCAAGGATTTCAAATGGGTCAATGAATCGAGGATTAAGCTTTCCTCTCTTTCCAAATCTTGTAACTCCTTTCTATGGAGTAACACGTAACAACACATGCTCTCCAACATTGAATTCCACGTCCCTTCGATGAAGATCAGCATAACTCTTTTGTCGATCTTATGAGGTTTTTATACGTTGCCGGATCATTTGAATCTTTTTCGTTGTCATGCGTACCAATTCTGGTCCTAACAACGTTGCTTCACCCACCTCATCCCAGCATACTGGAGAACGACACTTGCGTCCATATAACACCTCGAATGGAGCCATGTCTATACTTGCTTGATAACTGTTGTTGTAGGAGAATTCCACTAATTTCAAGAACTTGTCCCAACTTCCTTTGAAGTCAAGGACATAGAGTCTTAATAGATCCTCAAGAGTTTGAATAGTCTTCTCCGACTGCCCGTCCGTCTGAGGATGATATGCCGAACTAAATCGTAAATCCGTGCCCATAGCTTTCTACAAACTTACCTAAAATCGTGAAGTGAATCTTGGGTCTCGATCATAAACTATGGATATTGGCATACCATGAAGTCTTACAATCTCATTTATGTATATACGAGCAAGACATTCAAGTGAATAAGTTTCTCGTATAGGTAAGAAATGAGTAGACTTGGTTAATCTATCAACAATGACCCAAATCACATCTATGCCTTGACAAACCTTGGAAAGGCCAGTAACGAAATCCATGGTAATATGCTCCCACTTCCATTCTGGAATTTCAAGTGGTTGCAATGGACCTTTTGGCACTTGATGCTCCGCCTTGACACGTTGACAAGTTAAACACCTTGATATAAACTTCGCTATCTCTCTCTTCATATTGCTCCACCAAAATGTATGTCGAAGATCATGATACATTTTAGTACTCCCAGGATGGATTGCAAACGGTGTGTTATGCGCCTCCATCATGATTTTATACTTCAAATCAGAGTCGTTAGGAACACAAAGTCTGGAGTTGACTCGAAGTATTCCTTCTTCATCGATTCTTGCTTCCGGAATATCACCTTCTTGCACTTTCTTCTTCATACTGACCAACTCCAGGTCCGTAGCTTGAGCAGCTTTAACTTTATCGATTAAAGTGAGTTCTACTCATATATTTGACATCATCACGTGGGTCCCTGAAGTCTTTAACTCTATCTCCATCCTTTGTAAGTCATACCAAATGCGCCTTTGCATTGATAATATCGCACTCGTACCCGCATATGATCTTCTACTCAACGCGTCAGCTACCACGTTCGCTTTTCCAGGATGGTATTGAATGGTATGATCGTAATCTTTCAATAGCTCGAGCCAACATCGTTACCGCATGTTGAGTTCCTTTTGGGTGAAGAAATATTTGAGGCTTTTATAATCCGTATAGATCTCCACTTTCTCCCCATACAGGTAATGCCTCCAGATTTTAAGCACAAAAAGACTGCTACCAACTCTAGATCATGAGTAAGATAATTCCTCTCATATTCTTTAAGTTGTTGTGATGCATATGCTATGAATTTCCCATGTTGCATGAGAACACATCCTAACTCTCTGCCTGAAGCATCACTATAGATGACAAATCCCTCCTAACCAGATGGTATTGTCAGAACAGGTGCTGAAATGAGTCTTCTCTTGAGTTTTTGAAAACTCTTTTCACATTCCTCGCTCCAACCGAATTTTGTATCTTTTCGAGTCAGTTGAGTTAATGGAGTAGCGATTCGAAAAAATCCTTCCACGAATCTCAGCTTTGAATTGCTTTAATCTTTGCCGGGTCAATAAATATTCCATGATTTGATATCACGTGCCCAAGGAATGCTACTTCCTCAAGCCAGAAATTGTATTTCTTTAACTTTGTATAAAGCTTGTTTTCACGAAGCTTTTGAAGTATCAGCCTCAAGTGTTGCTCATGGTCTTCACGGCTTTTGGAGTAAATGAGGATGTCATCAATAAAGACAACTACAAAATGATCCAAATATTCGTTGAATACTCGGTTCATCATATCCATGAAAGCAGCAGGAGCATTAGTCAATCCAAAAGACATGACTAGAAATTCGTAATGCCCGTACCGAGTTTTGAAAGCAGTCTTTAGAATGTCATCGGTTTTAATCTTTAACTGATGATATCCGGAATGAAGATCGATCATTGAAAAGAATTTTTCACCTTGCAACTGGTCAAACAGGTCATCAATGCGAGGTAACGGGTACCTATTTTTGACGGTGACATGATTCAACTCCCGATAGTCAATACAAAGTCGCATACTTCCATCTTTCTTCTTTACGAATAGAACATGAGCACCCCAAGGAGACGTACTAGGACGAATAAAACCGATGTCTAATAATTCCTGCCGTTGGGTTTTTAACTCCTGAAGTTTAATAGGAGCCATTCGATATGGGGCTTTGGAAATGGGTTTTGTACCGGGTTCAAGGTTGATACAAAACTCGATTTCATGCTCTGGGGGTAGGCCAAGAAGTTCTTTAGGGAATACGTCAGGAAATTTATTAACAATAGAAATATCATTCAAATTTGGCGTATTTTTGTTTAAATCCGTGACATGGGCTAAGAAAGCTTAACATCCATTTTTCAATAAACGAATGACTTTATGGCTTGATATGACAGTTATTGACTTTAGTGGTTTGGTTGCTTGAATTCGCATAATAAGTTGGTTAGGAATATGAAAGCTAACAAGCTTACGAAAATAATCAATTTTAGCATGATGAGTAGTTAACCAATCAATCCCTAAAATCACATCAAATGCAAGTATTTTGAAAGAGATAAGATCGACAGGTAACATGAGGGTACCGATTTGAATCAAACAAGACTTATAAACAGTGGATGTAATGAAGGTTTCTCCCAATGGAGTTTCAACAGATAAGTCAAAGTCTAATTTCTCCGGAGTTAAATTTAAACATTGAGCGCAAGTAGGAGAAATAAATGAATGGGTAGAACCAGTATCAAATAAGGTATAGACTTCACAAGAGTTTATGCTTAGTTTACTCGTGATAACCTCGTTCAGGTTCCTCACTTTTTGGGAGGTCACGACAAACGCTCTCCCTTGAACTACCGGCTTTGACTTGTCTGGGACGACCTTTGGTGCCTCCACCCCAGCTAGACTTGACTTCACTACATGACAAAATCGTGCTAGGTGACCTTCTCTTCCGTAATTGTAACACGCTTTGTGTGACACCCCCAAAATAGGTATACATCACCCATCTTGAGTCACCAAATACATGGTACAAAATTTAAAATACAACTTAATTATACAACTATCGTGTAAAATACGACAAAACATAATCTGAGAGTTCTAATACGAATATTGTCATCTAGACAATATCTGCACTTAATAAGGTCCTCATTACATTTATTGTCACACTATTTTATAGAATAGTGAGGACTACTATGACACCATCTCGGACCATCACTCCATTCCCCGACTAGTCCCGGCTACGTTCTCATTTTCTGAAGAGAACAATGAAAGCAAAAGGGTGAGCTCAACTAGCCAGTAAGAAATATTATGACTAAGATAATGCAGAATAAGTTATCATTAGCCTTCAACAATGTTAAACTGATAGAATATAATAGACAACAATTTTAACTGCAGCGGAACAAGCAATTCATTAGAAGAGTCAAGTAGAACATAAAATCTACTATCTTCTATGATTTAAAAAGTTTTTCATCAACTTTATCGCTGAGACTCAGCTTAATAAATAATCCACATCATCGAATCACCCCTGCACTACGGCCAAGGATATTCTTTAGTATCACGACCACAAATTATCCATGCACTACGAGCCAAAGATATTCGTGTTTTCACCAATGGTCATGATCATACCAACAACTGTCCATCAATGCACTACGGTCCAATGAGGACTTTTACCACATCATTTGTAACATTACAGTCATGATTATACCGAATAATCTCTAGTCATAATCATACCAAGTCCATCTATGCACTACGACCACAAATGACTTTCATCATAATATAAACATGAGGATGATGACAATGATATAAGAATTCAATTAAATGAAAGCAAAGGATAAATTTTTAAAGATTTGTAATTTAATTTATCGAGAAATCAATAACGTCCAAATTGTCAACATGATACTGCTTTGTGGAGTAAAATTCAAGAATAATATTGTACCAAAAATGATTTGGACCGAAAACGAATCAATTTTTATCATGAATAGTTCCCCGGGTGAATAGTACTCGAGTGAATAGTACCCTATGAATAGTATTTCATGAATAGTAATCTGTGAATAGTACTCCGACATGAAAAAATTAAAATTTATCAAGAATGCTCAGAATAATTTTTTCATGAAAAGATACTGGATGAAGCGCAAATATCAAGGATATTCTACTAATTTCATGGAGTATAGAAGCCAAAACTTTAATAAAATGAGTATAGAATTCGAAATCTGAAACGAAATAATATTACTTACATACTACAGAGTATGGAAGAAAATATTATTTCAAGCGAATATTAAACAAAAATAACATCCCTTACTTTGAAAAGAAGATTATTCCAACTGGTATAGCGGGGATATTCTTGAAGAAAACTTGAACTGCATGTTTTTTACGTTCAAAGCTTCTTTAAACTCTAAAGAAATACGCTCAAGATTATAGAAGAAGAATTCTCTGATTCTGGTGTGATTTTCAATTCTAACTAAGCATCCTATTTATAGGAGAATGGAAAGGATACTATTTGGATGCATAGTGAAGGAAAAATCACGGGTGACGTTCGGTCGAAATTTCTGAAAATTTTTGATTTTACTATGTTGCACTATGCAATAAAATATTCTAATAAAACGAAAAACTTTTAAATAAAATATATTATATATAACATATGTCAAAAAAACTCACGAGATACACTCCCGTGATCAGCTTTTGCTTCCCTCCCCATTTTGTCAACTAACTTATATATATATATATATATATATATATATATATATATATATATATATATATATTACAATCCCTCCCGTGACTAAATTCTCCCCCCTCCCACATTTCATTTTCCTTCCACGTGGGCCCCACGTGTTCCCCTCCCACCAACATTTCACCATCACAGATGGGTCCCATTATATATATACTAAATAACTTTCTATCGATTATTTTGAAAAATGGGTAAATGGGGGGTCCATAAAATAAGCAAAATTTACAATAAATACTTCATAAAAATCTCCTCAATATTTATTCATCATTATTATAATTCGCAATATTAACAACCAGGTCGTTCCCAGGAAAGAGGGGGCTTTTCGATAAAGGTTTCTCCCTATTGGCGCGCAATTAGATTATCTAACCTCTCCTTGACAGAACTTCTAGACATCGTCAATATTACAAATAATAATATTAATAACTTTGTCGTCTCAATTATTGATTTAATAATATAAAATATTATGCAGATGATACTGTGACAATAATTGAATCAAATAACGTGAGATACTATGCAATAATTACTGTAGCAATAATTGAATAAACTGAGTGACTTCTCACGTAAGCATTAATAATCAATACCGTGTGCTACTATGCAACCACGCGTATTATTGTACTTTTAACACCGATCATTTCAACAGTTAACGATAAAACTTCCGCCGTTATTTTATAAAAAGATATTTCTGTCGTTTTCTCATTCCGATAGTAATTCAGTTGTGGGGTCCACCAATGATTGCGTCGTTGTACGAATATTCCTTGTTAAAATGAATATTCCCCGACCAATCAAATATTTTATAACCATTTGCTTACTTTGCAAAATTTATAAATATTACCCACAACTATAACATTATTTCAAATTCACATCTTAATATTAAAAAATGATATTTATATAAAAAATTCATCTTTATTCATAAAAGTTGGGGTCTTATACTTTGGGTTGATGCGTATAGTTTGGAATGATGTATCCCTCCCCTCCACATTTGAAGCATACAACCAATGGTTGTTCTCCTTCCTTGAAAACGGGTGCTGGTGCTGCTGTCTTTCCATCATTATTGAACCTCCTCTTCTTGAAATTTCCACTCCTATTATCTTGGCCAGGATTATCGCCGAAGTGGTTACCATTTCTGGCATGTTGATTTCATCCACGTTTGTTGTCACCGCTTCGATGACTGCTACCAATGATATTATCGTTTTGTCGACTGATTTCTCTTGGTTGGGTTGACTCATTATCGCGCTACAATAACTAAGCCTTATTCATAATATCTGAATACAAGCAAAGTTTGTGAGAAATGAAGTATTGACGTATTTCGGATTTCAAACCTTGCAGAAACATTCGCTTCATACGCTCCTCATTATCAACCAAATGGGTTACGAACTGGGACAACTCGGCAAACTTATCTTCGTACTGCGACACAGTCATATTTTTTTGCCCAACTTGATGAATTCTACCTCCTTCATGTGACGAGTACTTTCAGGAAAGTACTTATCATTGATCAATTCTTGGAACTTCTCCCAACACATCTTTAGTGTGGCAGGCTGGGTACGTTTTACAGATTCCCACTAATGATCTGCCTCTCCTCGCAACATGAAGGTGGCAAAGGGAACCTTGTGCTCCTCGGAGCATCCCACGACATCAAATATCTTGGTGATCTGCTTAATCCACGTCTCTGCCTTAAGTGGTTCTGGCATTTTGGACATGAGTCTCTCTTGCCTGATGTTGCATGAATTGCAGAAAGCCTCTGAACATTCCATCGTTCATCATTTGGTCAATGTTGTTGTTTGCATGAGGATTGTTTCCTTCCTGATGCACATTATCCTGATTGTTGATCTGTGGAGACTCAACGGTCTCCTGTGCTCCATTGCTATTCTCAACATTCTGAGATGTCATTTTTAAATACTACCATAAAACAAGGGTTAATTGACATGTCACATATTATCCCTATACTCTAACCGACCAATTAAATAACAAATAAACTTAGGTAGGTCATACTAGCGAAGGAATTACCCGTCTCTCCCCTCCTAGTTTTAGTCTCACATCTCAGCCAGGGATCATATCCCTAAGCTTTGATACCAACTGTGACGCCCCTAAAATAGGTGTTCATCGCCCATTCTGAGTCGCCAAATACATGGTACATAATACAAATACAAACTTAATTATACAACTGTCGTGTAACATAAGCTGAGAGTTTTAACACGAATATTGTCTCCTAGACAATATCCAAACTCAAATGAAGTCTTTATTACAATTATTATTATACTATTTCATAGAATAGTGAGGACTACTAAAGCAACCATCTGGACCATTACTCCATTCCCCGACTAGTCCCGGCTATATTCTCATTTCCTAAAGAGAACAATGAAAGCAAAAGGTGAGCTCAACTAGCCCCGTAAAGAATATTATGACTAAGATAATGCAGAATAAATTATCGTTAGCCTTCAACAATGTTAAACTGATAGAATACAATAGACAACAAGTTTAACTGCAGCGGAATAAAATGTTTATCCATGCACTGCGAGCCAAGGATATCTACTAAAATGTTTATCATCAATTTTATCTCTGAGACTCAGCTTAATAAATAATCCACATCATTGAATTATCCATGCACTACGGGCCAATGATATTCATTATTATCACATCCATGAATTATCCATGCACTACGGGCCAAGGATATTTGTTATTATCACCAATGGTCATGATCATGCCAACAACTGTCCATCAATGCACTACGGGCCAATGAGGACTTTTACCACATCATTTGTAACATTGCAGGTCATAATTATACCGAATAATCCCTGGTCATAATCATACCAATCAATAGTCCATCTATGCACTACGGGCCAAAGATGACTTTTATCACAATATAAGCATGAGGATAATGACAATGATATAAGCATCAATCAACGAAATTAAGGATAAATATTAAAGAATTTTAATTTATCCAGAATTTAAAAATGTCCAAATTGTCAACATGACAACTGCTTTGTAGAGTAAAATTCAAGAATAATATTTCAAAAATAATTTGGACAGAAAAGAAATCAATTTTTGTAATGAATAGTACACTGGGTGAATAGTACCCGAGTGAATAATACCCCATGAATAGTATCCCGTTAATAGTACCCCGACATAAAAAGATCAAAATTTAACAAGAATGTTCAGAAAAATATCCTTATAAAACGATACTAGATGAAGCGCAAATTTTAAGGATATTCTACTAATTTCAAGGAGTATAGAATCAATACTTAACAAAATGAGTGTAGAATTCAGAATCTGAAACCAAATAATATTCCTCACATACTACAGAGTATGGAAGAAAATATTATTTCTTACGAATACTGAACAATAATAATATCCCTTACCTTAAAAGGAGAGTATTTTTGACTGGTAGGGCAGAAATATTCTTGAAGAAAACTTATACTGTTTTCTACGCTCAAAGCTTCCTTAAACTCAAAAGAAATACGCTCAATATTATAGAAGAAGAATTCTCTGATTCTGGTGTGATTTTCAATTCTAAACTAAGCATCCTATTTATAGGAGAATGAAAGGATACTATTTAGGAAAAATCACGGACTTCACAATAATTTTAGACAAAATAATTTGAAGAATCACAGGCGACAGGAAAAAAACTTCAGACGCCCCATTTTTTAAATTAATAATATAATATTCAAGTAAAACAAAAAATTTAAATAATATATATATATATAAACACACACACACACACTCCCTCATTTCAACGGCAAACCACCACCACCCATATTTTACACACCCACACATGTCCACATCACACACACCCCACACACACTCTCACACACACACCACACACACATACCCCACACTTTATATATATATATATATATATATATATATTATAACTTCCAATTGATTATTTTGAAAAATGAGTAAGTGGGGGTCCATATAATAAGCAAAATTTATAACAAATACTTCATAAAAATCCCCTCTATTTATCTCAATTCACTTGGCTTCACAAAACACATTTTTAAACAACAATTATTCATCAATAATATTATCACTTGCAATATTAACTGTAATGACCGTGAATTTTAAACTCCTTATTAAATAAATATGTGATTTAATTTTATTGAGTTAGTTTTGTGAGTCTATTTAAACCTTATGTGGTTATGTGAATTTATGAAATAATTAAAGGGAGTCACTAATAGTTTATTTAAATTAGTGGACTAACCCTAAGAGTTTAATATCAAAGAATTGATAGGATTTTTTTAATAATAATTAAATATTCAATTTATTTGAATATAGTGGCAGGATTTGAACATATTGATTCATTTCAATCATTGGCAATTAAATTGATAATTGTGTATAATTATGTGATAAATACACTCTTGAACTAGTAATATCACCACTATAGAAGTTAAATTATATCATGTAAAACTTGTGTGTTGATAGAAATTGGAACTGTCTTGAAGCTAAACCATTTTAGGCTTCGCAATGGGGGAATGGCAAGAATTCTTTGTGACGCCCCCAAATCAGGGGTCCTTGAACCTTGAATCGTCCGCCATTTATACTACTATCGTCAAACTATTATATCTTTTATTCATAACTTAAATGAATATAACCTTGCTTATTACAATTTAGAATATAAATTCTTTCCATATCCAGGATCTATGCATAATGACCCCAAACTATTATAAGTTTCAAATATTGGTCATTTACTATTCCTGTTTTACATCACATTCGATGTTATACAAATCTGCGGAATAATTTAAACTTTTTCACTCTCCTTTGAAAAATAAATCTTTTATTGATATCTTGACTCGAATCAATTACAAATCCCTAAGTCACATTATTCTATGATTCACTTTATTCAGTTTTCGTATAAATCTTTACATCTCGATTCGAATTTCTCTATGTAGCACATAGTACAACTTAACAGGTATTACACCTTATAAACTACTATCATGTACATCTACTAGAACCTAAACATGGTTCGAGAGCATCTAGTTAAATACTAAATCAATCTCCTTCGATACTATTGGACTTTATCAATCAATTAGCACATAACCTTTACCATGTATCCTTAACCTGCAAAAGTGGTTATTTGCAAGGGTGAGCTCGACAGCCCAACAATTCTAACAGTTTTCATGCAGCACATAGCATATAACAACATATTCAGTTCATGCATTCATAATCGATTAATATTTACTACGCATGTTACTTCTCACATAACAGGCATAGAGGTTTATATCACAAGTATATCATCAAAGATCAACTTTCACATTTTATATATATCTCATACGCATTTCATATATAACAACATTTGCATAGCATAATATAGCTCAACTAACAGTTATCGAACTCATATAACAAATAGGAACTGAATTGCCTGATTCGTAGTCTATGAACTACGACTTAACTGCTTAACGCTTAACTGCACTTCGTGTATTTCTACACAATTATATAATCATGGATTCATATCCTTCAGTAACATATTTCATGCATTCTCAATATAATAATGATGTTACATTATTTTCTAACTAGGTTTGAAAAGCCTACATTTCACTTCCTCAATATACTCGTAGAATAGCTAGGTATGTCTAGGTATACCTTAACCACTCGTATATGACATCAACATTCATATATAGCTACCACACACTTGACTCGCTATGTGGTCGACACATATTTAAAGTTTATAGATACGCGATCCACATCGTTCTTATATTTTACAAACTTTAATAAAATTAGCAAATTTGGGTTTTATATAACCATTACATGCTCACAAGCTTAAAACATCATTTATGACAAGTATTATAGCTTTAGACATTCATTACATATATGCTTTAAAGTTCAGATGACTACTAAAATAGTTTGGCAACATCGCTTCATGCAGTGGCTCAAGCTACCGCTAGCTGATTTAAGCCTAGGATGGTCAGTAATTTGTCTTTTTCCCCCGGCAGAACTGCATTTGAATATTTAGTTTTTGGTTTCATCAGAGTCCTTAGCATACATGACTGTTAACACATAACTAACCCACATGTTAAGAGGTCTTAGCACAAGTTGGATGCCTCTTGTGTTTTACTTTAAGTTGTTTTCACTAAGTAGGTTCATGTATAAGTAGGTTCTGATTTTGATATGAAGTTCAAGGCATGCTTATATGATTACTTTACCTTGTAGTATATGACCAATATGCTATGTAATGTCTTAAGCAGCATGCTATGTGATGATTTGATTCTTGTAAGTATAGACTCATACTAGTTTACGCATAATAATTAAAAAGACCGACTTGTTAACGTTAGGTCGTTTCAACGCAAGTTATTTAAAGCTAGAATTAAATTGTAGCTGAGCAAACAAGCAAGTTCTCTAACCTTACTCAAATTTATATTGAGCAAGTCTCCGAACTTCACTTTTTGGTTGTGCAAGTTCTTTAATTCTTACTCTTTTACTTGAGCAAGTATTCGAACACTATTATGTTGTAAGTTTCCTAACTTACACAACTTTGAATATTGTGCAAGTTGCTAAACTTCACTTGTTTTTGTGAAATTTTCCTATCCTTCTCATATTGTATTGAGCAGGTTATTGTTGAATTGAAAGTTATCCATTTAAGCTTGAACTTTATTTCCAAGCATGCTATGAAGTGGTTTAATTACTTTATAATTATTCCACATCGATATTATTGATATTCGGACTTAGTGCACTTAAGTTTGTATAGTCTTGGACTTGTACATCATTTAAAGTTATATAATTCTTGAATTGTGTTAGATAGAGTCTGAACCTTTGTTCGGTCAGACAAGTGTATGAAGTTTTATAAAAGCTGTGACGCCCCCAAAATAGGTACACATCACCCATCTTGGGCCGCCAGATACAAGGTACTGAATACAAATACAAACTAATTATATAACAGTCGTGTAAAATACGACAAAATATAAATTGAGAGTTTTAATAAGAATATTGTCATCTAGACAATATCCACACTCAAATGAGTCCTCAATACATTTATTGTCACACTATTTAACAGAATAGTGAGGACTACTAATACTATCATCTAGACTGTCACTCCATTCCCCGACTAGTCCCGGCTACATTCTCATTTCCTGAAGAGAACAATAAAAGAAAGGGGTAAGCTCAACTAGCCCAGTAAGAAATATTATGACTAAGATAATGCAGAATAAATTATCATTAGTCTTCAACAATGTTAAACTGATAAAATACAATAGACATCAAGTTTAACTGCAGCGAAATAAGCAATCCATTAGAAGAGTCAAGTTGAGCATGATATATTCTATCTTCTATGATTTAAAATGTTTTCATCAATTTTTATCGCTAAGACTCAGCTTAATAAGTAAACCACATCATCGAGTCATCCCTGCACTACGGGCCAAGGATATTCATTAAATCATCAATGGTCATGACTATACCGAATAATCCCTGGTCATAATCATAGCAACAATTGTCCGTCAATGAACTACAGGCCAATGAGGACTTTCACCATATCATTCGTCACATTACGGTCATGATTATACCGAATAATCCCTGGTCATAATCACACCAAGTCCATCTATGCACGTAAGCCAAAGATGACTTTCATCACAATATAAGCATGAGAATGATGACAATGATATAAGCATTAATCAAACGAAAACAAGGATAAATATTAAAGACTTTAAATTTATCCAAATATTATCAATCACTTAATAAACTCATAATCTAATATTATTAATATTATAACAATATTTTAATCACTTCTTAAACTTATAAACAATTTATTTCAATTGTTTACACTTTACCAAATAATGCATTTAATCATTCAAAATGCCATACTCATAAGATTTCATCTCCAATGATCAAACCCCTTATCAAAAAATGCAGATATACCCTATATAGGATTCCCAAGCCATAAAATCCTATTTTTCAATTTTGTTACTTCACATAACATATTTAATTCATTTACTCATAACTAGTTCATTTTCATGAAAAATACCAAATCAGTCCCAAAAATATTTCTTTTTCGGGATTTAACGAATATAGTCCCATATTGAACATATATTTTCTCGAAATTTTTAAAATTCATTTACTATTTTTATATGGCCAAAAGCCGAATATTTAGACATTTATTATAAATTGTACTTTTGCCCCAAAATTTCGAAATTTATGTGGTATACTCTCATTATATACATGTACTCCCAATAAAAATTTCACTAATTTTGGAGTTAACCACAAGGAGTTATAAGGGTTTACTTTTAAAATAGTCATTTCCATAAAATTCATAACTCTTAATCTATACATCCAAAAATCGCCATCTTTGGACCTTTGTCGACGTCGGGATTTTTGAGTGTCCCTTTTCATTACTTGTTCTTTGGTGTTCTCATGTTAATGTGAGATTTGTTTGAAAAATAAGTGAAAAAAAAGTCCGACATGTATAATGTCGACGATTGGACTTTTAAGAGTCGCCATTGGTGTATTTAATCGGTTGTACTAACGTAAATTAAAAAGGTTTGCACATGACCCGAGTGATTTGACACATCGCTAAAGCGAATTCTGTGAAACCGAGATTCATTTTGGGTCAGGGGGCTTGATTATATGCGAAGGGAAGGTGTTAAAGCATTTCGACATCCGTGTTACCACGGTGGTAGCCATTTTCAAAGAAATTGTTATATGAATGTGTGTGTGTATATGTGGATCAATGTGCAATTGTTTGGAAGTAGTGCGAGGCCTCGTTCGCACCTATATACACAAGGTTTGAATTTTATAGAAAAATTCAGTTTTAAACAAGATTTAGCAATGAAGTTTTGTAAAAGAGATTTTTCAAACCCTGTGCTCAATAGTAATTGAGGCCTTTAATACTTCCATTTTATTATTAAATGTCCGGCTTGTTTGCTTTTATTTTTGAGATGCGAAGCATTCTCGAGAAAATGATATACAGCAGTGCCGAACTCCTCATGGGCATGATAGCCATCCAAGGAAATTCAGACACTGTAAAATAATGTACAAGATGCTTACAATTGAAAAATGTCCATCATGGGAACCTAATCTAGATTCAGTAAACTGAACCTGTGATCACATGATTCCTAGGCTCACATAATAATGCAATTTGTATGGAAAGCAGTAAGCAGTTATATATATAAAAGCTGTAAATATATATATACAGACTTGATCAACCACCACAAAGCAACTCCATGGGGGATCGAAAATGTAAATATATAAATGTGGTAAATATATATATATATATATATATATATATATATATATATATATATATATATATATATATATATGGACATGATCAACCGCCATGAAGTAAACTCCAAAGCGGGACGAAATGTAAATAAAGGCGTAAAAGCGATCAATCGCCACTTAAGTAAACTCCAAGAGGACAAAATGTAAATAAAGGCTGTAAAAGGCCCATAAGTAAACTCCGGGCACAGCGATGTAAATATAAATATATTTATATATGTACAAATATATATATATATATATATATATATATATATATATATATATATATATATATAAAAGTAAAGAAACGACATGGATGTAAATCTGGGCTCATCGGATAAGTCCGACAACAATTATATATATATGTATATATATATATATATAAAAGCGAATAAACGTCTAGGATGTAAATCCAGGCTCATGATATATAAAATGATTATATATATATATATATATATATATATATATATATATATATATATATATATATAAAACCAATTTAAACGCATAGGATGTAAAATCCGGGCTCATCGAATGAGTCCAACCACAATTTATATATATAAGTATATATATATATATATATATATAAACAAATAAACGCTCCGCATCAAAAATCAGGCTCAATTGAGACATAACTCGATAATGTTAGTCCATATATGAAATATATACATATATATAAGTATATATATATATATATATATATATATATATATATATATATATAGACAGTAAATGAAAACCACAGCAAAAGTGCAGGCAAACACACTCACACGACTCTCAACGTGTACAATAGTGTGTGCTAATATGAGAAGAAGGCTTTATAGAATGTAAGAAGGCTTACAGTGGGCTGCCAAAGTAGATTTCTATGACTTTAAATGGATAAACACTCAGCTCCCGCCGGATAAAAGATAGCTATATGTGAGCTAACAAGTGTTTAAAAGTGAGGAAACACTCAAAAGATGTGTATGTAGAGTAAAATGGACAGGGCTTCCTCGCCTTTTTCCTTCTCTCTCTTCTCTAAAATGGCTGACCCAAGCCTTGTATATATAGACGGATATGTCCGACATCAATTATATATATGTATATATATATATAAGCGAATAAACGCACCGGATGTAAATCCAGTCTCATCGAGATATATCGACAATGATTATATATATATATATATATATATATATATATATATATATATATATATATATATATATATAAGCAATTTAAATGCACCAGATGTAAAATCCAGGCTCATCGATGTAGTTCGACCACGATTATATATATATATATATATATATATATATATATATATATATATATATAAGTATATATATATATAAAAGCAAATAAATGCTCCAGACCGAAGTCTAGGCTTAATCGAGGCATAACTTGATAATGTTAGTCCATATATGAAATATATACATATATATAAGTATATATATATAGACAGAAATGAAAACCACGGACCGAAGTATATATATAGCCCATGGTCTTCAAGCTTCAAATTCTATCCAAAGTACTGCCACACATAATAGTCACTCGAGATTGTCACTCCTCGGTTCTTGTGGGACATTGTTGGATGTATGTATGAAGTGTTGAGACGACGTGCCATTTGTCAAAGGAACAAGATGATGTTTGACTCCTCGCCGGGGTTATCACCGGTTTGAGTTGAAAGTAGACGTTGCTCAAGGTTACAACCGAGATTGGACTACTTGTTGGTATGCTGCGATATCATCTTGTTAACGTGGAAAGATGATGTTGTGACTCCTCACCGGGGTTATCGTCGGTTTAAGTGGAAAGCAGACGTTGCTCAGGGTTACATTTGAGATTGGGCTGCTTGTTTGTATGCCTCACTATCATCTAGATTGAAGCTGATAGCATGTGTTTGAAACAAGCATTTCCGGGGTTATCGCCAGAACTGCAATGGCATCCCTTAGGGCTATCACCAAGGATGGGGTTCTTTACTCGAGTGTTGTCTCTGGGACCGGAAGCTGTATGTCGCGGTGTTATCGTAGAGACAGAAGGCTATCTCTCGGTGTTGTTGTTGCCGGTCTTTTGATCTGCGTATATCTGAGGTTATCTCCGAGATTGGAAATGACATCCCCGGTGTGTGTTACGGGTTTGAGATGATATTCCCGGTTTGTGTTTCGGGTTGGAACTGAACTTCCGGTAGTATCCGGGATGGATGTAAGCTGTCTTTCAGGGTTATCTCCAAAAGACAAATCTACCGTCCTGCAATGTTAGTAATAGGAGTGCAGAAAATTTTGGGTGTCTACAGATTCCTCTCTTTATCATATTCATGCAATGCAAGGCATGGATAGGATAAAGAATCCTAAACACTTGAAATGCAAGCAAGATAAACATGATGCTATGTGCAGTAACATGATGCAAATACATGTAAAATGCATGAATGATTGTCAGGTAATCCTGCTGGGATGACAATCAGTGACGGCTTGGACATGCGATCCAAGTCTCCAAGGATGTTGACATTGGAACTATCACCAAAGTCTTGAATCCTAGACACTGGCTTATACTCCATAGAGGTACCTCTTGTGTGGAAGAGATCTGTGGGGATAAGGCTTTGTCTGTTTGAGAATGTGTATAACATATTCCCTCATTCTATCAGAGTTACTGCCAACAGTTTGTTGTTATCAGGGTTGCTCAATCTTCGCTGATGTGTGTATCACCGGATAAATCCTTGCTGGATGCATTGTCAAGGCTGCTTGACCTTCATTGATGTATATGTCAATGGTAGCATTATGTTTTAGCCCTTGCTGGGGAAGGTTGCTTCGATGGGTTTACTTGTCATCGGCTGTCATGACGTCAAGGCTGCTTGACCTTTATTGATGTGTGTATCTATGGTTGCATTGCGTTGTAACCCCCGTCGGGGACACGTAGATGTTTGATAACTTCATGGTTTTACATTGTAACCCCCGCCGGGGATACATAGATGCATGATAACTTCGGTGTTATAACCGCCGCCAGGGATACGTTGAGGGTTGTGACCCTGCAAATGAAGGCATCGGACCTTTGTGGGGTATTGCCGAGCATGGTTTGTAAAAGCTGAGCTCATTGGTATAGTATACCCTGCATTCAGGTGAATACCGTTGAGGTGATTGGAGTTTAACTCTGACCGATAAGAAACCAGGATTTCAGGTTAATCCGCTCAATCGCGTAGCATTTTTATTCTTGATTTGGCCTTTTCAGCTTGTGAGACCTCCTTTGCAACTCTAACTGGAGTGAGCCGGAGGTGTGGGACCCATGAGTTGACTCCTACTTTGGAGGAGTATGCATGATTGACGATTCTGTCTCTGGACAGACCTTGCGTACACATGGTGATGGGAGACATGATCAGACAGTTCATGACCCTCACAGGATTGAGGCGCAGAGTGGTGCAGGATGAGATTACATCTGGCCATGTTATATCCCAACGTTTCCTGTTTGACAGGTTTGGCTCTGAGGACAGCTATGCACGGCATTCCGGGGATTTCACCACACCAGAGGATCATTGGCGTTCAGCCAGAGTAGATGTACTGCTTCTATGCGTATTGTCATACGTCTACATGCCGCGGTACATGGATGAGATGGATATCGGCGTCATTATGGTAGTGAGAGCTCTCAGGGAGGGTCGTACCATTGTACCGATGATCATCGCAGAGACCTTGAGGTCAGCTACATACTGTTGCACTTATCTGGCAGGAGTATTCACAGGTAGCTCGGTCATGCTGTATGTGTGGTTTATGTCACACTTGAGACCGATCGGCACATTTAGACATCATGGATTTTGTTTCACCCATGACATAGCCATGGCGTATTCCTTCGACTGCAGAGTGTCTGTGATCTTTGCATCTTGGTCCGCTTTCTGGCGGGGATTAGAGATCTATTTGATATATTATTGTGTTCGAGGGCTTAGCTCACCCTACTGACTTCATTACTCATGCTTGGGCATGGATTATCTCCTCTCATTTGGATTGAGGGGCCGATTACTTACCACCCATTGCCGTGATGGGTCGGATTTGACCGATTCAGGATTTCCATCCGTATGTAGGGATGAGTCGGTCGCTCCGCGCGTCACCGTTTTGTCGTGGAGACAGATCCGGGTTGTATGCTGTTGGGATCGGTGAGAGTTGGTGAGTTTTACGTCGATCATCCAAGTTGTTCTGCAGAGTATTCCGCATGGATGGAGACAGAGACTGCATTGGCTGCGGCAGTATCCATAGTGCAGGGGTTTGATTCTGATGATGAGGAGCCTATAGAGGAGGCTATTATTCTCACCAATGATTTGGCTATTTTTGCAAACATTTGTGATGGATTCTCCCACCACGAAGTGCCATGTTACTCGAAGATTCGACACAACATTTGGATCAGAGCTTACATCTGATGACCTATGATAGAGATCAGGCTAGGGCCGCGATGTTGATAGCTCTTGATGAGAGAGACGCCACTCTGTTAGAGAGGGATGAGGCTAGATCAGCCAGGGATGCATTGATTGGAGAGTGGGATGCCGCCTTATCTGCTAGGGATGTGGCCATTGCAGAAAGCACTTCCATTAAATCCTAGATGACTGTCAGTCTGGCCGACATGAGTACTTACATTGATGAGCATTATGCCACCATGCAGTTAGCCTCTGATCTGCTAGCTCGTGTAGATACCCTTGGGCAGGAGCTTTCAGTGCTTCCTCCGACTTCAGAGAGGGATGCTATGTTAGATCTGATAGTCCGCATATACACAAATATGTAGATATCTTTTTATTTTCCTGCACAGACTAGCTTAGCCATTTTGTCATGTACAACACAGATGTATATATCAAACAGTATTATGTATGGCAGGGAAATATATTTTGATTCACTTCCCTTTTAGTTATGCCTTGATACTTGCATGATGTTTGCCTGTTTCTCCAGGGCCTTATGATCTTGATGCATTCTGAACTTATCCTTGAGAGATGGACATTGAGACGTCGCAAGGTCTCTCAGAATGGATCATTGATTTCTGTGAATCCCTACCATCTTTGGTGTCTTGAGACTGGTATCTATATGGAAAAGTGGAGAGGAGGGTGGTTTCTTCCTCTCTGAGATTGACCGCACCACAGATGGTCGCCAATACTTCTATTTGTGAGAAGCCTAGTTAATTCCATCTCTTATGGATTGGCATTGCTCTTTGAGGTACGATCGCAGCTTAGATGGTCACCGAATCTTCTATTTGTGAGAAGAGGTTGGGTAATTCCATCCCTTTGATCTGAAACCAATGAAATGGGTCAAATTGAAGGTTGATCCCAGTACCGTGTGACAAATATGTTTGTTCTGGTAGGGGTTAGACTGCACCATGAATGGCTGCCTATGTACTCCTACTGAAGAGAAGATCAAGTCTGCGTAGTTTGAACCTAGTGTAGGAGGTTCAACGCTGAATGTGAAAGGCAGAAGGGTGTAGAAATATTTTTGTTGTTTTTATGAAGAAAGGGCAGAAATGTTTTTGTTATTTTTTGTTGTTGCGATCGGGCCATATAGAATATGGTTGCCTATGTACCCTCGGATAGGGAGATCAGGTCGACGTAGTTCGCCCCTCAGGACGAATCACAGCTGAAGAGAAGCGTAAATCCCATGTGCAGGCTATACTGCGGGGAGAAGGAAGTTTAATCCCATAATGGGGATAAACTGCAAGTGTGGAAAAAGTCTGATCCCGTCTTCAGGTCAAACTGTAAGCGTAGAAAAGTTTAATCCCGTCTTCAGGATAAACTGCAGGTGTGAATGGTTCAATCCCGTCTTCAGGATAACCAAAATTGAGAAAGGTTAAATCTCGTCTTCAGGATAACCGAGATTGTGAAAGGTTTGAATTGAGGTAAAACCAGGCTGCTGGCTTGAAGTGTATGTTTCCCTGAGGGGCAGAAGAGTATTTAAAAGGGTGAAAGGGTTCAAAACCGGAATGACTGGTGATTTGATGATCAAAACCATGATGTTTGTTTGATGGTAACTTTAAACATAGTACCATTTCACGGTGTCCGAGTTGATAAGCTGAGGAAATTCATCGCCATCTATTTCCTGCAATCTGAGAGCACCTCCTGTCAATACTTCCTTGACAATAAATGGGCCTTCCCAATTAGGAGAAAATTTTCCCTTAGATTGATCTTGGTTGTCAATGATCTTCTTCAAAACCAAGTTATGTTGTTTGAATTGCCATAGTCAGACTTTTCTGTTGTAGGATCGTGCGACCCTTTGCTGATATAACTGACCATGGAAGATAGCCGCGGTTTGCCTTTCGTCTATCAGAGACAATTGGTGATACCTGTCTTGTACCTATAGGTCTTCATCCAACTGAGCATCCATCAATACTCTGAGGGATTCCATTTCCACTTCTATGGGGAGCACTGCTTCCATCCCATAGACTAAGGAGTAGGGGGTTGCCCCAGTGGTAGTTCGCATGGAAGTTTTGTAGGCTAATAAAGTTAGGGGCAAGAGGTCAGGCCATCCTTTGTGATTGGCGGACATTTTCTGCATGATCTTTTTGATGTTTTTATTAGTCGCTTCAACAACACCGTTCATCTTTGGTCGGTAGATGATAGAGTTGAGATGTTTGATGTGAAATTTTCTGCATAAATCCTCCATCATTTTGTTGTTGAGGTTCTTAGCATTGTCTGACACAATGACCTCTGGTTGTCCATATCGACAGACAACATTGTTTCTGATGAAAGCAATGATGACTTCTTTAGTATCCTTGGGGAAGGAAGCTTCTTCTACCCATTTGGTGAAGTACTCGATCATGGTGAATATGAATCGATGTCCATTACTGGCTTTGGGCTCGATGGGCCCGATCACGTCCATTCCCCACATTGAGAAGGGCCATGGCGAACTCATATTGTGGAGTTCCCTTGGAGGGGCGTGGATAACATTCAAATGAATCTGACATTGATAGCACCTCTTGACGTGATCATCACAGTCAGCTTTGAGTGTGAGCCAATAATGTCTCGTTCTGAGAATTTTCTTGACAAGTAGGAGTCCGCTCATGTGAGGGCCACATACTCCATCATGGATCTCATCCATGAGTCGCTGAGCTTGGTCTTTGTCCAGACATCTGAGGAGACCTAATCCTGCATCTCTTTTGTAGAGTGCATCTCCGCTCAGGTAGAATTTGATAGCAAGTTGATGAATCCCTCTTCTCAGTTAGGCTCGCCTCAGCGGGTGTAGATGCATCTCTCAGATACTCCTTGATGCGTTGGTACCAAGGGTTGTGGATGGGAGGTAGCTCATCTGATACTTCTCCAATGTAATTCCCATAGACTGGGGCTTTTTGCAGAGCAAACGTGATACTTGGCATGTTTTCCTTGTCCGGTATGTAAACCAAGGAGGCCAACGTTGCTAATGCGTCTGCAAAATCATTCCTATTACGAGGAATGTGTAGAAAAGAGATTTCTTCGAACTCCAAAGCCATCTGTAAAACTTGCCAATGGTAAGGCAGCAAATGCAATTCTTTGGTTTGATAGATTCCTGTGGACTGCTTGATTACCAATTCGGAATCCCCAAAGGCGATTAACACCGATGCCCATTGAGCGGGCAAGTTTTAGCCCCATGATCTGACCTTCATACTCGGTTTGTGTCGTTGGTCTTTGATAAAGCTGCAATTTGATGACGACGGATATCTGCTCCCCGTCTGGGATATTAGAACTACTCCAGCTCCGGAGCCTTCTGAATTAATAGCTCCATCAAAATACATTTTCCACTCACGGCATGTATCGTACTGATGTTGTGACTGAACTGTCATTACCCCTTCATCGGGAAAGTATGTTTCTAAGGGTTTGTAATCCCCTGCAGGTGTGGCGGCCAGTTGATCCGCATTTCCTTAACCTTTGACAGACTTCTATGTCACGTAGGCGATGTCAATTGCTGTAATATCAACTGCCATCTGGACAGTCGACAATTTAGTATGGGCTTGTTGAACACATACTTGAGAGGATCCACGCGGGATATGAGATGGGTTGTGTGACCATGGAGGTAATGCTGTAACCTTATGGAAGGCCATGCTAAAGCATAACAAGTCTTCTCGATCAGAGTGTACTTGTGTTCACTTGTGCTGAATCTTTTGCTGAGGTAATAGATAACTCGTTCTTGGCCTATATTGTCTTTTTGCCCCAGCATGCATCCCATATCATTGTCATTTATGGACAGGTACATGAACAGAGGAACATCATCCCTGGGAGGTACCAAAATAGGAGCGTTAATCAACTAATCTTTGATTGTGAGGAAGGATTTTTGACACTCATCGTTCCATTTCATGGTGGAGTTCTTCCTTAACAATTTGAAGATAGGCTCACAGGTTGTTGTGAGTTGAGAAATGAATCTGCTAATGAAGTTGATCCTTCCCAAAAATCCTCGTATTTCCTTCTCTGTCTGAGGAATGGGCATTTCCTTGATGGCCTGGATTTTGGTAGGATCCAGTTCAATCCCTTTGTGGCTGACTAGGAAGCCTAGCAACTTGCCTGACTTAACACCAAAGGCGCACTTGGCGGGATTCAACTTCAAGTTGTACTTACACAACCTGTTGAAAAGCTTTTTGAGATGGTCTAAATGGTCATCTTCCTTCCAGGATTTGACAATGATGTCATCCACATAGATCTCTATCTCCTTGTGCATTAAATCATGGAAAAGAGGCATCATAGCTCGCTGATAGGTTGCCCCGGCGTTGATGAGACCAAATGACAACCGTCTATAGCAAAATGTTCCCCAAGGCGTGATGAAAACAGTTTTCTCACGATCTTCCTCAGCGACCATAATTTGATGGTACCCCGTAAAGCAATCAGCAAAGGAGTACATGCCGTATTGAGCAGTATTGTCAATAAGAATGTGGATAAAGGGCACGAGAAAGCTATCTTTAAGGCAAGCTTTGTTCAAATCCCGATAATCCACACAGACTCGCACCTTTCCCCCTAGTTTAGGCACGAGAACAATGTTGGATATCCACTCTGGATATGTAGACACCATGATGATGCCAGCTTGAAATTGTTTCACAATTTTTTCTTTAACCTTTAAACTCCACTTAGGTTTCAATCGCTTTGAGCTTTTTACTGGCGGCTTGAATCCTTCTTTAATGGGAAAGGCGATGAAGAACAATGTCGATTGGACAAACCCACCATGTCTTCATGAGACCATGCAAACACATCCTAGAATTGGGTTAATAAAGGCAACCATGTCATTTTATTTGAGTTGGGGTAAGGTCCGAACCAACTGGATTAGCTTAGGGTTGTCTAAGGTTCTAAGATTGAAAGGAGTGGTTTGATCAAGATTGGGTTTGGGTTTATCTGGGACCCATTCCTTAATCTCTTGAGGTGTCTCAATGTCCTCTTGGATGTCCATCAAGTCCGAGTCTAACTTTGCATCAAAATTCTGACCCTTGTGGAGAGAAGGCACCTCATCGCCAAAATCTGAGCACATCTAAATTGAGTCTGAAACAAAATATGCTTTCACTTAATATATGCAAATTGTTTGATCATACAAAAGTGTTAGCATGTATGTGATAAAATAACTGCTAATGCTATAAAGGAAAGCAAGCAATTAAAGTTATCTACAGGGCAGAGGGATTTTTTGCCCATTTTAGCCTTGTCGACCAATGCATGAGTCTTTGCTCCAATTGTCGAGGGCAAAGTCTGAAAGGCTGCAGATGATGGAAGGATCGTCGGTGTCTTGCTTCTCCCGAATGATAACCATGACATCTGGGCAATCATAAATGCAGGGTGTATCTGTTTGTATGTTCATCATGAACAATGACGCAAATGCCTGCCGCCATCATCAAGGCAAGGTCATGTTTACGTTTAGTTCCTTTTCTTCCACTTGGGATCGGGAATCGGCACCTCTTTAGCTTTGCTTTGCTTTGGTTTGGAAATAGCATAGCCGCAACATGGGGTGGGACCTTCTTGGAGATTGCATTAACTCATGAGGTAAAGGTATAGAAAATCATTTGTCTTGGTATGCAAACTGAGGAAACCTCTTCGTGCTTATGAGGATTCTTGTATGCGGAACTAGAAGAGTAGCCTCTTGGTATTTGTTCTAATTTATTTGGACATTTGGATAGGGTGCTTAATACCCTGTTGATCCTTACCAAGCCCTTGTCCAAGTTGATGACCCAATAACATCATTTCTTGAGTGGCTGACATAACCTCGGCAGAAATCTTGGGTACGGGAAGTGGCGCTCCAATAGAATGGTATTGCGTGTTACTCACTTCTAAAGTATGGAAACTGGCCGGTTCAACTTCTGAATTGAAGCTGATAATTGGTAGAATTCCTTGTTCAGGACATTCCGGCTCAGCATTGACAGTGACTAGACTGTTGTTAATGATGTATTTGAGTTGTTGATGTAAGGTGGAGGGAACAGCTCCAGCCATGTGTATCCATGGTCTCCCCAATAGCAGGTTGTATCCTGAATCTATCTTGAGGATGTAGAAGGATACATTGAATGTATTTGGACCAATCTCAATTGGCAATTCAATCTTTCCAACGGAATTTCGTCGGGATCCATCAAAAGCTCGGATGACCGTATGGCTGCTTTGGATCCACTTGAGATTGATATTCATTTTTACCAAGGTGGCATAAGGACAAATATTTAGAGATGAGCCTTCATCTATCAATACTCCTACTAGCATGTACCCAGAAGACAACACTGCGATATGCAATGGCTTGCAATGACCGGTCCCTTTGGGAGGTATATTGTCATCAGTAAAGGATATCACATTGTTGTTGAAAATATGATCAACCAAATGTTGAAATTTTTCCACATCCAATGACTTTGGCAAGTAGGCTTCTTCTAAAACCTTTAACAAGATCTTCCGATGATCCTCAAAAGAGAAAACCAAATCCAGTATTGAAATCTGGTGTGGAGCTTCTCGCAAGCTTAAAACCACTTTGGCTTTATTGTGACCCATAGTACGGAGGAATTTTTCAATCTTCTCCATGGGCAATTTCCCCTTTGCTTCGCAAGTAGGTTTGATAACCCGTTGAGGAAGGTATAGTGGATTTTTTTTCGACACTGTAGCAGTAGTATGAGACATGGATCCTTTAGCTTCTCCATAATTCCATGGAACTTTGTGTAAGCTGACAACAGGATGTTGTGGTTTGTAAGGCAAAGGAATTGGCTCTGGTGTGGCCACTTTCAAAGGATTGTCAACTCCTTTGAGTTGAATTGGTTGTATGGGAAATACTTTAACAGTTTCATCATCCACTTCGGAGATAACTGCAACTGATCCCTTCCATTGGGTAGGGCATGCATTCACACCCTTGAGTTGCACAGTGTAATCATCTGCTATTTGCGGACACCGCTATCAATAAGATTACGAATAAGATGGCGGAGTGCCCCAAGCATTCTTTTGTCTTTGTAATGCGAGAGTGTGAATGATATTGACATATTTCATCGGATCGAAAGCGCTTGGCGAGGATTGATGGGAGGGAGAAGGAAGGTAATTCTTCCTTCGTTGATCAACATCTGTAGTATCTCCTCCATAGATTGGCCCAAATAGGTGAATTCCCTCTGATTGGCAAAATCCTGACGGGCTTTAGCACTTGCTCGCTTTGCAACCTTATCCTCCATAGCTTCGCTTTCTGAAGGTGTTGATGGAGCATTTATAACAAATGGAAGGAGATAGACATGCTCCTGCCTAATTAATTGGCGTGTGACTTGATGCTGATGAGTCACCAGTTCTGCCAATTGCTCAATTTGTTTGCAAAGAGCTTTCATCTTTCGTTCCATGGTAAACTGGAACTTTGCATAATCCCATTTGTTAACACCATTTTTGATGGGTTGGGATGATTCGCCATTGGAACCTTGTACAGTGCTCCAACTGATCATGTTGACCTCTTCTTCTTTGTGTTGAGGAAGAGGGTTGTCTTGCACATGAGGTTGATCTGTTTTGTAGACTACAATCTCACCGTTGTCTATCAGATCCTGAATCTTATGCTTTAAGGCCCAACAATCTTGAGTATCTTGTCCAAGGTGCTGACATGATAAGCACACTTTCGAGTAGCATTAAAACCCCTGCCATTAGGGTCATTTGGTGGAAAAAGATGTGTAATTTTCTTTTGAAGCGATCGGGAAGAGCAAGAATGTTCTCGGCGAATCCCCTAAGGTGTGTGAACGTCGAGGTCGCTTACTTCTCTATTTTTAGGCAATGGAGGTTTGAAGATTGTCTTTGAAAAGGGAATAGTTTTCTCTCTGCATAGGCATGCTTGGATTGCCTTTTTGTCCTTGTAGTATCAAGAAAACATCCTCCTCTTTCTTTTTATGGACCCTCCGGGGGTTGTTTCCATAAGATCCGGATTGGATGTGCTTAGCAACAGCTTTAAGAGCAGCTAGGTCTTGAATTTTACCGAACTTCAATCCCATTTCAGCCATCTCACCGTGTTTGATCATTTCAGAAAATGGTTTGCCAATACCAGCTAGAACTCTCTCATAGAAAGGAGTTTTATGTACATCTATGAAAGTCATGACCATTTCTGATTCTGTCATGGAATGAATAACTTGAGCAGCAAGGCGCCTCCACCTTTGAGCATACTCTCTAAATGTCTCATTATACTGTTTCTTGACCTTAGTGATTTGGTACCGGTCAGGAGCCATCTGAGATTGAAAACTGTATTGAGTGAGGAAGGCATGAGCCAGCTCTTCCCAGCTATGGATCTTAGAGTTGTCTAATCGGGTATACCACAAACGAGCTTCTCGGTCAGGACTTTTTTACAAAGCAATTTGCATTACGGGCTTTTCATTCTCCGCATAAGATCCGAGTTCTCCAATGAACACCTTTAAATGTGTGTAAGGATCCTCTAATCCATCATATTTTTCAAAATCAGGGGTCTTAAATTTCTCTGGATAATGCACACCAGGAAATATGCAAAGGTCTGCATATGAAACACTGTCATGTGTTCCAATCCCTTTGAGAACGCGAATGGTTTCCTCCATTTGAAGGACCTTCTTCCTAATGTCACCGGTGTCTAGATCTCCTTTGAGATGGGTGCCTTCGGGGTCTTTGTTGGTTGTATCCAACTGATGTTCTGGAATTTTTTTTTCCAGACCTTGAACTCCCCCTTGTGTAGAGGATTCTGTATGTGTAGGTATCTTCGTACTCTAAGTGGACTGGTGTAATTCTTTTAGTAGAATAGCCAAGCCTATGATTTGTTTACTCAATCCATCAAATTCTTCTTGGGAAACAACATTAGACTGTTCAGAAGAGAACATGATTGGTTGTAGGCTCGCAGCCTTTTTTAGATTTAGAGCGGGTAACAAGCCCAATTGCTTCCCTATAAAAGACTTACGTAGTTTAGTCTTACGGTGATATAAATGTTATCATAACATGTCCGTTTTAGGAATTGGTCCTGCAAAACCGGTTGTTAATTGATAACATGCCATGCATGCAAAGATATATTACATATGGATGACCATGGAATAAAATTACAAGTAAATGCTTTTACAAGTAATTGAAAATGGAAAGCATGAGGAGACTTTCCTCCGCGTTTGGTTTATCAGAGGCTGACCTATCCTAGGGTTTCTCTCACGGCTTTTCAGCATGAAGGTTCCCAGATCATCGCAATCTACTTGACGGGAAGTTAATCCGATTGCGTTCAAGCTGGAGTGAATCTGGCGGTGCCTTTCACGAGCCCGGGAATCATTCTTCCCACGAGTCCGATAATCAAACAACAGCGAGGATAGCCTCACGGTGGAGGACCACACAACATACATTCTCATCTGGCGTGTCTCACCGTTTATGCAAAATGATGACATGTGCGTAGAAGACTAATATCACTGAGATAGATATTTAGCGGTCAATAATTAAAATGCATTCGTACACATTCATCGAAATGTAAATGCAACATTCACACACAAGCATATAACAATTTTGAAAAGCTTGTAATGGCGGCTTAAGCCCTCTTCTTTGGAGTCCCAGGTGAGTCGCCACTGTCGGCGTCTGGATTTTTGAAAGTGTCCCTTTTTGTTACTTGTTCTTTGGTGTTCTCATGTTAATGTGAGATTTGTTTGAAAAAATAAGTAAAAAAGGTCAAGCATGTATAATGTAAACGATTGGACTTTAAAAGTCGCCGCAGTGGGTGTATTTAATGGTTGCACTGCTTAATGAAAAAGGTTTGCACATTGACCCAGTGATTTGACACTGCTAAACGGGTCTGTGAAACCAAGATTCATTTTGGGTCCGGGGGCTTGATTATTTGGAGGGAAGGTGTTAGGCACCCCAGAGCATCAAGTGTTACTACGGTGACCGCCACTTTTCAAAGAAATTGTTATATGAATGTGTGTGTGTGTGTGTGGATCAATGTGCAATTATTTGGAAGTAGTGTGAGGCCTCGTTCGCACCTATATACACAAGGTTTGAATTTTATAGGAAAATTCAGTTTTAACCAAGATTTAGCAATGAAGTTTTGTAAAAGAGGTTTTTCAAACCCTGTGCTCAATAGTAATTGAGGCCTTTAATACTTCCATTTTATTATTAAATGTCCGACTTGTTTGCTTTTATTTTCGAGATGCAAAGCATTCTCGAGAAAATGATATCTGAGAGTGTCGAACTCCTCATGGGCATAATGACCATCCAAGAAAATTCGAGAATTTGTAAAATAATAATACAAGATGCTTTACAATTTGAAAAATGTCCATCATGGGAACCGAATCTAGATTGATGGCTGAACTGTAATCACATGTTTCTAGGCTCACATAATACTGCAATTTGTATGGAAAACAATAAGCAGTTATATATATAAAAGTTGTAAATATATATATACAGACTTGATCAACCACCACAAAACAACTCCATGGGGGATCGGAAATGTAAATATATAAAAGTGGTAAAATATATATATATATATATATATATATATATATATATATATATATATATATATATATATATATATATATATATGGACATGATCAATCAATACTTAAGTAAACTCCGGAGGCCGGAATGAAATGTAAATAAAATTTGTAAAAGCGATCAATTGCCACAAGTAAACTCTCGAGGCATGACAAAATGTAAATAAAAGTTGTAAAAGGCCATGAAGTAAATTCCGGGGCATGAGAAATGTAAATATATATATGCACAAATATATATATAAAAGCGATAAGCATATTTGGATGTAAATCAGAGGCTCATCGAATATGTCAAACAATGAATTATATATATATATATATATATATATATATATATATATATATATATATATATATATATATATAATGAATAATAAACACTTTGGATGTAAATCCAGGCTCATCGATATATATACTAATATGATATATATATATATATATATATATATATATATATAAGCAATTTAAATGCACTTAGGATGTAAAATCCAGGCTCATCGCATGAGTCGACCACAGTTTATATATATAATATATATATATATATATATATATATATATATATATATATAAGCAAATAAATGCTCGAGCATCAAAATCTAGGCTCAATTGAGGCATAACTTGATAATGTTTGTCCATATATGAAATATATACATATATATAAGTATATATATATGAAGATGAAATGAAAACCACGAGGCGAAGTATATATATATAGCCCATGGTCTTCAAGCTTCAAATTCTATCAAAAAATCGCCACACATAATAGTTATTAAGGATTGTCACTCCTCGGTTCTTGTGGGACATTGTTGGATGTATGTATGAAGTGTTGAGACGACGTGCCATTTGTCAAAGGAACAAGATGATGTTTGACTCCTCATGGAGTTATCATGGTTTGAGTTGAAAGTAAGCGTTCTTAGGGTTCTGGTAGAGATTGGACTACATTGGTATGCTGCGATATCATCTTGTTGACGTGGTAAGATGACGTTGTGACTCCTCACCGGGGTTATTGCCGGTTAAAGTGGAAAGCAGACGTTGCTCAGGGTTACATCTGAGATTGGGCTTCTTGTTTGTATGCCTCACTGTCATCTAGATTGAAGCTGATAGCATGTGTTTGAAACAAGCATTTCTGGGGTTATCGTCGGAACTGCAATGGCATCCCTTAAGGCTATCACCAAGGATGGGGTTGCTACTCCCAGTGTTGTCTCTGGGACTGGAACTGTATGTCGCGGTGTTATCGTCGAGACAGAACTGTCCTCTCTGGTGTTGTTGCCGGTCTTTTGATCTGCATATCTCGGGGTTATCTCCGAGATTGGAAATGACATCCCCGGTGTGTGTTCCTGGTTTGAGATGATAATCTCGGTTTGTGTTCCGGGTTGGAACTAAACTTCCGGTAGTATCCGGGATGGATGTAAGCTGTCTTTCAAGGTTATCTCCAAAAGACAAATCTACCCTCCTACAATGTTAGTAATAGGAGTGCAGAAAATTTCGAGTGTCTACAAACACAATATAGAAAACTCATCGAATTATCATTTCAAATTTCTCCAGAATTTTTTAGGGTCAAAAAAATTACGAAACTGCAAATGGATTTTCACCCGCCATGCGGTAATCCACGAATACAGATCATTTCCACAATTTAATAAGGAATGAATACAAAGGATCATTCACCATGCATGTGGTAATCCACATGAGGCGAGTTATTCAACAAAATAATAAAGAATGGAATAATGAAGAATTCACCACCTATGCATGCGATAGATCGCACAAACGAGTTATTCCGAGAATAATAAATAATGGAATCGAAGTAAATACATAAACGCATACGAGACGGGATATTGAGACAAAATAATAAAAATGGAATAACAACGAGAATTTACCATGCATGCGATAGGCCTTACAGACGAGTTATTCCAGCGAGAATAATAAATAATGTAACTTGGAGTCATGCGTAAGCCTTGCGATGAGGATATTCAACAGAATAATAAAGAATGGAATAACTGAAGAATTTCACCATGTATGCGGTACTTCGCATACACAAGTTATTCCAACATAATAATAAAGAATGGAATAATAGAAAAAATTCACCATGTATGCGATTACTTGGCGTAGGCAGTTATTCAACATAATAATAAAGAATGGAATAACAAAAAAATTTCACCATGTATGCGGTACTTACTATGTAGAGTGATTATTCAACATAATAATAAAGAATGGAATAATGAAGAATTTCACCATGTATGCGGTGCTTGGCATAGACGGAGTTATTCAACATAATAATAAAAATGGAATAATGAAGCTCTCTTCATGAATACGAAAGAAATATTACCCCTTACAGTATTGAAAGAAAATAATTCTCTTCATGAATACAAACGAAATAATATCCCTTACCTTATACAGAAGGGTACTCCGACGGGTAGGACGGGGATATACTTGAAGAAAACTTAAACTACGCTCAAAGCTTCTTAAAACTCTAAAGAAATACGCTCAAGATTATAGAAGAGAATTCTCTGAATTTCTGGTGTGATTTCAATTCTAACTAAACATCCTATTTATAGGAAAATAGAAAGGATATTATGCAATAAAATTTAATATAATATATATATATATATTATTTAAAATCTAATAAAACAATTAACTTTATAAAAGTATTTTATTTTATATAAAAGATTTTACTATGCAAACACTATGCAGTCTTATGCAAACACATATGCATAATAAAATATATTATATTCTAATTATTGTCTAATAAAACAAATAACTTTATAAAAGTATTACATTTTTATATAAAAAGATTTTATTATGCAAAATACTATGCATAATAAAATATATTATATTCTAATTATTGTCTAATAAAACAAATAACTTTATAAAAGTATTACATTTTATATAAAAACTTTACATTTTATTACATTAATAGTACTAATAAAATAAAAATTATATATATATATATATATATATATATATATATATATATATATATAAACTTTCGTGACTTCATAAAAGACACCTCAATATATTTAGCCACATTTATTATCATTATTATAATTCACAATATTAATCGATTGAGTTTTTCCCGGAAAGGGGCTTTTTAATAAGGATTTTTCCTATTGGTATGATTAGGTGACCAAACCTATCCTTGGCGAGAACTTTAAGGGTGTAAGCGAGGCAAAAGTCGATCCAAGTATTGAGTTGCTCGATTTGGTTCACAAAATTTATCTGATATAAAATAAGGTTTGATTGAGGCTCATTTAGCTCCAAAAGTAAAACACGATTAGAATCGAGAACTGAAAGCGGTTTGAACTTTTCCAACGAATATGATCAAAGTATAATTAGAAAATTACAATTTGAGAAGGTTCGAGTAATTTATCGAACTTTAAAATGTGCTCATATTTGACTCATTTATATTTGAGTCAAGCTCGAATCGAACTTTTAGTCGGCGAAGATACGAATCGAGCCCGAAGCTATTTCTTCATTTTCTGACCTTACAAAACTTCTAGACATCGTTAATATTGCAAATAATAATATTAATAACTTTGTTATCTCAATTATTGATTTAATAATATATAAATATCGACAATAATTGAATCAAATAACGTGAGATACTATGCAACAATTACTGTAGCAATAATTGAACAAAAGCGAGTGACTTCTCACGTAAGCATCAATAATCAATACTGAGTGTCTTCTACTATGCAACCACGCATATTATTGTACTTTTAACCTTTGGGTGTTTCACGTTAATGGTAAAACTTCCGCCGTTATTTTCATAAAAATATTTTTGTCGTTTTCTCAATCCGACAATAATTCTGTTGTGGGGTCCACTAATGATTGTGCCATCGTACGAATATTCCCTGACCAATCGAATATTATATAACAACTTGCATACTTTGCATAATTTATAAATATTACGCACAACTATAACATTATATCAAATCCATGCCATAATATTAAAAAAAATATTTCGAGAAATTTAAATCTTTATTCATAAAATTTGGGGTTTCATAATCTCCCCTCCTTATGAAATTTCGCCCTCAAAATTTACGTACGTACCTGGTATCCTTCTTATCCAAGATTCTAACACGTATCTCCTCATACGTTAAATCTTCTGCTATCTTATCCACATATTTACGTAACATCGATACCTGAAAAAAATGTTATGAACACGTGACATACTTGGCGGTAAAGCGAGTCTATAGGCCACAGTTCCTACTTAATTGAGGATTTCAAATGGACCAATTAAATCGAGGGTTGAGATTTCCTATCTTCGTCGATTCTTGCTTCTAGACTAACGCCCTCTTGAACCTTCTTCTTCACATTCATCAGCTTTGAGTATGTAGCTTGAGCGACTTTAACTTTATCGATTAAAGTCGGTTCTACTCGTATATTTGATATCACCACGTGGGTCCTTAGAGTTTTTAACTCTATCTTCATTATTTGTAAGTTATACGAAATGGGTTTTTGTGTTAACAACATCGTACTCGTAAATGCATACGATCTTCTACTCAATGCGTCAGCTACCACGTTTGCTCTTCCATGATGATATTGAATGGTATAGTCGTAATCTTCAACAGCTCGAGCCAACGTCTTTAGCGCATTATACGTTCATTTTGGTTGAAGAAATATTTAAGGGTTTTAGAAATGGGTTTTGTACTTGGGTCAATACAAAATTCGATTTCACGCTCTAGGGGTAGGCCGAGAAATCTTCAGAGAATTCGTTAGGAAATTTATTAATAATAGAAATGTCATTCAAAACTGTGACTCTCATCCAAGACTTGGATAGTACGTCACATTGATACCTATCAACTTGTCATCGTCATTCATGACATCGCCTACAGAAAGTCTGGTTTTGGTGCATTCCACACAAGGAAATCAACAACGAAAGGATCGGGGCTCTTTAGTTATGGCTTTATATAACAGTGATTAACTTTAGTGGTTTGGTTTCTTGAATTCGCATAATAGGTTGGTTAGGAATACGAAAGCTAACAACCTTACAAAAAGAATGATGAGTAGTTAACCAATCGATTCCTAAAATTACATCAAAGGCAAGTATTTTCAAAGAGATAAGATCGATAGGTAACGTGAAAGTGTCGATTTGAATCAGCAAGATTTATAAACAGTGGAGGTAACGAAGTTTTCTCCTAACCGAGTTTCAACAGATAAATCAAAGTCTTATCTCTTCGGAGTCAAATTTAAACGTTGAGCGCAAGCAAGAGAGATAAATGAATGGGTAGAATCGGTATCTAATAAGGTATAGACTTCGCAAGAATTTATAATTAACTAACTCGTGCTAACCGTTCGGGTTACTCGCTTTTTGAGAAGTCACGAAAAATGCTCTTCCGAAAACCCAAACTTTGTTTTGTAAAAGTATCCGCCTTTGGTGCCACCGTCCCAAGCTGGACTTGACTTTGGTGCACGACAAAATTGGGCTAAGTGACCTTCTCTTCCATAATTGAAACACGCTTTGGACTGCTGCGTGTAGTTTGGACTTATGTGTCCTTCCCCTCCACATTTGTAACATATAATAGGGGGTCGTTCTCCTTCCTTAACAACGGGTCTTGATCTTGACGTCTTTCCATCATTGTTGAATCTCCTCTTCTTGAAATGTCTATTCTTATTATTTTGGCCATGATTACCCAAAGTGGTTACCATTTACGGCATGTTGATTCCTCCATGCTTATTGTCACCGATTTCGATGGTGATATCTTTCGGTATTATCATTTTGTCGGCTACTCTCTTTTGGTGGGTTGATTCATTATCGCGCTCCAATAACTGAGCCATATAAACAACATCTGAATACAAACACAGTTTATGAGAGATAATATATTGACGTATCTCGGGTTTCAAACGTCTTAGAAACATTCGCATCATTCTCTCCTCATTATCAACCAAATGGAGCACAAACCGGGACAACTCGGCAAACTTGGTTTCGTACTGCGACACAGTCATGTTGTTTTGCTCCAGCTTGATGAACTCTACGCCTTTCATGTGACGAATACTTTTGGGAAAGTACTTGTCGTTGAACAATTGTTGGAACTTCTCCCAAGTCATCTTCAGTGCGGCAGATTGAGTCGCTTCTGATTCCCACCGATGAATCCTCTCTGCACGCATAATATGAAGGTGGCAAAGGGAACCTTTTATTCCTCGGAGCATCCCAAGACATCAAATATCTTGTTGATCTGTTTTATCCACGTCTCCGCCTTAAGTGATTTTGGCTCTCCAAAAAACTCTGGTGGTCCCAGCTCCTTGAACTGCTTAGCGGTGATCGTCCGAGAGTTGTCAGTGTTTCCACCTGCATTTTGGACAAGAGCCGATCTCGCCTGATATTGCATGAATTGCATAAAGCCTTTGAACATCCCATCGTTCATCATTTCATCGGTGTTATTGTTTTCATGAGGATTATTGTCTTCCTGTTGCACATTACCCTGGGCATTGATCGTTGGTGACTCAACGATCTCATTTGCTTCATTGCTTATCTCAACATTTTCGGATGCCATTTTCAAATATTGCCACAAAATAAGAGTTAATTAACATATCACATATTATCTTTATACTCTGACCGACCAATTAAATACCAAATAAACTTACGTAGGTCATACTAGCGAAGGAATTCCCCGTCTCTCCCCTTCTAGTTCTTGTCTCACATCTCAGTCAGGGATCATATCCCTAAGCTTTGATACCAACTGTGACGCCCCCAAAATAGGTACACATCACCCATATTGGGTCGTCAGATACAAGTTATTGAATACAAATACAAACTAATTATACAACAGTCGTGTAAAATACGACAAAACATAAATTGAGAGTTTTAATAAGAATATTGTCATCTAGAAAATATCCACACTCAAAGGAGTCATCAATACATTTATTGTAACACTATTTAACAGAATAGTGAGGATTACTAATACTATCATCTAGACCGTCACTCCGTTCCCCGACTAGTCCCGGCTACGTTCTCATTTCCTGAAGAGAACAGTGAAAGAAAGGGGTGAGCTCAACTAGCCCAGTAAGAAATATTATGATTAAGATAATGCAGAATAAATTATCATTAGTCTTCAACAATGTTAAACTGATAAAATACAATAGACATCAAGTTTAACTGCAGCGGAATAAACAATACGTTAGAAGAGTCAAGTAGAGCATGATATATTCTATCTTCTATGATTTAAAATGTTTTCATCAATTTTTATCATTTGAGACTCGACAATAAATAAACCACATCATTGAGTCATCCTACACTACGGGCCAAGGATATTCATTAAATCATCAATGGTCATAACTATCTAGAATAATCCACGGTCATAATCATACCAACAAGCGTAAAATCGATAAACTACGGGCGATGAGGACTTTCACCACATCATTCGTCACATTATGGTCATGATTTATCCCGAATAATCCACGGTCATAATCACACCAAGTCCATCTATGCACGTAAGCCAAAGATGACTTTCATCACAATATAAGCATGAGAATGATGTGATGATATAAGCATTAATCAAGCGAAAACAAGGATAAATATTAAAGACTTTAAATTTATCCAAATATTATCAATCACTTAATAAACTCATAATCTAATATTATTAATATTATTACAATATTTTAATCACTTCTTAAACTTATAAATAATTTATTTCAATTGTTTACACTTTACCAAATAATGCATTTAATCATTCAAAAATGACATACTCATATCATCAATGATCAAACCCCTTATAAAAATCTGCATATACCCTATATAGGATTCCCAAGCCATAAAATCCTATTTTCGAATTTTGTTACTTCACATAACATATTTAATTCATTTACTCATAACTAGTTCATTTTCATGAAAAATACCAAATCAGTCCCAAAAATATTTCTTTTCTAGGATTTAACAGAATATAGTCCCATATTAAACATATATTTTTCTTGGAATTTTAAAAATTCATTTACTATTTTTCATATGGCCAAAACTGTCGAATATTTAGACATTTATCATAAATTGTACTTTTGTCCAAAAATTCCGAAATTTACAAAATATACTTCTGTTATATACATGTACTCCCAATAAAAATTTCACCAATTTTAGAGTTAACCACAAGGAGTTATAAGGGTTTACTTTTAAAATAGTCATTTCCCATAAAATCTATAACTCTTAATCTATATATCCAAAAATCGCCATCTTTGGACACAATATAGAAAACTCATCAAATTATCATTTCAAATTTCTCCGAAATTTTTTTGAGGTAAAAAATTACTTAAAGCGCAAATGGATTTTCACCGCCATACGATAATCCACGAATCTGAGATCATTTCCACAATTTAATAAGGAATGAATACAAAGGATCATTCATCATGCATGTGGTAATCCACATAGGCAGAGTTATTCAACAAAATAATAAAGAATGAAATAACGGAAGAATTCACCATGCAAGCGATAGATCGCGCACAGACATATTATTCAGCGAATAATAAATAATGGAACGGTCGTGCGTAAGCGCACATACATGATATTAAACAGAATAATAAAGAATGGAATAATGAAGAATTTCACCATGTATGCGGTACTTAACATATCTGAGTTATTCAACAGAATAATAAATAATGGAACGAGTCATGCGTACGCGCGCGGACATGATATTCAATGAGAATAATAAAAATGGAATAATGAGAAGAATTTCACCATGTATGCGGTGCCAGCATATCTGAGTTATTCAACATAATAATAAAGAATGGAATAATGAAGAATTTCACCATGTATGCGGTACTTGCGCAGACGGAGTTATTCAACATAATAATAAAGAATGGAATCACGGTAGAATTTCACCATGTATGCGATTACTTAGCATGAGGCGAGTTATTCCAACATAATAATAAAGAATGGAATAATGGAAGAATTTCTCCATGTATGTGGTACATTATAAACGAGTTATTCCAACATAATAATAAAAATGGAATAATGAAGCTCTCTTCATGAATACGAAAGAAATAATATCCCTTACGAGTATTGAAAGAAAATAATTCTCTTCATGAATCTGAACGAAATAATACCACTTACCTTATAAAGAAGAGTACTCAAGCGGATAGAAGTGAGGATATACTTGAAGAAAACTTGCACTACGCTCAAAGCTTCTTAAAACTCTAAAGAAATACGCTCAAGATTATAGAAGAGAATTCTCTACGAATTTACGGTGTGATTTCAATTTTAACTAAGCATCCTATTTATAGGAAAATAGAAAGGATCTTATGCAATAAAATATAATATATATATATATATATATATATTTTATTTAAAATCTAATAAAACAATTAACTTTATAAAAGTATACATTTTATATAAAAAGATTTTTTACTATGCAAATACTATCAGTCTATATGCAAATACTATGTATAATAAAATATATAATATTCTAATTATTGTCTAATAAAATAAATAACTTTATAAAAGTATTACATTTTATATAAAAAAAAATTACTATGCAAAAATACTATGCATAATAAAATATATTATATTCTAATTATTGTCTAATAAAACAAATAACTTTATAAAAGTATTCATTTTATATAAAAAAATTTACATTTTATTACATTAATAATACTAATAAAACAAAATTTATATATATATAATATATATATATATAAACTTCTATGACTTCTTAAAAAGACACCTCAATATATTTAGCAACATTTATCATCATTATTATAATTCACAATATTAATCGACCAGGTCGTTCCCAGGAAAGAGGGGGCTTTCCAATAAGGATTTCTCCCTCTTGGCGCGCAATTAGGTGACCAAACCTCTCATTGGCAGAACTTCTAGACATCGTTAATATTACAAATAATAATATTAATAACTTTGTTATCTCAATTATTGATTTAATAATATATCAAATATAAACAATAATTAAATCAAATAACATTGAGATCTTATGCAACAATTCTTTGTAGTAATAATTGAACAAAACTGAGTGACTTCTCACGTAAGCATCAATAATCAATACCATGTGGTACTATGCAACCACGCGTATTACTTTACTTTTAACACCGGGTGTTTCAACAGTTAATGGTAAAACTTCCGCCGTTATTTTCATAAAAATATTTTTGTCGTTTTCTCGATCCAAGACAATAATCCGTTAATGGGGTCCTGATGATGATTGTGCCATAAATACGAATATTCCACGACCAATCGAATATTATATAACAACTTGCATACTTTGCAAAATTTATAAATATTACCCACAACTATAACATTATATCTAATCCACACCATAATATTAAAAAAAATATTTCGAGAAATTTAAATCTTTATTCATAAAATTTGGGGTTTCACAAAAGCTATCCAAACCAAATGATGGTAAGGATTCTTAGACTGAAAGAACACCCCTTTTATGATAGGGGAGTACCCCAGGTATCTAGTATAAGATACAAAGAGCAGATTTAAATGTTATGCATATACATGGTGTATGCGAGGTTGATCCCCTCAAGTACTTATTCTGTAGTCAGTAACCAAAAGGTCAATTAGCTATTGATTCCATTGGAGTTTAATAGTTCAAAGTCTACTTGACTCTCAGTTATTCTAAAAGAAACCATTATCTTTGTTTCTAATATTCATATTGTTGAATCCTTCAGATATTCATATTGTTGAATTCATTGTCAGATATTTACCATTCATCATGATATATCCTTATTATTATATTTAAACTTGCTGAGCAAACTTGTTGCTCATCCTTGCTATATCATGAATTATATTGCAGTTAAGCCCGAGACCTCAGGAAAGTACAAGGGTAAAGGAAAGATGGAGGATAATTGCAAGGAGCAGACTTTACCTTAATCCTAGTTTAATTTATTGTTATGTAATATGAACTGTAAGACCCCAACTTTTATGAATAAAGATAAATTTTTATATAAATATCATTTTTTAATATTAAGATGTGAATTTGAAATAATGTTATAGTTGTGGGTAATATTTATAAATTTTGCAAAGTAAGCAAGTGGTTATAAAATATTCGTTTTAACGAGGAATATTAAATGCAATGTAGTACTTGATCATTGGTGGACCCATAGCTGAATTCTTTCGAGAATGAAAGAATGACAAAAATATCTTTTATAAAATAACGGCGGAAGTTTTTATCATTGATTGTTGAAATAATCGAGTGTTAAAAAATGCGATGTCTGGCGTGGTTGCATTGTAGCATTACGGTATTGATTATTGATGCTTACGTGAGAAGTCACTCAGTTTTATTCAATTATTGCTACAGTAATTGCTGCATAGTATCTCACGTTATTTGATTCAATTATTGTCACAGTATCATCTGTATAATATTTTATATTATTAAATCAATAATTGAGACGACAAAGTTATTAATATTATTATTTATAATATTGACTATGTCTAGAAGTTCTGTCGAGGAGGTTAGATAATCTAATTAGCGGCGCCTAATAGGGAGAAATCTTATCGGAAAGCCCCTCTCGTGGGAACGACAGTTGTTAATATTATAATTATAATAATAATGAATAAATGTTGTTAAAAATATTGAGGGGATTTTTATGAAGTATTTATTGTAAATTTTACTTATTTTATGGAACCCTATTTACCCATTTTTCAAAATAAGCAGTAGAAAGTTATTCAATATATATATAATGGGACCCACCTATGATTGTGAAATGTTAGTGGGAGGGGAACACGTGGGGCCCACGTGGAAGGAAAATAAAATGTGGGAGGGGGAGAGAATTTAGTCACGGGAGGGATTGTAATATATATATATATATATATAAGTTAGTTGACAAAATGGGGAGGGAAGCAACAGCTGATCACGGGAGTGTATCCCGTGAGTTTTTTTGACACACACACACACACATATATATATATATATATATATTATTTAAAAGTTTTTGTTTTATTAGAATATTTTATTACATAGTGCAGCATAATAAAATAAAAAAAATTCAGAAATTTCGGCCGAACTTCGCCTGTGATTTTTCCTTCACTATGTATCCAAATAGTATCCTTTCCATTCTCCTATAAATAGGATGCTTAGTTAGAATTGAAAATCACACCAGAATCAGAGAATTCTTCTTCTATAATCTTGAGCGTATTTCTTTAGAGTTTAAGGAAGCTTTGAGCGTAGAAAACAGTTCAAGTTTTCTTCAAAAATATTCCCACTATACCAGTTGGAATACTCTTCTTTTCAAGGTAAGGGATGTTGTTTTTGTTCAATATTCGCTTGAAATAATATTTTCTTCCATACTCTGTAGTATGTAAGTAATATTATTTCGTTTCAGATTTCGAATTCTATACTCATTTTATTAAAGTTTTGGCTTCTATACTCCATGAAATTAGTAGAATATCCTTGATATTTGCGCTTCATCCAGTATCTTTTCATGAAAATATTATTCTAAGCATTCTTGATAAATTTTAACTTTTTCATGCTGGAGTACTATTCATGAATTACTATTCATAAAGTACTATTCACGGGATACTATTCACTCGAGTACTATTCATCTGGGATACTATTCATGATAAAAATTGATTCGTTTTCGGTCCAAATCATTTTTGGTACAATATTATTCTTGAATTTTACTCCACAAAGCGATATCATGTTGACAATTTGAGCGTTATTGATTTACGGATAAATTAAATTATAAATCTTTAAAAATTTATCCTTTGCTTTCATTTAATTGAATTCTTATATCATTGTCATCATCCTCATGTTTATATTATGATGAAAGTCATCTGTGGCCGTAGTGCATAGATGGACTTGGTATGATTATGACCAGGGATTATTCGGTATAATCATGATCGTAATGTTACAAATGATGTGGTAAAAGTCCTCCTTGGCCCGTAGTGCATTGATGGACAGTTGTTGGCATGATCATGACTATTGGTGAAAACACGAATATCTTTGGTCCGTAGTGCATAGATAATTTGTGGTTGTGATTCGATGATGTGGATTATTTATTAAGCTGAGTCTCAGCGATAAAGTTGATGAAAAAAATTTTAAATCATAGAAGATAGTAGATTTTATGTTCTACTTGACTCTTCTAATGGATTGCTTGTTCCGCTATAGTTAAAATTGTTGTCTATTATATTCTATCAGTTTAACATTGTTGAAGGCTAACGATAACTTATTATGCATTATCTTAGTCATAATATTTCTTACTGGGCTAGTTGAGCTCACCCTTTTGCTTTCATTGATCTCTTCAGGAAATGAGAACGTAGCCGGATCTAGTCGAGGAATGGAGTGATGGTCTGAGATGGTGTCATAGTAGTCCTCACTATTCTATAAAATAGTGTGACAATAAATGTAATGAGGACTTTATTGAGTGCGGATATTGTCTATATGACAATATTCGTATTAAAACTCTTAGATTATGTTTTGTCGTATTTTACACGACAGTTGTATAATTAAGTTGTATTTTAAATTTTGTACCATGTATTTGGCGACTCAAGAGGGGTGATGTATACCTATTTTGCGGGAGTCACAGTTGGTATCAAAACTTAAGGATATGATCCCTGGCTGAGATGTGAGATTAGAACTAAGAGGGGAAAGACGGGTAATTCCTTCGCTAATATAACCTACCTAAGTTTAATTGTTATTTAATTGGTCGGTCAAAATATTGTATGTCAATTAACCCTTGTTTTATGGCAGTATTTAAAAATGACATCCGAGAATGTTGAGAATAGCAATAGAGCACATGAGACCGTTGAGTCACCACAGATCAATAACCAGAATAAGGTGCATCAGGTAGGCAATAATTCTCATGTAAACAACAACACCGACCAAATGATGAACGGCGGAATGTTCAGGAGTTTTCTGCAATTCGTGAAACATCAGGCAAGAGAGACTCCTGTTCAAAATGCAAGTGAAAACACTGCAACTCCTGGACGGTCACCGCTAAGCAGTTCAAGGAGCTGGGACCACCGGAGTTTTTGGGAGAGCCAAAACCACTTAAGGCGAAGACATGGTTAAAGCAGATCACCAAGATATTTGATGTCTTGAGATGCTCCGAGGAGCAAAAGGTTCCCTTTTCCACTTTCATGTTGCGAGGAGAGGCAGATCATTGGTGGGAATCTGTAAAACGTACCCAGCCTGCCGCACTGAAGATGTCTTGGGAGAAGTTCCAAGAACTGTTCAACGACAAGTACTTTCCCGAAAGTATTCATCATATGAAGGAGGTGGAGTTCATCAAGTTGGAACAAAACAATATGACTGTGGCGCAGTACGAAGCTAAGTTTGCCGAGTTGTCCCTGTTTGCATCCCATTTGGTTGATAATGAGGAGAGAATGACGCGGATGTTTCTAAGATGTTTAAAACCCGAGATACGTCAATACCTCATTTCTCACAAACTTAGCTTGTATTCAGATGTTATAAATAGGGCGCAATTATTGGAGCGCGATAATGAGTCAACCCAACCAAGAGAGAGCAGCCGGTAAATCAATAATACCAGTGGTAGCAGTCATCGAAGCGGTGACAACAAGCGTGGAGGGAATGAACAGGCTAGAAATGGTAACCACTTTGGTGGTAATCATGGCTAAGACAATAAGAGTAGATATTTCAAGAAGAGGAGATTCAACAATGATGGAAAGACGTAAGCACCAGCACCCATTATTAAGGAAGGAGAACGACCACCTATCATATGCTTCAAATGCAGAGGGGAGGGACACATCAGTCCAAACTGTGCGATGCAGTCCAAAGCGTGTTACAATTGTAGAAGAAAAGGTCACCTAGCTCAATTTTGTCGTGCACCGAAGACAAGTCTAGCTGGGATGGAGGCACCAAAGGCCGTTATAGAAAAATCAAAACCGCTAGTTCAAGGGAGAGCGTTTGTCATGACCTCCCAGAAAGCAAGGAACCCGAAAGAGGTCATCACGAGTAAGCTAATCATAAACTCTAGCTAAGTCTATACCTTATTTGATACCGGTTCTACCCATTCTTTTATTTCATAACCCGAATGGCTCCTATTGAACTTCAGGAGTTAAAGACCTAACTGTAGGAATTGTTAGACATTGGCTTTATTCGTCCTAGTACTTCTCCTTGGGGTGCTCTTGTTCTATTCGTGAAGAAGAAAGATGGGAGTATGCGACTTTGTATTGATTTTCAGGAGTTGAATCATGTCACCATCAAAAATAGGTACCCATTGCCATATATTGATGACCTATTTGACCAGTTGCAAGGCTCCAAATTTTTTTCAAAGATTGATCTTCATTTCGGATATCATCAGTTAAAGATTAAAACTGATGACATTCCAAAGATGGCTTTCAGAACTCGGTACGGGCATTATGAATTCTTAGTCATGTCTTTTAGATTGACTAATGCTCCTGCTGCCTTCATGGATATGATGAACCGAGTATTCAAGGAATATTTGGATCATTTTGTGGTTGTCTTTATTGATGACATTCTCATATATTCCAAAAGCCGTGAAGATCATGAGCAACACTTGAGGCTGATACTCCAAAAGCTTCGTGAAAACAAGCTTTATGACAAGTTGAAGAAATGCGAGTTCTGGCTTGAGGAAGTTGCATTCCTTGGTCATGTGATATCAAATCACGGAATATCTATTGACCCGGCAAAGATTAGAGCAATTTAAAGTTGGGAGCAACCTAAGTCAGTGACTGAAGTACGTAGCTTTCTCAGATTAGTTGGTTATTATCGGAGATTCGTGGAAGGATTTTCTCGAATTGCTACTCCATTAACTCAGCTGACTCGAAAAGATACAAAATTCGGTTGGAGCGAGGAATGTGAGAAGAGTTTTCAAGAACTCAAGAGGAGACTCATTTTAGCACCTGTTCTTATAATACCATCTGGCTCGGAGGGATTTGTCATCTACAGTGATGCTTCAGGCAAAGGGTTAGTATGTGTTCTCATGCAACATGGGAAAGTTATAGTCTATGCTTTATGACAGCTCAAAGAATATGAGAGGAATTATCCTACTCATGATCTAGAGTTAGCAGCAGTTGTTTTTGCACTAAAGATCTAGAGGCATTACCTGTATGGAGAAAAGGTGGAGATCTATACGAATTATAAAAGCCACAAATATTTCTTCACTCAAAAGGAACTCAACATGCGACAACGACGTTGGCTTGAACTGTTGAAAGATTATGATCATACCATTCAATACCATCCTGGAAAAGCAAACGTGGTAGCTGACGCATTGAGTAGAAGATCATATACGGGTACAAGTGCAATATTGTCAACACAAAAGCCCATTTTATATGACTTACAAAGGATGGAGATAGAGTTAAAGACTCCAGGGACCCATGTGATGATGGCGAATATACGAGTAGAATCGACTTTAATCGATAAAGTTAAAGCTGCTCAAGCTATAGACCTTGAGCTGATGCGTATGAAGAAGAAAGTGCAAGAAGGTGCTATTCCGGAAGCAAGAATCGATGAAGAAGGAATATTTCGAGTTCCTAACGATTCTGACTTAAAGTATAAAGTCATGATGGAGGCGCACAACACACCATTTGCAATCCATCCTGGGAGTATCAAAATGTATCATGATCTTCGACATACATTTTAGTGGAGCAATATGAAGAGAGAGATAACGGGGTTTATCTCAAGGTGTCTAACTTGTCAACGAGTCAAGGCGGAGCATCAAGTGCCAAAAGGTCCATTACAATCACTAAAAATTCCAGAATGGAAGTGGGAACACATTACCATGGATTTCGTTACTGGTCTTCCCAAGGTTTCTCAAGGCATACACGCGATTTGGGTCATTGTTGATAGATTGACCAAGTCTGCTCATTTCTTCCCTATACGAGAAACTTATACACTTGAACGTCTTGCTCGTATGTACATAAATGAGATTGTAAGATTGCATGGTATGCCAGTATCCATAGTTTCTGATCGAGACCCAAGATTCACTTTAAGATTTTGGGTTAGTTTGCAAAAAGCTATGGGCACGAATTTACGATTTAGTTCGGCATATCATCCTCAAACGGACGGGCAGTCGGAGAGGACTATTCAAACTCTTGAAGATCTATTAAGACTCTATTTCCTTAACTTCACAGGAAGTTGGGACAAGTTCTTACCATTGGTGGAGTTTTCCTACAACAACAGTTATCAAGCAAGTATTGGCATAGCTCCATTTGAGGCGTTGTATGAAAGAAAGTGTCGTTCTCCAGTATGCTGGGATGAGGTGGGTCAAGCAACGTTGTTGGGACTGGATTTGGTATGTATGACTACGAAAAAGATTCAAACAATCCGACAATGTATTCAAATCTCACAAGATCGACAAAAAAGTTATGCTGATCTTCATCGAAAGGACGTGGAATTCAATATTGGAGATTATGTATTGTTATGTGTTGCTCCATGGAAAGGAGTTACGAGATTTGAAAAGAGAGGAAAGCTCAATACTCGATTCATTGGCCCATTTTTAATCCTCGATCAAGTAGGAACTGCGGCCTATAGACTTGCCTTACCGCCAAGTATGTCTCGTGTTCATAATGTTTTTCACATATCTATGTTACGTAAATATATGAAAGACCCGAACCACATTATTGGGTTAGAACCGGACGAAATAGCGGAAGATTTAGCGTATGAAGAGGTACCTGTTAAAATCTTGGATAAGAAGGAACATATTTTACGCTCCAAGGTTATACCTCAAGTCAAAGTTTTGTAGAGAAACCACGATATTGAGGAAATGACCTGGGAATTAGAATCTGAAATGAAATCAAGGTATCCTCACCTATTCGTCATACCAGGTATGTACCCTAATTTCGAGGGCGAAATTTCATAAAAAGGGGAGGTTGTAAGACCCCAACTTTTATGAATAAAGATGAATTTTTATATAAATATCATTTTTTAATTTTAAGATGTGAATTTGAAATAATGTTATAATTGTGGGTAATATTTATAAATTTTGCAAAGTAAGCAAGTGGTTCTAAAATATTCGATTGGTCGGGGAATATTCGTTTTAATAGGGAATATTCGTACAACGGCGCAATTATTGGTGGACCCCACAACTGAATTACTGTCGAAATGAAAAAATGACAGAAATATCTTTTTATAAAATAACGGCGGAAGTTTTATCGTTAACTGGTGAAATAACCGGTGTTAAAAGTATAATAATGCACGTGGTTGCATAATAGCACACGATATTGATTATTGATGCTTACGTGACAAGTCACTCAGTTTTATTCAATTATTGCTCCAGTAATTATTGCATAGTATATCACGTTATTTGATTCAATTATTGTCACAATATCATCTGCATAATATTTTATATTATTAAATCAATAATTGAGACGACAAAGTTATTAATATTATTATTTGTAATATTGACGATGTCTAGTAGTTCTGTCAAGGAGAGATTAGATAATCTAATTGCGCGCTAATGGGGAGAAATCCTTATCAGAAAGCCCCATTTCCTTGGAACGACCTGGTTGTTAATATTGCAAATTATAATAATGATGAATAAATATTGTTAAAAATATTAAGGGGATTTTTATGAAGTATTTATTGTAAATTTTGCTTATTTTATGGACCCTCATTTACCCATTTTCAAAATAATCGGTAGAAAGTTATTCAGTATATATATAATGGGACCCACCTGTGATGGTGAAATGTTGGTGGGAGGGGAACACGTGGGGCCCACGTGGAAGGAAAATGAAATGTGGGAGGGGGGGAGAATTTAGTCATGGGTGGGATTGTAATATATATATATATATATATATAAGTTAGTTGACAAAATAGGGAGGGAAGCAAAAGCTGATCACGGGAGTGTATCCTGTGAGTTTTTTTGACATATGTTATATATATTATATATAATATATAATATTTTATTTAAAAGTTTTTCGTTTTATTAGAATATTTTATTGCATAGTGCAGCATAGTAAAATAAAACAATTTCAGAAATTTCGGCCGAACGTCGCCCGTGATTTTTTCTTCACTATGCATCCAAATAGTATCCTTTCCATTCTCCTATAAATAGGATGCTTAGTTAGAATTGAAAATCACACCAGAATCAGAGCATTCTTCTTCTATAATCTTGAGCGTATTTCTTTAGAGTTTAAGGAAGCTTTGAGCATAGAAAACAATTCAAGTTTTATAAAAATAATGGCGAAAGTGTTACCGTTAAAACTATTGAACTACTCGGTAGTAAAAGTACAGTAATATGCGTGGTTGCATAGTAGCACACAGTATTGATTATTGATGCTTACGTAAGAAGTCACTCAGTTATACTCAATTATTGCTACAGTAATTGCTGCATCATATCTCTCATATTATTGATTCGATTATTGTCACAGTATCACCTGCATAATATGTTATATTATTAAATCAATAATTGAGATGGCAAAGTTATTCATATTATTATTTGTAATATTGACAATGTCTAGAAGTTCTGTCAAGGAGAGGTTTGGTCACCTAATTGTGCGCCAATAAGGAGAAATCCTTATCGGAAAGCCACCTCTTTCCTAGGAACGACCTGGTTGTTAAATATTATGAATTATAATATTAATGATGAATAAGTTCGTGTTGATTAAAGATGAAATTGATAGTTCCATTGTGTTGGAATTATTAGTGTTAGTGAAAATCGACATTTATTTCGATAATAATTGATGTCTGGAGGTTATATTGACCAATCGGGTAATTAACCGGATAAATGAGCAATTAATTGCTATTAATTCACATGATTATAACTATTTGTTCAAATGTGTGTACTATTGATTCACATTCTTGTACTATTAGGGGAGTTGATGCAAGATTGATAATACTTGCATGACTAAGTTAAAAATGGAGGTATAGATGGAGGTACTATACTGTAATTCGTATTTTCACATGATTATAACTATTGATTCACATGATTGAACTATTGATTCACATTATTTACTATTAGGGGAGATGGTGCAAGTTTGATAATACTTGCAGGACTAAATTAAAAATGAAGAAAAAGAGGAAGGTATTATACTATAATATTTCCAGCTCCAAAACGTGCAATTATCGAAACTATATTTTAATATAAATAGAAGCCCATTCTTCCTTCATTTCTCACCAATTCACTAATGCTTTAGAGCAATTATTATAGAGAGAAATTATAGAGAGAGAAAAGAAGAGAAGTCTGCTACCTCACTATTCCAATATCCAGTTTCTTCTAAGGTAAGGGGTATTATTCTTTCGTATTCATGAAGAGAGTTATTTTCTTTCAATACACGTAAGAGTTGTTATTCCATTCTTTATTATTATGTTGGAATAACCTGTCTATGCAAAGTGCTGCATACATAATGAAATTCTTTTGTTATTCTATTCTTTATTATTCTGTTGGAATAACCTGTCTGTGTGGTCTATCGCATTCCTAGTGAATTCTGTTGTTATTCCATTCTTTATTATTCAGTTGGAACATCCTGTCTGTGCGAATTACGAATGACCTGGTTCCATTCGTTATTATTCTGTTGGAATATCTTGTCTGTGCGGATTACGTATAACTTGGTTCCATTCTTTATTATTCGGTTCGGAATAACTTTTATGCATGCGATTCTATCGCATGCCAGTGAATTCTTACATTATTCTATTCTTTATTATTACATGTTGGAATAACCTGTCTATGTGGATTACCACATGCATGGTGAATGATCCTACGTATTCATTCCTTATTAAATTGTGGAAATGATCTGTCTACGTAGATTATCGCATGGCGTGAGAAAATCCATTTGCAGTTTCATATATTCTATTATACTCAGTTGGTTAAAGTTTTGACTTCTATACTCCATGAAATTAGTAGAATATCCTGGATATTTGCGCTTCATCCAGTATCTTTTCATGGAAATATTCTTCTAAGCATTCTTAAATTTTACTCCACAAAGCAGTATCATGTTGACAATTTGGACGTTATTGATTTCAGGATAAATTAACTTATAAATCTTTAAAATTTATTCTTGAACTTGTTTTATTGAATTATTATGCCATTGTCATCATCCTCATATTGTGATGAAAGTCATCTTTGGCTTACGTGCATAGATAGACTCGGTATGATTATGACCAGGGATCGTTCAGTATAATCATGACCTGTAATGTTATAAATGATGTGGTAAAAGTCCTCGGTGGTCTGTGTAGTGCATTGATGGGACGATTTTTGGTATGATTATGACCAGGGATTATTCGGTATAGTCATGACCATTGATGATTTAATGAATATCCTTGGCCCGTAGTGCAGGGATGATTCAATGATGTGGTTTATTTATTAAGCTGAGTCTCAGTGATAAAAATTGATGAAAACATTTTAAATCATAGAAGATAGTAGATACCATTCTCTACTTGACTCTTCTAATGGATTGTTTATTCCGCTACAGTTAAACTTGATGTCTATTGTATTTTATCAGTTTAACATTGTTGAAGACTAATGATAATTTATTCTGCATTATCTTAGTAATAATATTTCTTACTGGCTAGTTGAGCTCACCCTTTGCTTTCATTGTTCTCTTTAGGAAATGAGAATATAGCTTGGACTTGTCGGGGAACGGAGTGACGGTCCAGATGATAGCATTAGTAGTCCTCACTATTCTGTTAAATAGTGTGATAATAAATGTAATGAGGACTCCATTGAGTGTGGATATTATCTAGAAGACAATATTTGTATTAAAACTCACAGCATATGTTTTGTCGTATTTTACACGACTGTTGTATAATTAAGTTGTATTTGAATTTTGTACCATGTATTTGGCGACTCAGGATGGGTGATGTATACCTATTTTGGGGGTGTCACAGTTGGTATCAAAGCTTAGGGATATGATTCCTGGCTGAGATGTGAGACAAGAACTAGGAGGGGAGAGACGGGGAATTCCTTCGCTAGTATGACCTACCTAAGTTTATTTGGTATTTAATTGGTCGGTCAGGGTATAGGGATAATATGTGATATGTCAATTAACCCTTGTTTTGTGACAGTGTTTGAAAATGGCATCTAAAAATATTGAGATCAGCAATGAAGCACATGAGACCGTTGAGTCACCAACGATCAATACCTAGGATAATGTGATATCAGGCGAAGAAGGAATTAGAGATATCCATGTGGTGAGTGAAGAATTGATAGTTGCACCCGAGATAGTCGCACAGGTAGCAGCTGAAGAAGAGGAAGAAGAGGAACCTGAGGAGAATTTATTAGAAGAATTTTATGATCAAAATTTAGAATTGCAAAATCATGTTCATGAGTTAGAAGAGCGGGCTGAAGAATGGTAGGCGGTCATGGAGAAAAAGGATGCAACAATTCAAGCTTGTGTTACCCGATATGTGATGCTTGAACAAAAGCACTCTTTGGCAGAGTATAAGATGATAAAGTGGGAATGTGAAAGTGAAGAAAACAATCGAGCAGTGAGAATGAGTGGTGCATGGGTAAAAGCCGCACGACATGTGGATATTGTGGAAAGAGATGTCCGATCTAAGAAGGCTAAAATAGATGATATGTATTTCTCTTTTTGGACAACAATCCAGAGAACCCAACATCGAGTTTTGAATTACCCTGTACATTGTGGTCAACCTCAATTTGATATGGATTGAAGATTAATGATTCAGATCATGAAACATGAGTTCGATGAAGCAGTTGAGGTTAGAATATGCCCTATAGAAAAGTCAATTTCAACAGTAGTGATGACACTAAATGCTGCCCCAGACAAGTCAAAGCCGGGTAGTTCAAGGGAGAGCGGTTGTCATGACTTCCCAACAAGTGAGGAACCCAAATGAAGTTATCACGGGTTAGTTAATTATAAATTCTTGCGAAGTCTATACCTTATTAGATACCGGTTCTATCCATTCTTTTATCTCTCTTGCTTGCGCTCAACGTTTAAATTTGACTCCGGAGAGATTAAATTTTGACTTATTGGTTGAAACTCGGTTAGGAGAAACCTTCATTACCTCCACTATTTATAAATCTTGTTTGATTCAAATCGACACTTTCACGTTACCTGTCGATCTTATCTCTTTGAAAATACTTGCCTTTGATGTAATTTTACGAATCGATTGGTTAACTACTCATCATGCCAAAATTTTATTATTTTCGTAAGGTTGTTAGCTTTTATTTTCCTAACCAACCTGTTATGCGAATTCAACCAACCAAACCACTAAAGTTAATCACTGTTATATTAAGCTATAAGTAAAGAGCCTTGAGCCTTTCGTTGTTGACTTCCTTGTGTGGAATGCACCAAAGCTAAACTTTCCGTAGGGGACGCTGTGAATGATGGTGGTAAGTTGATAGGTATCAATATGACGTGCTATCCAAGTCTTGGATAAGAGTCACAGTTTTGAATGACATTTTTATTATTAATAAATTTCCTGACGTATTCTCTGAAGACTTCCTGGCCTACCCCTAGAGCGTGAAATCGAATTTTGTATTGACCCCAGTACAAAACCCATTTCTTCAACCCTTAAATATTTCTTCAACCAAAACGAACGTATCATGCGCCAAAGACGTTGGCTCGAGCTATTGAAAATTACGACTATACCATTCAATATCATCGTGGAAGAGCGAACGTGGTAGCTGACGCGTTGAGTAGAAGATCGTATGCGTTTATGAGTGCGGTGTTATTAACACAAAAACCCATTTTGTATAACTTACAAATGATGAAGATAGAGTTAAAGACTCTAGAGACCCACATGAAGATAGCGAATATACGATTAGAATTGACTTTAATCGATAAAGTGAAAGTCGATCAAACTACACACCTGAATCTGATGAATGTGAAAAAGAAGGTTCAAGAAAGCGTTATCTCAACCCTTGATTTAATTGGCCCATTTGAAATCCTCGATCGTGTAGGAACTGTGGCCTATAGACTCATTTTACCGCCAAGTATGTCGCGTGTTCATACGTTTTTCACGTATCGTTGTTAGTAAAAACTTAGTCTTGGGGGATTTTGGAGCCAAATTTTGGAATAATTATTGAATCTAAAAAATTATGAAATCATGGGGGGTTTTATAAAGCATGTTACAAGCTTTACATAGCCTCGAAAACGGACTAATTTCAATAACGGATGAAAATGTTATGAACATTTGAAGTATGTGTGTCAAAAGTTACAAAATCTGGAAAATTGGAGTTAAGTGCCAAAGGTCGAGCGCCTAGGCACTAGGCTCGGCACTTAGAATCTGTTCTTGGGCGCCTAAGCGCTTGCCCAAGGCCAAATTTGGGTGCCGAGGCGCTGGTCAAGTGTTATGCCAAAATCTGTCCGGACGTCCTTTAGTAAATTGGGCATAACTTTTTCATACAAACTCCGATTGAGGTTATTCAGGATGATTTAGAAAGATAACGAGTAGACCTAAAACTTTCATTATTTATATTTTTAGATTTGAGGTCGGTATCAAGGCCTATAATGGCTATTTTAGGGACTGATGTGCATTCAGAGGCAATCGGAGGACATCAGGCATGCACGTATGCAACGTGTAATTTTTTTCGATGATAAAGGTATTAAAGGTATCCTCACCTCTTCGGCATACCAGGTACATACGTAAATTTTGAGAGCGAAATTTCATAAGGAGGGGAGATTGTGAGACCCAAGATTTTATGAATAAATATTTAAATTTCTCGAAATATTTTTTTGAATATTATGGTGGAAGTGATATAATGTTATAGTTGTGGGTAATATTTACAAATTTTGCAAAGTATGTAAGTTGTTATATAATATTTCATTAGTCAGGGAATATTCGTTGTAACAGGGAATATTCGTACGACGACACAATCATTGGTGGACCCCACAATGGAAGTATTGTCGTAGTAAGAAAATAACAGAATTATCTTTTTATAAAAATAATGGCGGAAGTGTTACCATTAAAACTATTGAACTACTCGGTAGTAAAAGTACAGTAATACGCGTGGTTGCATAATAGCACACAGTATTGATTATTGATGCTTACGTAAGAAGTTACTCAGTTATACTCAATTATTGCTACAGTAATTGCTGCATCATATCTCTCATATTATTGATTCAATTATTGTCAAAGTATCACCTGCATAATATGTTATATTATTAAATCAATAGTTGAGATGGCAAAGTTATTCATATTATTATTTGTAATATTGACAATGTCTAGAAGTTCTGTCAAGGAGAGGTTTGGTCACCTAATTGTGCGCCAATAAGGAGAAATCCTTATCGGAAAGCCCCCTCTTTTCTGGGAACGACATGGTTGTTAAATATTATGAATTATAATATTAATGATGAATAAGTTCGTGTTGATTAAAGATGAAATTGATAGTTCCATTGTGTTGGAATTATTAGTGTTAGTGAAAATTGACATTTATTTCGATAATAATTGATGTCTGGAGGTTATATTGACCAATCGGGTAATTAACCGGATAAATGAGCAATTAATTGCTATTAATTCACATGATTATAACTATTTGTTCAAATGTGTGTACTATTGATTCACATTCTTGTACTATTAGGGGAGTTGGTGCAAGATTGATAATACTTGCATGACTAAGTTAAAAATGGAGGTATAGATGGAGGTACTATACTGTAATTCGTATTTTCATATGATTATAACTATTGATTTACATGATTGAACTATTGATTCACATGATTGAACTATTGATTCACATTATTTACTATTAGGGGAGATGGTGCAAGTTTGATAATACTTGCAGGACTAAATTAAAAATGAAGAAAAAGAGGAAGGTATTATACTGTAATATTTCGAGCCCCAAAACGTGCAATTATCGAAACTATATTTTTCTATAAATAGAAGCTCATTCTTCCTTCATTTATCACCAATTCACTAATGCTTTAGAGCAATTATTATAGAGAGAAATTATAGAGAGAAAAAAGAAGAGAAGTCTGCTACCTCACTATTCCACTATCCAGTTTCTTCTAAGGTAAGGGGTATTATTCTTTCGTATTCATGAAAAGAGTTATTTTCTTTCAATACACGTAAGAGTTGTTATTCCATTCTTTATTATTATGTTGGAATAACCTGTCTATGCAAAGTGCCGCATACATGATGAAATTCTTTTGTTATTCCATTCTTTATTATTACATTGGAATAACACATGCATCTATCTAACATGCATGTCCGATGTCTGTTGTTAGTCCATTCTTTATTATTCTGTTGGAACATCCTGTCTGTACGGATTACGCATGACCTGGTTTCATTCTTTATTATTCTGTTGGAATATCATGTCTGTGCGGATTACGAATGATCTGGTTCTATTCTTTATTATTCGGTTGGGAATAACCTGAATGGGCAGTCTATCGCACGTCTGGTGAATTCTTCTGTTATTCCATTCTTTATTATTTTGTTGGAATAACCTGTCTATGTGGATTACCACATGCATGGTGAATGATCCTTCGTATTCATTCCTTATTAAATTATGGAAATGATCTGTCTACGTGGATTACCGCATGGTGGGAGAAAATCCATTTGCAGTTTCATATATTCTATTATACTCAGTTGGTTAAAGTTTTAACTTCTATACTCCATGAAAATAGTAGAATATCCTGGATATTTGCACTTCATCCAGTATCTTTTCATGGAAATATTCTTCTGAGAATTCTTAAATTTTACTCCACAAAGCAGTATCATGTTGACAATTTGGGCGTTATTGATTTCAGGATAAATTAACTTATAAATCTTTAAAATTTATTCTTGAACTTGTTTTATTGAATTATTATGTCATTGTCATCATCCTCATATTGTGATGAAAGTCATCTTTGGCTTACGTGCGTAGATAGACTCGGTATGATTATGACCGAGGATCGATTCGGTATAATCATGACTGTAATGTTATTAATGATGTGGTAAAAGTCCTCGGTGGCACGTGGTGCATTGATGGGACGAGTTTTTGGTATGATTATGACCGAGGATTATTCGGTATAGTCATGACCATTGATGATTTAATGAATATCCTTGGCGTAGTGCGAGGATGATTCGATGATGTGGTTTATTTATTGTCGAGTCTCGTTGATAAAAATTGATGAAAACATTTTAAATCATAGAAGATAGTAGATACCATGCTCTACTTGACTCTTCTAATGGATTGTTTATTCCGCTACAGTTAAACTTGATGTCTATTGTATTTTATCAGTTTAACATTGTTGAAGACTAATGATAATTTATTCTGCATTATCTTAGTCATAATATTTCTTCTTGGGCTAGTTGAGCTCACCCTTTGCTTTCATTGTTTCTCTTGAAATGAGAATATAAATTTGGGACTAGTCGGGGAGCAGAATGACCAGACAAATGATAGCATTAGTAGTCCTCACTATTCTGTTAAATAGTGTGATAATAAATGTAATGAGGACTCCATTGAGTGTGGATATTGTCTAGAAGATAATATTTGTATTAAAACTCACAGCATAAGTTTTGTCGTATTTTACACGACTGTTGTATAATTAAGTTGTATTTGAATTTTATACCATGTATTTGGCGACTCAAGATGGGTGATGTATACCTATTTTGGGGGCGTCACAGTCATCATCCTAATATTTATATTATGATGAAAGTTATCTATGGCCGTAGTGCATAGATGAACTTGGTATGATTATGACCAGGGATTATTCGATATAATCAAGACCGTAATGTTACAAATGATGTGGTAAAAGTCATCATTGGCCCGTAGTGCATTGATGGACCGTTGTTGGCATGATCATGACCATTGGTGAAAACACGAATATCTTTGGCCCGTAGTGTGAGACCCCAAATTTTATGAATAAAGATTTAAATTTCTTGAAATATTTTTTTGAATATTATGGTGTGGATTTGATATAATGTTATAGTTGTGGGTAATATTTATAAATTTTGCAAAGTATGCAAGTTGTTATAAAATATTCGTTTGGTCGGGGAATATCCGTATGACGGCACAATCATTGGTGGACCCCACAACGGAAGTATTGTCGTAGTTAGAAAATGACAGAATTATCATTTTATAAACGGCGAATGTGTTACCGTTAAAACTATTGAACTACCCGGTAGTAGAAGTACGATGTCTGGTGGTGGTGATAATAGTAGCATACGGTATTGATTATTGATGCTTACGTAAGAAGTCACTCGGTTATACTCAATTATTGCTACGATAATTCTTCGCATCATATCTCTCATATTATTGATTCGATTATTGTCACAGTATCATCTACATAATATGTTATATTATTAAATCAATAATTGAGACGACAAAGTTATTCATATTATTAAATTGCAATATTGACAATGTCTAGAAGTTCTGTCAAGGAGAGGTTTGGTCACCTAATTGTGCGCCAATAAGGAGAAATCCTTATCGGAAAGCCCCCTCTTTCCTGGGAACGACCTGGTTGTTAAATATTGTGAGTTATAATATTAATGATGAATAAGTTCGTATTGATTAAAGATAAAATTGATAGTTCCATTGTGTGGGAATTATTAGTGTTAGTGGAAATTGACATTTATTTCGATGATAATTGATGTCTGGAAGTTATATTGATCAATCGGGTAATTCACCGGATAAATGAGCAATTAATTTCTATTAATTCACATGCTTGTAACTATGTGTTCACATGTGTGTACTATTGATTCACATGATTTACTATTAGGGGAGTTAGTGCAAGATTGATAATACTTGCATGACTAAATTAAAAATGGAGGTATAGATTTATATCATTTTCTTTGGTATTTTTCTTTTATGAGTTACTATTCACTCTAGTATTATTCACTTGGATATTCGGGGCACTTTTCGTGCTGGAGTACTATTCACGAGTTAATATTCACGGGAAACTATTCACCCGATTACTATTCACTCTAGTATCATTCACTCGGGTATTCGGGACACTTTTCGTGTCGGGGTACTATTCATGGGGTACTATTCCCGAAGTACTATTCACAGGGTACTATTCACCCAAAAAAATATATCTCTTTTCTGTCCAAATTATTTTTGGTACATGAATATTATTCTTGAATTTTACTCTACAAAGCAGTATCATGTTGACAATTTGGACGTTATTGATTTCTGGATAAATTAAATTATAAAACTTTAAAATTTATCCTTGAACTTATTTTATTGAATTATTATGTCATTGTCATCATCCTCATGCTTATATTGTGATGAAAGTCATCTTTGGCTTACGTGCATAGATGGACTTGGTATGATTGTGACCAAGGATTATTCGGTATAATTATTACCGTAATGTGATGAATGATGTGGTAAAAGTCCTCATTGGCCTGTAGTTCATTGATGGACAGTTGTTGGTATGATTATGATCAAGGATTATTCGGTATAATCATGACCATTGATGATTACATGAATATCATTGGCCGTGGTATAGGGATGATTTGTGACGGTCCCAAAATAGGTATACATCACCCATCTTGAGTCGCCAATACATGGTACAAAATTCAAATACAACTTGATTATACAACAGTCGTGTAAAGTAAGACAAAATACATGCTGTGATTTTTAATACAAATATTGCCTTCTAGACAATATCCATTCACTCCATTCCCCGACTCGTCCCAGCTATGTTCTCATTTCCTGAAGAGAACAGTGAAAGAAAGGGTGAGCTCAACTAGCCAGTAAGAAATATTATGACTAAGATAATGCAGAATAAATTATCATTTGTCCTCAACAATGTTAAACTAATAAAATACAATAGACATCAAGTTTAACTGCAGCGAAACAAGCAATCCATTAATAGAGTCAAGTAGAGAACAAAATCTACTATCTTTTATGATTTAAAAAAGTTTTTCATCACTTTTATCGCTGAAACTCAGCTTAATAAATAATCCACATCATCCCTGCACTACGGCCAAGGATATTTATTAGGGTCACAACCACAAATTCCATGCACTACGGCCAAGGATATTTGTGTATTCATCAATACTCATGATCATGCCAACAACTGTCCAACAATGCACTACGGGCCAATGAGGACTTTTATCACATCTTTTGTAACATTACTACCATGATTACAAGAATAATCCACGGTCATAATCATACCAAGTCCATCTATGCACTACAGGCCACAGATGACTTTCAAAAAAAAAAATATAAACACGAGGATGATGACAATGATATAAGAATTCAATAAAACAAGTTTACGAATTAATTTATTCAGGAACTAATAACGTCCAAATTGTCAACATGATCTCGCTTTGTAGAGTAGTAAAATTCAAGAATGCTCGGAAGAATATTTCCATGAAAAATCTTTGGATGAAGCACAAATATCAAGGATATTCCACTAATTTCATGGAGTATAGAAGTCAAAATTTTAACCAACTGAGTATAATAACGAATGGAATAACAAAAGAAATCACCATGCATGCGACTTGCTTGATAGAAGCGAGTTATTCAACGAATAATAAAGGAACTAGGTCGGTGAAATTCACACCAAGCGAGGATGTTCCAACGAGAATAATAAGTTGAATAATAAATAATGGAACCAGTCCGAGCGTAAAATGCATGCAGATGTGAGGATATTCAATAGAATAATAAAGGCGGAATAATAAATAATGGAACCGAAGTCAAATTGTAAAACACACATGATGGATATTCCAAATGAATAATAAAGATAGAATAATAGAAGAATGTCACCAAGTATAGGGTAGCAGATCTGAGTTATTCCAACGAACAATAAAGAATGGAATAACAGAAGTTCTCTTCATGAATATAAAAGAATAATATTCCTTACCGTAAAAGAAACTGAATATAAGAAAAGAAAGTTAGCAGACTTCTCTTTTTCTTTCTCTCTATAATTTTCTCTCTATAGAGTTTCAGTGAAGTCGTAAGAAAATAATGAAGGAATGAGCTTCTATTTATAGAAGAATGGACTGCATAGTAACTAATTCATGAATGGTCCAGATTGATTTATTTTTAATCGGACGGTCCATATTTAAAGCAAAATCTTTTAAATAAAATATATTATATATATTATATATATAAAAGTATATATATATAATGATAATAATTATATTCCCTCCGTATAAAACAAACACCCCATTTGGCAACTTTGAAAAAAAACTTCCAACCATTCAATTTTCAATACTGTGGACCCCACATGTTCCCCTCCCCCCAACATGTCAAAATCACAGGGGTCCCATTATATTTAAATAAATTTCTACCAATAATGTTGAAAAATAGGTAAATGGGGGTCTAAATAATACGCCAAATTTACAACAACTACCTTATAAAAATCCTTTCAATATTTTTAACAACATTTATCATCATTATAATTCACAATATTAATCGACCAGGTCATTCCCAGGAAATAGGGGGCTTTCTAATAAGGATTTCTCCCTATTGGCGCGCAATTAGGTGACCAAACCTCTCCTTGACAGAACTTCTAGATATCGTTAATATTGCAATTTATAATATTAATAACTCTGTCATTTCAATTATTGATTTAATAATATATAAAATATCGACAATAATTGAATCAAATAACGTGAGATACTATGCAACAATTACTATAGCAATAATTGAACAAAACTGAGTGACTTCTCACGTAAGCATTAATAATCAATACCGTGTGCTACTATACAATCACGCGTATTACTGTACTTTTACTACCGAGTAGTTCAATAGTATTAACGGTAAAACTTTCGCAGTTATTTTTATAAAAATATTTTTTGTGCGTTTTCTTAATCAAAGCAATAATTACATTATGGGGTCCACCAATGATTGAGTAGTTTGTACGAATATTCCTGCTAAACCAAATATTCCCCACCAATCGAATATAATATAACAACTTGCATACTTTGCAGAATTTATAAATACTACCCACAACTATAACATTATTTCAAATTCATACCTTAATATTTAAAAATGATATTTATAGAAAATTTATCTTTATTCAAAAAGTTGGGGTCTTACAATCTCCCCTTCTTAAGAAATTTCGCCCTTGAAATTAGGGTACGTACCTGGTATGTCGAATAGGTAAGGATACCTTGACTTCATTTCAGATTCTAACTCCCAGGTCATTTCCTCAACATCGTGGTTTCTCCACAAAACTTTAACTTGAGGTATAACTTTGGAGCGTAAAATATGTTCCTTCTTATCCAATATTTGAATAGGAACCTCTTCATACGTTAAGTCTTCCGCTATTTCGTCCGGTTCTAACTCAATAATGTGGTTCGGATCTTTCACATACTTACGTAACATGGATATGTGAAAAACGTTATGAACACGAGACATACCTGGCGGTAAAGCGAGTCTATAGGCCACCGTTCCTACTCGATCGAGGATTAAAAATGGGCCAATGAATTGAGGATTGAGCTTTTCTCTCTTTCCAAATCTTGTAACTCCTTTCCATGGAGCAACACGTAACAATACATGATCTCCAATATCGAATTCCACGTCCTTTCGATGAAGATCAGCATAACTCTTTTGTCGGTCTTATGAGGTTTTTATACGTTGTCGGATCATTTGAATCTTTTCCGTAGTCATACGTACCAACTCCGGGCCCAACAACGTTGCTTCACCCACCTCATCCCAAAGATATCTTTGGAGAATGACACTTTCTTTCATATCTGGCGCCTCGAATGGAGCCATGCCAATACTTGCTTGATAGCTGTTGTTGTAGGAAAACTCCACCAATGGTAAGAACTTATCCCAACTTCCCTTGAAGTCAAGGACACAGAGTCTTAATAAATCTTCAAGAGTTTGAATAGTCCTCTTTGATTGTCCGTCCGTCTGAGGATGATATGCCGAACTAAATCGTAAGTCTGTGTCGATAGATTTTTGCAAACTAACCCAAAATCGTGAAATGAATCTTGGGTCTCGATCAGAAACTATGGATACTGGCATACCATGCAGTCTTACAATCTCATTTATGTACATTTGAGCAAGACGTTCAAGTGTATAAGTTTCTCGTATTGGTAAGAAGTGAGTAGACTTGGTCAATCTATCAACAATGACCCAAATTGCATCAATGCCTTGAGAAACCTTGGGAAGACCAATAACGAAATCCATGGTAATGTGCTCCCACTTCCATTCTAGAATTTCAAGTGGTTGCAATGGACCTTTTGGTACTTGATGCTCCGCCTTGACTCGTTGACAAGTTAGACACCTTGAGATAAACAGCGCTATCTCTCTCTTCATATTGCTCCACCAAAATGTATGATGAAGATCACGGTACATTTTAGTACTCCCAGGATGGATTGCAAACGGTGTGTTGTGCGCCTCCATCATGATTTTGTACTTTAAATCAGGGTCATTAGGAACACAAAGTCTGGAGTTGACTCGAAGTATTCCTTCATCATCGATTCTTGCTTCCGTCGTAGCACCTTCTTGCACTTTCTTCCTCATACGCATCAGCTCCAGGTCTGTAGTTTGAGCAGCTTTAACTTTATCAATTAAAGTCGGTTCTACTCGTATATTCGCCATCATCACATGGGTCCGTGGAGTCTTTATCTCTATCTCCATTCTTTGCAAGTCACACAAAATGGGCCTTTGCGTTGACAATATCGCACTCGTACCCGCATATGATCTTCTACTCAATGCGTCCGCTACCACGTTTGCTTTTCCAGGATGGTATTGGATGGTATGATCATAATCTTTCAATAGTTCAAGCCAACGTCGTTGTCGCATGTTGAGTTCCTCTTGAGTGAAGAAATATTTGAGGCTTTTATGATCCGTAAAGATCTCCACTTTCTCCCCATACAAGTAATGCCTCCAAATCTTTAATGCGAAGACAACAGCTGCCAACTCTAGATCATGAGTAGGATAATTCCTCTCATATTCTTTGAGTTTTCGTGAGGCATAGGCTATGACTTTCCTATGTTGCATGAGAACACATCCTAACCCTTTGCCTAAAGCATCACTGTATATGACAAATCCCTCCGAGCCAGATGGTATTGTCAGAACAGGTGCTGAAATGAGTCTTCTCTTGAGTTCTTGAAAACTCTTCTCACATTCCTTACTCCACCCGAATTTTGTATCTTTCCGAGTCAACTGAGTTAATGGAGTAGCGATTCGAGAAAACCCTTCTACGAATCTCCGATAATAACCAGCTAAGCCGAGAAAGCTACGTACTTCGGTCACTGATTTAGGTTGTTCCCGACTTTGAATAGCTTCAATCTTTCTTTGGGTCAACAGATATTCCATGACTTGATACCACGTGCCCAAGGAATTCTACTTCTTTGAGCCGTAACTCATTTCTTCAACTTGGCATAAAGCTTATATTCACGAAGCTTTTGGAGTATCGACCTCAAGTGTTTCTCATGATCTTCACGGCTTTTGGAATAAATAAGGATGTCATCAATAAAGAGCGACCACAAAGTGATCCAAATATTCTTTGAATACTCGGTTCATCATATCCATGAAGGCAAAGGGAGCATTAGTCAATCCAAAAGACATGACTAGAAATTCATAATGCCGTCTCGAGTTCGAAAGCCGTCTTTGGAATGTCTTCGGTTCTAATCTTCAACTGGTGATATCCGGAACGAAGATCAATCTTTGAAAAGAATTTGGCTCCTTGTAACTGGTCAAACAGGTCATCAATACGTGGCAATGGGTACCTATTTTTGATGGTGACATGATTCAACTCCCGATAATCAATACAAAGACGCATACTCCCATCTTTCTTCTTCACGAATAGAACAAGAGCACCCCAAGGAGAAGTACTAGGACGAATAAAGCCAATGTCTAACAATTCCTGCAGTTGGGTCTTTAACTCCTGAAGTTCAATAGGAGCCATTTGATATGGGGCTTTGGAAATGGGTTTTGTACTAGGTTCAAGGTCGATACAAAATTCAATTTCACACTCTGGGGGTAGGCCAGGAAGTTCTTCAGGGAATACGTCAGAAAATTCATTAACAATAGAAATATCATTCAAAACTGACGTATTTTTATTTAGATCTGTGACATGAGCTAAGAAAGCTTGACATCCATTTTTCAATAAATGAATAGCTTTATGGCTTGAGATGACAGTGATTGATTTTAATGGTTTGGTTGCTTGAATTCGCATAATAGGTTGGTTAGGAATATGAAAGCTAACAACCCTACGAAAATAATCAATTTTTACATGATGTGTAGTTAACCAATCAATCCCTAGAATCACATCAAATGCAAGTATTTTCAATGAAATAAGATCGACAGGTAACGTGCGGGTGCCGATTTGAACTAAACAAGACTTATAAACTGTGGAGGTAATGAAGGTTTCTCCCAACAGAGTTTCAACAGATAAATCAAAGTCCAATCTCTCCGGAGTTAAATTTAAACGTTGAGCGCAAGTAGGAGAAATGAAAGAGTGGGTAGAACCAGTATCGAATAAAGTATAAACTTCGCTATAGTTTATGATAAGCTTACCCGTGATGACCTCGTTCGGGTTCCTTGCTTTCTGGGAGGTCACAACAAACGCTCTCCCTTGCACTACTGGTTTTGACTTTTCTGGGGCGTCCTTTGGTGCCTTCATCCTAGCTGAACTTGTCTTCGGTGAACGACAAAATCGGGCTAGGTGACCTTCTCTTCCACAATTATAACATGCTTTGGATGGCATCGCACAGTTGGGACTGATGTGTCCCTCTCCTCCACACTTGAAGCATATGATAGGTGGTCGTTCTCCTTCCTTAACGACAGGTGCTGATGCTGACATCTTTTCATCATTGTTGAATCTCCTCTTCTTGAAATGTCCATTCTTATTATTTTGGCCATGATTACCACCGAAGTGGTTACCATTTTTGTCCTGTTGATTTCTTCCACGCTTGTTGTCACCGCTTCGATGACTGCTCTCACTAGTATTATTACTTTGCCGGTTCTTTATCTTTTGGTTGGGATGACTCATTATCACGCTCCAATAAAGCGAGCCCTATTAACAACACATCGAATACAAACACGGTTTATGAGAGATAAGATATTGACGTATCTCAGGTTTCAAACCTCTTAAAAACATTCGCGTCATTCTCTCCTCATTATCAACCAAATGGGATGCAAACCGGGACAACTCGGCAAACTTGGCTTCACTGCGACACGGTCATGTTATTTTGCTCCAGTTTAATGAACTCTACCTCTTTCATATGACGAATACTTTTGTGAAAGTACTTGTCGTTGAACAATTCCTGGAACTTCTCCCAAGACATCTTCAGTGCGGCAGGCTGGGTACGTTTTACAGATTCCCACCAGTAATCTGCCTCTGCACGCAACATGAAGGTGAGCAAGAGCAACCCAAGACATCAAATATCTTGTTGATCTGTTTAATCCACGTTTCTGCCTTAAGTGGTTTTGGCTCTCCAAAGAACTCTGGTGGTCCTAGTTCCTTAAACTGCTTGGCGATGACCATCCGAGAGTTGCCGGTGTTTCCCCCTGCATTTTGGACAGGAGGCGCTCTCGCCTGATGTTGCATAAATTGCATGAAGCCTCGGAACATTCCATCGTTCATCATTTAGTCAGTGTTGTTGTTTGCCTGAGGATTGTCGCCTTCCTGATGTACATTATCCTGACTATTGATCTGTGGAGACTCAACGGTCTCCTGTGCTCCATTGATGTTCTCAACATTCTCGGATGCCATTTTCAAATACTACCACAAAACAAGGGTTAATAAACATATCACATATTATCCATATACTCTGACCAACCAATTAAATAACAAATAAACTTAGGTAGGTCATACTAATGAAAGAATTTCTGTCTCTCTCCTCCTAGTTCTTGTCTCACATCTTAGCGAGGATCATATCCCTAAGCTTTGATACCAACTGTGACGGCCCCAAAATAGGTATACATCACCCATCTTGAGTCGCCAATACATGGTACAAAATTCAAATACAACTTGATTATACAACAGTCGTGTAAAGTACGACAAAAAACATGCTATGAGTTTTAATACAAATATTGCCTTCTAGATAATATCCATTCTTAGAATAAGTCCTCAATACATTTATTGTCACACTATTTAACAGAATAGTGAGGACTACTAGCTAACACTATCATCCAGAACATCACTCCGTTCCCCGACTCGTCCCAGCTACGTTCTCATTTCCTGAAGAGAACAGTGAAAGAAAGGGTGAGCTCAACTAGCCCAGCAAGAAATATTATGACTAAGATAATGCAGAATAAATTATCATTAGTCCTCAACAATGTTAAACTGATAAAATACAATAGACATCAAGTTTAACTGCAGCGGAACAAGCAATCCATTAAAAGAGTCAAGTAGAGAACAAAATCTACTATCTTTTATGATTTAAAAAGTTTTTCATCACTTTTATCGTTGGGACTCAGCTTAATAAATAATCCACATCATCCCTGCACTACGGCCAAGGATATTTATTAGGGTCACGACCACAAATTCCATGCACTATGGCCAAGGATATTTGTGTATTCATCAATGCTCATGATCATGCCAACAACTGTCCAACAATGCACTACGGGCCAATGAGGACTTTTATCACATCTTTTGTAACATTACGGTCATGATTACACCGAATAATCCCTGGTCATAATCATACCAAGTCCATCTATGCACTACAGGCCACAGATGACTTTCAAAAAAAAAAATATAAACATGAGGATGATGACGATAATATAAGAATTCAATAAAACAAGTTCACAAATTAATTTATTCAGGAACTAATAACGTTCAAATTGTCAACATGATAATGCTTTGTACAGTAAAATTCAAGAATGCTCAGAAGAATATTTCCATGAAAAATACTGGATGAAGCGCAAATATCAAGGATATTCTACTAATTTCATGGAGTATAGAAGTCAAAATTTTAACTTATTTGAGTATAATAATGAATGGAATAACAAAAGAAATCACCATGCATGCAGTACTTCTCATAGATGAGTTATTCCAATGAGAATAATAATGAGAACCGTGTCGGTGATATTCACATCAAGCGAGGATGTTCTATGAGAATAATAAGTGCGAAATAATAAATAATAGAACCCGGTCCCCAGTAAAAGCATGCATGACGGGATATTAAACCGTAATAATAAAGACGGAATAATAAATAATAGAACCAGTCCAGTGTGTAAAACACACATACGAGGATGGATATTCAGCAATGTAATAATAAAGCGAGAATAATAGAAGAATGTCACCAAGTATAGGGTAGCCCGCGTATACAGGTTATTCCAACTGAACAATAAAGAATGGAATAACTGAAGTTCTCTTCATGAATATAAAAGAATAATATTCCTTACCGTAAAAGAAACTGAATATAAGAAAAGAAAGTTAGCGAGACTTTCTCTTCTTTCTCTCTATAATTTCTCTCTATAGAGTTTGGTGAATTCGTAAGAAAATAATGAAGGAATGAGCTTCTATTTATAGAAGAATGGGTGCATAGTAACTAATTCATGAATGGTCCAGATTGATTTATTTTTAATCGGACGGTCCATATTTAAAAGCAAAATCTTTTAAATAAAATATATATATATATATATATATATATATAATATATATATATATATATATATATATAATGATAATAATTATATTCCCTCCGTATAAAACAAACACCCCATTTGGTAACTTTGAAAAAAAACTTTCAACCATTCAATTTTCAATACTGTGGGCCCCACATGTTCCCCTCCCCCCAACATGTCAAAATCACAGGGGTCCCATTATATTTAAATAAATTTCTACCAATAATGTTGAAAAATAGGTAAATGGGGGTCTAAATAATACGCCAAATTTACAACAACTACCTTATAAAAATCCTTTCAATATTTTTAACAACATTTATCATCATTATTATAATTCACAATATTAATTGACTGTGTCGTTCCCGAGGAAGAGGGGCTTTCCAATAAGGATTTCTCCCTATTGGCGCGCAATTAGGTGACCAAACCTCTCCTTGGAAGAACTTCTAGACATCGTTAATATTGCAATTTATAATATTAATAACTCTGTCATTTCAATTATTGATTTAATAATATATAAAATATCGACAATAATTGAATCAAATAACGTGAGATACTATGCAACAATTACTATAGCAATAATTGAACAAAACTGAGTGACTTCTCACGTAAGCATTAATAATTAATACCGTGTGCTACTATGCAACCACACATATTACTATACTTTTACTACCAAGTAGTTCAACAGTATTAACGGTAAAACTTTCGCAGTTATTTTTATAAAAAATATTTTTGTCATTTTTTTAATCCGACAATAATTCTGTTGTGGGGTCCACCAATGATTGACCCGTTGTACGAATATTCCCTGCTAAACCGAATATTTCCCGACCAATCGAATATAATATAACAACTTGCATACTTTGCAGAATTTATAAATACTACCGACAACTATAACATTATTTCAAATTCATACCTTAATATTTAAAAATGATATTTTTAGAAAATTCATCTTTATTCAAAAAGTTGGGGTCTTACATGATTCGATTTTATTTATTAAGCTGAGTCTCAGCGATAAAGTTGATGAAAATCTTTTTAAATCATAGAAGATAGTAGGTTTTATACTCTACTTGACTCTTCTAATGGATTGCTTATTTTCGTTGCAGTTGTTGATCTAAAACTTGTTGTCTAGTGTATTCTATCAGTTGTTATACTGTTGAAGTCAATTTATTCTGTATTATCTTAGTCATAATATTTTTTACTGGGCTAGTTGAGCTCACCCTTGCTTTCATTGTTCTCTTTAGGAAATGAGAATATAGCTGGGACGAGTCGGGGAATGGAGTGATGGTCCAGGATAAATGGCTGTAGTAGTCCTCACTATTCTACGGAATAATGTGACAATAAATGTAATGAAAACACCATTGAGTGTGGATATTGTCTAGATGACAATATTCTTGTTTAAACTCTCAGCTATGTTTTGTCGTATTTTACACGACTGTTGTATAATTAAGTTATATTTTGTACCATGTATTTGGCGACTCAAGATGGGTGATGTATACCTATTTTGGGGGCGTCACACGTAGTGCATGGATAATTTATGGTCGTGATACTAAAGAATATCCTTGGCCGTATTGCAGGGGTGATTCGATGATGTGGATTATTTATTAAGCTTTGTATCAGCGATAAAGTTGATGAAAAACTTTTTAAATCATAGAAGATAGTAGATTTTATGTTCTACTTGACTCTTCTAATGGATTGCTTGTTCTGCTGCAGTTAAACTTGTTGTCTATTATATTCTATCAGTTTAACATTGTTGAAGGCTAATGATAACTTATTCTGCATTATCTTAGTCATAATATTTCTTCTTCTTGGGCTAGTTGAGCTCACCTTTTTTGCTTTCATTGTTCTCTTGGAAATGAGAACGTGGCGGGACTAGTCGGGGAATGGAGTGATGGTCCGAGATGGTGTCATAGTAGTCCTCACTATTCTATAAAATAGTGTGACAATAAATGTAATGAGGACTCTATTGAGTGCGGATATTGTCTAGATGACAATATTCGTATTAAAACTCTCAGATTATGTTTTGTCGTATTTTACACGACAGTTGTATAATTAAGTTGTATTTTAAATTTTGTACCATGTATTTGGCGACTCAAGATGGGTGATGTATACCTATTTTGGGGGCATCACATGAACCCTAATGATTATTTTAGGGTATGTTTGTAAGATTGTATTAAGGTTATCGAATCTTGGGACTAGTAACACCTTTTGAATGAACGACGTACGTTTATTATATTCTGTATTTTAGTTATCGTATGTTGTTTAGAGGTGGATGTTTTATTTTATCGTGACTACCAGACCGAGGTCAGAGGACCCGATTTCGTGGGTGTCACAGGTTGGTATCAAAGCTGTAGGTTATAAACGTTAGGATTGCGAAACCTAGGTTATAACCTTAGTAGAAAACTCAAGTAGAGTATATAAGTGATGGGTTGAGGAAATCCATCGGGTTTTATTGTGATACTAAAGTTGTTTATTTAAATAAAGAATGATTGATAGACGTCTTAAACTTCTTAATGCTAACATGGATAACATATCACATAAAGCCTAATAGTTTTCTTCTTTTTCTCAGATCATGCCGCCTAGGAGACTACCGCGGAACTAGAGGGAGGAAGGATCCATTAACAATAGTGGAGGGGGAAATGTCGATCCAATGAAGAAATTCGTTAACCTGTTAACTGAGGCAATGAAAAATAGACCCCCGCCAGCAGCAGGGCAGCCAGAACATCACTTGGCTAGCTTTAAGGACTTTAAATTGGTAGGACCACCGGAGTTCTGGGGAAACTTTGACCCAATTGAAGCCCAGACATGGATAGAAGAAATGGAGAAGGTGTTTGAGGTTGCACGACTTGCCGAAACATAGAAGACGAGTTTTTCCACTTTCATGATGAAGGGCGAAGCTAACTATTGGTGGAAAGCCAATAAGGGACGAGCAGACGAAGGAGTTATTCCTTGGGACAAATTTAAGGAGCTATTCCTCGAGAATTGCTTCTCGGAGAATACACTGACGGATATGGAAGTTAAGTTTACAGGCTGAAGCAAAAGGTAGTATGTCTATCGAGTCTGCGACAAAATTTAACGAGTTGGCCCGATTCGCTCCACATCAGGTTGACACGGAGGCCAAGAAGGCAAGGAGGTTCGAATTAGGACTAAAACTATGGGTGAAAAAAGCAGTGGCTGTATTAAATATTAAGACTTACTCTGATCTATTGGAAAGGGCTATCATTTCCAAAGGAGGCAATAAAGCCATCGCTCAATTCAAACATGAAAAAAGAAGCCAGGTCGGGGAAGGACAAAAGGGGAATTAAGCGTGAAGGTAGAAACCCCAACAAGCGTAAATGGACGGAAAGCCAATCCTCTGGAGATAATAAGTCCGAGGGGGAGGCCAAGAAAAGTATGAAGTGCAACAAATGTGGGAGGAATCACTTGGGGGAGTGCATGAAGGGAAAGAGTGTTTGTTATCGTTGCGGACAACCGAGGCACATGGCTCTTCAGTGTCCGAATAAGCAGAAGGGAGGATGCTTCTCGTGTGGAGCCACAAACCATCAAATTAAGAATCGCTTTCGAAGAGAAATGGCGTCTGACTAGTGACAATCATAATAACAACAACAACAATGGACTAAACATTGGAGGCGAACCAATCAATCAAAGCCGATAGACCAACGACATGAGCGTTGAACATGGCCAAACCACGAGGATGCGGTGGAGTCTAAGGACGTAGTGTCAGGTATTATTCTGATCAATGATATAGATGCACACGTGTTATTTTATTCGGGTGCTACTTGCTCTTTTGTTTTCGAAGAATTTGCTAAACAGTTACACTTACCCCGTGATAGATTAAAACACCCTATGAACGTAGAAGTAGCGAACTAGGAAATTATCTCCGTAGAATAAATTCATAAGAATTGTTATACTGAATTGTGCGGATTTAAGCTCAAAGTGGATTTGGTACCCATTCATTTGGGGGAGTTTGATGTAATCCTTGGGATGGATTGGTTATCGGTTCATGAAGAAATTATAGACTGTAAGAAGAAGTGCATGTGTACACCTTAAGACTCCGAATAAGTCGAAGGTGATATTTTATGGTAGTAAATTGCCAAGACAATCTCATTGTCTGACGATGATGCAAGCGCAAAAATTGCTTAGGAAGGGTTGTATAGGTTATTTGGCTCACGTGGTTGATACTCGACGAGTCGAGAGTGAACTGAGTCAGATGCCTATTGTAAGGGATTTCATTGATTTCTTCCCTGACGAGATTCTGGGATTGCCACCGGATAGAGAGATTCAGTTTGTTATTGATTTGGCACTAGGGACAACACTGGTATACAAAGGGTCGTATTTAATAGCACCGGTAGAGATGAAAAAATTGATGGCTCAATTACAAGAGTTGTTAGATAAGGGATACATTCGACCGAGTGTATCACCATGGGGAGCACCAGTCTTATTCGTAAAGAAGAAAGATGGGTCGCTAAGACTTTGTATCGACTACCGAGAGTTGAACAAGGTCACCATTAAGAACAAGTACCCGTTGCCCAGGATAGACGATTTGTTTGATCAGTTAAAGGGTGCGAAGTACTTTTCAAAGATTAACTTGAGGACTAGTTATCACCAACTGAAAGTGAGGCCGGAGGACATTCCAAAGACGTCATTTAGAACTCGGTATGGACACTTTGAGTTTCTGGTAATGTCATTTAGATTGATGAGCGCGCGCCAAACAAAATTTATGGATTTGATGAATAAAGTGTTCAAACAGTATTTGGATAAGTTTGTTGTTGTATTCATCGATGACATTCTAGTGTATTCAGAGATAGAGGAAGAACACGTTGAGCATCTTTGGATAGTGTTGGGGACATAAAGGAGGAAAAGTTGTATGCAAAATTCTCCAAGTGTGAGTTTTGGTTATAGAGAGTGCGATTTTTGGGGGGCACGTTATCGACAAGAATGGTGTTTGGTGGATCCGGTGAAGGTAGAAGCGGTTATCAATTTGGGACCCGACTAAAGACGGCAAGAAGAAATCAAAAATTTCTTAGGATTGGCGGGATACTATCAAAGATTTATTCAAGATTTTTGAAATTAGCATCATAGTTGACCAATCTTACCGGAAAAACAACTAAGTTTGTTTGGACGGAGAAGTGTGAAGAAAGTTTCCTAGAATTGAAAAAGAGGCTTAGTCAGTCTTTTGTGTTGGCCTTACCGAACAACACGGGAGGGTTTATAATGTATAGTGATCGTCACACGTGGTCTTGGTTGTGTCTTGATGCAACATGGCAGTAGGGTCATTAACAGACGCTTCACGTCAGCTGAAAGATTATGAGAAGGGATATCCAACTTATGACCTGGATTTAGCAGCGATAGTTTTTGCCTTGAATATTTGGAGGAATTATTTGTATGGCGAGAAGTGTAAGATATATACGGATCACAAGAGTCTGAAATATATCTCCACACAGAAAGAGTTAAACATGAGGCAAGCGCCGATGGCTAGAATTGATCAAAGATTATGATTGTGAGATTCTGTACCATCTAGGCAAAGCAAATGTAGTGGCAGATGCCTTGAGCAAAAAAGGCAGAGAGAAGTTATTGAAGTTGACCATTCAAGAAGAATTGGTGAAAAAAATTGAACGACTAGACTTGGAGATTAAGTATCTGATGGAGACCGATGAACAATTATTTATAGTAACAGCGAGCCCGACTTTATTGGATAAGGTTAAAGAGGCCCAAGAAAAGGACGAAGATTGCAATATCATCAAGAAGCGATTGAGTGAAGGTGATGAATTGAAATTTAAGATTGATAGCAATAGATTGCTAAGATTTGAAGGGCGAATTTGGGTCTTGATAGTACGGAACCGAGAGAAGAGATTTTACAAGAAGCGCATAATACGAGATATTTGATACACCTAGGAAGCACGAAAATGTACTAAGATTTGCGTCACACCATACGGTGGCCAAACATGAAAGAGAGAGGTTGCGAGAATCGTTAGTAGATGTCTAACGTGTAAAAGAGTCAAGGCGAGAACACCAATGACCAAGCGGGTTATTACAACCATTAGAGATTTCGAATGGAAATGGGAGCACATCATAATGGAATTTATGGTGGGACTTAACAAGCAATGCGAGAAAAGACGCGATGCTATATGGGTTGATGTAGATCGTCTTACTAAGTCGACTCACTTTTTGTCGATTAAGATTAAGTATATTTTGGACCGAGTTAGCCAAATTATATGTCAAGGAAATTATCTCGAGGTATGGGGTGTTGGTATCTATTATATCGGATAGAGATCCGTGATTCACGTCAAACTTACGGAAGAGTCTTCAAGAAAGAATGGGGACACAACTACGAATGAGTAATGCGTATCATCCATGAATCGATGGGCAAAGTGAGAGAACAATTCAAACACTTGAAGACATGCTCCGAGCTTATGTAATGGACATCAAGGATAGTTGGGAGGATCACCTTCCATTAGTAGATTTTGCGTATAACAATAGTTATCACGCTAGTATTGGAATGCCGTCGTACAAAGCACTGTATGGGAGGAAATGTAGAATGCCCTTATGCTGGGACGAAGTTGGAGAACGTCGACTGTTGGGACCCGAGTTAGTACAACAAATGGTAAAAATCATCAAGGTGATAGATTTTGAATTACATCGCAAGAAGAAGTATGCAAACTTACATCGCAAGGAGACAGATTTTGAATTAGGAAGCTATACATTTCTGAAAGTATCTCCCTGGAAAAGGAAGATTCATTTTGGGAAGAATGGCAAGTTGAGCCTTAGGTTCATAGGACCGTTCAAGATTCTGAGGTGAGTCGGTGAAGTGGCGTATGAGGTGGCGTTACATCACGAACTTGAGCACATTCACAACGTGTTCCATGTGTCATTATTACGGTAGTATAAACTAGACTACAAACGTTATCTCCTATGAACCAATCCAAGTCGAGAAAGACTTATCGTACGAGGAAGTTCCTGTCCAGATACTAGATAGGAAGGAACAGAAGTTGAGGAATAAAATCATCCATTTCGTTAATATTCTTTGGAGGAATCACGCAGTCGAAGAAGCTATGTGGGAACTAGAAGAGAAAATGAGAGGGAATTATCCGTTTTTATTTGAGTAACCTTATTTTTACAATTCTGAGGACGAAATTTTTATAAGGGGGGAAGGGATGTAATGACCGTGAATTTTAAACTCCTTATTAAATAAATATGTGATTTAATTTTATTGAGTTAGTTTTGTGAGTCTATTTAAACCATATGTGGTTATGTGAATTTATGAAATAATTAAAGTGAGTTTCTAATAGTTTATTTAAATTAGTGGACTAACCCTAAGACTTTAATTTCAAAGAATTGATAGGATTTTTTTTAATAATAATTAAATATTCAATTTATTTGAATATAGTGGCAGAATTTGAACATATTGATTCATTTCAATTATGGGTAATTAAATTGATAATTGTGTATAATTATGTGATAAATACACTCTTGAACTAGTAATATCACCACTATAGAAGTTAAATTATATCATGTAAAACTTGTGTGTGGTGATAGAAATTAGAAGCATCTTGAAGCTAAACTCATTTTGGCATTGATGAGGGATCGCCATGCATTGCGCCCTCCCAAAGAATACAAAATGTGGTTAATGGTTAATCTAGGAAAAGTTAGTTTTCTTGTAGAAATGAAATGGAACATTAATGTAATGGTGTGACATTAATAAAATAATATGATAAGAATACATTCTAATGATATAAAGTATTAAGTAGTACAATAAAATCATAAGTGATTTTAATACGAAATAATTAAACATCTATGTATTTAGAAATTGGGAATGGAAATACATTATATAAGCGGGATGATTAATATTGAATAATATGATAATTTGGTTATGTGAGTAGTAAAATATTATCATGGAGATACCTGGACAATAATACCTAACTATGTTATTTTATTGTGTGTATTTAATGTACATGGATTATATGATGTGAGTACATATATAATCCCTAATTTTACTTTATATGGTAACAATTGTACATTAAAATTACATTTAGGAGTTAAAGTAACTAACTTATCAAATTAAAGCACATTGTTGGAAAAGTTTAGTTCATCGGTTACACCACCGTACAATGAACAATAACCTATCACCTATATATGTAACTTCCAAGTCTGCAATCATTGGCTATGGCAATGGTTGGTGGTGGGTAGTTAAACCACTCCTTATTAACCAATGTTTCATTCTAATTCACCATGGATTCCAACTTTGGTGTAAAGCCAATGTCCAGTCCAAGCTTCTTCTATAAATAGCAGACCAAATTTTTAGTTTTACGTTGTTTGTTTTAGTCTGTTGAAACATTAATAACGTGAGAGTGAGTGAGTTGTTGTCAAAGAAGAGTCTAGAAATCTCAAAAGGGAGTAATTAAGCAAACTAAGCTTCATAGAGGTATAAATTTTAACTTATGTTCTTGAATTGGGTTTTGCTAAATTCTTGAAATTTCTTAAAATTCCATGTCAATTGATGTGAATTATCATGCTATAATGTTTTTAGGAAGTAGGCTTACATATATGAACTCTTAAATGATGGAATTAAACATGTTTAAATCAAGGAGAATCGTTGATAGTTGATGCTCGACAAAACAGAACAAGTTACTACTTTTATTCCAGACATGGCGCAGCTGCGCCCTATTTGTACTAGGGTGCAGCGCAGCTGCGCCGGACCCCAGAACCAAATTCTGGTTTTTATTGTGTTAAGTTGTTGCTAACTTGATTCTATGACTTATATATATATATGGAAAAGAGGTATAACATGTTTTACAAAGCTTTCTTATGTAGTATGAAGTAATCAACATGAGTTAATGAGAGATTGGTAATTAAAACTTAAAGTTTAAAAACAAACTTTGAAGTAATACTTGATCTACAAGTTTTGGACTTAGTTTGTTATACACATGACTGATTCCAAACCTAGATGAGCATGATAGATAGTGTCTTTATCATGATTAAACATGTTAGCTTTGTGTTAGAGAAATTATTTTAAAAGGAAAGCTTAGTATAATAAAGCTAATGAACATGAATGCTACAAGGCATAGTTTCTGATCTTAAAAAGAAGTTATCATGATTTAGTTATTTATGATAAGAGTTTTAAAGTTGTCTTATATATGCTATCTTGCATCATTCATGATAAAGTGATTTTAAAGGCAACCTTGAACATATTTTCAAAATCTAGTTGCATCACATGAGTATCTAGATTCTAAAGGGTTAAGATGACATGTTTATTATGTCTCTAAACACGATTCGTATATGATGAATATAAATATAATTTAATCAAACATAAGTTTAAAGCATGTATCGAAGTATTAAACCATGCTAGTTGTGAATAAACAATATGAACACCATGAGCATGTGTGTTAACAGATTTTGTGACCTCTCTAGGTAAACCTATGGCCAAGTTATAAGGCATAATAATTACATGACCCTTTTATGCTTTAATTCCATGGAAAGTCATAAACTAAAAGCTTGTAAAAATAAACTCAAGAATGGTTACACACTTTTGTAAAGACCTCTAGCATGTATGCATGAGAAGTGTAAGTGTATACGTGTGTTAAAGTTTGGTTTAAAAATAGGAATGTAAAGCTCAACCACAGTGCGGCGGGGGATAAGGCATGACTATGCCATCTCTAAGCTTAGACCCGGTAGCGATTCTGGCCATCCTGCAATCATGAAGAGTTTCTGATTTTGATCTGAAGTTCAAGGCAAGCTTATTTGATTACTTTACCTTGTAGTATATGACCAATATGCTATGTAATATGTTAAGAAGCATGTTATGTGATGATTTGATTCTTGTAAGTATAGACTCATACTAGTTTATGCATACTAATTGAAAAGACCGACTTGTTAACGTTAGGTCGTTTCAATGCAAGTTAATTAAAGTTAGAATTAAATTGTAGCTGAGCAAACAGGCAAGTTCCCCAACCTTACCAAATTTATATTGAGTAAGTCTCCAAACTTCACTTTTTGGTTGTACAAGTTCCTTAATTCTTACTCTTTTACTTGAGCAAGTATCTGAACACTATTGTGTTGCAAGTTTCCTAACTTACACAACTTTGAATATTGTGCAAGTTGCTAAACTTCACTTGTTTTTGTGAAAGTTTCTTATCCTTCTCATATTGTATTGAGAAGGTTATTGTTGAATTGAAAGTTATTCATTTAAGCTTGAACTGTTAGGTTTTGTGAAAATCAAAGTAGCAATCAAATTGCAAAAATTAGCGAAAGCGTAATAAAATCAGATTTTAAAATTTTTCACAAACTAATTACCCGGATCATTCTTTATGCATATTATTAATTAAACGAAGAATAAGAAATTATGAAATCATACCCTTGTAGAAACGAGCTTCCTCAGGTACGAGTTCACCTCCTACTTCTCCGCGATCTCCTTGAATCTCCGGGTAGATTACTTCCTTTGATCAATGTAAGCCACCCAAGTGTATGGCCTCTAGAGGTGATCCACCAAGGAAGAAGAATTTTCAAGAAGGGTGTATTGGCTCAAACCCTAGTTTTTCCTATCTCTATAGAAAAGGGGCATACTCTCCAACTCTTGGAATTACGTATATTTTGATATCTGATATAAGACTCCTCTTATAAAGATATCATGTAATCCTATTTTTATTAAAATAAGGTATTATTAATTTAATTAAACTCTTTTAATTAAATGGGCTCCCTAATCCTATTAGGGATAATTAATTAAACTCCTTTAACTAATTTTCCCTCCTAATCCTATTAGGAATAAATTAGAATACTTATATTAAATTAATTCCTAAACTCTTTTAGAAATTAAAATAATAATAATTATAATAATATTAATAAGACTCCTCTTATTAATTTATATTTAATATTTCTAAAATATTAAATAATAAATATTAAGCTATTTAATTTATTCTATCACCATAGATTAAATTAAATATACTCAACATATTATTACGAATTATGTCATTAACTTCTTAAATAATTATTCTTCCTTTTATGGTGTGACCCTTTAGGTTCTCCATATTAAACCGGTTGTGAATAAATCAATTAGAACAATTCTAATCTTATTTAAATAAATAAATTAAACGATTAATTTATTTAAATAAATAATATTTATTCTACAATAGGGATAAGCCTCCCTAGCGATCAACGACTTTCCAGATAATATAGATTTCAACATTAATCATAAAAGAACCTTTGAGTTAATAGTTACCATACAATTCAATCCTTCCACCATACAATTTCCCAATTAAATATAAGACATGGAATTACTGTCAAGTCTTATTTTATTTAATTATATGTATTTCGATTCCTAAATGCATAACTCTAATGAATGCAAATTAGAAACTACTTTCTAATTTCATTCCACCTCGCCAAGGATTCACGGGTTGTTATTTATCGAATCACATAGGACATTCTCTTCTTTTACTAGAAGTGGTAGATTCTTTATTGATCATTCATTATCTTCATATATAACTTATTACACCCAAGCATACCCTTTGATATACTCTAAGAGTCTTAAGGAATAAGTCAAAGTGTAATTCATTATATATAAGATACTATAATGATCTCAAGTCTAAGGATCATTTTGTACTACTATCACTACAGAATTCCTATTGACAAGCAAGTAAAACTCCATTAGGTATTCCTTAGCGAGTCACGTTCAGTGAACTTATTCTCTAATAAGAACCTACATACTTGCTTTAGTGTCTCCACATAAATGATCATGAGATCAATCATCCTCATCCAATGAGCAAGCAACGTACGTACCAATCTATCCGGATTCACTAATCCCCTTTTTAGTAATCCATTGATTGGGAACATTTTAGTTTTAAGCTATCTAAGAATTTAGATCTCATTAGCATGATCTCATCATGATTCTAAAAGCATTGCTTAAAACAATGGGTTTATCACATATTATTAAAACAGCACCATGTAGATAATAAATGCATTTAATAAATAATCCTTTTATTAATAAAATAAATAAGATTGATTACAAAGTATATGCTTTATCATCATACATGATTGGCTTGTATGCATAATACCTTCAATCTCCCACTTGCACTAAAGCCAATCGTCGTGGTATCTCATACCCATCTTCTCTAAGTGACGATCAAACTGTTGTTGTGTTAACGCTTTAGTAAATGGATCTGCAATATTGTCTTGAGAGTCCACTCGCTCCAGGGTGACGTCTCCTTTTTCAATGTTCTCTCTGATCAAATGAAATCGTCGCAACACGTGTTTGGTTTTCTGATGAGACCTGGGTTTCTTAGCCTGCGCAACAGCTCCAGTGTTGTCACAGAATAAAGGCACTGGTCCTGTAATGCTAAGAACCACATGAAGTTCGGTAATGAACTTCTTCATCCAAACGACTTCCTTTGCGACTTCACTTGCGCTATGTCTTTCTGCCTCATCCTTTGAATCGAAGAATTTCTTTCATTTAGAACTCTTCCAACTCACTGCGCCACCGTTTAAAGTAAACACATACCCCAAAATGGATTTACTGTCATCTTGTTCTGTTTAAAAACTTGAGTCTGTGAAGCCCTCTAGTTTCACTTCAGACCCACCGTAGATAAGAAATACATCCTTAGTTCTTCTCAAGTACTTTAGGATATTTTTCACTGCCTTCTAGTGTTCTTTCTCTCGGATTAAATAGATATCTCGCTTGTTACACTAAGTGCATGAGCGACATCTGGTCTAGTACATATCATACCGTACATGATAGATCCTATTGCTGAAGCATAAGGAATCTTACTCATACGGTCTCTATCCTTAGGTGTCTTTGGGGCCTGTTTCTTGGAGAGACGTATTCCATGGCTCATCGGCATGAGACTTCTTTTGGAATCTTCCATGTTAAACCTCTTTAGCATCGAGTCAATGTACGTTCCTTGGGACAAGCCAAGCATCCTTTTAGATCTATCTCTATAAATCTTTATCCCAAAAATATAGGATGCTTCTCCCAAGTCCTTCATGGAGAAGTGTTTAGATAACCAGATTTTAATTGATTGTAGCATAGGAATATCATTCCCTATCAGTAATATATCATCAACATATAATACAAGGAATGAAACAGCGCTCCCACTAACCTTCTTGTACACACATGGTTCATCCTCATTTTTGATAAAATCAAACTCTTTGATTGTCTCATCAAAATGGATGTTCCACCTATGAGAAACTTGCTTCAATCCATAAATGGATCGTTGTAGCTTACAGACTTGATTTGTTCCAACCTTTGAACCAAATCCCTCTGGCTGTGTCATATACACATCCTCCTTAAGTTTCCCATTGAGGAAGGCCGTTTTCACGTCCATTTGCCAGATTTCGTAGTCATGGTAAGCTGCAATCGCAAGCAAAATCTGAATGGACTTGAGCATTGCTACTGGGGAGAAGGTTTCATCATAGTCAACTCCTTGTCTTTGTTTGAAACCTTTTGCGACCAGTCGGGCCTTATAGGTCTCTACCTTACCGTCTGCTCCAGTCTTTCTTTTAAAGACCCATTTACACCCAATAGGTTTAATGCCTTCATGTGGTGAAACCAAAGTCCATACTTGGTTCTCATACATGGAGTCCATCTCGGATTTCATGGCTTCTTGCCACTTCTCTGATTCTTTACTACTCATAGCTTGTTCGTAATTCAATGGATCATCATCATCTATGATGTGTACCTCATCGTCTATGACAAGTCCATACATCTCAGGTATCTTTGGTACTCTTCCAGATTTATGAATAGGGTGTGGTACAGAAGGAATCTCTACTTGGACAGGTTCATCCATTTGATCTGTAGTGGTTTGTGGTTCTTGAATTTCTTCAAGATCTATTTTCCTCCCATCGACCCCTTCAAGGATAAACTCCTTTTCAAGAAAGCTGGCATGTTTGGCAATAAACACCTTTTGTTCGATAGGATTGTAGAAATAATATCCTAAACTTTCTTTAGGATATCCCACAAAAGTACACTTATCAGATCTTGTCCCAAGCTTATCATTCTAAAACCTTTTCACATAAGCTGGACATCCCCAAATCTTAACATGCTTAAGACTAGGCTTCCTCCCTGTCCACATCTCATATGGAGTCTTAGGGACGGATTTCGAGGGAACCTTATTTAGTAGATATATAGACGCTTCTAGGGCATATCCCCAGAATGACACCGGAAGATCAGTAAAACTCATCATGGAACGAACCATGTCCAACAGTGTTCGATTTCTCCTTTTAGACACACCATTCAGCTATGGCGTCCCTGGTGGAGTCCATTATGAGATTATACCATTTTCTTTGAGACAATCGAGAAACTCACTGCTTAAGTATTCACCACCTCGATCTGATCGAAGAATCTTAATACTTTTACCCGTTTGTTTCTCTACTTCACTTCTGAACTCTTTGAACTTTTCAAATGATTCAGATTTGTATTTCATTAAATACACATATCCAAATCTTGAGTGATCATCAGTGAATGTAACAAAATAAGAATACCCTCCTCGTGCATTCGTTGTCATAGGTCCACATACATCCGTGTGTACCAATGCTAACAACTCTGTAACTCTTTCTCCTTTTCCACTAAAAGGAGATTTAGTCATTTTTCCCATGAGACAAGATTCACAAGTTGGATATGATTCATAATCCGATAGCTCTAGGAGCCCATCTTTATACAACTTAGATAATCTTGTTTCATTAATATGACCCAAGTCTACGATTGCTTACATATAGGTATAATTAACATCATCTCTTTTCCTGTTCTTAGTTTGTTCAATTTGAAGTATATTTTTATGCAAGTCAAGAATGTAAAGTCCATTTCGTAAATTACCAATACCATATAAAACATTATTATTATAAATAGAACAACTATTGTTCTTTATTATAATATCAAAACCATCCATATCCAATACAGATATTGAAATAATGTTTCTAATAAGTGACGGAACAAAATAATAATTATTTAAACTAATGGATTTTCCCGTAGGCAGTGCTAAACAATAAGTCCATGCAGCTAATGCAGCAACCTTTGCTCCATTTCCCACTCGTAGGACAACCTCTGTAATAACCCGATATTTTCTATATAATTAAATCATAAATTTTGCGTATAATTTTTTTTTATTTTAAGGATGAGAATATGTGCCAGGTATTATGTAGGTATTTATGTAATGAATATAAAATATATTTATTACATGAATGATTACGATTAATTTTATTTTAATTATTGCTCATTATAAATTATATTCTTATAATAATTAATTTTACAACAAAAATGTTTTTATTAATTATTGTCCATGAAAATATGATTTTATATTATTTAAATAATATATGAAATGATTATAGAATTATTATAATAATTATTTTATTATATGAATTTATTTGATTAATTAAGTTAATTATTTAACTTAATTAATAATGTTATATATGGCAGATAAATCAGATATAGAATCCAAACCCTAATTTTGGATTTTGATCAATGAACGAGGATAATATTATTATATTATTTGTCAGTTTTATAGATATGTGTATTATGTGTGTAAGGTTAATGTATGGAACAGTTTTAATGTTATTAATAAACCCTAATTCTGGTTCGGGAATAAGGAATGATGATAATAATATAATATTAATTATATTTTGATTTTTTAGTTCTATAAATATGTACTGTATGTGCGTGAACTGATAATGTTGGTCAAATTATGTGTATAATGACAAAACCCTAATATTAATTGGTTTAACCCTAATTTAAAACTCAAACTGAAGTTTATGGTTGGTAAGAAATTGTGTTATATGATTAATGTTAATTTAGCTATTAATTATTATTATTTGGAACCCTAATTGTTAACCCTAATTTGCTATGTGTAAACCTTAATTGCTAATTGGGCATGCTTAATGATAATTAGTAAAACCTAAATCTAATTATTATGTTTTATGTAATTAGGAACCCTAATCTAATTATGAAACCTTAATTTGTAATTTTTAGAAACTAAAAGTTTTATTTTACAAACCCTAAACTAGAAATGTTATAATTTTATGCTAAACCTTAGGGTTAAACCCTAATGGTTAAACCCTAAGGGTTTGATATATGACCAAAGTGCCATTAAAATCACAAATGTAATGACCATATTGCCCCTCTTGCATAATTAATAGATAACTTGTATTTTGGACAACACTTTAGTTGGTTACCAACTCTTGACTTTACATGTGATTAATAAATGCTAGAAAATCAGCAAACAAGCAACAACAACTCAGCCATGTGCATCACAACATGTTATATATAGCATTAGAGATAGAGAAAGTCATTTTATTGCCCATTGTTACAATCAATGCTCAACCCAGCCTCTCTCTCTCCTCACCCACGAAATATACCAGTATTTCAGTCCCAAAGTAAAGCCCTACTACTCCCATAAACAAATCAGTAGCCAGAAATCAAGAATCAATGCATAAAGGTATAAAATCATAAGTCAAAATTTTGATCTTGTATGCTATAATAGATTTGTTGTTTTTATGTTAAAACATGTTGGTTGTGGTCTATTTTTGTGATCTGGGTTGTTACTTACTAGATCCATAACATTGATATGCTCGAAATTGAAAATTTTCAAAATCTAGAAAATTATTTTTTTTGTGTTCTGACATCGAATGTCAAAGGCTATAGATTATTGTGTGTTTATCATTTTTGTTGTTTTATGGTTTGAATCCATAGTCTGGTATGAGATCTTTCATATGAAAGTGGTATCACAGTTATTGGATCTCTATATTTCATTTTATTCACGGTCAAACCCCGTTGACCGGGCATGACTGGGCCAAATTCTGGGTAACCCAGAAATGGTTACCAGCGTCTGACAGGAGTTTTGAAGGTCCAGATCTGACTTATATGTTGTTGTATTGATGATGTGTTTGTATCTACTTTGTAGCCTATAAAGTGGACTTTAGACCAAGGTCTTAGATACTTCAAAAAATCAGTGTATCGAATGTAGTGACTGGTCAAACCAGCCTAGTCGAGCTAAATCTATATTTTTTGGAATTTCCAGAAAAAGGATGAACAGGCCTTCTGACACGCTTTGACCAAATAATAACTTATGATTGTGTTATTGTTAAACTGTAATGGTAATATATAAACGTTGTATGACATGAGTACTAGCAATTTAGACCTTCATAACACAGATTTATTGAACAGAGCATGATTATAATTAAGCCACTAGGTGTGCACTCAACAATCTGTGTTTCTGGGTAACCCGAGAAGAACCCCAGATCAGATATCGATAAGAAGTTTAAGCGATTATATCTTGCAATTGTTTTACGTTATGAACTTTGTTGATGGTCGGATCGGTGTAGTATTGCATGAGTACTACAAGCTCTAACCAAGAACATTCCCTGAAACATCATAGTTTACAATCTATTGTTGGCCAAACCTCCTAACTCGTTATCTGACATGGTTTTCTAAGCAAATTTCAAAAACGACTCAAGAACACCTATATGATGCGGTTTAAATCGCTATAGGGCCCTTTAGCGACAATTATGTACAAAAATTAATTATTTTTATTAAATAATTAGTATTAATTAGTTTTTAATTATTAAAAATACATAATAAAATATTAAAAATTATTTTAAAGTCCAAAAATTAATTTTTAATTATTTTAAGTATATTTCATAAATATTTAATATTTTTGAAATACTAATGGTATTTATTTTATTTAATTATAATATTAAATAAATTAGTTAAAAATGATTTTTATACTTGAAAAATCATTTAAAATTATATTATGATATAAGAAAGTATTTTAAGTTATTTTTGATAACTTTTAGTATTTTGTGATAAATTTCATTAATTAATTAATATTAATGATAATTAAGTTATTTAATAATTTATGAAAAATAGATTTAATGATTTAAAAATCATATAAAAATGATTTAAAGGTTATAAAAATATTTTAAGTTATAATTAATGACTTTTAATATTTGGATAAATAGTTCACTAATATTTTAATATTAATGGTAATTATTTAAAAATGATTTTAATTGTTTTAAAAATCATTTAAGGGTAATATAAGTATTTTAAAAATATTTTGAGTTATTATAAATAACTTTAATATTTTGGCAATGATTTCATTAATAGTTTAATATTAATTAAATATTAATAATAATAGAATTATTTGATATTTAAATCATTTTATAATGATTCTGGTGTTTGAAAATTTAGAATAAATTATATTAATTGTTTAAAAATTATTGTAAGTCATGGCTGTTATTTAGATAGTCTAATAGATATTGAACTTTGATATAGAGTCTTAGACTCGATAATTACCCGATAAAGCCGTCGGTATGCCGACATGTTTCAGAAATTGATCTAAACTTGCATAATGTGTCTGTATATGTGTTCATTTGTGATTTAATGACTGTGAAACATGTGTGACAATGTGATTAGGTTATGTGCCGACTGCAATAAGCAGTGCTATGTGTTATGATATGTGATTCTAATCCATCAAATGATCTTATTAATGATAGGTTTCGGTATTAAGATAAAACTAAGTTGCGTAACTGTAAGCAGTAGACCAGGTAAGTATCCTACCTTTGCATTTCCTTTATGCAATGGATATAAGTAAGAAAGTTTCAGAATTATATTATTATTATACTAGATTATTAACCCTATTGTGATATATTCTATATCTGATCATTGTTTATCAACATGTTAGTATATGGTAATTCAAATATATATTCTGTTCGTTAATTTCTAAACATGGTTATACAAGTGTCCCCACTTGGATAATCATTGTATTTAATCACATGTTGATATATATATATATATATATATATATATATATATATATATATATATATATACCTCTAAGCTATTTGATCATTTAGACATGATTTAGAAATGTCATTGAATATGATAAAACCTTTTAAGTATCCAATCAAATTGCTTTAGTTTGGATTCAGACTATGTATGAACATCCCGAATATGGGAAAACTTTTATGTGCCCAAAAGCGGTCGTGAGTGAGCGATAATATCGTTCTTGCATGTAGTATTGATCGTCTGAGGTCCATGGGATGTACACCTCGTGCGTAAGTAAGTTATGACGGTTTGCAGATGAAGTTCTGTCTAACCTTTTTGAAAACAGAAAACAATGTTCATAATCTGTCGACTACCCTATATATATAATCAATACGTAGTTTCAAAAGCTTTGATACAGAAAGAATATATGGTTATGATTGGTTTAGTTTACTTCACAACTATTGATCTGTTGTAGAAGTGATATGCAAAGAAAATATTTAATTCTTTCAGCTAATTATATTTATAATTGTTATTACTTGCTGGGCACCCAAATGCTCATTCTTGCTTTAAATTTAAATGTTTCCAGCTAAGCGTGATCAACTTGAAGGTTCAGGCAAGAACAAGTGAAAAGGGAAAGCAAACAGAATATGACTATTGGTATCTTTTGTAATAGTTAGACTGTATTAAGATAATGATATGTATTATATATCATGTAAAGAATGTAGTAAAGGTTGCGTACTTGGGATTAGACTCTGATAAATGTAAGTTAAGTTTGAAATTTATATTATTGTTATTATTATTAGTAATATTTCCGCTCATAGAAATGGTATCATAAAGCACTGAATTTGGGTTTCAAGTACCTGAATTTGGGGGCGTTACAACCTCATCCTTGCTCAGCTTTCTACTTCTGACCAGTCCCTGCATATTATTACATATGTGAGAACCACAGCCGGTATCCAATACCCAAGTAGAAGATTGACTTTCAGAAAAATTAATTTCAATCATAAACAAACCTTGATTAGGATTTGAAGCTTCTCAAGCTTCTTTACGCTTTTGTTCAAGATAATCCTTGCAGTTCCTCTTCCGATGACGGCTTGTTGCAATGGAAGTAAATTCCTTTGCTAGCTAGATCAGGTTTCTTTTGATCCTTCACTTTCGCCTTTCCCTTAGCCTTCTTGGATTTCTTCTTTTCAAAAGATACCTTGGGCCTCTTCCTTTTCTTGGAATAATCATCCACCAGTAAGACATGGTTCTTCTTGGATGGAAAGTGACCTTCAGCAATTTTCAACATGTTAAGTAATTCAGGCAACCTGACATCTAACTTATTCATGTAAAAATTCACAACAAATTGTGAGAAGGTGTCTGGGAGTGACTGCAAGACTAAATCTTGACTCAACTCCCCATCCATGACGAACCCAAGCTGTCCAAGACGTTCAATCAGATTGATCATCTTAAAGACATGAGTCTCAACAGTAGTGCCCTCGGTCATCCGAGATCAAAAGAGCTCCTTAGATATATCATATCTAGTAGTCCTACTTTGCTCACCATACAACTCTTGAAGGTGCAGTAACATAGTAGGAGCATCCATGTTTTCATCTTGTTATTTGAAGCTCATTCTTTCATGGATGCGAGCATGATGCATGAGCCATCGATGCATCATTTTGCCACTATTTAAAAGTAGCAATCTCTTCCTCGAAGGCTGTTTCTGCAACTTTTGCAGGTACAGGCAAATTTAGGACATAAGAAATCTTTTCAAGCGGTGAGAACAATTCTCAGATTCCTTAACGGTCAGGTGTAATTTGATTAGGTCGGTTTGTTAGCATCAAGTATGCTTCTGTGATGAAATTAGTGAATGTGACATTTTCAAAATTCTGCATGTAAAAGATAATATTTTAGCAAACATTCATTTAATTAATTACCAAAATAAATTAGGTCTTATTTTATATTGGTATCTCCCACTATTTTATTCAAACTATATTACCCTAATGAATATAGTTCGGCAATATCTAATTAAAGATTTGCTAGTGAGAATAAGGATCTCATTTTAAATGTATATAGCCTTGTGTGTGCACAACAAACTATATATAAATAAATAGGTAGACAACTCTTGTCAATTACATCATCATGTAACTCCTTATATTTTGCCTCTTAAATCATAATGGTCAAGTGTGTGCACATCCGAACTAAAATAATTTAAGTTAAGTCATACCCAGCATTTTCATATAAGTGAAGAGAAAACTACAGCCCTTGTGTGTTCACAACAAAGCGGTAATGTTCAATTCCTTATAAACATCAAATGTAATAAAAACAACATCTCAAATATTTAATACTCGCCTTGTGTGTGCACAACAAACTCATATTAAATATTCAATGCTCTATTGTTTTTATCATCTTTAGAAAGCTGACGTTCGATATTCCAAATATCTTTGAGCGTTACAACTTAATATAATTTCATTGAGAGGTTTGTTATTATTAGTCTCGTCTTGTTTAGCGCGAATGCAAATATATATATAAAATACGCGTCATATTATTAAACATGCGAAGAATGTTTGCATAATATATAATATATATACTACTAGCATGTGCATATAGAATACTATATTCTACCCAAATTGATTATGGACTTTTATTCTAGTTTGGTTCACTAGAGCCACCAAGTGAACCAAAAGGTCAAACCCTAGGGTGCAAGAATAAACATTTAAATATAACTATTACATTTAAACCCGGGCTCCATTACAAACGGGTCTTCAAGTGCTCCTTGCTCCTTGATCTCCGGTTCTTCAAAAAATTCTAACTAATCCTATTACAATTAAACTATTTAATTTAAATAGAAACCTTGATCAGCAGTCAAGGGGAAGTACACAGAAGAAAGATAGAATTTACATCAAGAAGAAAACTAGAAAAGACGAGGTACGCAGACCCCATTTAATAAAACTCATTCATTCAAACATCCAACCAAAATAAATCTAATCATATTGGTCAATGGTCCATAATCAATCACATTTATTATCATACATATCATCATATGTATCATGAAATAAAAAACATTCCATATATATATGAATATCATTTAATTGGCAATTTTATGTTGCATGAAATCCAATTTCAAGATTAAAATAAACTCTTTATTTTAATTATAAAATTATTAAAATATTATATATATATATATATATAATATTAATCCGTACGCGTGATATATATTAGATCCTGTTCCTGAATGAATCAAAAGAATGATTCTTATATATATATATATATATATATGTTATAAACAAAATAAGTTAACAGGATGTCAGGATATAACATAACCAAATGATTTACAAGCATGTGATATATCTAAATATCACAAGATACCACGCGAATCAAGAAGCACGCCAGCGAATCACGGAATAATTAGATTATATATGTACGCGAATAAAAGATCAGTAATATAAGTTAATATATATAAGCAGAATCAAAAATTTCGCCAAAACTGTAACTTCAGTTACATATATAATCTAACTATTAACCGAAACATTCACGGAATAAAATAAAAAAAATTCCGAAAACCTTTTTCGGCAAATAATATTTTATTAATTTTTTTTTTCATATAATAATAATTTTATACAACAAATTATGCCCAATAAATTATTCAAAATATATACCCATACATATATGAAATTAAAATAATTAATAATTCGCATAAAGTTTGGCTCATGATATCACTGTTAGCTTTTGTGAAAATCAAAGTAGCAATCAAATTGCAAAAATTAGCGGAAGCGTAATAAAATCATATTTTAAAATTTTTCACAAACCAATTACCCGGATCATTCTTTATGCATATTATTAATTAAACAAAAATAAGAAATTATGAAATCATACCCTTGTAGAAACGAGCTTCCTCATGTACGAGTTCACCTCCTACTTCTCCGCGATCTCCTTGAATCTCCGGGTAGATTCCTTCCTTTGATTAATGTAAGCCACCCAAGTGTATGGCCTCTAGAGGTGATCCACCAAGGAAGAAGAATTTTCAAGAAGAAGGGTGTATTGGCTCAAACCCTAGTTTTTCCTATCTCTATAGAAAAGGGGCGTACTCTCCAACTCTTGGAATTACGTATATTTTGATATTTGATATAAGACTCCTCTTATAAAGATATCATGTAACCCTATTTTTATTAAAATAAGGTATTATTAATTTAATTAAACTCTTTTAATTAAATGGGCTCCCTAATCCTATTAAGGATAATTAATTAAACTCCTTTAACTAATTTTCCCTCCTAATCCTATTAGAAATAAATGAGAGTACTTATATTAAATTAATTCCTAAACTCTTTTAGAAATTAAAATAATAATAATTATAATAATATTAATAAGACTCCTCTTATTAATTTATATTTAATATTTCTAAAATATTAAATAATAAATATTAAGCTATTTAATTTATTCTATCACCATAGATTAAATTAAATATACTCAACATATTATTACGATTATGCCATTAACTTCTTAAATAATTATTCTTCCTTTTATGGTGTGACCCTTTAGGTTCTCCATATTAAACCGGTTGTGAATAAATCAATTAGAACATTCTAATCTTATTTAAATAAATAAATTAAATGATTAATTTATTTAAATAAATAATATTTATTCTACAATAGGGATAAGCCTCCCTAGCGATCAACGACTTTCCAGATAATATAGATTTCAACATTAATCATAAAAGAACCTTTTACTTAATAGTTACCGTACAATTCAATCCTTCCACCATCAATGTCCCAATTAAATATAAGACATGGAATTACTGTCAAGTCTTATTTTATTTTATTATATGTATTTCGATTCCTAAATGCACAACTCCTAATGAATGCAAATTAGAAACTACTTTCTAATTTCATTCCACCTTGGCCAAGGATTCCTGGGTTGTCATTTATCAAATCACATAGGACATTTCTCTTCTTTTACTAGAAGTGGTAAATTCTTTATTGATCATTCATTATCTTCATATATAACTTATTACACCCAAGCATACCCTTTGATATACTCTAAGAGTCTTAAGGAGTAAGTCAAAGTGTAATTCATTATATATAAGATACTATGATGATCTCAAGTCTAAGGATCATTTGTCTTACTATCACTACAGAATTCTATTGATGAAAAAGTAAAACTCCATTAGGTATTCCTAATGAGTCACGTTCGATTGAACTTATTCTCTAATAAGCACCTACATACTTGCTTTAGTGTCTCCACACAAATGATCATGAGATCAATTATCCTCATCCAATGAGCAAGCAACGTACGTACCAATTTATCCGGATTCACTAATCCCCTTTTTAGTAATCCATTGATTGGGAACATTTTAGTTTTAAGCTATCTAAGAATTTAGATCTCATTAGCATGATCTCATCATGATTCTAAAAGCATTGCTTAAAACTATGGGTTTATCACATATTATTAAAACAGCACCACGTAGATAATAAATGCGTTTAATAAATAATCCTTTTATTAATAAAATAAATAAGATTGATTACAAAGTATATGCTTTATCATCATACATGATTAGCTTGTATGCATAATACTTTCATGAACTTTATTTTCAAGCATGTTATTAAGTGGTTTAATTACTTTACAATTATTCCACAACGATATTATTGATATTCGCACTTAGTGCACTTGAGTTCGTGCAGTCTTGGACTTGTACATCATTTAAAGTTCTATAATTCTTGAACTGTGTCAGATAGATTCTGAACCTTTGTTTGGTCAGACAAGTGTATGAAGTTTTATAAAAGCTATCCAAACCAATTGATTGTAAGGATTTTTAAATTGAAAAAACACCCCTTTTATAATAGGGGAGTACCCCAAGTATCTAATATAAGATACAAAGAGCAGATTTAAATGTTATGCATATACATGGTGTACGCGAGGCTGACACCTTCTCAAGAAAGTGGCATATACATCCCATCAAGTATTTATTGAATGCATGTATTAACAATTTTTGTTAGACAAGTTTACCTTGACTCAAAATCTCCTATAAATAAGAAAACTTTTTCAGTTCAAGAATTACCAATTTACAAGAATAAGAAAGTTTACACTCTTCTTGTCTACATACTTTCTCTGAAAAAAAATGTTTTTCTCTCTTCCATTCAAAGTTTCAAATCTTCTGAAGAAGAGAAAATTGGTCAAAATATCTGAAATAAGTTATTGAATTAATTTGTTTATATTTATAGATATACAAATATAAATTGTTGTGCAAATTTATATATATCTATATTTCATCTATTCATATCAATAATAAGGTTAGTTTAGATACCTTAAATAAGAATGTCATTCAAAGGGTGCTTAAAGTTCTAGTGACCCTTTATTGATATAATTTATTTATATAAATATCATAAAGTAGATCAGTTTTAGATACCGTAATTTGGTGATATTCCTTAAACAAGAATATCATTCAAAGGGTGCTTAAAGTTCTAAGTGATCTATTGAAAATATTTATATAAACATTAATTGTGAAACACTAAATTTGATTAATTTTAAATACCGTAATTTGAAAGTATTCCTTAAACATAATATTATCCAAAGGGTGTTTAAAATTCTAAGTGACCTTATTTAATATTCACAAAATAGATATAATATATTATTAATTACATATTTTGAGTTAAACAGATTTATTCGTTATATCAAGTATTATTTAATTGATTAATTTATTATACTTGATATCTGTCTTCACAAATATTTGAACTTAAACTTATTCATTCATAAAAAACTTGTTGCATAATATAAAAGTTATTTAAACTTTTATTTCACAAACTTCTGTGAATTTATATGCTTAGCTAGAAACATAACTATAAAAGTTATTTGAACTTTTATACATGAAATTTAAGTTAAATATGTTTTCCATAGAAACACACTATTTATTTATAATGAAAATTAAATCTTTATAAATCTGAACAAAAATTATATATCTACTTACAAAGAAACTTCAAATATAAAAGTTACTTAAACTTTTATATACGTTTGTACTGAATTTTATAAAATTATTTAAGAAGCATATCTTTGTCAAATCTTTTGTAAAAGGAAAATGATAGTTAGTTTATTTTATGTACCTGTGAGAAAGACGAGTAATTCTTTGACCAAGTCCAGAATCTTAGAGATGTCAGCTGAGAGTTGTGTCTCTTTATACTTGTGAGGTGAGAAAGAGACCGTCATTTTTCTAGACCAAATCACATAATAGAACTGAACTCAAAAGAAAAATATAACTAAGCTTGAGAAGAGAGTTGGGAGCTTGCTAACCAAGATAGTTAGTTGAGAAAGTTGTAAGTTTGTCTATAATTAAAACTTTGTAAAGGCTTCTCCGCCTATTGAAGGAATATTTATTATTGAGAGTAATAAGATCTCAAGTCTTGAAGAGGAGCTTGAGACTGGACGTAGAAACATACCATATGTATGTTTGTTGTGAATCAGATAAATCTATGTGCATTGTGTGATTGAATTTTTATTTTCTTGCATTTTAATTTCTAACATTGCAAATTAATTATCTAAAAATTCAAAAAGTCCTAAGATAATTTTTTTAATCTGTAATAATCTATTAAACCCCCTTCTAAATTATTATCGGACTTTCAAACACAACATTTTATTGGTCACCAACATTATATTGTGCATAGTCACATAAAATAAAATAAGTAGTCTATGTAGAAAAAATAATTTTTCCTCAACTCTTAGTTCTTCTCCTCCTCTTGATCTTTGACACGGGATTTTCTACATACCCCTAAGATTGAATTGCAATAGTATAATTTTGTTAAAAAAATTATTGCATTGAAAAAAGTCTAACTAGAAAAACATATTTTTATTACTTTGAGAAAAGAAGAACAAAATAGAAAAATGAATCTTCTTCTTGTATTACTAAATGTGCATTTGTTGCTAACCAGATTAATTCCTTATGCTATACTATTTGGGGGAAATGCAATTCTCAAGAGAGTGAGTTGTTGTATCCATCCTTAGTCGGAGTCAATTTTAAGTTGGGGTGTTAATAATAGCATACTTGCTTAGTCACATTCCTCTTGCGTTTTATTATCTAGAGCCTTTGAAGCTAATTTCTTTAATTACTTCTGTCATTAGCAAGGTGTAAGTGACTCTGCTACTCACTTATATAATATCGATCAACCTACAACTTTCATTTGAATAGAAAATAGAAAACTCTTTTATACACAAAAAAATATTATTTACAAAATTTATAAATTTTAACTATTTAATATGATTGGTGTGAATGCCTTGAGAAAAAATTTACAAACAAATCTAGGCGAATAAAATTCTAAAACTACTACTACAAGTCCCTTTCATTACAGTCTTCGAAAAGGATCTAAGACCCGAGGCCAAACAACTGCATAACACATAACTTGGTTAAGTTTTACGTTAATTTTCTATACTTGTACATATAATGAAACCACACATTCAATCACATAACACATAACTTGGGTCATAAACTCAACCTTTATTTAATCACATAACAGAATTCAGAATATTACATAATCTCTAGGCCAGATTGAGATTATTTAGGTGCACTTTTCCCAACATACAATGTATCCAAGTTCCTTACATGCACGTAGATTTTAGCTACTTCTGTTCGGATATAAGCACATTTATCAGGCATAGTTGATGGGGAGAAAACTTTGGAAAGAAACAAAATTACTGATGAGTAGGTTTTATACCTATGAATCCGATATTATTAAACTTAATTATTGCTATCTTTCAGTGTTTTTAATATCTTTTTATGTGTTTTTATGTTTATTTCTTGTAGGTTGGAGCTGGAGGGACAAATTGGTCATTTGGGAGAAGAAAAGATCAAAAAATCATTAAAATTAGATCTTAGTGGCATTTTTGTAAATATGTGGTCATGGTTAAGCGCCCAGGCGCTTGGAAATGACCTGGTTTGAGCGCCTAGGCGCTCATGTGCGGCTGAAGAGAGATTTTGCTACTGCTGAGTTGGTTTTTGAAGCCAAGAAAGAATCTGAATGAGGGTTTTGAAGAATACAAATAGGAGAAGATTTAAGACGCATCAAAGAAATTATCAAGAGAATTGCAGAGAGAACAACGAAGGAAAACACGAAGGAGAATATAATTGCAAGGGCTGAAGATCAAAGAGAGAGTATTGGAGCAAATTCAGAGTTTCTTCTTCTCTTCTCTAGTTTTATCTTTTGTAATTATTATCTGGGATGTTTGGATTATTAATCTGGATGATATTTTTCTTTATTATTATCATGAACTAAATTTTAATTAAGATTGCAATAGAACTTGGTATGTAGTTTAAATTAAATCTTCCCATTGAATGAAAGTTGGTTTTTATTGAATTGTTTATTATATCTTATGCTTATTGATTAATTATACGTTTGGCCAGCAATTACTGTGATAATCTATATAAAATTGGAAGATGGAATATAGATTTAGATATGCATCTAATAACATCTGTTCATATAATCTGATTAGGGTTAATATGATTAGCATGTAGAATAGGAATATATGTAAGACCCCGAATTTTATAAAATAAAAGTATTCAATTTTCTTATAATTATTATTTTATTTCGTAAATGGTTAAATTGATAAAAGGTTAAAGTTAAGGGTGATATGTGAAAATTTTGCAAAGTATGCAAGTGGTTATATAATATTCGATTGGTCGGGGAATATTCGTTTTAACGAGGGGGAATATTAAATACGGCAACACAATCTTTAGTAGACCCCTACAATGTAAGTATTGTCGTAGTTAAAAAAGCAGTGAGAATTATCTTTTTATAAAAATAACGGCGGAAGTGTTACCGTTAAAACGGTTGAACTACCCGATAGTAAAAGTACAGTAATACGCGTGGTTACATAGTAGTACACGATATTGATTATTGATGCTTACGTAAGAAGTCACTCAGTTATACTCAATTAATGCTACAGTAATTGTTGCATCATATCTCTCATATTATTGATTCAATTATTGTCACAATATCAATATTTTATATTATTAAATTAATAATTGAGACGACAAAGTTATTCATATTATTATTTGTAATATTGACAATGTCTAGAAGTTCTGTCAATGAGAGGTTTGGTCACCTAATTGCGCGCCAATAAGGAGAAATCCTTATCGGAAAGCCCTCTCTTTCCTGGGAACGACTTGGTTGTTAAATATTGTAAGTTATAATATTAATGATGAATAAGTTCGTGTTGATTAAAGATGAAATTGATAGTTCCATTGTGTTGGGATTATTAGTGTTGGTGGAAATCGACATTTATTTCGATAATAATTGATGTCTGGAAGTTATATTGACCAATCGGGTAATTAACCGGATAAATGAGCAATTAAATGCTATTAATTCACATGCTTATAACTATGTGTTCACATGTGTGTACTATTGATTCACATGATTTACTATTAGGGGAGTTGGTGCAAGATTGATAATACTTGCATGACTAAATTAAAAATGAAGGTATAGATGAAGGTACTATACTATAATTAATTTTTTCACATGTTTAGAACTATTGAGTCACATGATTTACTATTGATTCACATGATTTACTATTAGGGGAGGTGGTGCAAGTTTGATAATACTTGCAGGACTAAATTAAAATGAAGAAAAAAGAGGAAGGTATTATCTTTGTAATATTTGAGCCCCAAAATGTGTAATTATTAAAATATATTTTCCTATAAATAAAAGCTCATTCTTCCTTCATTTCTCACCAATTCACTAAGTCTCACAAGAGCAATTATTATAGAGAAATTATAGACTCACTATTCAAAGTATCCGATTTTCTTCTAAGGTAAGGGGTATTATTTCTTTTCGTATTCATGAAGAGAGTTATTTTCTTTCAATACTCGTAAGGGTTGTTATTCCATTCTTTATTATTACATTGGAATAACTTTGTATGTGTGCGGACTATCGCATGCTGGTGAATTCTTCCGTTATTCCATTCTTTATTATTTTGTTGGAATAACTTTTCATGCATGTGATCATCGCATGCACGATGAATTCTTCTATTATTCCATTCTTTATTATTACATTGGAATAACTTTGTTTGTCTTGATCTATCACATGCCCGGTGAATTCTTACATTATTCCATTCTTTTTATTATTACATTGGAATAACATATGCATGCGATACATCGCATGCACTGGTGAATTCTTCTCACGTTGGAATAACATATCTGCATGCGATCTATCGCATGCTGGTGAATTCTTACGTTATTCCATTCTTAATTATTACATTGGAATAACTTTTGTCATGTGTGATTACTGCGTGCATGTTGAATGATCCTTTGTATTCATTCCTTATTAAATTGTGAAAATGATCTTTCTACGTGGATTACTTCTGCGGCGTGAGGCGAAAATCCATTTTATAGATTTCATATATTCTATTATACTCGGTTGGTTAAAGTTTTGGCTTCTATACTCCATGAAATTAGTAGAATATCACGGATATTTGCGCTTCATCCAGTATCTTTTCATGGAAATATTCTTCTGAGCATTCTTGAATTTTACTCCACAAAATAGTATCATGTTTACAATTTGGACGTTATTGATTTCTGGATAAATTAGATTATAAATCTTTAAAATTTATCCTTGAACTTATTTTATTGAATTATTATGTCATTGTCATCATCCTCATGCTTTTATTGTGATGAAAGTCATCTTTGGTTTACGTGCATAGATGGACTTGGTATGATTATGACCAGGGATTATTCGGTATAATCATGACCGTAATGTGACGAATGATGTGGTGAAAGTCCTCATTGGCTTGTAGTTCATTAATGGACAGTTGTTGGTATGATTATGACCAAGGATTATTCAGTATAATCATGACCATTGATGATTAAATGAATATCCTTGGCCGTGATGCAGGGATGATGTGGTTTATTTATTAAACTGAGTCTCAGCGATAAAGTTGATGAAAAACTTTTTAAATCATAGAAGATAGTAGATTTTATGCTCTACTTGACTCTTCTAATGGATTGCTTATTCCATTGCAGTTGTTGATCTAAAACTTGTTGTCTATTGTATTCAATCGGTTGTTATCTTTGTTGAAGGCTAAGGATAATTTATTCGCATTATCTTAGTCATAATATTTCTTCTTTGGGCTAGTTGAGTTCACCCTTTCTTTCATTGTTCTCTTTGAAATGAGAATATATTTTGGGACGAGTTGGGGAGCGGATTGGCCGGTCGGATGGTTGTTTTAGTAGTCCTCACTATTCTATAAAATAGTGTGACAATAAATATAATGAGGACTTTCTTGAGTGTGGATATTGTCTAGAAGACAATATTCTTGTTTAAACTCTCAGCTATGTTTTGTCGTATTTTTTACACGACAATTGTATTAAAGAAGTTTGTATTTGATTTCTGTACAATGTATTTGGCGACTCAAGATGGATGATGTATACTTATTTTGGGGGCGTCACAATATACCTATGTATCTTTTGTATCCATTGAAAGAATTTGTGTGTAAAACCCTAATTAACTTGATTCACATAAGAATATATTGAATTAATTAAATAGGGTGTTCTTATAATTCTGTGTCTTAAGGATTGGATTTGGGAGGATTTGTTCACGTTTCTTCACTATAAAACATTCTTGGATAATGATTCATATTAATTAATTGATTTAAATAGGAAGTAAATTGGTTTAAATGAAATACCAAGGGAAGTTGTAATCTTAACATGTTAAATCAGCAGTTATTCTTGTGAAATTCTGATTTTAATTATTAGTTTTGTTAAGTTTAATTTTCAAATCACAACCAATATTTCGTAGTTTAAAATAGTATTAATTGCATTGAAATTAGTAATTGGTAAATATTAGTTTATTTCCTCGTGGGAACGATATCCTTGCTTGCTGAATATTACAATTGAATACGTATACTTGCGTATTAAAGTGCTATTAAGAAATTAGGCAACAATTACCAACAGAATAAAAAGACTCCTCCGCACGAGTTTGTTGGGATGTTTATTTCTCTTCAAATGTCATAAAAGAACTTGCTAAAGAGTTTCATGTGTTCTGCTTGCAAAGAAGTCACCAACGATAAGCTCCCATCATTAGAAGGACTTGGTAACACAAAACTATGCCCCTCGTCACTAATTGCACCAGGTCCCATAAAAATTGGCCTGCCCCAACCAAAATCGACGTCGTGGATTGGCAGCCTTGCCCAGCTGGTGATACAAATATTTGGGCACCTAAGAGTATGCACCCCAAGGGCCTCAATATCAGGATGCAATTCCAAGTAATCAATAACTGACCTCAGATAATCATTGTCCATTCGCAGTATCGCATCATGAATCCTACTGGCACCATACCATACGGGCTTTGATCGGAGATCACCTGCTAGTGCAATTGGAGTTGCCTCCAATATCACATTGCCGAAGTAACCAGGCGGAAGGGCGGGCCGGAGTCTGGCTCGTCCGTCGGTGTCAATGTACAGCTTGCTTTCTTGGTCATCCGGAAGCCCAAAGGCTTTGCACGTGCACCGCCATACATGTCCTGCCAGAATTTCATAGGTGCTATAAGCAATGGTGTTTCCGTCTTCCTTGGACTTTGCTTTAAGGGAGTTGAGTTGCTCCCTTGTTAATTTGAAAATGGATACGGCTGTTTCGGGAAGTGTGGTTTCAGGAGTGGATTTCATGGAAGGAGGAGGCTGGTATTCAATGTGGTGGAAGACAGGTTGGGGAGGGTCACGGGCTCGGAGTAGGGTGCGGTCAATGAAAGGCGGAATTTTGAGGTCAAGGCCACGAGCCATATCGGACCATGTGTTTATAAAGTGGAGGCCAGATGCTCCATCTGCAACATGATGTTTCATACCAACACCCAGCGAGACTCCACCACATTTGAAGTATGTAATCTGCTCAATTGGAGGGAAGTTAATTAATTACTTGCAACAAAAAAAATTATAACTTTATTCTTAAAAAAAAGGAAAAAAGAAAAAACTCTATGTAGCAATATAAGGTAATTAATGAAAGTAAAGAAAGCAAGAGCTAAACATTATATCTACCAAGTAATTTGAATTCAAATAGCAGGTACTACCGGACATAACCGGTGTCCCTTATGTTCAGCTCTTCACCAGTTCCAACCAGTCCCATATGGATAGCTCGGTACCTTGATGTCCAAAATTCATGCATTACCAAACTAATATTTTTTTCAAATTCTTCTGTAATTTTTTTTAAATAAATTTTTATGTAGTACAAGTATTTTGGGACCGATTGGAACTTGTGGTGTGACTCGCATTTTTTACCCTAAAACTACACTAACCTCACCGGAAATTCTCAAATCCTTGAACAACAAAATTACACAAGAATAAATAACCAAGCATATAGAAAATATGGTAGTATTTTTATATATATGGCGTAGTGGAAACACACGCATGCACCTGCAGGATTAAAAGAGGATAGGCATGGATTCCAAGAGAATAATCAACCATCGGAATGAGTTTCCGGAGCTCCAACGTCGGGGCGAAGTCGCCGAACTCATCAACCACTCCATCCGAGTCTGCCTCCACGAAGAGAACACCTTCTCCGTTACAATTGATCTCAATGCGCCTGTCTTCGCCCCTCTTCAACCGCCCAGCCATTGGATAAAACGGAACCAAGGCACTGCTTAGCGCCTCCTTAAGTATTTTGGCCTCAAAGAAATTGGACGACCCGTTCGGCCGGTAAAAGTATACGGTCGGGACATGGGTATCCGGTGCCACAAGGTCCAAGTTAGTATTCCACAGACTCCGCTGCGGCGTCTCCTGTGCCGCGCCACCATCGTCGACTCTCTTACGTTGATCTTCATTGTGATGTTGGAGTTTGAAGATGAAAGAAAGGTCGGCCAGAAGAGAGAGGGAAGTAACTAGTAGTATTTGGTAACGTGTGGAACAATCTTTATCCACCTTTCAATAAAACACTTACCTGCCTCTTATTATATATTATATATTTAGTAAATATGTAAAATTAATCAATTTATTTACATACAAAAAATTAAATTTATTGTACGATGTTTATTTTATATAATTCAAATAAATACTAAATATATATGAAAAAAAAAATACTAAATCAAATAATACAAATGAACATAAAGGGAATATGATTTTGACATATTCTAGTCTAAACATCCAAGTTCCAAATACGGTTGCGAGTCCCCTTCTTTTATCAACACAACTAATTCGCAGAGAGATTGCTGTAAACTGCAAAACTGCATGAATTCATACAAAACATGCAGTTTCAAAGTCCAAACTACATACATACATTGGCAAACATAAATGTTTAGCGTAACTGAGATATTCTCGGAAGATCATTTCAATCAGCTCAGCTCCCACCACCTAACATAGAAAAATTGGGGACATCAAGTAGAGTTTTGCCGTTTCCTTGTGCCGGTGGACTCGATCTACTTGCTCTTTGTCCACCTGCTCATGTTAAGTGAAAATTCTTTATTACTCAAATATGTCCGTGAAAGGGACTGCAACTCCATTGTCAAAGTGATCTACAGAATAGTCTGCATAGCTACCATTCAAATTTGCACAAAGGAAGCATCGTACAAATTGGTAATGTGTGGGACAATTAATCTTTATCCACCTTTCAATAAAACAATTACCTGCCTCTTATTATATATTATATATAATATTTAGTAAATATGTAAAATTAATCAATTTATCTACACATAAAAAATGAGTTAAATGCAAAGTCGACCACTGAACTTTAGTGATTTTTGGGTATTGAGCCTCTTTCTTCCTGTCAACGCAAACTGAGCCCCTTTTTATTCGAAAATTTGGACTTTGAACCCCAAAGCGTCACATGTGCGTTGACCTGATGATGTGTCACACGTGGCGCCTACATGGTAGATCTGACAAATTTGTCTCTTCGCTGGTTTGAACTCACAACCTCAAATTTGAAACCTTAGTCATATGACCACTGGAACACCACGGGTCAGCTGTTAACATCTTGCAAGGATTAATATTTACACTACTACAAAATAGTAAATAGACAACACTTAAATTTTGCAAAGTATGCAAGTGATTATATAATATTCGATTGGTCGGGGAATATTCATTTTAACAGGGAATATTAAATGTGATTTAGCACAATCTTTAGTAGACCCATACAATGTAAGTATTGTCGTAGTTAAAAAAGCGTAATTATCTTTTTATAAAAATAACGGCAAAAGTATTACACAATTAAAAGCGGTTGAACTACTGATAGTAAAAAGTACGATGTGAATACGTGTGGTTGCATAGTAGTACACGATATTGATTATTGATGCTTACGTAAGAAGTCACTCGATTTATACTCAATTATTGCTACTGAGAATTCTTTGCATCATATCTCTCATATTATTGATTCAATTATTGTCACAATATCAATATTTTATATTATTAAATTAATAATTGAGGCGACAAAGTTATTCATATTATTATTTGCAATATTGACAATGTTTAGAAGTTCGTAAATGAGAGGTTTGAACACACTAATCGCTGGCATGATAAGGAGAAATCCTTATCGGAAAGCCCCCTCTTCTCGGGAGGAGCGACTTGGTTGTTAAATATTGTAAGTTATAATATTAATGATGAATAAGTTCGTGTTGATTAAAAATGAAATTGATAGTTCCATTGTGTTGGGATTATTAGTGTTGGTGGAAATCGACATTTATTTCGATAATAATTGATGTCTGGAAGTTATATTGACGATCGGGTGATGCTTAGGATAAATGAGCAATTAAATGCTATTAATTCACATGCTTATAACTATGTGTTCACATGTGTGTACTATTGATTCACATGATTTACTATTATGGGGGAGTTAGTGCAAGATTGATAATACTTTGCATGACTAAATTAAAAATGAAGGTATAGATGAAGGTCTTATACTATAATTAATTTTTTCACATGTTTAGAACTATTGAGTCGCATGATTTACTATTGATTCACATGATTTACTATTAGGGGAGGTGGTGCAAGTTTGATAATACTTGTAGGACTAAATTAAAATGAAGAAAAAGAGGAAGGTATTATCTTGTAATATTTGAGCCCCAAAATTTGTAATTATTAAAACTATATTTTCTATAAATAAAGCTCATTCTTCCTTCATTTCTCACCAATTCACTAAGTCTCATAAAAGCAATTATTATAGAGAAATTATATAGAGAAAGAAGAAGAGAAGTCTGCTACCTCACTATTCCAAAGATCCAGTTTCTTCTAAGGTAAAGGGGTATTATTTCTTTCGTATTCATGAGAGAGTTATTTTCTTTTCAATACTCGTAAAGGTTGTTATTCCATTCTTTATTATTACATTGGAATAAACTGTCTGCATTTGGACTATCGTATGCTGGTGAATTCTTCCGTTATTCCATTCTTTATTATTACATTGGAATAACATATACATCTTGATCTATCGCATGCACGATGAATTCTTCTATTATTCCATTCTTTATTATTACATTGGAATAACTTTTGTTTGCATGCGATTCATCACATGCACGGTGAATTCTTACATTATTCCATTCTTTATTATTACATTGGAATAACATATGTATCATCTGGCTTCATCGCATGCACGGTGAATTCTTACATTATTCCATTATTTATTATTTACATTGGGAATAACACATGCATGCGAGTCTATCGCACGCATGGTGAAATCTTACATTATTCCATTCTTTATTATTCCTGTTGGAATAACTTGTCATGTGGATTACCACATGCATGGTGAATGATCCTTTGTATTCATTCCTTATTAAATTGTGGAAATGATCTGTATACGTGGATTACCGCATGACGGGTGAAAATCCATTTGCAGTTTCTTATATTTTATTATACTCAGTTGGTTAAAACTTTGGCTTCTATATTCCTTGAAATTAGTGGAATATCTTGGATATTTGCGTTTCATCCAGTATCTTTTCGTGAAAATATTCTTTTGAGCATTCTTGAATTTTACTCTACAAAGCAGTATCATGTTGATAATTTGGACATTATTGGTTCTTGGATAAATTAATTCTTGAACTTGTTTTATTGAATTATTATGTCATTGTCATCATCCTCATGTTTATATTATGTTGAAATTCATCTGTGGCCTGTATTGCATAGATGGACTTGGTATGATTATGACCAGGGATTATTCAGTATAATCATGACCGTAATGTTACAAATGATGTGAAAAAAGTCCTCATTAGCCCGTAGTGCATTGATGGACAATTTTTGGTATAATTATGGCTATAGATTCTCTTCGGCCAAGGGAGAAAAGATGAATTTTTTTATGGCATGATCAGGACCGTTGATGAAAACACGATTATCCTTGACCCGTAGTGCATGGATAATTTGTGGTTGTGATACTATTGAATATCCTTGGCCGTAATGCAGGGATGATGTGGATTATTTATTAAGTTGAGTCTCAGCGATAAAAGTGATGAAAAACCTTTTTTAATCATAAAAGATAGTAGATTTTATTCTCTACTTGACTCTTTTAATGGATTGCTTGTTCCGCTGCAGTTAAACTTGATGTTTATGATATTTTATCATTTTAACATTGTTGAAGACTAATGATAATTTATTCTACATTATCTTAGTCATAATATTTCTTAGTGGGCTAGTTGAGCTCACCCCTTTCTTTCACTGTTCTCTTTAGGAAATGAGAACGTAGCCGGGATGAGTCGGGGAACGGAGTGACGGTCCAGATGATAGCATTAGTAGTCCTCACTATTCTGTTAAATAGTGTGACAATAAATGTAATGAGGACTTATTCTGAGAGTGGATATTGTCTAGAAGATAATATTTGTATTAAAACTCATAGCTCTCTTGTTGTATATTAAAGATTGTATTTGTATTCTGTACCATGTATTTGGTGACTCAGAATAGGTGATGTATACCTATTTTGGATAATGAGTTAGCACAACCAAAAGGTAACGACCAACAACTCGATAATAATAAATGCGGTGTGGCCACCGTGAACAATTATGACCATCGGGGAAAATTATCATGCCAAGAATGGTAACCACTCGGTGGTAATCATGGCCAAGATAATAGAAGTGGAAATTTCAAGAAGAGAAGGTCATTTAGCTCGATTTTGTCGTATAGTGAAGTCAAGTCCATTTGGGGCGGTGGCACCAAAAGGCGTCTGGATGACAAAACAAAGTAGGTGGTTTCTGGGAAGGCGTTTTTGTGACTTCTCTAAAAGCGAAAGTAACCCGAACGAAGTTATCACGGGTAAGTTAATCATAAATTCTTGCGAAGTCTATACCTTATTAGATACCGGTTCTACCCATCCTTTTATCTCTCTTGCTTGCGCTCAACGTTTAAATTTGACTTCGGAGAAATTAGACTTTGACTTATTGGTTAAAACTTCATTAGTAGAAACTTTCGTTATCTCCACTGTTTATAAATCTTGTTGATTCAAATCGACACTTTCACGTTACCTGTCGATCTTATCTCTTTGAAAATATTTGCCTTTGATGTGATTTGAGGAATCGATTGGTTAACTACTCATCATGCTAAAATTGATTATTTTCGTAAGGTTATTAGCTTTTATATTCCTAACCAACCTGTTATACGAATTCAAGCAACCAAACCACTAAAGTCAATCATTGTCATATCAAGCCATAAGTAAAGAGCCCCGAACCTTTCGCTGGTGACTTTCAAGTCTTGGAATACACCGAAGCCATAATATCCGTAGGGGACGTCGTGAATAACGGTGGCAATTTGATAGGTATCAATGTGACGTGTTATCCAAGTCTTGGATGAGAGTCACAATTTTGAATGATATTTCTATCGTTAATAAATTTCTTGACGTATTTTTGAAGACTTCGCCTACCCAGGCGTGAAATCGAATTTTGTATCGACCCCGATTACAAAATCCATTTCTTCAACCCTTAAATATTTCTTCAACCAAAAGCGAAGCGTATAATGCGCCAAAGCGTTGGCTCGAGCTGTTGAAGATTACGATCGTACCATTCAATACCATCGTGGAAAAGCGAACGTGATAGCTGACGCGTTGAGTAGAAGATCGTATGCGGTTACGAGTGTGACGTTGTTAACACAAAGACCCATTTCTTATAACTTACAAATGATGAAGATAGAGTTAAAGACTCTAGGGACCCACGTGAAGATAACGAATATACGATTAGAATCTACTTTAATCGATAAAGTTAAAGCCGATCAAGCTTCATACTCAGAGCTGATGAATGTGAAGAAGAAGGTTCAAGAGGGCGTTATTCTAGAAGCAAGAATCGAAGAAGAGAGGAAATCTCAACCCTCGATTTATTTGGCCCATTTGAAATCCTCGATCGAGTAGGAACTGTGGCTTATAGACTCGTTTTACCGCCAAGTATGTCACGTGTTCATAACGTTTTTCACATATCGATGTTACGTAAATATGTGGTGATTCGAACCACATTATTGATTTAGAACCGGAGACGAGATAGCGAGATAATTTAACGTATGAAGATGTACTGTTAAAATCTCGGAATGTATTCAACACTCAAAGGTTATACCTCAAGAGTTAGAATCGTGAAGTGTCCTCATCATTCGACATACCGAATGCGTCGTAAATTTTGAGGGCGAAATTTCATAAGAGGGAGATTGTAAAATCCCAAATTTTACGAATAAAGATTTAATTTTCTCGAAATATTTTTTGAATATTATGGTGTAGATTTGATATAATGTTATAGTTGTGGGTAATATTTATAAATTTTGCAAAAGTATGCAAGTTGTTGTATTATATTCGATTGGTCGAGGAATATTCGTTTTAGCGAGGGAATATTCGTACAATAGTTGCAATCATTAGTGGACCTAACGGAATTATTGTCGGATTGAGAAAGCGACAAAAATATTTTTATGAAAATAACGGCGGAAGTTTTCACTGATTAATCTTTGTTGAACTACTCGGTAGTAAAAAGAAATGCGATGTCTGGCGTGGTTACATAGTAGCACCACGATATTGATTATTGATCTTTACATTGAGAAAACACTCGGTTTTGTTCAATTATTGCTACAAAGATAATTATTGACATAGTATCTCACGTTATTTGATTCAATTATTGTTGATTCTTATATTATATATATAAGTTTTGTTTTATTAGTATTATTAGTGTAATAAAAGCGGAAAAGCTTTTATATAAAAGCAGAATACTTTTATAAAGTTATTCGTTTTATTAAGCAATAATTAGAATATATTATATTCTATTATGCATAGTATTTTGCATAGTAAAATCTTTTTATAAAAAGCAGAATACTTTTATAAAGTTATTTGTTTTATTAGACAATAATTAGAATATATTATATTTTATTATGCATAGTGTTGCATAGTACTGCATAGTATTTTGTATAGTAAAAATTTTTATGTAAAATAGAATACTTTTATAAAGTTATTCATTTTATTAGATTATAAATAGAATATATTATATTTTATTTAAAAGATTTTATTTTATTAGAATATTTTATTAAATCAATCTGGACCGTCTGGTTTAAAAAGTAAATCAATCTGGATAGTTCATGAATTAGTTCTTATCTGATCCATTCTCCTATAAATAGGCGCTCATTCCTTCATTATTATTTCTTACGAATTCATTGAAACTCTAGAGAGAAACTATAGAGAGAAAGAAGAAAAGTATTTTGCTACTTCACTACTCCTATATCCAAACTTTATTCTAAGGTAATGGGTATTATTTCTTTCAGTATTCATGAAGAGAACTTACATTATTCCATTTTTTATTACATTGGAATAACTTTGTATCTGTGATCTACCCTATACTTGGTGAAATTCTTACATTATTCCATTCTTTATCATTATGTTGGAATAACTTTTACATACGATGATAACGCATACATGATGAAATTCTTCTGTTATTCCATTCTTTATTATTTTGTTGGAACATCTTGTTGGTGCGAATTTCACCTTACCTGGTTCCGTTATTTATTATTACTGTCGATAATATCACTGTGCGTGCGTTCTGTGGGACTGGTTCCATTATTTATTATTACGTCGGAATATCTGTATTATCGTATACGTGCTTCTGTGGGACTGGTTCCATTATTTATTATTCTGTTGGGAATAACCTGTCTGTGCAGTCTATCGCACGCATGGTGAATCCTTCTGTTATTCTATTCTTTATTATTTTGTTGAAATAACCTGTCTATGTGGATTACCACATGCATGGTGAATGATCATTTGTATTCATTCCTTATTAAATTGTGAAAATGATCTATATACGTGGATTACCGCATGACGGGTGAAAATCTATTTGTAGTTTCTTATATTTTATTATACTCAGTTGGTTCAAACTTTGGCTTCTATATTCCTTGAAATTAGTGGAATATCCTGGATATTTGCGTTTCATCCAGTATCTTTTCGTGGAAATATTCTTCTGAGCATTCTTGAATTTTACTCTACAAAGCAGTATCATGTTGACAATTTGGACATTATTGGTTCTTGGATAAATTAATTCTTGAACTTGTTTTATTGAATTATTATGTCATTGCCATCATCCTCATGTTTATATTATGTTGAAAGTCATCATGGCTTTGTATTGCATAGATGGACTTGGTATGATTATGACTGGGGATTATTTGGTATAATCATGGTAGTAATGTTACAAATGATGTGAAAAAAGTCCTCATTGGCCCGTAGTGCATTGATGGGACGTTTTTGGTATGATTATGGCTATGGATTCTCTTCGACCAAGGGAGCAAAGATGAATTTTTTTATGGCATGATCAGGACCGTTGATGAAAACACGATTATCCTTGGCCCGTAGTGTATGGATAATTTGTGGTTGTGATACTAATGAATATCCTTGGCCGTAGTGCAGGGATGATGTGGATTATTTATTAAGCTGAGTCTCAGCGATAAAAGTGATGAAAAACCTTTTAAATCATAAAAGATAGTAAATTTTATTCTCTACTTGACTCTTTTAATGGATTGCTTGTTTTTATTGCAGATTAAACTTGATGTTTGTTATATTTTATCGGTTTAACATTGTTGAAGACTAATGATAATTTATTCGCATTATCTTAGTCATAATATTTCTTAGTGGGCTAGTTGAGCTCACCCTTTCTTTTCACGTTTCTCTTGTGAAATGAGAACGTGGCGGGATGAGTCGGGGAACGGAGTGGCGGTCGAGATGATAGCATTAGTAGTCCTCACTATTACATTAAATAGTGTGACAATAAATGTAATGAGGACTCCATTGAGTGTGGATATTGTCTAGATGACAATATTCTTATTAAAACTCTTAATTTATGTTTTGTCATATTGTTTACACGACAGCTGTATTATTAAGTTGTATTTGAATTTTGTACTATATATCTGGCGACTCAAGATGGGTGATGTATACCTGTTTTGGGGGCGTCACAATATTAAACTTTTTTTTAGTTGTTTAAAAAAAAAAAAAAAAAAAAAAAAAGGTCCGCATTTTAACAAAATCGAGAGTCTTGATTTGGATCATGCGTATATATATATATATATATATATATATATATATATATATATATATATATATATATATATATGGTTAAATGCAAAGTCGATTACCTTGAACTTATCGGTATTTGGGTATTGAGCCCCTTTCTTCTAGTCAGTATAAATGAGCCTTTTCTAGTAAAAAATTTGGACTTTGAACCCCCAGGCGCCACATGTGCATTGACTTGCTGACGTGGCACACGTGGCAGGTCTGACGTGGTATTTAATATTATAATTTATATTATAATTTGACGCGTAAGCATTGCTGACGTGGCTTCTTTTGATTTTTCACCAAAATTTTGCCTTTCTAAGGATTTGAACTCACAACCTCAAAAATTTGAAACTTTGGCCATATGACCACTAGAGCAACACAAGTCAACTGTTAATATTTTGCAAGAATTAATCCTTATATCAAAACATAAGATTTCTCCATCTTGCTTAGCAATAGCAGTTGTGATACTAATAATAACAATAACAATAATAATAATAATAATAATAATAATAATAATAATAATAATAATAATAATAATAATAATAATAATAATAAAAAAAAAAATAGTAATAATAATAATAAAAAATAATAATAATAATAATAATAATAATAATAATAATAATAATAGTACTAATAATATTAATAATAATAATAATAATAATAATAATAATAATAATAACAATAATAATAATAATAATAGTACTAATAATAATAATAATAATAATAATAATAATAATAAAAGTACATCAACCACTTTATTATTATTATTATTATTATTATTATTAATAAAAATAAAAAGTACATCAACCACTTTATTATTATTATTATTATTATTATTATTATTATTATTATTATTAATAATAAAAATTACTTTAACCATTTTATTATTATTATTATTATTATTATTATTATTATTATTATTAATAAAAAGTACATCAACCACTTTATTATTATTATTATTATTATTTATTATTATTATTATTATTATTATTATTAATAAAATTACGTCAACCACTTTATTATTATTATTATTATTATTATTATTATTATTATTATTAATAAAAAGTACGTCAACCACTTTATTATTATTATTATTATTAATAAAAAGTATGTCAACCACTTTATTATTATTATTATTATTATTATTATTATTATTATTATTGTTGTTGTTGTTGTTGTTGTTGTTGTTGTTGTTGTTGTTGTTGTTGTTGTTATTATTATTAATAAAAAAAAAAATCGTCAACCATTTTATTATTATTATTATTATTATTAATAAAAATTAAATCAACCACTTTTTTTTATTATTATTATTATTATTATTATTATTATTATTATTATTAATAATAAAAGTACATCAACCACTTTATTATTATTAATAATAATAATAATAAAAAGTACGTCAACCACTTTATTATTATTATTATTATTATTATTATTATTATTATTATTATTAATAATAATAAAAAGTACGTCAACCACTTTTTTTCATTAAGCCAAAACTTTAGAAAATAATGTAAATTATTCTTCTTAATTAACCGGGCCCATAATTGTTCACATTTTCTTAGTCTTGCCATCTACCCCTAAATTATTGGGTCCTTAACACTAATATACAACAATTAGAAAATAATTACAAAAATAAAACACACACAACATAATTACAAAAATAAAACAACCCAATAATAAAATTACTAACATCACACACACGTAGGTTACCGACTTCCCTATCTAACACTAACCGCTCCTAAATTCAAGCAACTAAACACAACCTGCAACATTGATATCGCACAAATCCAAATCTTCTGTCGACGTTTCCCTTTCGACTAACCTCTGAGATCGCGACATACAAAATCATCATCAACAACTAAGATCACAGCAACTTCAAGTTCAATTTCGGTAACATCTAAGATCGGAGAAGGCGAAATAGAATACAAAATCATCATCAACTTCAAGTTCAGTAACCAAAAACAATATCACAGCAACTTCGATACAAATCTGAACTCTGAGGTATGTGAGTTTAAAGTTCATATGCATATAGTTACATATGGTTACTACGGTATTCGTATGTATATTGGTTACCTTTATTAAGTTTTTCACAATTAAAATGGTTACTACAAATTCCTATAGCGTTTGGTTGATTCATTCATATGTTTTAGATTATGGTTACTAAATAAATATAAATTGTTCATTAACTATTTATTTGATTAATTTATAATTTTCAAACGAGTTCTACTTAATTTTTATATTAATGGTTACTCATCATAAACATTGGTTACTGTCTTATGCAACTGTTGGTTACTGTCTATTGTTGTTTTGGTTACTGTATATTATTATATTGTTCAGTGATGTCTTGGTTACTGTCTAATGATATCTTAGTTCTTTGTATGACAATATATGTTAGTTCTTTGTCTAATCTTGTCTTGGTTACTTTGTAACATTATATTGTCTCATGTTGTCTTTGTTCTTTTGTATGAAGCTATGTTGGTTCTTGTCTAATGATGTTTTGGTTACTTTGTAACATTATAATATCTAATGATAAGCTAGTTCTTTGTCTAATGCTTCCTAGGTTACTATGTAACAATATATTGATTCTTGATTCATGATGATTTGATTCTTTGGGTAACTTTATTGTGGTTCTTGCATATTGCTAATCTGGTTCTTTGTTTAAAATTATAATGGTTACTATATAATATTCTTGAACAATCTTGAATTGCTTAATAAAAATGATGAATTAATTCTTGACTAATGTTGACTTTTGATATATTAGTTACTAACTAATTACGATTTGGTTACTATATAAAACTATAACGGATACTCGATAGTCTTGACTTTGATTCTTTGTGTAAGATTACAAATTTATATTCTTTTATAATTGAGGTTACTCATTGACTGCATTGTATTGGTTACTGTCTAATATTGAGGTGTATCAGTATAAAAATTATATGTATATATTTACATATGGTTACTACAAATTCCTATGGTTATATATGTTTATAGAACAATTAAATGTATATAGTTACCTATGTATATGTATATGTTTTCTTGACTAATCTTTGAGTTAGTTCTTCGTTTAACATTATATTAGTTCTTGAATAATCTTGATTTGGATACTATGTAAAAATATAATGGATACTCATTAATGTTGAACTGGTAACTGCATTAATCTAATTATACTTATACTTATATTTTTATATTAATGGTTACTTGTTAACTACATTGGTTATATTAATGTTTACTTGTTAACTACATTGGTTACAACAATTATTTTTAAGCGCCCACAAACCCTCTATCTTTGGTTGTTTTTCACTATAACAATTAAATGGATGATGTTTTTATCTTATGGTTACTAACTAAACATGTGTTAGTTCTCGTCTACATTGGATTTTATTCTTTGTATAATGTTGTTATGATTATTGTGCAATATTTGATTAATTTATATTGGTTTGTTTTATTATGATGGAAACTAATTGGCTACATTGGTTACCTTTTTACAACTATCATAATTTAATTGCTAACAAATAAAATTAAACTGATTGTTTCCATTGTAAAATGAATGTACTAATGTGTTTCATTCTCTGATTACTAACATTATATAATTTGGTTACTGGTTAACATTGATTTGGTTACTTTACAAGACTTATTCTGTTTTCAGACAATGGAGATGATTCCTGTTGTGCTTTATTTCAACGGTACATGGACTGATAGTAACCAATACACCAACTTTGAAGTTACCGGCATATTAGTTCCATCAACTTGTTCGTTCAGAGAAATGCAAAACATGATATGCATTGCATTACTGATAGACACAAACAAAACAACATTGTTGATTAAATTTCACATTAGACTCAACATTCCACCGATCTGTATATCAGATGAAGCAACCTTGAGATTCTTTATTGAAGTCGAAGAGAAAATCGATGAACAAGGAAAATTCCACCGATTATAGATATTGAAAAAAAAGTTTACGCCGACACATAATCTTGCATAACTTGACAAATATAGAAGAATCATTGTTCAAGATGTAACGCCAATCGAGATCAACACAAGGAATTCAAAGACGAGTTCCACTAGCAACACAAGATTGCCAAATTGGAACGCAATATGCCGATCGACTTGCAATGAAAATTATGGAACAACAACGAGGCAGATAAACATGACAAATCATATACGTGAAGGGCGATATGATGATGTAATAACAGATCCGAATGAACGTGAAGTAAAATTACATCAAACCTACAAAGACAAAAAAATCCTATCACAATCAATGAGGCTGCATTCAATCAAGAAAAATAGACCACAAAGTTCAACGAACAGGTCATAGAGACTTTATGCTAGTGTGCGTAGATGATGAAAATTGCAAATGGAAGATGAGAGCATCAAGTATTCGAAAAACCAGTCTGTTCAAGGTGAGGGAATTCAATGACATTCACACGTGTTCAGTCAACGTATTGCTGGGAGACCACAGACAAGCAAATAGCGAGTTGGTAAGCGAATGCATAATGCATAAATTAACAAATTTGAAGAAAATATACACACCAACCAATATTGTCGAGGACATGATGACAGAATATAATGTGTCTATCTCTTACCAAAAAGCATGGAGATCGAAGGAGAAAGCGTTAGAAAAGGTAAGAGGAAATACACACGACTACTCATTGATCCCATCATGGTTACACATGCTGCAGAAAACAAATCCAGGTAACAATTTAAAACACATTATTATTTTTCATGATTAGTTGATTACTCAATTCAACTGATTTGGTTGCTATAATGTGCATTGGTTACCTACCTCATATTTATAATTTTAAATGAGTTCTACTGATTTTTTATATTAATGTTTACTCAACAAATACATTGGTTACTGTCTAATGAAAACTGTTTGTTAATTGCTAATGATATCTTTGTTACTGTATATCAATATGTTGTTTACTGTATAATGCTGTCTTGGTTCCTTTAAAACAATATGTTGGTTACTGTTTAATGCTACCTTGGTTCTCGTCTGCACGAATTTGTTAGTTCTTTGCAAAATGATATCTTAGTAATCAGATAGTATTATCTTTCAGCATCGTATAATGTTGTCTTGGTTACTGGAAACATTATACTATCTAATGCTGTATTGGTTACTGTAAGCAAATATGTTGGTTACTGTCTAATGCTATCTTGGTTTCTTTGTAACATTATCTTTGTCTAAAGTTTTATTAGTTCTTGACTAATGTCAGATTAGTTCTTGTGTAACAATATATTGGTTCTTGATGTGTAACAATATATTGGTTATTGATTAATTCTTGTATAACAATATATTCCTTCTTTTTTTTTAGTTCTTTCGCCTAATGTTTGGATAATTGGTTTGTCGATTAATGTTGTCTTGGATACCGACATTAAGTACATTGGTTCTTTCGCTCTACTCTTGTCTTGTTTCTTGTATAAAATTATATTGTCAATCTTTGTCTTGGTTATTGTATGACAATAATTTGGTTACTATCTAATCTTTGTCTTGGTTACTTTGTAGCATTATACTACTTATAATTCTATTGATAATGTTGATGTTTCATAATGAGTTCCTTCACGACTCTTGAGTTGGAATCAAATGCTAGTTTCAAATATTTATTCTTTGCCATTGGAGCATCCATTCAAGCATGGCATCATTGCTTTCCAATTATTGTAATCGATGGCACATTCATACAATCAACTTACGGGGACACTCATCGATGCTTAAGCACACAAGATGCAAACCAAACATTGTTCCGATTGCTTTTGCGATGGTTGGAAATGAAAATGAATTATCATGGAGATGGTTTTCATGAATTTAAGAAGCGCTTGTGGAGTAAGGGAAGGCCAATGCATTGTTTGAGATAGACATGAAGCCATAATACAAGGATGAATTATGTGTTTCGGATGTCATGCATGCTCTGCATTACATACCATATCTTGAAAAATATAAAAATAGATTCAAAAAGAGAGGAGAAGAACTTAAACAGTCTTACAACGGGGCATGTAGAGCATACAACATTGAATAATTCAACAAACACATGGCTGAACTTGATGCCATTGATCCTCGAATAAGGATATATTTGGAGGAAGAGGTCAAGTTGAAAAAGTGCATCAGGCTCCATGGGACTGTAAGCAGATACTCAACAATGACTTCAAACACTCAGAATCTATTAACAACGCAATTAAGATGATTAGGGATCTTTCGGTTGCATCAATGATTGAATTCCTACGTTGTTCGGTTCAAAGATGGTATTTCACAAATAAATAAACAAAACTTCTATCAACATTCACAACACTTTCCACAAGTGAAGAAAGATTGCAATCTAATATCATTAAATCAAGGAAACTTAAGGTAACAAATACAAATTATAATTTATTGCATTAATTTTTATATTGTATTTGTTCTTGACTAATGATGTCTTGATTCTCGCATAATATTACTAATTAATGTTGAATTATTTATCGACTACGGTGACTTAGTTATTGTGTTAAACTATAATGTTTCTTGACTAATCTTGACTTGTTTCTTGATTAATAATAACTTGGTTACTATGTAATATTATATTGGTTACTAACCAATACCTAATTGCTTATTGCAAAACATTATAATGGTTAATTGACTTTCTTTGAGTTTCTTATTGTGTATCATTGTCTTTGGTTACTTATTAATACTTGTTTTTTTACCGCAAAATATTACTAATTAGTGTTGAATTGTTTCTTTGTCTAATCTTGATTTGGTTATCGTGCTACACTATAATATTTACTAACTAATAATAACTTGTGTCTTTGCTAATGGTAACTTGGTTACTATGAAATATTATATGTATTGGTTTTCAATTAATACTTAATTGATTAATGCATATCATTACAATGGTTACCGACTCTTCGCTAAGTTGGTTCTTGTGTATCATTATATTGGTTACTAAGTGATACTTGTTTGGTTACTCTTAATAATTAAAATATTCTTTCTTTGAGTTGGTTATTGATAGTATCATTATATTGGTTACTAAATCGATGTTTATTTGGTTACTCCGTATAATTATAATGTTTTTGCTAAGTTAGTTCTCGCTTAGTTACTTGTTTTGTAATTATAACATTGAGTTGTTTACTTTAATACGTATTCTTTTTTCAGATAATTAAAATGATTCCGGTTGATCTTGTATTCTACAACAATGATTAATTTGTGATGTAGGTTGAGACATCAAACTTAGTGATTTTTTTATTTACGATGTCGTCAAACAATATATTGTGGACATCGACAAAAGGACATGCACATGTGGAAAATTTCAGTACCATGAGATGCCATGTCCGCATGTCTTCTTTATTATTAAAGCAAGTTTAAATTTGAGTCATTATGATTTTTGCTCAAAAAAATACTATAAAACAACTTTTGGTCAACACATATTCAAACTTCAATTATGTCGTTAGATGACAAAGAAAACTGGGATGTACCAGAAGAAGTAAGAAACATGGTTGTAAAACCACCAAACACAAGAAGACCAGCTGGAAGACCAAAAGTAGGGAGGTACAAACACGGATCTAAAATCAAAATTCAAAACAAATGCAAAGAAAAGCAAGAGAAAGGACACAACAGAAAACTCGCAATAATCCACCGGTTTTAAGACCAAAAAACCCCGATATAATGCATTTATATTAAGAGTGTAGATACATGTATATATAATTGTTTACTATCATTAACCATAAACCACATAGATGGTAGCATTTTTAATTTTGTACAATAACCAACATTTTTATTGATTAAAGCATTTGATTTTTGAATTCATTATGAGTTGCCAATACAAATGGGAACCCACAAAAGTACCTTTATTCACTTGACAAATATTCCAAATATAAATTGTAAATTATTTGGTTACTAACATAAAGTCAAATGGTTACTCTTATATAACAATTTGGATACTAACTGCAAATCTCAAAAATATATTTAACAACAGTTATATGTCCTGAAACAATATTGTACATCTCATTATATGTCACAAACAAAGATATTATATGTCCCGATACATTTCACAACAATGATTATATGTCACGAAATAATATTGTACATCTCTCATTTTATTATCAAAACATTATTTGGTTACCCTTTTATATATATTTGGTTACCAATTGTACATTTCAAAATAATGTAGCAAAACACAACCTAAAACGAATCAAATGGGAACCCACAAAAGTACATTATTCACTTGACAAATATTCCAAATATAAATTGTAAATTATTTGGTTACTAACATAAAGTCAAATGGTTACTCTTATATAACAATTTGGATACTAATCGCACATCTAAAAATATATTTAACAATGGTTATATGTCCCGAAACAATATTGTACATCTCATGCTTACTATCGTAACATTAGTGGTTACCCTTTTTATATATATTTGGTTACTAGCTGTACATTTCAAAATAATGTAGCAAACCACGACCTAAAACGAATCAAATACCAACAACACACAAAATTAATTCCAAAACTGATATTATAATAACATATGAAATCCCATCTATATAAGATTCAGTAATCATCCTTAATGAACCATACAAAATTGTTGTGTATATTAAAAAATAAAAATACATAACATAATTCATACTGACAACACAACAATATCTGAACTAATCAAAATCTGGAACAAATCTTCCTGGAAATTCTATATCAGTCTCATATCCTTCCAATTGTTTGTTCTTTGCATGCATATATAGGTTTGTACATAACTTCTTTCGATATTGCGCAACGGGAAATGGAATAGGAATTTCATCAATCTTCTGATGAATGACATGCTCGGCAAAACAAATTGTGAACAACCCGCAATCACTGTACAAATGCACAAAAGATAACCAAAATCAATACTAGAATCAACCTATATATAACACATATCAGTTTATACAGTAACCAAACATTTACAACATAGTAACCAAAAGCAGTTAGATAATGAAAGAACCAAAATAATTAAATATAATAATTCAAAATTGTAAACAATGCAACCCTTACCCTCCACTTGTTCAGAACCGCTACGCAAATTCTAACTCAATTATGTCATCTTCCTCCTTATGCGATATGGATATGGTTCTTTGCTAAAGTCAATGTCACTACTATCTCTCCAAATCCAACCTTGCATGCAATAAAGTGGAAAGAATAAATATATACGGTTCACAAACATCCATGATTTTTGTTTGCATGGATTTCCTTTTGAAATTTTGCAGAGAATTATAAAGCAGTTAGACGTCACGATGCACATCAAATGTTAACAAAAACCAATGGTCGGTGATGACATATGTATGGGGAACAAAACATAGTCAACATTTTTCCATGGTGTGTTGACATCCATAAGCGATCCATGAATGTACTCAAAGAACATCACCCTCCCGGATAATACACTCTTATCTCGAATTTTTTCTTGTATACTCTTCAAAAAGAGAGGTCATCTTGGCATGGAACCAACAATCCATAGTCGTTGCCCTTATATGCACGCGATGTCGTAATGTACCGCCAATTTACTAAGTAATATAATGCAACATTGATATCTTTGAACAAAATATATATATATATATATATATATATATATATATATATTAATAGTGTTGAAAAATAACATTATGTAATCAATGTAACCAACAACATTAACGCTAGTTACTTAAACAACTAAATAATGTAACCATAATTATAAAAACATAATTTGAAGAAAAAAACATAAAACATGTATGATGTTAACTAACACACACACACATATATATATATATATATATATATGATAGTAACAAACAATTATATAATAGTAACTAAACAGTTGTAACATAGTAAACTAAAAAAGAATATGATAGTAACAAAAGTTATATGACAGTAACAAAACAGTTATATGACAGTAACCAACCACTTTTATCATAGTAACCAAAACATGTTTATATATCAACATATCAGTTTATATGATGGTAACAAAAACATATATATAACATATATGATAGTAACCAAACAATTATATAATAGTAACCAAACAGTTGTAACATAGTAACCAAACAAAGTAATATAATAGTAATAAAAAAATTTATATAGACAAGAATAAAAGCAGGTTATATGACAGTAACCACCCACTTATATCATAGTAACCAAAACATGTTTATATATCAACATATCAACATATATGATGGTAACAAAACAATTATATAATATTAACCAAAAAGTTGTACTATATTAACAAAACAGTAATATGATAGTAACAAAACAGGTATATGACAATAATAAAATCAACCCTTACTATTTCAAAATAATAAATAGGATTAACTAAGCATAAACAATACAAAATAGTAACCAAACTGTAAAAATACAGTAACCAAAATCTGATATAACAGTAACCAAACTATAAAATCACAGTAACCAAAAAAAAACTAATAAGTAACCAAAACATTAAAAGTTTACAATAACCAAATACATACAAATAAGTAACCAAATAATTATTATTTTACAGTAACCAAATACATACTAATAAAAATTCACAGTAACCAACTACATACTAATAAGTAACCAACCCATAAAAGTAACACAATAATATAATATAATATCACAGTAACCAAATACATACTAATAAGTAACCAAATCATTAAAAGTTTACAGTACCCAAATACATACTAATAAGTAACCAAATAATTATATAATGGTAACCATATGAAAATTAAAAATAACACACCTTTAAATTTCTCTGTGTTGGAATTATATTCTGGATAAGCACTTGACCTTTGGCCTTAACTACAGGAACGTCAAGCTCGGAATCTAACGCACTTTAGAATGCTTGATATCACTGTGTATCACCAGCCTATTTTCATTCTTACTCGATTTAGACATACATCCTTTTCCTTCCCTTCATATCCACAAACAAACTTCTTCACTTCCTCGATGTAATCACGCCCAATATTCTCTTCCTCTTACCATCCTTCTTCTTTGTATCAACCATTCTATACAAAACATAAAAAATAACACAAACCCACACAACAATCAATACTACATTCGACTGATAAACAACATTAATATATATAATACGTTAAATTATTTCAAAATAACTAACCTAAAAATATACACGACCGTAATCGTCATCAAGAAGAATAATAAACCAATCGCAACACTTTGTGTAATCAAAAAAAAGCAGTACAACGATGGTGACGAACAAAACGAAAACCAAAAGCGAAATGGCTATGAACTTCGATAACAAACAATGGAGAATCTTTGAAACGATGGTGGACGAGCGATCTTTGACGAGAACGATGGAGATTGTTGAAACACAGAAGGAGAGATAAAAGAGGGTTTTACGTATAAAAGGTAATATACAAAAACGAAGAGTACATGCTTGCGGTTATCAAGCATTTTAAAAAACATGTCCTTATTGTAAATAAAATTAAAAAAGTGTAATATTTTTGTAATTATTTTATGGGTGTTTTGTTTTTGTAATTATTTTTTAAAAAGTACTAATATATGTAATTAATCCTAAATTATTTTTTAATCGGTGAAATGAATGGATTCCATGTTAATAATAATAATAAGTACGTCAACCACTTTATTATTATTATTATTATTAATAATAAAAATTAAATCAACCACTTTATTATTATTATTAATAAAAAGTACATCAACCACTTTATTATTATTATAATTATTATTATTATTATTATTATTATTATTATTATTATTATTGTTATTGTTATTGTTATTACTATTTAATTTAATTTAAATTAAATTATTTTTATTATTATTATTATTATTATTATTATTATTATTATTATTATTATTGTTATTGTTATTATTATTAGTAGTACCACAAATTTGTAAGACCCCAACTTTTTGAATAAAGATGAATTTTCTATAATTATCATTTTTGAATATTATGAAATAATTTGATATAATGTTATAGTTGTGGGTAGTATTTATAAATTTTGCAAAGTACGCAAGTTGTTATATAATATTCGATTGGTGGGGAATATTCGTTTTAACGGGAAATATTCGATGACAATGGCACAATCATTAGTGGACCCCAGCAAAATTATTATTGCGGATTGAGAAAACGACAAACATATTTTATTAAAAATAACGGCGGAAGTTTTCTGAATTAATCTTTGTTGGCGCTTTTAATTAATAAAGAAATCTGATGTCTGGCGTGGTTGCATAGTAGCACTTGTATTGATTATTAATACTTACGTGAGAAGTCACTTAGTTTTGTTCAATTATTGCTATAATAATTGTTGCATAGTATCTCACGTTATTTGATTTAATTATTTTTGATATTTTATATATTATTAAATCAATAATTGAAATGACAGAGTTATTAATATTATAATTTGCAATGTTAACGATGTCTAGAAGTTTTGCCAATGAGAGGTTTGGTCACCTAATTGCGCGCCAATAGGAAGAAATTCTTATTGAAAAGCCCCCTCTTTCTTGGGAACGACCTGGTTGATTAATGTTGTGAATTGTAATAAAGATGATAAATCTGCTTATTTTATGGATTCCTATTTTATCCATTTTTCAAAATAATTGGTAGAAAGTTATTTTATATAATAAAAGGTGGGGGCCCACGAGTGGGACCCATGTGTTTGGCAAAGTCTTGGTTCAAGACATTTTGTCACGGGAGAATTAGGGGGGGAGAAAAAAAGGGTCAGGAAAGGAGTATTATTAAAGTTATTATATATATATATATGATTGATAATGATATGGGCGGGACCCACATGTTGGGAGAATAATTTTGGGGAGTGAAAAGTTTCTTTGGGAAGGAATCTTGGCCAAATCTATATATGTATAATATATAATATATATTATATTTTATTTAAAAATTTTGCTTTAGTTATGGATAGTCGATTAAAGTAAATCAATCTGGATAGTTCATGACTTAGTTACTATCTTGATCCATTTTCCTATAAATAGAAGTTCATTCCTTCATTATTTTCTTACGAATTCACTGAACTCTAGAGAGATAAACTGTAGAGAGAAAGAAGGAAATTATTCTGCTACTTAACTACTCATATATTCAGTTCTTTTACGGTAAGAGATATTATTCTTTTGTATTCAAGAGAACTTACATTATTCTATTTCTTTATTATTACATTGGAATAACTCAGATAATGTGCTACCCTATACTTGGTGATATTCTTCTATTATTCTGTCTTTATTATTCCGTTGGAACATCCTGTCTGTGCTTTACGTCGGACCTTGTTCCGTCTTTTATTATTATGCCTTTATTATTCTGTTGGAATATCCTGTTTGTGTGTTTTACACCGGACTGGTTAAAATCTTTATTATTACGTATTTATTATTACATTGGAATAACACGCCTATCTGGCACCGCATGCATGGTGATTTACATTGTTATTTCATTCTTTATTATTACTGTTGGAACATCACGCTTGGTGTGATTTTCACGACACTGGTTCCGATTATTATTATTTCGATGGAATAACTTTGTCTATCAAGTACCGCATGCATGGTGATTTCTTTTGTTATTCCATTCGTTATTATACTCAGTTGGTTAAAATTTTGAATTCTATACTCCATGAAATTAGTGGAATATCCTTGATATTTGCGCTTCATCCAGTATTTTTTTTTCTTGGAAATATTCTTCTGAGCATTCTTGAATTTTACTTTACAAAGAAGTATCATGTTGACAATTTGGACGTTATTAGTTCTGAATAACTTAATTCTTGAACTTGTTTTATTGAATTGTTATATCATTGTCATCATCCTCATGTTTATATTTTTTAAAGTCATCTATAGCTTGTAGAGCATGGATGGACTTGGTATGATTATGACCGAGGATTATTGATTGTAATCATGGTAGTAATGTAACAAGTGATATGGTAAAAGTCTTTATTGGCCCGTAGTGCATTGATGGGATGATTGTTGGCATGATCATGACCATTGATGAATACACAAATATCCTTGCCCAGTAGTGCATGGAATTTATGGTCGTGACCTAATGAATATCCTTGGATAAGTAGTGCGGGGATGATGTGGATTATTTATTAAGGTTGAGTCACGACAATATAAAAGTGATGAAAACCTTTTAAAACATAAAAGATAGTAGATTTTATTTTCTACTTGACTCTTTTAATGGATTGCTTGTTCATTATGATTAAACTTAATGTCTATTGTATTTTATCGGTTTAACATTGTTGGAGACTAATGATAATTTATACGCATTATCTTAGTCATAATATTTCTTATTGGGCTAGTTGAGTTCACCCTTTCTTTCTTTGTTCTCTTGAGGAAATGAGAGCGTAGTGGGGACGAGTCGAGGAATCGAGTGATGTTACGGATGATAGTGTTAGCTAGTAGTCCTCACTATTACATTAAATAGTGTGACAATAAATGTATTGAGGACTTATTCGAGAGTGGATCTTTATACAGAAGGCAATATTTATATTAAAACTCACGGCATGTATTTTGTCGTACTTTACACGACTGTTGTATAATTAAGTTATATTTGAATTTTGTACCATGTATTGGCGACTCATGATGGGTGATGTATACCTATTTTGGGGGCGTCACAACAACTACTAATGCTAGGCAAGATGGGGAAATCTTATGTTTTTGTTTTGATATAAGGATTAATTCTTGCAAAATATTAACAATTGGTTTGTGTTGCTCTAGTGGTCATATGGTCAAAGTTCTAAAATTTGAGGTTGTGAGTTCAAATTCTTGGAAAGGCAAATTTTCGGAAAAAAATCAAAAGAAGCCACGTCAGCAATGCTCACGTGTCAAATTATAATATAAATTATAATATTAAATACCACGTTAGACCCAAATACCCAAATACCAGATAAGTTCAGTGGTTGACTTTACATTTAACCCTATAAATATTTATATAAATACCAGATAAATTATATATATGTTGTTAACTAAATTGAGTTGTTCAAAACAAAAAAAAAATATAGAGATAAAGATTCTGAGGTGCCCATACATAAGTAAATTTTTAATTCATAAGTCGATTAATGTTTCACGGCAGTTAAATTAATTGTATTACTCATAGTATTTTTTATGCTAATTATCCAGAGTAATATTTATCACAGATGATTGGAGGAGAGGAGTGAACGTGGTAGTTTTGAGTAAAAAAGCATAAAGTAAATTAAAATAATTAGACGGTTAATTTGAAACTAATTTTTGTGTTTAGTAACTTCTTCATGCCAAAACTCTTAAGTCAATACGATAACGTTAGGGAAAATGTTAGCGTGTTTAGGCCGAGAGAGAGAGAGAACCATTGCATGCAAAAAACTATTTCGAGCATGTGGCGTAAAAATCGGCTTTGGTCGGATTTACACAACATGCAACAGATATATTCATTCCAAATTCTAATAATATTATTGGTATTCTAAAACATAATTGACACATTATAAATATATCAATATATAAAGTGAAGACGTCTCTTATAATAAGAATATTTTTCAAAAAATTAAAATATTTTTTTATATAAATAATACGAGAGGGAGTATATTCAATTACACAAAATTAACAATGTCGTCAGTCAATCGTCACACAATTATAATAATTGATGTGTCACTCATCTTTCTTTTTGTCTTTTATTTTTTTAAATATTTCCCGTGTAAATTAGTTGAGAGATTTGGTTTTCTCTGATAAAAAAACACTACTATAAAGATGGAATCCAAAGCATAAGCAGTTAAGTCGGTCCATTATATATATTTCTATGGAAAATGATACATAGCAAGTATTTGCTATGGATTAAAAATGGACAAATAACATCATAACTTTTCATTACAATAATCAAGGACGGAGATTAAAAAGGAAATAACGCCGTCCGCTAGTTGAAGTAGCGGACGCTGCTTAATAAAGTTTTGGACCATAAAGCCCCTAACGCCTTGGATTTCACTGACATAAAACTCCATCCGCTAGGTGACGTAGCTGATGTCTAAATCAGATCACGTGTTGAATATTAAGCATATCCCAGGCTTAGATCAGGCAGTATAATCCATAGCAAATCCATGCAATCCCAAGCAGCATATTCCAACAGTATTTGCTTATTCAAACATATCCCAAGCAGCTACATGCAATATATTAAGTAACTAGATCAGGCACCGTAATCCATATCAAATCCATGCAATCCCAAGCAGTATATTCCAACTCAATTTGCTATACGTTCCTAAATTGAAAAGATATTCGCGAAATTATTCATTAGAAAAACAGAGAATGAAAACAGATAATAGAGAATAGAAAATCTGAGAATAGAGAATAAAAAATAATTCAAGTAGCAGAGAATAGAGAATAGAAAATAATTCACAAGCAAGTCGTCGCACGTCAAAATTGTCCTAGTAAATTTTTAATTATGGCTGAAGATATGTTTAATTCAAGTTCTTCAATCTTTAAGCAAGTCGTCGCACGTCAAAATTGTCCTAGTAAATTTTTAATTGTCCTATCATGCTACTCTACAAACTCAAGAGGTCAAAGGTCAATCCACGTCAATCAAACGTCCACTCTTCTAAAAGAGGCAATTTAAATCGACAAGTTCTTTGGGGAATTCTGACTTATTATTGGGCATCGTGCAACCAATGATTGGGTGACACATCATAGCGTATGCAAAGTCAGAAGGAACTGCTATAAAAACATATTCAAATCTGTAAACAATTATCAGAACCTCTTAAACCTCTCTCCCTCCCGTTTTCAAACCCTGGAATTCTCTTCGAAGCCAAACCACTAAAATTTCCAGAGTTAAAATCACAATCAGCCATACTCCATAAATCTCCCTGAATCAATATCCATATTCCTCGAATCATTCAAATGGAAGATTGGCGAGTAATCACTGGCATTCAACTCGGAACCAAGTCATTTGAGAAATTCGAAAAGAAGTTCAGAGACATTCTTGAACTCGTGAAGAAAGTTGGATTCTTATAATGTCTTGAGGCAAGCACTCGAGTATACACTGAACTAGTTAAGGAATTCTACTCAAATGCATCCGTAAATGCCGGAACTCTTTCAACCAAGGTTAAAGGTCAATCTCTAAAATTGAAATCATTCGATATCAACCAATGCCTAGGTTTTCCTGACCTAGGACTAAAAAACCTTAATGAGATTGACACTGAGAAAGCAAAGGAGATTATGGGATACCAAAGAAGCCCTAGTCTGAAGGACATGAAGAAAAAGGAGTTTCGGAGGAATTGAGGTTCCTTCTTTGAAATAGTAGGCAAATGTATACTATGCAAGGATACTGCACATGACACTGTGTTTGATCAACAACTGAAGATTATGTCTGCAATAGTTCTGAAGCAACAAATAAACTTTGGAGCTATTTTGTTCGATCAAATCTCAAAATGGGTGGAAAAGGCTGAGTTGAAGAGGTCTATAGAAAAACCACTTACAAAGGTGTTTCATGGAAGACTGCTGAGTATTGTGATGAAGAAAAGGCTGGGAAGCAAAATCAAGGATGATGAGGGAGAACCCTTGAATGTTCACAAAGTAATGTCTCCACAACTGTTCGTGAATTGAAAGAAAAACCCAAAGGAGAATAGAAGGTTAACTACAGTAGGAAGCAGCAGAAAGAACATTACAAAGAAGAGAAAAGCAAAGGAGGTGGAAAGCTATGAGTCTTATGACTTTGCATCAGTTGTTGTCACATCAGCAAAGAAGAAGCCTAAGAGTGAAGAATGCAACGGTTTCATCAAGCCATGTCTCCACTGACAAGAAGAAACAAGGAGCAAAAGACAAACCAGAATCAACTGCGTAACTGACTAGTCCAAGAACCACCCAAGAAGAAAGCAAAAGTGATGAAGAAATCAGCCCCAGCTCCCCAGGAAAGTCCATCCAACCAAGAGAAACATGAAGAGTTTGAAGATGAGAAAGGAACTGAAAGTTCAAAGATTGAATCCTCAAGGAGCAAGTTCAACAATGAGGAAGAAGTTGAATCCATGAAAGAAAGAGCCAAGGTTGATGATGAAGGAAAGGAATGTGCAAGCACTAATAAGAAGTCTCAGAGCATCCACTCTGATGATAAAGAAAGGCTCCAGGTTGACACGACAATATCTTCTACAGCAAACGCTCTAACAAACTCAAAAGATGTAGAGTCTAAGGAAGAAAAACATGCCCCTACTATTGCTGAACATCAAGCTAGCCTGTCTGGTGATATAAATGAAAATGATTCTGAAGAAGAAGGACATGCCCCCATCAATGCTGAAAATCAAGAAAGCTTGTCTGATGACTCAAAGACCTCAGAGTCTGAAGAAGAAGAAGAAGTATCTGATTCTCCCATAGCTGAACCTCAAAAGAGAAGGAAGAGTTGCAGATTGATTGCTCAATTTGCCTCCAAAAGGAAAACTAACAACTCTACTGAAGTAATTGAATTAAGTGGTGAGGAATATGAGTCACAGGAAGAAAGTGCTGAAGATGAGACTAGCTTCCGAGAAGATGATTCCGAGAAAGATATTGCTGAAGAAGGCTCTGAAAATGAAGACAAATAAGAAAAATTCACTGATAAATCTGATGAAGGGAATCAGCAAGATTCAGGCTCAACAAGGGAAGAGATAGAGAAAGATTTCGATTCTGCACATCAGGAATCAGAAGAACCAGAATACTATCCTGTTCTCTCTCCAGCCAGAATTAGCAGAAGAATTGTAGTGGAAGTCTTTGATGAACCACTAGCTGAACCAGCAGCAAGATGGATAAATCATGGAAATGAACAACTTTGAGTTGCAAGAATGACCACAGGATGAAGTGCTTGTTATTCGGAAAAACATGGAATTAGGCGCATAACAATCTTGTATAACTCGAAGATCTTACGATGAGATGGTTCTTCCCGTGGATGCCATGGTTTAAGGCACATACTAATGCTGATGAGAGCTACTTCAGTTGGTGCTATTCTCAGTTTCCAAATCTAGAGCTGGTGTCATAAAACTTTTCAAGGGTAAAGAAGTTTTCAACCATGACGATAAATGACAAACCCTACTACAAAGTCTACTGACATGCTGAAAATCATTATATTCCTTATGATCGTAGAGTGGACTCTGATGGAAAAAGAAATATGGCCAAGACAATGATCGTAGAGTCTGTTCACTCTACCACTGATGATGATCAAGTCCAGAATAAGATGTCTCCATCTGCCCTAGCTCAGCTATCTAACATTCTTTCATCCTCCCACAACGATTGGTACTCAACAATTTTTTAGGTCCTCAACACTTTCGAAAGCGTGTCCTAGGATGAAAATCGTAGAGTCCAATCTAGTGTTCCGCAAGAGACTGCCCAACCAAATGACAATTCTATGGAGCAAGAGCTAATGAAAAACTCTGATGAACTGATTGAAAAGATATCTCTAATCCATGAAGAATCAAAGAGGGTGACATCAGCTGGAGATAATTCAGTTCAAGATAGACTCCAAGAAACTATGGCTGATGTATCTCTCAAAATCAAAGATAGAGATCACATCTATCTGAAGGCCTTAAATGATCAGAAGGCAGATGCACTACGAGCTCAGAAAGCCAATAAAGAGCAACTACAAGCCCTCTCTGACAAGATTGACAACTTGAATCAGTCCTTCTCTATGCAACATGAGTTAAGCCAACAAGAACTCAAGATTGAAGTCAGTAACTCCTCCTATCTGATGGAGCAACTTATCTCCAACATGGAGCAGCTCTCCCAAATGATTAATGACAAAAAGGGAGAGAAAAAGAGGAATAGAAAGAGACAGAGTAAAAGGTATTCAAGAAAGGGCAAGGAGAGTAAAAGGAAACAAGACAAGAAGACAAAGAAGAAGACAGCAGAAGAAGAAGCTGGTTCATCATCTGAGGGGGAGCCAAAGGATGATGAGCCTATATTTGCAAAGACTGAGGGGGAGCCAGAAGAAGAAGAGGAGCATATATCTGCAAAGGAGCAAACAAAAGAAATGAAGTCAACATCCCAAGGGAAACAGAAGCAAAGAAATCAAACAGATGAATACTTGGGTCAGTAGACATCCTGGAAGCATACATGGAGCCAAAAGAGGTGTATCTCTAACTAGTTAGGTATGTTCTGGATCCAGGATGTAAAATGTCATAGTGTATTAAATTCCATATTATTATAAATGACATTCATGATTATCTGTTTTAGAAAAACAGTAGCTAACTGTATATAAGATTCATTCATAACATGCATATGCACTTATTATTTTTGTCATAATCAAATAGGGGGAGATTGTCAGGAATAAGCATGTGAATGATATTCCTATTTACATATGATTTGATTATGATATATATATATATATATATATGAATGAATATGCAAGCATGCTTGCATTAAGAAAAGCTGTAAAGTCCTTTGATAGATAATAGAAACATATGTACAAGGACTTAGAATGAATTGATCAAATGTGTTAGGTTGATCCTACATAAGCAAAACAGCTTTGTAAAGTCCTTAAAAAGAAATGATGTACAAGGACTATAAATATAGAAAGATCAAGCATGTTAGGTTGATCTTATGATGTAATAAATAGGCATGCAAGCTAAGTCTTCCACAAGATGATCATAAGAAGACTTGATTCTTTGATAAGAAAAGTCGACATATCGCACGATTGGTCGTCAGTAGAAAGATGACAATGATCCTGAAAGTAACCAGGATCATAGTGTTTGCCAAACAAAGAAGAAATTGATGGAGTATACACAAATATACTGGTCAGCCTCTGAATAACAAGGCTAAAGTGATTAAGCATTGGGTCAGTCCATTGATGATAAATGAACGAGAGATCACAAGGAGAAAGCGAGCTGGACACGCTACAAATCTGAAATGTCTTGTTATTCAGAAGGGGCCAGAGCAAGAAGTCAAGCCATCAGTATCTGAGAACAGTCGAGGCATAACATCATAAAAACATAAATCGCCATAACATGAATGTTTGTAACAAATGTTTAACAAAGTGAAAATTGTTATACATTATTAAACTTACAATAGTTTGCCATAAGTCTGACGATACGTGATTTTCGTGGTCCCATAACACAATAGGATTAGCAGGTCCGGGATTAATATCCATGTTTCATACACATTCATCAAAATGTCAAGTATTAAATAATATATAAAAATTCCCATCAAAAATGGATATGAGCAAAATGAAAAATATAACCAAGCACGTGTTCTAAATACTAATTTTTATAATATTATTTATCCTTCACCAGGTGCTAGGGAGTTTTTCATTATTTCAAGTTAAGAAGACAATGGCATTAAAGTGGCTGAATCAATTTCACAGTCTAGGGTTTGAGCCTCAAAGCAGTGAGAATCAACATAAATTTGTTCTTCATTTAACATACTACTTTAGGTTTACTGATTACAAATCTAAGACAGTTAGATGATAATGTTAAATTTTCCAAACTGTGTCAATGCTTGTATACAAGGGCTCAGCCAATTTTTGGTGTATCAGAGGCCATTACAGCTATAGAATGTGATTTGCACATAAGGAGTACATGTACAAAAAAATACTCTTGGTGCAGCTCCCATAAATAGACACAATTCAAAACTAGGAACTTCTGAAATGTATCATCTTACTACTACATGATCATCAGCAAAAAAAACAAAACAAACTAGTGGTTTCTAACTTAATTTCATCCAACCGAACTCCAGCACCATTAAACTTTTAAAGTAAGCCTTCAGTTTATAAATGAAAAGTAAATATGGAATCACAACAATGAAGTGATGCCCCTAGTAACAAAGATCAAAACAACACAAAATGAAGAAATTGCGTTAGGGCAATCTGTTGATCAAAGTCTGTAACATCATAGCACTAGGTTATATGAAAGCATATACAAAGATGGACATTTTAATATATATTCCTTTGTTCAAGACAGATACAAAAACAAAAATAACTGGTCAATCGCACCAGGGTTTTGACGATTTGACAGATGAATCACACGAAAAAGGAGAGAGGCTCGCAATCGGTCAGAAATCGCAGCAGGGTCAAATTTTCACAGCAGGAGAGAGGGTTTACTTAAAATCGCAGCAGATAATGGAATCACACAGAGAAGGATTTGGTTTAGAGGATTCGCTCGAAATCGCAGCAGGGTTAAGGAATCGAAATCGCAGCAAAAATCGGTTTAGGAACTGAAATCGCATTACATATGACCTTGATGCGAGGGTTCGCAGCGATCGCGAGGGTTCTCAACGATCATGCAGAGGTTCATAATAATAGTCGTAGGGAGGGTTTAGGCTCTTCAACAATCGTAGGGAGGGTTTAGTCTTCAACAGTCGCAGGGAGGGTTTAGGATTTGAAATTGCAGCAACAAAACTATCGCTGACACTTGAATATGATATTAGATAGAGATTCGCTACTTCAACTAGCGGATTTGAGGAGGGCAAATTAGTCTTATATAATTTTTTGTTTCAAGCGTCCGCTACTTCAACTAGCGGACGGCGTTATTCCCTTTTTAATATTCGCCCTTAATTATTGCAATGAATGGTTATGATGATATTTGCTCATTTTTCATCCATAACAAATACTTGCTATGGATCATTTCTTATATATATATATATACACACTTTGAGACAACATGCATGCACGTATTCACTTCAATTAATTAATCAAATCCAAATGTAAAATGTATATTCTTATTTATTTTTATTTTTCAAATTTTCCGCTCATTGTCACGTAGGTGTATGCAAGTTACTTGAGATTAAATGGGGTTTTGTTTTACGTTTTGTCTATTCCTTGTCCTGTAAGTACGTAACAAAAGACACTTCTTGAAATTAAACATATAAATAAATTCTCACAAGAAAAAACTAAAATAAACGAAGCTAAAGCCTTTAAAAGTATTTGTAAAAACATGGGTATATATACGACTGGATCCATCTTATGCAATAGGTTCTAGTTTTAAATCTCCCTTCCCGTTTTTAATTTGCGAGAACTTTTGGTTCAAATGATATTCTGTGTAGTATTTTAATTTTTTTGGGAAAATGAAATTTACGTTTTAATATAAAGATTAATCCTTACAAAATGTTAACAGTTGACTTGTGATGCTCCATTGGTCATATGACTAAGGTTTCAAACTTGAGGTTGTGAGTTCAAACTAGTGGAGAGATAATTTTTTGGAAAAAAATTTGAAAGAAGGCACATCAGATCTAGTTTGCGTTGACCGAAAGAAGGGGCTCAATACCCAAAAACCACTAAAGTTCAGTGGTCGACTTTGCATTTAACCCCACAAAAAACTAAACCTATTTGTACGATGTTTAATTTATACAATTCAAATAAATACTAAATATATATGAAAAGAAAGATACTAAATCAAATAATACAAATAAACATAAAGAGAATATGCCTTTGGCATATTATAATCAAAACATCCAAGTTCTAACAACGGTTGCGAGTCCCCTTCTTTTATCATATTATAGTAAGGGAATATGTTTTTGACATATTCTACTTAAAATATTTTTACATAGTACAGAACTACAGATCATACTCCCCAAAACGTCAATACACAGAGAATACTTCTTTTGCTCGGTTGATTAGTCGATCTAAAATGGTTGATGACTCCGATCTAAAACGCTACCTTTTGATTTTGATTTTAATTTTACTCTTAAATTTTGGGATTTCTTCAACGATTATTTCGACAGTGACAAATCTTCTCTTTCTCTTTTTGATTTTTCTATTTTGATTCAGATCTGGTTATTATTTTGTCATTCTTTTGTAATTATTATTTGTAAATATTGTTAATGTTTATTGGGTATGTATATATAATGCTTTTGGAAAGGGGTTAAATCTACTTTTCCCCACTCTACTCGATTTCGGTTTACAAATACATCACTGGACTAAAAAAATTTACGGTCAACTCATTGAACTGTATTTTTTTTACAAAAATTTTAAAAACTGCCTATTCCGTTAAAAATTTAACAGAAAGTCTACATGACACCAATTACGTGGAATATAATATCCACCTTAGAAAAAATATATATATTAATAATAAGATCCACCTTAGAAAGTCTACATGGCACCAATTCTGTTTTCAAGCTTAGACTCTTCTCTTTTTGTTAATAACAAATAATTAAATAAATTAAGAATAAAATATATTAATTAAATAAATTAAGAATAAAATAAATTAATGTATAATTTTTACAAATGTATTTATATAAAATTAATGAATTCATATTATTTTTTTATTTATAAATATATTAAGTTCACTTTAAAAATATAAATTATCTAATATTTTGAAATTAAAGGATTATTATTATTATCTCTCTATTTTTTTCTTGGAAATCCTAAATATCATCGAGAAGAAATATTTAAAAAGTCATGAAAAATTAAAAAAAAAATTGTTAATTTTTTATTTTAAAAATATATTTTAATATTTTATAAAGTTAAAACTAATAATATTTACATAATTAAACCTAATTATCTAAAATCTAATCTCCTCCTCCTTCTCCTCTTCTTCTTCTTTTTTATTTTGGCTTCTTTTTTTTTTGAATTTCACCTACTTATCATCTGGGTTTATTTTTTTAGATCTACTGTGCACAATATCTCCTCCATCGTCATCTTCCCCTCTGACGAATCCATTACCGTCGCCGATGGATTCAATCCGTCGAGCCTAATTCGATCTCTAATTCTCACCATTTCGGCGTGAAAAAAGCTCGAGCACCTCACGAGAAATCATCTGAAAGAGCAACTGAAGAGAACTGGGCAATAGCGATGGTCATAAATAGTTTTTATGACCAGTCCTGCAAAGAAATCTAAAGATTTTTTTTTAGAATTTTTTTCTTCAGATTTTTGTGAAGAATAGAAAATCGATCATCAATTTAATGGAGCAATAAAAGCAGATGCTCATCAATTAGCGAGCTCTTCGTGAAGAATAGAAGGATATCCTCATCAATTTAGTGGAGCAATAGGAGACTGATGGTTGGAGGTAGGAGGTTGAAGATTGACAGATGTTTGAAATAGTAGTTTTTGATTACAGATTTCCAATAAATAAAAATGTTCTTGGCTTCTTATGGTTTGATATAAACATATTTTGGATTTTGGGTTTGATGGGAAAGAATTTTAGGTTTGATTTGATCTATGCAAATTTTGAGTTTTGATTCTTGATGTGAACGAATTTGGATTGCCTCAGATGCAAAAGAATTTTGGGTTTGATTTCTCTCTTCATATCTAATGATTTGGGATTTAAAAAAAATAATAATTGATATTTAAAGTGTTTTAATATTTGTTTCTTTTATATTTAAAGCTTAAATTTAATGATTTCATAATATAAATAACAATTATATTAATTTTCAAAAATATAAATAATAATTAATTTTCAAAATTTAGTTATATTTTTTAAGTTTGAATTTATTTTTATGAATTTTAATTTTTAATTTGTACTTATTATTAAACTCATTTACTTTTCAATGTGGCAACAACTATAATAATATCAAATGAAACAGCTGATATGGATTTTCATTTTAAAAGTTACGTGGATTTTTCGTTAAAAGTTAACTCATATAACAGATTTTGTAACGATTTGAAAATAATTTGTAGTTCAATGAGTCGATTGTAAAAAAATTTAATTCAGTGATGCATTTGTAAACCGAGGTCGAGTAGAGTTGGAAAAGTAAATTTAACCCGTTTGGAAAGTGAGTAGTTTTGTGTTATTTATTAGACTAGGCCATACATTAACGATTAATTTTGGCGCAACAGAGAAGAAGCAAAAGTGCAGAGTTGAAGATTGAAAGGTTGAAGCCCTATTTTTTTTTCCTAATATAAATAGGGAACCGGTCCAACTCATGAATCAGTCACCAATTCGCTGGATCAAGCGGTTCAACCACCAGTTCGCCGAATTTGAATAGTTTTTGAACAAAAATGGGACATTGGCCCAAACTGGACCACACTACAAGGAAAATGGCTAATTCCGATGAAATATTCTGTCGAAAATAAGGTTATTCCATCGAGAATACCTTATTTTCGATGAAATATTCCGTCGAAAGTTCAGACGAATATATTGTCGTTGAGCTTATTTCCATCGCAAATTCGGTCGGAAAAACATATTTACGACGGACTTATTCCCGACGAACTATCCATAAAAAATAAACGATACTCGACGGAATTTATCTCATCGAAAAAAATTCGTCGGATACAGCTTACTACGTGGCCTAACATGAAAGTAAATTATTTTTATTTTCGACGGAATTTACGTCGGAAATAGCCTTTATTCCGTCGAAAATAGTAAAATATAAAATAAATTAAATTCATTATTTCTGAAGAAAATTCAGTCGGTTTTAACTTATTCCGTCGAAAATAGTAATTTTCTTTACTATTTTTTTTATTTTGCATTTTTCAGGTTTTTAAACCCCTTTTTCGTACCTGTAACCTGTTTATCACAACAATACATACAATAATATTCAACTCATAATACAACTACATCCAACAACCAGCAACAATATATATATCATAATCAACCCATAATACAACGTTGTATATACTTTTCTTCGAATACATTCTAACGTTAAATAACAATGCCAATTAAAAACTAAACTATAAAGAATAAAAAAATAACTAAACTAAATTTATAAACAACAATGATGTATCTTATAAACTTCAAAACTAAACTGCAAAATAAAACTACAAAAATATAAACAATGATCATGTACAAATAACAATGGTGTTTATATGTAGAGTGTACTTTAATATAGTATAACTTATAAACTAAAACGAACAATGAAATGGAGCCGAATTATCCCTATGTGCTTATACAATGTTCTACAAAGCATCTTGACAGATATATGATAGACATATATATATATATATATATATATATATATATATATATATATATATATATATATATATATATATATATAAACTAGTACTACCACTAAGTAGGATCAGAGTCATCGACGGACGGGAAATTTACGACGATCTTTGCTTAAGGTGTACAAAAATTCTGCTCGTCATCACCATCGATAGTATCGTCACCCTATTGATACAATTAAAAATAAAATGCATTAGTCTGTATGCGAGAATCAAAATAGACATAAGTCTGAACCCCCGTCTCCCACAACATCTTAAGTTCATCAACTAACGGTCTGAGGTACACATTTATGTCTTTTGTAGGACTCTTATCCCATGGTATGAGTAAAGTCAAAAACATATACGGGTCCTTCATGCACATTGAGGGTGGAAGATTGTAAGCTACCATGATCACTGGCCAAACAGAGTAGGGTTGACTAAAATTATTAAATGAGAAAAAGTCATCCGTAGCCATGCCAAACCTGACATTCCTAACTTCATCAGCAAATTCTGAAAAATGTTCATCAAATTTCTTCCATTCACCTCCATCTGCACGGTGAGTCAACTGACCAGCAACGTCCCTTCTTTTGTGCCAACTCATATGCTCAACATTGTGCCACGACATGAATAGACGCTACTGATCCCGAAATAAGAAGAGAAATGTATTAAAATCGAGGATAATTAAAATCGAAATGTTTGTAGTGTCAGAAGGCTAACCGATTCCAATTTTTTTCGATTCGATTGCTGGTCCAGTCTGAGTCTGAAAACCATACCGCATCTAATAGAGATAATAATACTAATGATATGTACCATAAAAAGCCTCTTTAGACATATTTTTTCACATTATAGTTGAGGATACTCATGGTATGTAACCAAACAGGGACAGAGCTACATGTTGTTGTTGGGGCCACGCCCCCCCCAAGGTTTGAAATTTTTGTAAGATTCACCCCAAAGTGAAAATTTTATAAAACTCATTTGTACATTTTGTTTGTTTTGAAAATTTTGTAAGACTACGGCCCCCGAGTTTTGATTTGTTTTAAAAGACTTTTTTTTTTTTGCTATGTTTTATTATCTTTGTCAAAGCAAATTCTATTACTATATTATTTTTGTTTTAGTAAAAATATGTTTTATAATAGTGAAATTTTATTTTTTAGTGATAAATATATTTTATGATGTTAAAAATTTTTTTGACCCCCCCCCAAAAAATAAATCCTGGCTCCGTCCCTGTAACCAAAGAACCACAAAAAGCCTTTAGTCATGTTTTTAACAATATAAATCTATATATTCTTAGCAAACGTGTCGTATCGAATTATAATGGTTAATTTAACCTACTAACAAAAAGACAGATAAATTTTTACGCAGAAAGAAAGATAAAAAATTCTCTAACAAAACACAAAACAGTATTGACAACAATTGTCAAAAAAATACATTCAAAACCCTAAAATAATATATTTATAATCTAAAACACGTTGCACTTCTAATTAGAAAAGATAATAACATATTTATGGTTTACTTCTTCTTCACGAAAGACTTGCTACAGTCAAAAGCGATTAATATCTACAAGACGCAAGAGGACAAGGAGGTGGCGCGTGTCACAGATTAAATGAGACTTCTTTTATTTTGAGACAAAATTTACAATGAAATCGAATCCATTAAATCTAAATTTTAATTTGGATTAGAACATCAGTAGCACTAATTAAGTTTTTCTAATTCACTTGAAAGTTAGAATGTTGATTTTAACTCTTTTATGTTGACATGGCATTGGTATTGGAATAAATAATACTCCCCCTGTTACAAAAAATCATTATATATTAAAGGTCCGGATCTTAAGCTCACCCCTTATCTAACATACCTTGCATATCCCTTTTGACGACGGATCGGGCGATAATTCGGTACATCGCTATAGGTTCGGTCCGTCGCTATATGATGTCCGTCATTAAAAATTAAGACGACGGTTCTATATATAGCGATGAACCGAATCGTCGCCCGGTCCGTAGCTAAAGGGGGGTATGCAAAGTATGTTAGATAAGGGTGAGCTTAAGATTCGGACCGTATATATTAGTTCGTTTCGAAATTAGAGATATGTTAATTTCTATTTTAAGATTATAAAGTGACGATATTCTTAATTTACTAATATTATTTTTTTACTATCAGTTTTAATATCAAACTGCCAAAATTAAATTTTTAACTAATATTAACGTTATATTTGTAAACATAAATTATCTTTAAAAGTCGTCATTTTTAAATATATCTCTAATTTTGAAACGAATGGAGTAATACGAGATGATTGCGTTGAGATTAATTATAAACCTTGTAATTCTTTATGAGATAGAATGTTTATTTTTGAGCTCTTTTAGGTGAACATGAAAATTAAATATGAGTATATTTAAATTTTATCTATTTGTATTTTGACTTATTATTGTGGGTCAAAATATAAATAAATAAAATTCAAATGCACTCGTATCTAATTTTTATGTCCATCTAAATTTTTTTATTATTTTTTGATACAGGCTTTAATATGATCTCAGTTATGTTTCAATCTTAAAAATATTATTCCTAGTGAACTGTCAGAATATCCCAATAGAGTTGTGTATCTTGAAATAAGAGAGAAGTTCTCACATACTTATCATGCATGTCTTTTAACGTATCATCAATGTTACTCGATCCCTTTCATATAAAAAGTCTTAATTTATTTTTAATTTTACAATAAAAGTTATATTTTTATTGATGATAATATTATTCCTTCCGTTTCAAAATTAAAGATATATATAATTTGACTTTTAAGATCAAACAACGACATATTAAATTTCAAAATCGGTATGAATAATAATAGTTTAGAATGAAATAAATTTTGTGATTAATAGTTTTTACTATATATTTATACAATTTTAATATTTTATCAACGAAAATTAAATAAATTTACATTAATTTTAGAACGAAGAAAGTATTAAGTTACTAAATAACAATTCTTATAGTCATGAATATATACCGAATAAGAATAAAACATAATAAAATTATAATTTTAAAATTTATGAATTTTATAAATATGACTTTTTTGTGAGATGCGTTAATATATACAAAGTTGTAATATATATCTAGAGAATTTATATTTTTACAAATTCTCTTTCACATGTGCGAGACTCATTTACTATTCATATAAGAGGAGACTTGTAAAATTATTAATTTTATTTGTAAAAATATTAATTCCCGTATTTATAGTATACTCTACTTGCCAATTCTGACCAACCAGAAAAGTATTTGGCAATATCTATCTATGTTGTTATGCATGATTGGCAAGCATCATTACAATTAATTTGTGGAACCTGATTTTTCTATATGTTAAAATGATATTTTTATATGAATTTCTCTCGTATAAAGGTGAAACTTGTTCACTATTCAAAATAAATAAAAATAGATAAAAATATTTATGTAATAAGAAAGCGGACATAACTAATATTAACATAAATTTATATATTATATTATATTATAAATAAATAGGAATAGGAGTAGGTATATATAGGCCTATAAGGAGGAAAGCGAAGGGTAGTGGGGAACGGGAAATAATGTATGTATATGTGGTCACAGTTTTTGTCATTTTCTAGACTTTTTTCTTTAATTAAAGGGTGGAAATTGCTGATAAATCACACACTGTGACAATCGATTCTCATGGATACTATTTCAGCAATTATTTCTTCAGTTATTGTACATGGCAGTCGGTTACCACGGATAATAACATATATATATATATGGGGAATGATCAATAACATCTATTTGCTATGGATCAAAAAGCGACATATAACATCTATATCTTCCATTAGAAATATAAACGGCCCAAATTATAAAATAATATTTGTCGTCCGCTAGTAATTCTAGCGGACAGATTTAAAACATTTTTAAGTCAATTATACCCCCCACTCAAGCCATTTAAAGAAGTAATTAAAATATGGAAAGTATTTATCTGCTAATAAGACTAACGGACGTGTTATTACCCAAACCTCCTGCAACATCACAGCAATATAATATGCCTCGTCACTTATTTTATTTGAAAAAGCTGCCTACATTTTGCAGTGTTTCCAGAATTATAGAAGAATATGGCACATAACAATCTTTATTCATTCATTCAATTTAGGTAATTAGAAAAACACTGCACATTGATTCAGAATATTGATTCAACATGCACCAAGAGCTTTATTTACACGACATATAGTAAAACCCTAACGCTTTTATGAATATCATTGTAGCTTGCATTTATTATCATTCCATGCAAAAAAACACTTTAAGATACGTCAGGTTTAAATCCATAAGAACCAAGTTTTCTGTCCCATTAATTCAAAGATGTCCCTAAATTTGTAAAAGAGCACCGTAAGATGTGATCAAGTTTGTTTCACTGAGAATATAGTGTTAGTTTCTTAATTTCAAATAAGAAAATGTATCAAGTAGACAGTTTCTGTACAACATTAAAGGATTATGTTTTTAAAAAATATAGGTAAAAATACATGTGCCATTAAATTGAACAACAAATTTTTCATTAGCCCCCAAAAAATGAACTACAAATCCTCAGTGAAGCATGCATTGATTAACTAAGAGAGGTAATAACTAACTTCCAGGTTTGAACAGGGAAAGTAAAATAATTGGAAACATTTTCTATTAGGCGATATTTTAGGAATATAATATTTTAGATATTATTATATTGTTAGGATAGACTTATAGTTTCCATCATTCATTCTTCCATGATTATCTCTAATAATTATGAAATGGTTATCTCCATGATTATCTCCTTGAGTTAGGTAATATGTTAGTCACCCATGTTATCTTGTATTAGTATAAATATCTCCTATCTTCTCAATGTAAACAATATATATAATTATCAAGTTATTATCTATGCAATTATCTATTCTCTCAATTCAATATTCTCTCTCTAATATGATGTTCTAACTTGGTATCAGAGTCATAAGGCTAGCAACCTTTGATCCTCCCTTTCCTTTCTTCTATCTACCGTTGTATTTTCTAAATTCCCTTTGTTGTATTTTTGTTTAGTCTAATTTTCTCTCTAGATCAGTGTTCCATCAATAAATACCTCTGCTACACATTTAGTCTTCTCCATACGATTCCATGGTGGAAAATCAATTATCTCCATACTCAGATTTTCACTCTTCTCCATACGATCCCAAATGATGACTTGATCCTCCCTCTTATGATTGTTCTAATGAATCACAAGACAACTTTATGATCTTTCTCCACAATTTCCCACCTCTCAAGTCGATGATGATAGTGCCTCCACAAATGATGCTTGTGAGTTTTTCCAGAATTGGTATGTTGATCAAGTGTACTCTCTTCAGAAACTTCCTTCTCAATCCGTGAAAAATTATATCTCCGAGGCAAAATCTCTTGCCTATGCTCTTACTCGCGCCGGTGAACCGATCGATGAAATTGAACTCATTGATTGCATTATTGATGGGCTTGATGATTCTCTTAGCGACTTCTGCAAGTATTATTATGAGATAAATCCTTCTTTATCTTTAGATTTGCTCTCTCGTATGCTTCTTGATCATGAAAAATTACAAGATATTCCTTCTCTTTCTTCACGGTGTGATATCTCATATGCTCACTCTCCACCAACAGGATATTCTGATGAGCACTTGTCTGCTTTTGCCCAATCCAGACAATCTATGTATCAATCCAGACAGGCTGATCCGTCTGCATCAGAAGTAAAAGTAGATGTAATCAGACACCCTGACCCGTTTGCATTCCCACAATTTTCTCCAATTGCTTATCCCTTTTCACTTGCCACTTCTCCACCGTCAAGAACCAAGAGCAATATTGCTCTCGTTTCCTCTATATCTATGCAATCTGCAAGACTTGCAATTGATGGATCTCTAATGCATTTCCTTCTCTATGGTTTTCATGTTCCTATCTCTGCTGCTTTCTCCTCCAAATCTGGGCAGTCACGATCTGCAACCATGGATACTTCGGACATCATGCTTTCACAGTCCAAGACGACATGCCCACCACCTATTCAACATATGCCACCTACCTTTCTTTGGTTGGATGTTATTATCATGCATGCTACATCTTTGTTCAACCTCTCATGGAAGTTGTCCGTGTTTTCTCTAATTCGAGGAGTTGTTATTCTGTTAACTCTTCACTTACATGGATGTTCAACCAAGTGCAAGCTCAAGCTTCGTTTCCCTACGTTTCGCTTGTGGGGGCGTATTAGGCGATATTTTAGATATTATTATATTGTTAGAATAGACTTATAGTTTCCATCATTCACTCTTCCATGATTATCTCCAATAATTATGTAATGGTTATCTCCATGATTATCTCCTTGAGTTAGGTAATATGTTAGTCACCCATTTTATATTGTATTAGTATAAATATCTCCTATCTTCTCAATGTAAACAATATATATAATTATCAAGTTATTATCTATGTAATTATCTATTATCTCAATTCAATATTCTCTCTCTAATATGATGTTCTAACTTTTCCATGTCAAATTTTCCATATATCCTTAAGAGAAGTACTCTCTTGAAACAATTATATCTTCAGTTCCAACTGTCAACTTAACAGTTAATGAATCCTATTTTAGCTTTCTACAAACATTCAACAATAACTGACAAGAGGCATACAGGAAAAAGGTTGACATCAAATCAAAACATTTCTGTATTGGAAATGAGCATGTGTACAAATTAGTCCAAAATTTTCTCCTATAAATTTTTCTGTCTTGCTATTTGACCGACCATATCCATTCAAATCAGTAATACCAATTCAAAACAGTAAGAAAGAGATTAAAAATCAGAACTTGTTTGGCCACTGTCTTCATATTTGGCTGTAAATGACCGGAATGATCACCCTCTAAACTGTACCTTTTAGGTACACCAGCACTTCTGCTTGAGGGCAGCCTAGAAGAAACTTCAGAGCTACTAACTGAATCTAATGAGTCTTCAACTGTATAACCAGAACCTGCAACTCGGCTTCGAACACCTCCACCTCTAATGAATCTACTGCCGAACGGAATTTAGAGTGAATTTTGTCTGCTGAATTCCTATGCAATGATTTGGGAATTTTTTTATCCCTGGGCAATGAATTAACAGAGTACTTAACACCATAAACTTCACCGTCCGAGTCTGAGCCTGTATCCATGTCTGATCCCGACTTACTATCATTGCCGCTCACATGAATAACTCGTGACACCGGAATTTTACCAGATGGCTAGCGTCTAGTCTGGAATTTAGATGGGCATGGCAATCCAAAACCTTGGCCAATGCCCCTCAAACCAAGAACTGAATTAGACTGTAATCTCTTCTGACTCGACATTGGAAAGAAACTGCCTCTATTCTTTCTCTAATTCACATTGCAACCCATCGGAAAAGAAAATTAAAAAATGAAATGAAATGAAAAAATTACTTAAATTGGTAAAGAATCAAATTTGGCTGAGAAATTAAGTAACTAATAAAATTCACTTGCCATAAATTTAAACGCATAATCTTTCAAATAAAAGGAGTAAAATTAAAAATACATATTATTGCTTAATGTATGAAAGTGAGAGATTGAGGTTGAAAAGACGGATTTTTCTCGCCAAATCTAGTGGATTTTCTTTTCTCTTAGATGAATTTTCTTTACTTTTCTGGCTGATTTTTTTTTTTAAAATTGTTTTAATAAGAAGTGAGGTTTTTTGCTTTGATGATCAGAAAAAAGAAAAGACGTTAATAAGAAGTGATACGTACAGAGATTAACGGAGATGTGCGTGCGACTAACATGAAGCTGACGCGGCCACCGGAATTTTAAGTCTTTATTTTATATAACGGTCTATCTTTTACTGGCACTTCGTTTGGGGTTCAAGTTCAACTGCATCTAAAGGTGCACACAATATTTTGTGGCTCTATTATTATTATTATTATTATTTTAAACACTCGTACAATGTACTAAATCTAAAGATACATTTTAATTCTAATGCTACGATTGGATTGAATGAGTTATTTCATACTCTTCCTCCCCCAAAAAATAAAATTAATAATAAATTTGGGAGAAATAAGAATGACTCAAGCTATCCCAATCGCAACCAAACACGATTTTTTTATTTTATAGGAATGAGTCATTCTATTCCTCCCTTTATTACTCTAATCCAAACGTAAAGCTTGATAAAGGAGTTAGGAGGAAAATTAGGAAGAACTTAAGAGAGAGATACATTTTTAATTCTTGATAAATTTATGATGTTTTTGCTAACGAGCAACGTTTTTTATAAAAATGTTGTGGTATTTTTTTTTACAATATTTTAAAAAAAATATTGTAGATATATATACAAAAACGTTATCTATTTAAAATGGTATTTTTTTTTATTTTAAATAGATAATGTTTTTTTTAAAAACGTGGATGAAAAAAAATACGCCCAAGTGAAAGCTTAAAATTAAAAGAGATACTCTCTCTCCGTGCTCGTAGGCTAGGTTTTCATCGCACGTTCTTATCTGTTTTGGATTTGTTCTTCATCAAGTGACTGATCTCGGCAGCCGTCCGCCAAGACACCAGCCTCTGGACCCAAGCCCCTCTTCCACGTTACCATCGACGTCTCCGACTTTCCCGACCTCGCCGCCTCCTACACGAGGCCCGGTCAGTACCTCCAGCTCTGACTTCCGGGCGTTGAAAAGCCATCATTTCTCGCCATCGCGTCGCCACCGTCTCTCGCCTCCTCGAAGGGCGTGTTTGAGTTTTTGGTGAAGAGCATAGCTGCCTCCACCGCGGAGCTGCTTTGTGGACTTGGTGGAGGTGATGTGGTTGAATTGACTCCGTCCATGGGGAAAGGATTTGAAATTAATCAAATCTCACCGCCCGAGGATTATCAGTCGGTTCTTATATTCGCTACCAGATCTGGAATTAGGTCAACTCTTTGTTAATCAGATCATTTCTTTGTACGTGGCGATTCTGTTCAATTTCAATTCCTATTTTGTTATTTGTCATTATATGAATCTGTGTATGTTATATTAAACATAAATACTTGATTGAGCTTAAAATCTGCATTATGTTAACTCTTGAAATTCTCAGAAACAAAACTGAAACCTTGGAAGGTCCTCAGCTCTTGGAAGTTTTCTGGTTGAAGTTTTTATTTTATTTTATTTTTCTTTGTTGAGTCAAAGATGAGAGCTTTGATTCTTTCAGCATCTTGAGTTTTAATCTTGTGATGCTGCATAATTATCATAACCATTTTGTTAACTTAGTAAATATTTTGGCTAATAGCAGTTACCTTCACGAACAAAGAGAGGGATGCTCATTACCTACAGGGTCTTCTTCCCCCAGTTGTTGTCAATCAAGAGCTCCATGTAATTAATAATGTATTTTGAGGCAATGGGGGCATAGAGAGCCTTCATTCCTTACCAATTTCTCCTTTATGTATCGAAGTTGGGTAAAACATTTATAAATCGTCCTGTATCCACAACCAGGTCAAGAAACTTATGCACTGTATACGCAATTATCAAGTGCCTTTGCCGTTTATATATGGCCATGATGGATCTTCAGGTAATTTGTCTAGCAATTGTTTTCACCAATTGATTTTCTGCAATATTGAACTGGATTTCTTTCTTCTCTACAGGAATATGCCAAACTTCTACATAAATTTATGTCTGCGGTCAAGCAGAACTATGGGGAGAAAGTCCTCATTCAGGTTAGTTACTTTTCTCCAATTGCTTTTTCGTATTTAAGGTTTAGATTTGTATTCTTATAATAATTAACACTTCTATCCATATTACACAGTTTGAAGACTTTGCGAACCACAATGCCTTTGATCTTCTTGCAAAGTATGGCGCTACCCACCTTGTTTTCTTGCAAATTATATTATGTTAATATCTTTGGTTAAGCAGTCAGTTCAGTAGGTGTTTTATTAGTATATTTCCCCCCTTTCCCTGCTTTCATGTTTCCCCTCCTGCTTACGTACTGTGATTGGCAGATTTATACATCCTCTGGATTTAGATATTGAGTATGCCACTGAAGGAACTAAAGTAACAATGCTCGAGGCATTGTTACTAAAGTAACAATCCTCATATGATTATAGCATTGGGAAAGAATGTGTTTATCTTGCAATTTCCAAGGCATTAGGGGTATGTAGCTCACCTTTTACTTCCTTGCTGCTGGTGAATATCATGTGTGTGAATATCCTTACTTGACCTGCTGGACAAGTATATGGGGGTTCAGGAGAACATTCTATGTACTGTTGTGGTATGAAAAGCAGGAGTGGAGCTTTTATTATGATTGAATTATGTCTTACTTTCTTTTAATTCTATTTATTAATTGTCTTAGCACCGAGTATCTTTTAACAAAGTAAATGTTGTTTTGAAATGTCCTTTTATCAATTTAAATTATCCTCTTCTAAAGTTTTATAAATTGTATCCTAATGGACGAAACTTGAATGGTTAAACTTTAAACCTTTCTTTAAATAGGTAAAAATACATGCAAACTCTTCAAGGAGGCGCATCCTGCAGTCCTTTGGTTGGCCTGAAATATCTAGGAGTCTGTGTACCAATGGAAACGATACACCTCTGCATGTTCTGCCTATGTCATCCCTGAGATTTGAGGTATTCTGAATTTCCTGCCCTTACAGTTGAAGCATTCTTCTGTGCTCAAAGCAGTGATTGACATCTATTTCTTTAAAGATCTTGGAGCATTATTTGATGCGAGCTTTATTGTACTTCTTTTGGTACTGATCTTCTTGTGCTGTTATCTGGTCTTAGTTTCTATTTTTGTGATGCGAGCTTTATTGGACTTTTGTTTTTTTTGTGATAAACTGAAAAATTATTTTTAATAGAAAATTTTAGGTATGTAAATTTACTTTTTGATCTATTGGTGCAGCTCCTGGAATAAGTGCATTGCCATCTGAAGACAATATGCGGTACTTTAATGTCATGATTCTTGGGCTGACACAATCTCCATATGAAGGTAATTAGCTGATAGGATTGTGTGTGACAACACAATCTCTGAAATGATAATCCTTATTATCTGGGTCCTAAATATTGATCGTGTTTAAGCGGCAGTCACAATTTTGCTAACTTGTACTTTCAGTCTCATTCTAGATGTCCTTCAAAATATTATTTCAACTTCAAACTTAATGTTATTCGGCATCTCGTAACATATTATCAATGAGCTTAATATTTTTTCTTATATTTTCTTGTCTTATCATGAGTAAGATGTTTTATTATTCTCCAATGATTGCAGCCATTTTTATGATCATAGATTAGTAGCCATGGGAATGGCAGCTTCTTCTTCTTCTTTTTTTGTCTTTTTGGTTGGGATCCCCTTAAAAACCATTAGATATATATAACCATTTAATATTGTTATCAAACCATGGGCCTATAACTAGTTCAGATGTGATGTTCTGTGGTATTAGGTTCTGTTCCTTCTAGTTCTGGGACGCAGCCTATGGTTACTGGTGTCACAAAAGGTTCCAAGGAGGGTCATGTAACAATAGATAGCCTTGTGCAGAAGCATGGGCAATTTCTAAGTAAGATGAGCCAACTTCAGGTATTTGCATCAACTATTGACACTTTTACAGCATTTTGAAAATATGATTGGGTTTCAGTAGCTATGTTTACGATGTAGAAGTCCATATATTGGGATAAGGTCTAAAAATACCCCTGACATTTTCCCCAATGTCTACCGAGCACCCTATACTTTTTTTTCCAAAAATACCTTCAACGTTACCTTTCTTGGGTCACCCGTGCCCCTGGATCGAACGGAGTTGTCACATAGACTAACGTTGCTCATACGTGGCCTTATTTTGCTGACTTGGCTTGTCTGAGCTCTCTCTTGAAGAGTCCAGGAGAATTCTTGAGATCATTGACCTGAACAAGGGTGTTGATCCCATCAGGACTGAAATCAAGCTTCCTAATACTCTTCTCCAAGAACTGAATTCGCCACCGGAGGAACTTGGTGCGTTTCTCCTCATCAGCAAAAGTGTTTTGGTACAATTCCTTATTCTGAAACTCCCCGAAAGCGTTATAACAAACTGGATGCCCTTCCTTATCAAATCCATCCATAAACACAACCTTTTCGAGTTCACTTCCAAAATCTTCTTCAAGTAAATAATCGATTCCGAACTCTGGTGGGGGCTTCAGATTCTGCCTCCGTTTCCGCCTTTGGTTCTGCCGGAGGAGCCTTCTCGGTTGGACTGGACTCTTCTGGTGGTGGGGCCGGAGTGGCCACTGCAACAATTGTCTCCTCAATTGCTTCGACCGTCGTTGCACCGGTTAATTAATTTTTAATACTAGAATCGACCTAACCCGAAAAAAGGATGAGTCAAACTCGAAAACCCCAACGACCAACGTCCCCTTCCCTTCGACGATGTCCTGGTGACCAAATCTGAAATGTTTGACAATTATATCTTGCAGTGTTACAGTGGTATGAATTATAGTGGAAGAATCGTGTACGGCGATTGGAGCGATGAGAAAGAGTAGAGCTAATAAGCAATCAAATCTCAAGCCCCTCACCCCGTCCATGGCTTCTTCTCCCTCCTCGACCCCTTATACTATCTATTATTATTATAGAAAAGTGTATTTGTTCATTCCAATATTCCTTCTGATTGTTGCCACAATTTTTCTTTGGAGCATTTCATCGAACGCAGTCCGCACCCTCGGATCGGTCTCCAAATCCGACCAACTTTACACCATTGAAGTTGTCAACGAGTTCCCTCACGATCCCAAAGCATTCACTCAGGTCTATTCTCACTCAGCTTCTATATCAACAATTTTCATGGGAAATAAAATGTTATTATTTTTTCATTTAAAGTTTATAAATCTTGATAAACATTGTTCTTTTCCGGCTGAAAATGGCATTTATACTTCGACCGTCTGAGGGTGGAGTACCTTTCTCTTCCTCTGTCACCGGTTCAACAACGGCTGGAGTAGCAATCTCTGGTGGGGACCTCAGATTTTGCTTCTGTTGCGAGTGCAGGGGATTTCTCCTCTACAGTCTCGGCCGACTTCTCTTCCTCCTTAGCCGGCCCTGCCGTTGGCGGCGGAGGAGCGGTGAACTCGTGTTTGTTCAGGGCTTCTTGTACAAGCTGTTTGAGTTCATCCAAGGCGACCTTTTGTGGGTCCGGGAGTTCACCAACCACGTTCGTTTCCTTCTTGAAGGAAGCCAACTCGGCGATCTTCTCTTCTTCCGGTACAGGCTCAGCCGCTTCCACAACGGCTGCTGGTCAATGATCTCAAGAATTCTCCTGGACTCTTCAAGAGAGAGCTCAGACAAGCCAAGTCAGCAAAATAAGGCCACGTATGAGCAACGTTAGTCTATGTGGCAACTCCGTTCGATCCAGGGGCACGGGTGACCCAAGAAAGGTAACGTTAAAGGTATTTTTGGAAAAAAAAGAGTATAGGGTGATCGGTAGACATTGGGGAAAATGTCAGGGGTATTTTTGGACCTTATCCATCCATATATTTGTTAGTTTGGCTTTTTGATAGTCTGGCTCAAGTGAAGGTGTTATCTTTTTTGTAGAAACACCAAGGAAGTTGCCATTGGGTCAGCATACATATTATGAAAGTGAGGATTCATAGTGAGGATTGCATTTGTATGAAAGCAATGCAAATCTTGATGCAGAGTATTTTGGGGCAGTGGAATGACAAGGTATGCTGTTGTGTTTTCTCTATTACCATATGCACTGTGTTTTCTCTATGATCTTAATCAGTTTCCCTGGGCTAGTGTAACCATTTTAATCTTAATCTTCTTTCCTTTTTTTCGGGATGAAGGCTCCTATTTGAAGTCAGTTAACCAATGCACTGGAAGTGGACAACTTACCAAGTTGTCTTTTAAGACTAATCAAGTACCAGTAAAAAGGCACTAACTATTCAAGCAAGCTATAAGTATTTCATTAATCATTTTCAAGATTATGTTGTGCAACATTTAAGTTCAAGTAATTTCATGATTGATGTTGTTTTCAATATCAGATGTTCTCTTTTTGATGGGCAACGTATGTGAGCAGCTACATGTAGAGCATATATGATAGTTTGGTATATATTTTGTGGATGTAGTAATTTGAATTACACGAATGGTATTATTGGAATGTATTTTGAATGGTTGATATATTTTGGCTTTAAATTTAAATGAGAATTTAGACCTTTTAGCTATATATCATGACATTAGCATATTGCAGGTTCATTGGTAATGTAGGTGAACCAACTTTTTTTTTTCTTTTTTTTAATATACACCATTTTAAAAACGTGTAATCATACATTCTACAACGTTTTTATCCAGAAAACGTTGTGGAATCATACCTTCTACAACGTTTTTAAGCATCTGCTAATTTATGGATAACAAATCTACAACGTTTTTTTTCTTAAAAACGTTGTGTAATGTGCTTAACTACAACGTTTTAAAAATGTTGTGTAAGGGTGTCAAATAGATAACACTCTTAACCACGACATTTTTCTGATTGAAACCACAACGTTTTTTTCGCGTTGTCTATTTACTATTTTGTAGTAGTGTTGGGTAATAACACATCCGCTAGTCTTACTAGCGGACAGATACTTTCCATACATTCTATATATTAACGAACCGGTTATGGCGACGGTACGAACCGTCGCCATAAAATAAAAAATCATCGCCTTCTTCAAACCATCGCCTTCTTCAAACCATCGCCATAAATAGAACTGTCGCCATAAAATAGAAAGTCATCGCCTTATTCAAACCATCGCCATAAATAGAAAGTCGTCGCCATAACATAAGGCGATCCATAGCAAACGTTGTAAAAAAGAGTTTAGCCTTACAACACATCGCGACCCTCTGTCCGAATATCGAACAGTTTTAAAGAGACCCCGTTCGCGGTTTAGTTTTCAGTATTCCGCACTTTAATACTACGGATGGGACGGATGACCAAAATGCCCCTCCGCTACAGTTCCACTTTCGCTGCTTAATACTGCGGACGCTGGGATTATAAAGCGACAGTCGGACGACGTCATTTTCAATAATGGAACTTAAAGGTCTAGCTCGCACTTTATTATTGCGGACGTTAGGTCCCCTATATATAAGACGAGATAGAATTGCAAACAGAAGACATCTAGACCTAATTCGATTATTGTGGGAATTAAGGCTCATGAATTTTCTATCTTTTCTTGCGTAGTTTTATTGTTTAAACATGAATCATGTTATCTGTGATTATGAGACAAATTAATGGCTAACAAGTGGAAGGATGTATTGAAAACACTTCATTCCATTGGGTATACATCCATTCTTCCACTGGTTTGGCCATGAATTGTCGCATCATCCCAGATTACATGAATATGTAACAACTAACAAGAATATGCAGGAGAAATAGAAGATTTTTAGCTTTAATAAGTTATATATATTTTTATATTTTGTCTCTTTTTTAAAGTACCAATATGGGATGAGTATAGTTTTATTTAATGCTATTAAGTTTTCTATTTGTTCATGGGTAATATTTTCATCATCGCAAAATATGATGATTAATCTGCAACAATAATACCCAGAATAATGGAAGACTAATAGCATTAAATTTAACTATTCTTGTCTAAATCCCCCATTCGTAGTTTAATACTGCGAACGATGTATACTGAAACATGTAATTTGACATTTTGTTAAATATATTACCGCGGACTCTAGGTATATAAAACGATGCCGTATGAAGACATCTTTGATTTAAATGACGTCGTATAGTATCAACACTTCTGAAAGGTTCCGTCCATAGTTTAATATTGCGGGCGCACAGTGAAGATATTAACCATTCGAAGTTTAACGGTTTCGCTTATTGTGCCATTTACAGGATAGAAACATGCAGTTACCGGGCGTTACATACATACAGAGACATCTGATTAGCAACCAATAACTCTTTATTTGTATCAAAATGTTATAATAAATCAAAAGAAATGAATTTATGTTGATTCTGGCCTTTTCAACCCTAAAGCTTTATAATAGTTTTGCTTATCGTGGTTTGTAAAGCATCCATATATTGCACACTTTCGAAGTGGTTTTTGACCCAACAATTGTTCGACAACACTTTTCAGTCGTGTCGCTTTTTTCGACCTTTTGTCTGCGAACATATTGGATCAAACATAGGATCATTGGAAGCAGTTGTATCATCATACATCATCGGGCAATTCCATATTGGCCCCATTATTGATAACAGGTTGCAAATTCTCGTCTGGTCTTGCTTTCACACCTTCTGCAGGGAAGTTACGAACAATTTTGTGTTCAGGATCTAGCAATTGGAGAACATAATATGTGGCTTCTTTAGACGATAAAGCATCCAACACAAACAAGATCGAATTATTTATGTATGTGACTGAATCGATCGGTTTGTGTGTCAACATAATCTATTGCAGAGGGGAGAATGTACGGGCCACACTGCTTGTTTTATTAGCATCTTGAGTGCATCGCTTGTGTATAAAATCTTCAGGTATCTGGACCAAGTTCTTTGAACTTAGAAGCCTGAGAATGTGACAGCATATTTTACCAAAATGTTTAAACTGTTTACAATTACATTTCGCCATCCCGGTTTTGATATATTGCACAACTGTGAAATACCTACGACTAGATTCAGGATCCATCACTTTGAACACCAAGTAGGTTTTTGAATCAGGAGTTAACAATTCATGCACCTTCCTTGAAGTTGAATCTTGTGCGACTTTGTCAGTTCAATCTGGAAACGCGCCGGAACATCTCCTTATTATATATCTTAGCTGCATGCATCTCTAATGGATCTCCAAAAAGGAATTTTCTTGCACGACTGACCGTCAGATAATCATTTTGTTTCTCTCTTATGTACTGTTTCTCAATGGCTTTTTGAAACTTAAAAACAAAATCTCTAATCCCCGTGGAAGTGTTTACATATTCATCAAAAAAATTGTTCATACTTTCACTCCTAGACGTCGTCGTCATTCCTGCTGCGAAGAAATTCTTCGAATAAATCGTAATCCATTTCTCTTTTACTTCATACAGAGATTTCAACCATTCTTGATCATGCAGACCGTAATCCTCAAGTAACAAGTTCCATCTATCCTCAAATTCTTGAATAGTCAAAGACTTAAACACGCAGTAGTTAAAGTCTGACTTAAACGTCGGATGCGAGGAATAGATATGCCCAAGTTTTTTTGGGAATTTTTTTTGCTAATGTGCCAAGTACACAATGCATGATGTGTATTAGGAAAATCCTAGCAATCACATTCGACATAGCACGATCTTGATCAGTGACAATGGTTATTGGATGTTTATCATTCATTACTTCAAGAAACAGTTCAAACAAGCATAAAAATGTATCCTCAGTCTCATCGCTCAATAGTGCACACCCAAGTAATATAGAATGATAATGATGATTTACACACGTGAAAGGAGCAAATGGCATGGAATACTTGTTTGTTCGGTATGTGGTATTAAACGTAAAAATGTTGCCAAAATTTCCATATGCAACTATTGACGAATACTCTACCCAGATAATACATCTGATACGATTATCCACACCTGTTTTTACACTAAAATAAAATATGCTCGAGCTCTCAAGATGCAACTTTCTCAAGTAATCTATTACAGCCCGTGCATCATTCGCAACGATATTATCACGTCTAATATCTCTAACTATATTTTGCACATTCGTTTGAGAGAACCCAACATTGCTCGTACCTCCTCCCAATGAACTAAAAACATTCATCATCCTACTTGGACCAATCCCAACATTATTAAGGGTTTCAATCAGAATATTGGCTAGACCCGAAATATTTTGTGTGTTTGAATTTGTGAAACTTTGCTTGGGGACACAAATTCATGATTGTGATTCATTTCAAGAGTGGACACAAACCATTTATCTTTACTCCTATCATGCACAACATAAAATCTTGCTCTACAATCTGTACTATCAATCAAGTCCCTCATCCGCTTGCCCTTAACCACATTATTATCTTCGTCATCTGTGAAAATCTCTCTTTTCTTAACAACCACACTCCCAGCTTTACGACATTGTACAATCTAGAACAAAAATCTTTAGATCTAATATGTTTTCTACTAGTTTTTATTCTGACCTCAAAACTAACACGTTTCTAATATTTTCTATAAAAAAAAATCAGCATCTTCCAACGTATCAAATATTTGACCAACATACGGAATGGTATTGTCACATAAACTTGTGACATCATTCAAATCATACAATTTTTCTGAAGTTCTTGAAAGTGAATGAAATGATTCTTCAGCAAACAAATCCATGACAAAACAAATGAATCAGTAATTAGCACCCAAATTAGAGCTTACAGATGACACGATTGCGTGGAGGTATGGTTACGCCGTAGGATATGCCCTCTCAAGCTGATTGTCCCCTTGAATAATGAAAGAAAATATCTGGGCCTCATCTGCAATTAGGGTTTTAATAGTCAGGAAATGCAGTTTAGTTCCGCAGACATACTTAGTACTTATAAATGACACCACTACTAAAAAAATGGTCATTTGTGATGGCCAAAATCCATCACAAAAGTAGGAAAACCATCACGAAAGGTTTACGTGATGTGATGGCTTTAAGCATCACAGTGGTCGTCTTGTATACGCCCATCATGAAAGGTTTTACGTGATGGTTTTGGCAATCAAGCAAACGCTTAGTGCTTTTGTGATGATTAATACAATCACATTAACACGTAATCTATTGTGATTGTCAAAGTCATCAAAAAAAACAAACAAGACTTTAGGGATCAAATGTAAAAACATGAATCTCTATTTACGTATAATTTATTTCACTATATTAATTGTATCTATATTAATTAATGTATCAAATGATACTTGTAGGATTCGAACCCTCTCCCATTTGCAAACTAAATAACGAGTATTACCACTACACCAAAGTCCAGATCATGATTATAATTTTAAAACAAAATATAAAAGAAAACATATGTGAGTCGACTTACTAAACAAAATTACTTCCACATAAGATTTGGTGATTGCAATGGCAGTCACAAATGCTCTATAATGATGGTAAAATTAATCATCGCTAAGAGCCATCATATATTTTATTGTTCTGTGATGGCTTGAAAATTCCATCACAAAATACCTTCTTTCTGTAATTGCAAATAAAAGTCGTCACAAAAATCTATCTTTTTTAATGATTGTCACGACCGTCATAAAAAATTGTTTTGATTATTTCTTACATTAAAATATTAGTGATAGCTTAAATGCAATCGCGAAAAGGGTATATCTATAAGTGATGACTTAGTGCGTCACAAAAAGAAAATTTATTTTGCATGAAAAAATTGGTGTGATTGACATGACCATCACAATTATAATACATTGATGGCAATATTAGTCATCACTAAGAGCCATTATATATACTATTATTTTGTGATTGCTTAAAAAGTCCATCACAAATTACTATCTTTTGTGATTGTTTTTAAAAACAGTCACAAAATTCCGTCACGTATTCTTGTTTTTCTAGTAGTGAGCGTTTTATCCAGAACACAAGTAAGCTAAAGCCCCCGCTTATTCCACGTGTCAAACAAGGACCCACGATCATTATTACCACGCCATACAAGTTAACGTACGCCTAAATTTAAGCCACGTTACAATATAGGGCCCACCATCATAATACCAGCGCCGTATATGGGGAAACGTTCGTAAGATAAAAAAAATTCACATCATATATATCTCTTTCTCCCAAAAACAATCGCCCACTCTCTATTTTCATATTTTGAAACCACTCCCCTTCTCTGGTCACACCAACACAACTCCTATTAACTCCAGATCGATCATAAATGGCTAATTTTGGCTCCTTACAACCTCAAACAGCTACCAGTGACAGTAATAAAAAATATATCACCAAGATTAAAATAGTCAGCGCCCCTCAAGACACCCCTTTGTCGGCTAAAACCGATTCTGAAATAGCCGATATGAATATGTTGAAACAATATTCCTCCAAAAAAAAATACACCCACACCAACACAAAGTCTACCATCACCAGTCAGCAACTTTCTGAAGTGCGCGAACGGTATCAAATCCTGTTAGTCTATCACCTTCGCGTACCGAAGCCAAATGAAAGAATGTATCAACTTCCAGACGAATGGGTGGTTGTTACGCTACATACTTTCAAATACGGGGTCCGTTTTCCCCTTCATGATTTAATTTTTGACTTCCTCAGTTTCGTAGGAATCGGGCTCGCACAACTATTGTCGAACTCATATATTCACCTCGTATGCTTCATCGCCTTCTGCTACGACTGTGGCATCCCACCATGCAATGACCTACTCTTCCAGACATTCGACTTCCAAAAATCCCAACAAACAGGCTTCATGCAGTTAAAGAAACATCACACCAAGCGTACTTGGATGCAAACCCCTTCTAGAAATAAGGGGTGGCACAAACTCTAGTTTTATATTAAGAGACTCGACACACGCCTCTTCACCAGATGGGCCGATCCTTCAACCGTAAAAGTTATGTGCGGTCAGGTTTCCAACGGTCGATAAGAGGAACTCGATGACATATTTTCCAAGATGTAGATAGAATATTAGTCCATTAAACTTATGTCCGATCAGAGTTAGTTATTCAACCACAGTCGTAAGTCCTAAACTTTGTTCTTTCCTTTAAACTACTTTCGTACCACCAACGACACTAACACATTCTTTTCCACAGTATCCATTTTCAAGAATGAACCAACACCCGTTATTGGCGAATCATCCCGAATAGTCTTTCCCATTGAGGATGATATATATATCGCCGAAGATGAAGTTGAATCTGAATCCGATCCGTCATACGAAAGCTCCATGCAGCTCGTCGTCTCACCTAAACAGCATAAAAAACCCGTTAGCCCCCTCTTTGTACAGTCAATCTCCTTCGTCCCGATGCCCATACCACCTTTGGGAAAGAATGCAGAAGAACAAACCACCACGGAAAAAAGAATAATGTTCGAGAAGAAAATACTCAAGAAAAAAAAAGCATCTGCCCCAACAATCCCTTCTTACTCATCCAAACAAACCACCAGCACCGATATTGCCCTTCACACCACTCCCTAAAAGACCGCCAAAAGGAAAGAGATTGAAGCACCTACCGTCGATCCTCCCCAAAAGAAACAAGTCATAGAAACCATACACGTGCCCCAACTGACGTCTACATAAACTGCAAATGCTTTTGCACCACAATCAACAAAACCAACACCACTGACAATGTGGTCGATAAACTCGAGAACTACCTCTTCCACCTTCACGATCTGTTCTCCCTTCTGACAAACGATCAGAGGTTCGAAGAGGATTCTATCAAAAAACTCATGAGCAAGAGTGCCAAATATCAGGTGTGGGTAAGTCCATAAACAAGTATTTATGCATGACATATCGTTCTCGTTTAAGTCAGTCTATTATTCTTAATCAGCATTCGTCATTTCAGGCTACAGCTACTATCGCCCGAGCTCTTCATCGTCTACCAACTATCAGTGCAAAATAGAAGACGCTGGAGGTTGAAAATGAACGCCTAAATGCTGAAGTTGAAAATATGAAGATCAGTCTGTAAACCGAGAAAAGTTATCATGCCAAAATCGTTCGCCATTCCCAAGATCTGGAGCGAGTAATGGAAACCATAACAAATTAAAATGCTTGTTTACTTTGGGAATTGGATGAAGTGAATGTGGAGAACGATGATTTTCGAAAGCAAAATATTGATCTCGAAGAGCACTGGAAGGACGCTGAACTGAAATTAATAAACTTGGTCGAAACCAGAAAATAATTAAAAGAGGATTACGAAAGAATAATGAAAGAAGGCCTTCTAACCGACGCCATCCAACAATAGGTCATCGATGGATATAAGCAGACGAAAGAGCTTACCGATAACATCGTTCACCAGTTCGGTGAGGGATACCAAGAAGCTAAAGCTCGGATGGCGAAGAGGATTAGGGTAGCCGGCATCTTCCCATAATTTTTACAAATTTCAATTTTATGAACGATATCAAATTCGCTTGTGTAAAGAACTGTTTGTTATATTTTTTTTAACATATAATTGTCAATGCTAAGAATTGTCATGGATTTAATTTGTGTATGAACTGATTTCATTTAACAAGTGGTGATATCTGACATAAAAATAAATATATTCCGAGTGTATCAAGCCATAGTTCCGAAACCCAAAATTAAAATAACAAATTAATATTTGCCCGCCTGAATCACGCCATCTTCTCCCAAACCGACATCTTTTAACAAATTAATGTTTACCCGAGTGCATCACGCCATCGTTTTGAAACCCGACATCTTTTAACAAATGACAATTTGCCCGAGTGAATTATGTCATCATCTCGAAAATTGACATCTTTTAACAAATTAATATTTCCCCGCCATAGTTCCGAAACCCGACATCTTTTAATAAATGACAATTTTCCCGAGTGAATAATGACATCGTCCCGAAAACCAACATCTTTAAACAAATTAATATTTGCCCGAGTGCATCACTCCATCGTCCTGAAAACCAACATCTTTTAACAAATTAATGTTTGCCTGAGTGCATCACGCCATCGTTCTAAAACCCGACATCTTTTAACAATTGATAATTTGCTCGAGTGAATCACGCCATCGTTCCGAAAATCAAAATCTTTTATCAAATCAGTAATTTGCCAGAGTGCATCACGCCATCGTTCCGAAAAATGAAATCTTTTATCAAATCAGTTATTTGCCCAAGTGAATAACGCCATCGTCCCGAAAAATGAAATCTTTTATCAAATCAATAATTTCCCCGAGTGAATAACACCATCGTCCCGAAAAACAAAATCTTTTATCAAATCAGTAATTTTCTCGAGTGCATCACGCCATCATTCTGAAACCCGACATCTTTTAACAAATGACAATTTGCTCGAGTGAATAACGCCAAGTTTCGATACCCGACATAAAAATAACAAAATAATGGGAATTTTATTTGGTAAAGGTAAGAAATTAATTGTCCTATTTTACATAACATTTTGTCATCTGGCTGAATCAATAGTATTTATTTCAATTAATGCAGAGTTGTTCGAGCTGCACATAAAATCGCATTACATACTCATCATCGGGATATTAAATTTGACAATGTACAAGTTAAATATATTCCACCTCCCTAGCCCTATGTTTACGCAATTCATGGGCAATTATATGCCTAAATAATGACGCATCTTCTTTAGACCAGTCGAACTGCCCTAAAGCCATGCCTGGACAAGGTAGTCTACATATTTCATTGTGTAGACTCCGCAATCCACATAATTTTTATGTTTAGGTCGGACTGACTTGAATGCCCAAGACATCCTTTTATTTGGAAAAAAAAATTCAGGGTTGAATATTCGTATTATGTTTGCAATAAAGTCACACTTTAAAAAATAAAAACAAACTAGTTAGTTCAACAATATAACATACATGTACTTGGAAAATGACATCGATATCAGTAAGGACGTACCACGTATTCTAGCTCTAATTGATAACGATATGAAATTTTTCAGTAGGTACATCATCGTACAAAAGATCTATAAGCATAATCCGCCATCTATTAATATCTACAACAAACAAAAAATAATGGGAGTTTTTATGGTTAACTGGAAGAAAGACAAAATCACAGTCTGCCATTTGCGGTTGGGCTCCTTGGTTGAAAAAATAGGGCGCCACATCGGCGACGTCATATTCCTTCTTTTGTGTTAGAAATAGTTTGCGGTAGGACAACCACCATTGTTTTAGTAACTGGAAAACAACAAGGCATGAAATAAAATTTCTTTCTTTCGGGTAAGCTATGTCGTAGACAATCTTCGCATAATTTCAACAAACTGAGATACGCGTTGATTGTCTGATCCAATATTTTGTTCCCTGGAAAAAGACTATAGAGGTCCTTATGGACTAATCGGTACTTGTTATCAGGACTGACAAGAGGAAGCTTTGTTGAATCTACCACATCAGAAAACCAATTTCGGTTTAGCCCGTCTACCTTTTCTAATTTAAGTGGTTTAACAAGATTCTTCTTATAGTATCCTTACCGATCATTTTTTAGCCATGAAGGATAAATTGTAGACATGCCCTCCTCCCCATCACGAATATTCTTTGAATATGATTGCAGGCTGAGAGTTTCTTCTAATATTGGGGTCAACTGCATTGGCTGAAAGTGATCGATAGTGTTAATGACAACATTCGAACTCCACTGATGCATGTAAGGTGGGGGAGGTGATATATATGATGGGTGTTCCTCTTCAGCGTCTAATTGGATGTCGGGCATATAATGGGATCCTTGACTGTGTTGACTGAATGGATTAAAAGCGGAAAATGGCGTTTCTTGCATCAACTGATCTTCTGGAACGTTGGGGATGGTTTTGTTGGGATCGTCATAAACTCCCCAATATTTTTCATTAAACAATACCGACCTTACATACCAATCTTCGTACACATGGCGAGGGTTGTGCACATGTGGTTTTGACAGAAGGTTTCGAACAAAATCTCGGGCGTCCTCTATCTGTATATTTCAGGATACATTTGATTAGTAAGGCGTATTTAATTTCATTATAGATGTACAATGTACAAAATATTACAAAGAAACTTATGAGGCCAGCAGCTTCGTACTGACTAAAGAAGGCACGCAGTGTATATGTATCGTCTGGTTGGATTTGTGGTCGGCTTATTCTCAGATGAGTCATCTACTTATACCAGCTGAGGTAGTTGCCAAGAGGAATCTCCTGCTTTGTGGTGACCATACAATCTAATACAATATCTTGCCATGCATACCACGTGACGATGTATTCGATCCGCAACCCGATATAATCAATTGAGCAGATCTTTTCCCGCTCTCGGCGCAGTTCGATCATATATATCGGGTCGGGCGGAATATCCTACACTTCCCCAAATAGTCTTAATACACGATTTGGCATTTGAAATTCAACTACGTTGAGCCAAATGAGGGGAACACGTGAGGCCCACTATACTAAGCTGTCTGATACCTTTGTGCCACAAGATGATCGAAATGTGAATACGGCATCCAGCGTACCATAACATCTGTCATCCCATCAAATTCCCTCCTATAAAAAGATTTAGTTGTGATGGGGATATAGTCTTCTTCCCTCTTTCACAGTATGCATTTTTCTTCTGTAGGCCTATGCTCTTGCACGGGGGAATAAATGATCGACCCGTCTTGCATAATTAGGCCTATCGATTGACAGACATTCGTAGGCCCACATCGTGTCAAAAGATTTGAATTTAAAACACCGACATACAGTATGTCATCAAATATCAATTTAAATAAACATGAAGGTATAGAGACAATATAATACCTGAAGAAGGGTTAAACACCTAGAAAAGCTTTTAGAATCAAGGCGGGTTGTTTTATGTAAGCCGCGGAACAAACAACCCAACACCGAAGCTCCCCATGCATAATCACTTACTTTATTAATATCCTTTAAAAATAAAAGATACCTCGCATATATGACGTCGCGGTTTGCCGATGTAAATAATACCTTTCCCAATATAAACAGTATGTATGCTTTGGTGTAAGTCACAACAGTTTCCCAATCAACATCTACTGGAACTTGGCAAAAATGCCCCCTCGAGTATACACCTTCTCATCCCCCACAATATATTGACTAAATTCTTTATCAATAAAGTACTGTTTAGGGTTATGGAGTAATGTACATGTAATAAGATGCCCTATAACCGGTAATCCTAAAATGAAATGTACATCTTCAAGGGTGACTGTCATTTCATTAGTCGAGGAGTGAAATGTATTGGTCTCACTACGCCAACGCTCCACTAATACTTTTATCAATGAAGCGTCTAATTGGTTACAAACATTAGTATTTGTAAATACCCCAAAATCCCAGTCGCGTAATAATTCTTTTTGGGGGTCACTTAAAACCCACACTTCTAACGAAAGTCCACTCTCATCGGTTCTTAATGACCTAATGTAATGGGGATTGTCCCATACGACTGTTGAAATGTGGTTTGGTTGATCCCACAACAGGTGTTGACAGTGGGTCCGGGATTGAATTCCATTTCTGTAAGTAACACAGCCATAATAAAGATTTATCAACAACACAAACAACATAAAAATAACATAGATAAAGCACCATTAACTCTTAAAGTAAACAACCTATATATTTTTGGAGAAATGAACAAAAACAAACTAAACATCCATCAACTCTTATAGTGTACAACATAGATTTTTAATGCACAAAAAATAAACTTCAAATTTGACATAAAAATAACCATACATATATGTTGGAGGATTTGTCGAACTCCTTTTGATTTGTTGCTTTCGTCTCAAATTCGCTGCAACGATTGTCGCTTAAGTTGTTTGTTTGCTTTGAAAAATATCAGATGGACAAGATGGAAAAACTTAAAATTTTGTTTGGATGCAATATGGAACAACTTAAAATTATGTTTGGAGGCAAGTCGTCATTTTCTATACCTAGCGACTGCAGTATTAAACGACAGATGATTAATACCTTCAGCGACGTCGTTTTGTCTACACCGTATCCAGTTATGTTTGAATTAAAACGGCACCGTATCCAATTATGTTTGAACTAAAAATGACACCATATCCCATTATTGAAAACAACGTCGTCCGACCTAGCAACCGCAGTATTAAACATATTCTACGCTCAAAGGTTATACCTCAAGTCAGTTTTATGGAGAAACCATGATATTGAGGAATTGACCTGGAAGTTAGAATCTGAAGTGAAAATAAGGTATCCTCACCTCTTCGACATACCAGGTACGTAAATCAATTTCGAGGACAAAATTTCATAAGGAGGGGAGGTTGTAAGACCCCAACTTTTATGAATAAAGATTTAATTTTCTATAAATATTATTCTAAATAGTAAGGTGATAGTTGTAAGACCCCAACTTATTATAAATAAAATTGAATTTCCTCTATTTATTATCTTGAAATAATAAGGTGATAATTTGATATTATACTTTGGTTATGGGTGAAATGTGCAAATTTTGCAATATAAGTAAGTGGTTATAAAATATTCATTGTTGTCAGGGAATATTCGTTTGGTCATGGAATATTCTTGCCGTTGGGGAATATTAAATGCGACCAGCCAAGACCATGTATGGGCCCATGCTTGGAATAAGCTGTCGAATAAAGAAAACGACAAGTTTGAGTTTTTATAAATAATGGCGTAATTGTTATTCAATTAACACTTTGTTGGGTTACACCGGTGGTTAAAATCTGAAGAATCCGCGTGGTTCGCACAAGAAGAGTACGATATTTTGAATTATTGATTCTTACGTGAAGAAGGCACTACTCAATAATTGTTACAAAGAATTATTGCTCAATATTTTATTTTATTGATTCAATAATTGCTACGTTGATATTTTATATTATTGTTGTTTCAATAATTGTCACTCAACAGTATTTCCCATTATCAGATCAATAATTTATATTATTTGAATAATATTATTAGATAGCATTATTGGCAATGTGTAGAAAGTTATGTCGAGGAGAGGTTTGGTCACCTAACAATTAATTGCCAAGAATGAGAGAAATCCTTATCGGAAAGCCCCCTTTTTCCTGGGAACAGCCTGGTTGTCATTATTGTGATTCTGTAATATTATTAGTGAATAATTAATTATTGATTTATATGATAAAGGAAATATTTATTTTTGTGGATATAATTGATGGATATATTTACTTTTATGTGGTTATAAATGAAGGAATTAAAGCTGAGGTGTTTTATCAGTATTTTGTCAGAATGGAGGCATTAAATAATCAAATCGGTGTTCTTAAAGCTCTATTGCTTGAGTTATAATTTTAATCCAACCGTTGGATCGTTGTGATTTTTGGATATGTTATACATATATAAGTTGAGTATATGTCCACAAATTTTGAACCGTTAAAAATTAACGTATGATTTGTTATGAATTTTAAGAGGTGTTGAAAATCGTCCGTTTGTGGATTTCGGATATTTTCTGTCTGGAATTTGGAAAATTTTAAAGCTACAAAGTTGTAGAGAATTCAATTTCGTATGTAATGGACATAAAAATTCGTATTTTTCTGATAAAGGGCTATTTATTATTAATTTTTGAAGTTTCGAAAAATAAAATGATTTTTATTAAAATTGGGTGGGACCCACTTTTGTTTTTTTAAAACATGTGGGCTGCTATTTTTTTCAGAATTGGCATGCTTAGATGGTTGGTCTTGGATGGTTGGTGCGTAGAAGAAAGAAAAGAAATATTATTATTTTATTATTTTAGTCTCCTTTGGCGTTCTAGCATTTTACTATAAATAGGCGCTTAGGTTAGAATTGAAAATCACACCAGAAATAAGTTTTCTTTCTCTCTATATTGTTGAGCGTATTTTTGTGAGTATTTAGATACTTTGAGAGTTGCTATTCAGTGCAAGTTTTCTTCGGGTTTACATCCGATATTCCGATCAGAAATATTGTTATTTTGAGGTAACGGGTGTTATTTTCTTCGTAAATGATATTATTTTCTTCAATATCATTATGCTGGAATATTGATATGAATTTTATTGTGGAATTTCTACCTTTTTGTATCGGTTACTATTCACGTATACGACACTTCACAAATACGGCACTATTCACCGAAAAATGAAATTTTCTCTTTTTCGTCCCAGATGTCTAATATGGTTACTATCTTTGATTGTATCCATGTTTTGATCTTCATTCTTAAATTTTAGTCCATTATGGTTTAGGGAACTGTTAAATCCACAATAAAAAATGTTATTTTCACAACAAAAGTGTCGCTATAGATCCTATAGCTACAGTTTTTACCGTCGCTATACATCTACATCGACACTTTTATTGTGGAAATAACAAAAAGTGTTGTGGATTTAACAATTCCATATGGTTTATTATGGAGTGTTTTTGAAATTGGATTATCTAAAGTACGAATCTCTAATCTTTGTCCTTTTATCTTATTGGATTCGTTCTCTAAAATATTTTTATCATCCTCAGTCCTTAATGATGATACTTGATGAATATATTTGGCCTGTAGTGCAAAGATGAATGATTACCTGATGAATATCTTTGGCCCGTAGTGCAAAGAAGAATATTTGATGCAAGATGTATATTGATTGATGTTACAGGGATAAAATATTGATGATGGACTTTTAAATTCATAGATGATGTCCCGCTAGCTTATCCAGCATCTGATCAATGAACGGCAAAGGGAAGTGATCCTTACGAGTGGCTTTATTCAGTTTGCGGTAGTCCATGCATACTCTCCATCCTATAACTGTTCGAGTAGAGATGAGCTCATTCGCTTCATTCTTCACCACTGTCATACCCCCTTTCTTTGGTACACATTGTACAGGACTCACCCATGAACTATCTGAGATTGGGTAAATAATGTCGGCATCCAACCACTTTATAATCTCCTTTTTCACCACATCCTTCATAATGGGATTTAGCCTTCTTTGCATCTCAATGGTTGGTTTTGCCCCCTCTTCCATTAGAATATTGTGCATACAGAATGATGGGCTAATACCTCAAATGTCCGCTATCGTCCACCCAATTGCTGTTTTGAAATCACGCAGAACCCGTAACAGTTTCTCCTTTTGTGTGTCAGTTAACTCCGTTGAAACAATAACTGGTAGGGTACCTTCTTTTCCCAAATAAGCATACTGCAAATGAGATGGTAGTGGTTTTAATTCCAACACCGGTGGCTCTTCTATTGAGGGTTTAAACTTTTTACCTTCCGTGTCGGGCCTCTCAAGGGTGTCGAATGATTGATTGCTTTTCCGGAAGACTGATGGTGTATCTAACCATTTGGCATATTCAATGTCCTCTTTAATGCCACAATCGTCTGTCCCAAGCAAAATGGATTCAAGCGGATCCTCCGAATAATTTCCACTGAATTTGTGATTAACCAATTTCTCCATGATATCCACCCGCATACACTCACCTTTTTCTTTCGGATAAGACATTGACTTGAAAACATTAAAAGTGACCTATTGATCTTCAACACGCATGAGATGGTAGTGGCTTTAATTCCAACACCGGTGGCTCTTCTATTGAGGGTTTGAACTTTTTACCTTCCGTGTCGGGCCTCTCAAGGGTGTCGAATGATTGATTGCTTTTCCGAAAGACTGATGGTGTATCTAACCATTTGGCATATTCAATGTCCTCTTTAATGCCACAATCGTCTGTCCCAAGCAAAATGGATTCAAGCGGGTCCTCCGAATAATTTCCACTGAATTTGTGATTAACCAATTTCTCCATGATATTCACCCGCATACACTCACCTTTTTCTTTCGGATAAGATATTGACTTGAAAACATTAAAAGTGACCTATTGATCTTCAACATGCATCGTCAATTCACCTTTTTGCACATCAATCAAAGTTCTACCCGTTGCTAAGAATGGTCGCCCCAGAATTATTGGGATTTCGCTGTCCACTTCACAATCCAGACTAAAGAAATCCGCGGGGAAGATGAATTTATCCACTTTAACTAAAACATCCTCAACAATACCTCATGGATATGTAACCGATCTATCCGCAAACTGTAAACTAATATTTGTCGGTTGTGGATCCTGAAGTCCAAACTGACTGTAGACGGATAATGGCATCAGATTTATACCGGCCCCCAAATCACACAATGCTCTTCCCGATAACTGATTTCCAATTTCACATGGTATATTAAAGCTACCTGGATCCTTGAGCTTCGGTGGTAACTTATTCTGAATGATCGCGCTGCATTCTTCGGTCAATGCCACTGTTTCAAACTCACCCAATTTCTTCTTCTTCGACAAAACCTCCTTCATAAACTTAGCGTAACTCGGCATTTGTTCCAAGGTTTTCAAGAAGGGATGTTGATATGCAACTTCTTGAAGATATCCAAAATCGTGGAAAACGCTTATCCAACTTAGATTTACGAAATCTCTGCGGATACGGTATGGGAGGCATCAGGTCTTTGGTTGGTTCGAATCTTTTCTGTTGTAAAGTCTCATCTTGGCGCTTTTTGGTGTCCACCACTTCCTCAATTTCAATTGATGCCTTGTCCCTTTTTTTCCCCATCCTTTACTATCTCTTGCAATTCCTTTCCACTTCAGAGATTCTGACCTTTACAATGCTCATCTCTCGCCGGGTTTTTCTCTCAGATCGCTCGGAAGTGTTCCAAGTGGGTCGGTTATTAAGTGCATGCTCTATTTGCCCCACTTGATTTTCCAGATTCTTGATCGACGCACTTAAGCTTTGCATATTCAGCTCTGTTTGATTAAGTTTCTTTTCATGTTCCTCGTGTTTCTTTTCAGGGTCATACCGATGACAGCAGTCATCGGAGCGATGATAACCAGTGAGGAGGGTAAAATACGGACAAAAGCATGCAGTAGTAACACCAACCGTATTAACCGCGGTTTAGGGTCTTTCTTCTCAATCAGATATTTGATGGCAGAATGATCCGTGTAGACAATTACCTTGGTCCCAATCAGATATGCTCTGAATTTGTCGAAGGCAGACACAACTTCAAGTAATTCTTTTTCGGTGGTTGTGTAGTTACTGGGCATCCGTCAACGTCTTGCTGAAATAGTAGATTGTGTGAAAAATCTTGTCGTGACGTTGTCCCAATACTGCTCCCACTGCGTAATCACTAGCGTCGCACATTAATTCGAATGGTAAAAACCAATCGGGCACCACAATAATTGGAGCGGAGATCAACTTCTTCTTTAATACCTCAAATGCCTCGATACATGACTGATCCATCTTGAAAGGCACGTCTTTCTCCAACAGGGAACATAAAGGTTTTGAAATCTTTGAAAAATCTTTAATGAAGCGTCTATAGAAACCCGCATGTCCCAAGAAGCTCCGGATTCCCTTCACAGATGATGGAGGAGGTAATTTCTCAATTGTCTCAATCTTTGCTTTATCTACCTCTAACCCTGCTGCAGAAACCTTATGCCCTAGAATAATCCCTTCTTTCACCATAAAGTGACATTTTTCCCAGTTAAGAACCAGATTAGTCTCCACGCATCGTTTCAACACTAAAATCAGATTTTTCAAACATAGATCAAAGCTATCACCGAACACAGAAAAATCGTCCATAAATACCTCCAAATTTTTCTCGACCATATGGGAGAAGATCGCCATCATACACCGTTGAAAGGTTGCCGGTGCATTACATAAACCAAAGGACATACGCCAGAATGCAAACGTACCGTATGGGCATGTAAATGTAGTCTTCTCTTGATCCTCCGGTGCTATGGCAATTTGATTATACCTAGAATACCCATCCAAAAGACAAGAGAAGGCGATGTCCCATTAGCTTTATCCAAAGATCGATCAATGAGCGACAAAGGGAAGTGATGATCTTACGAGTGGCTTTATTTAGTTTGCGGTAGTCCATGCATACTCTCCATCCTGTAACTATTCGAGTAGGGATGAGCTCATTCGCTTCATTCTTCACCACTGTCATACCCCCTTTCTTTGGTACACATTGTACAAGACTCACCCATGAACTATCTGAGATTGGGTAAATAAATAAAGCCGGCATCCAACCACTTTATAATCTCCTTTTCACCACATCCTTCATAATGGGATTTAGCCTTCTTTGCATCTCAATGGTTGGTTTTGCCCCTCTTCCATTAGAATCTTGTACATCTGAATGATGGGCTAATACCTCGAATGTCCATTATCGTCCACCCAATTGTTGTTTTGAACTCACACGTAACCCGTGTGATTTCTCCTTTTGTGTGTCAGTTAAATCCGTTGAAACAATAACTGGTAGGGTACCGTCTTTTCCCAAATAAGCATACTACAAATGAGATGGTAGTGACTTTAATTCCAACACCGGTGGCTCTTCTATTGAGGGTTTGAACTTTTTACCTTCCGTGTCGGGCCTCTCGAGGGTGTCGATGATTGATTGCTTTTTTCGGAAGGACCGATGGTGTATCTAACCATTTGGCATATTCAATGTCCTCTTCAATGCCGCAATAAATCATCCCAAGCAAAATGGATTCAAGCGGGTCCTCCAAATAATTTCCTTTGAATTTATGATTAACCAATTTCTCCATGATATCTACGCATACACTCACCTCACCTTTTCTTTCGGATAAGACATTGACTTGAAAACATTAAAAGTGACTGTTGATCTTCAACGCGCATCGTCAATTCACCTTTTTGCACATCAATCAAAGTTCTACTGAATTGCTAAGAATGGTGGCGCCCATAATTATTAGGATTTTGTTGTCCACTTCACAATCCAGACTAAAGAAATCCATGAGGGAAGATGAATTTATCCACTTTAACTAAAACATCCTCAACAATACCTCGTGGATATGTAAGCGATCTATATCCGCTTAACCGCAAACCGATATTTGTCGATTCGTGGAGCTCAAGTCCAACCGGCGTAGATGGATAATGGCATCGATTTATCATCGCCCCAAATCACGCAATGCTCTTCCGAGAAGCGATTTCCAATTTCACATGGTATATTAAAGCTACGGATCCTTGAGCTTGGTGGTAACTTATTCTGAATGATCGCGCTGCATTCTTCGGTCAATGCCACTGTTTCAAACTCACCCAATTTCTTCTTCTTCGACAAAACCTCCTTCATAAACTTAGCGTAACTCGGCATTTGTTCCAAGGTTTCGGCAAAGGGGATGTTGATATGCAACTTCTTGAAGATATCCAAAAATCGTGAAAACTGCTTATCCAACTTAGATTTCTAAAATCTCTGCGGATACGGTATGGGAGGCATTGTGCTGGTTGGTTCCGAATCTTTCTGTTGTAAAGTCTCATCTTGACGTTTTTCGGTGTCCACCACTTCCTCAATTTCAATTGATGCCTTGTCCCTTTTTTCCCCATCCTTTACTATCTCTTGCAATTCCTTTCCACTTCGTAGAGTTACAGCCTTACAATGCTCATCTCTGCCCGGGTTTTTCTCTGTATCGCTCGAAAGTGTTCCAAGTGGTCGGTTATTAAGTGCATGCGCTATTTGCCCCACTTGATTTTCCAGATTCTTGATCGACGCACTTAAGCTTTGCATATTTAGCTCTGTTTGATTAAGTTTCTTTTCACGTTCCTCGTGTTTCTTTTCAGAAGCTTTAATAAATCTCTCCATGGTTTCTTCCAAACTTGATTTCCTCTCTGATTGTTGTGTCTGATTTTGAAACCCGGATGTGTTTTGTTGTCTCGGCGCTTGAGCTTGAGCTTGGTTGTTACTCCATGAAAACCCAGATGATTTCTCCAACCCGAATTATATGCATTTTGATTCGGATAAAATTTGAGTAGTAACCAATTGTAACTCCTACAAACTGTCTTGATTCGGCATTTATGGTACATTGATCCGTAGTATGACCCAAACACATATTTCACAAACCATCGCTACTTTTGTGTGGGTTGTGGGCCTATAATTCCATTTTCTTAGCCATTGCGGCCATTTGTGCTTGTAATCTTTGTCATCGCATCTACGTCATACTTTCCCGCTGGAGGATTAGACCTAGTCATGGGCCACTGATAGTTGTTGGTGGCCATTGTCTCTAACAGCTGATATGCCTTGTCAAAACTCTTAGACATGATCGCTCCCCCTGCTGTTGCATCAATACTAGCCCTCGTGGACGACTTTGCAAACCATCACAAAATATCCCTAATCGCATCCATCTGCGGAATTCCATGGTGTGGACACTTACGGAGCATATCCTTAAACCTTTCCCACGCCTCATATAACGATTACGAATCAAATTGTGCAAAAGTGTGAATATCGTTCAGTAGTTTTGCTTGAGCTTATTTGGTGGAAAAACTTAGCTAAAACTTTTGAGCTAAGTCGTCCCAAGTGGTGATTGAGCTAGGAGGTGAGAATGTAGCCAACTTCGCGCTTTGTCTTTCAAGGTGAGCAGGAACATCCTCAACCTTGTAGCATCTTCCGATACATTGTTAAATTTGAAGTGTGTCGCAAACTTCAAGAAACTTAAGATATGCTCATTCGGATCATCTAACTAACTACCCCAAACAGACATGTATTACAAGCATCCGAATTGTTCTTAGGTTTAATCTCAAAATTGTTTTGCATTGATCGCGGCCTCCTAATACTCGATTGTATATCCGTGACATTGGCATGGCATAGTCCCTAAGTGATTTCGGTCGTTCCACCGCCATGTTCATTGGAATTTCTTGTTACGCCGCTTTTTCTTCCTTAGGTGATATCAAGACTAGTCGATTGCACTTTCCGAGAACTTCCTTTCAATATCGTCAGTATAAGGAAAAAGTTCCTTTCTCGCCTTGATCTAGTGTGCATACACTTCATGAAGAATTCTGTAAAGACAAGAAGAAAAATAAGTAACGTTTAAATTAAGACCGAATTGATTATAACTAATATGGAATTAATACTAAAAAAAATTCTCCGGCAACGGCACCAAAAACTTGTTGGTTGATTTCACAATCAAAGCAAACGTGCAAGTATACACGGTCAACAAGTAATATAGTGATAAGATAGAGTGTCGATCCCACAGAGAATTCTAATTAATAAACTCCAACTACTAGCACTATATCAATCCAATTTTATTTAACCAACCAATAATTGTGATTTTTAGATTTAAGAAAACTAAATTAAACAATGCAAAGATATTATTCTAAAAGAAAGCAAATAAACAAACTAAGATTTGATTGAATTCAGATAAATAAGGATTAAGACTCCAATATCCCCAATTATGACTTATAAATCAATTATTCAATTATCCCAATTATTATGTTTACTGAATTGTTAACAGGATTTCTCAAATGCCAAAAGCCCTTTTCCAAGTGATCAATTGCCTTCTATTTAACCCAGATTAATTTTGCTATATTCCTATGCAAAACAATTGAATTAAACTCATTACAAACCCAATTCCTTATGTGTTACATGTGACAAACAGATATTTCCATTCTATTCACAAACCTAATTATTCACTGTGCAAATAACTAAGTCACATGTCACCATGCCCAGTTCTAACCCTAGAATTCCTTTTCCAATTTCCTCTAGAGTAACAAGGTAATTATTGGCCAGGTAATTAATCAATCAGCACAAATCAAGATGAACAATTCACTTCAACATAAATAATTGGAATAAATAAAATAATCAATTCATAACCATAAAAGGTTCAATTGGAATCTTAATTAAAGAAATTAGTTCATAACGAAAATTAAAACCAACAATAATTTAAAAATCATCCTTAATGAATTACACAAATTAAAAGAATAAAGAAGAAGAACTCCAAGTCAAAGTCTTCAAAATCTCCTCTTGCTCCTTGATCAATCTTCAAAATTGTGTAGATGAGTCCCCTAATTCAATGCAAATAAACCTTATATACTTCCCATCTTGTTCCACAATCCAATTCCAACTCAACTTTTTATCACATAACCACCTCCTTAAAGTTTTTAATGAAAGTCAATGTCCAAATAACGCCTACCGCTTGGTCAACCAAATTTCTAAGCCCCTTGTTGTTGTATTATTGGGATTAAATAAAGGATAGAAAGCGCCCGGCGCTAGGGAGAAAAATGTGATCCTTATGCCCATTTTTAGCTCATTTGCCCCAAGTGTTCCAGCAGCTCACAATCCTACAATAGCACAACTAAACACAGTAAAACGGATCTAAACGCTTAGAGAATACAACAAATTAAGCCCAAAATATATCCAATTCATGGGTATATTACCCAATCATCAAATACCCCCAAACTTAAATCATTGCTTGTCCTCAAGAAACACAACACAAGACATAACACAACTGAACAACATGCAAACTATCTAAATGATCTTAATTCCAGCAATCTAATAGCACAAATATATTCATTAGGCCTCAGAATAATCACAAAACATGCTAATACATCATGTTACTGCAGTTCAATAATATCCCAACAATCAATGAATCTAAATCTGTTATTACTGATATTGTGAGTGTGTGTTCAACAACCATGCTAACCAATGAGCAGCAAAATATGAGAGATAATAAAGTTCTTAATAGTCATCATACAGTTTTAACTCGAGAACTCATCAAATAAACTTGATTCAACTGAAATTGAACAATCACCAAAATCCAGGGGTCAACATGGAATACTTATGCTTTTTTTTATTACGGGGGCTTTTTGCACTTTTCCCGCTTTATTATATATATATATTTTTCTTTCATCATTTTTTTTCCTCTCATGACTATGCATTGTCTTATTCCCTCAGGCTTTTCAATGCTACCTTAACGAGCTTTCGACCAACGACTCCTAAGCCATTAAGACCTTAGGGCGCTAGGTGTAGAGACAATCCCCTCGGGCTTACTTACTCAAGTAACAAAGGCCACAAAACTAGACAAGCATGCCACGGTGTTTATTCTTTTTTTTTTTCAAAGCTTATATACTCCAAATATTTTTCCCCCAAACTTGAGTTCATATCAAAATTCAGTCTTCACTAGCAATTTAACTTGTTCCTTCATTTCACTAGCATTCATCCTTTAGAACTCTATTATCTATCCATTTAAACTATCATAGCCAACATGGTCATTTTTCAAAATGTGCTATCCTTATAATATCAGTGTCAAACAGATGAAGATTTAAATCATGTTAAGAAAATCATATCACTGACTCAACAATCCTTACTAAACTTGTTCATGCAATTCTAATTTCATCATTGGCCCCCAAATATACGTACTATCAAAAGCTAGAATTAACATGAAATCCTAAAGGCAACATTAATAACAATCAAAGCACCCATAAACTATTAACAATCACAAACCACAAACTACTAATGCAAATAATAAACTACCCCCAAACTTATCTAGAGCAATGTCCTCATGCGAAAGAGAAAATAATATAAAATAGAGGTCTTCCCTGACGAGCTTATGCCTCGGGTGGAGCATCATCATCCTCGCTCATCTCTAGATCTGAAGGGGGAAAGACTGGTAGGATTGGGGCAGAGGGGAACTGACTGAGATTAACACCAGGAAATAACTGGGCGTTCAAGGCATTCTGAGCTGTAAACTGGTCGACCAAATATTTATAGATCACATCTTGACGTTCAGACAGTCGGACATTTTGGGCTTCCAGATTGTAAAACCATCCGTTTATTTTGCGCTGGACTGCTTCTGGAACCACACCACGATAAGCTGCAGAGGACGGACCATAAGTAGGTGGGGCCTGCGGTGGTGGAGCTTGAGAAGCTTCAACTTGGGAAATTATGAAACCCAATCCCCTAGGGTGATTTTCCCTACCTGTCCACACTTTATACCTGCTGATCAACTTGTGGTCCAACATAGGCATAGGCGTTTGAATCATCTCATCTGATTTCCATTTGACTCCGAACTTAGCACACAAAACGTAGATGAGAGATGGATGTGGTAACCCTCCTGTGGTCCCTCCTCGGGATGCTCGGAGAATAAATTGCTGAATAAGGTGGCCAACATCTATCTTGAAGCCTTTAATTATTGAGTATAACAGCACCGCTCGCTCCCTGGTGACATGACTCACATGGGTGCATGGCATGAGTTTGGCGCAGATAAACGCATACCACGCCTTCCCATATAAGTTGAGGTTAGAAAGTGGAAAGGTCATGCTTTCGCGTTCATGCACTGTCCATGTGGTGCCCGGCTGACAAAGTTCACGAATTATCTTCTCATAATCCGGCCCATCCCTCACAAGCCGTGTGTACTCATCGTTCAGTCCCTCTAATGGCAGTTGATAGCACCCGTTTAAGTCCTCTTCGCCAATTTCAACTGTTTTGCCCCTTACAAAGACCCCATAATGATAATGCTAAGCACGTTGGCGTAGACTCTCTTTCTTATCGCAATGACCGCTAGGTCTGGTTGTTCGGTGAGGGTGAACCAATTTCGTTCAGCTATCATAACTTCCATTTCTCCATCCTTTGATTGATCGGGTCTCAAACCGCGTTCTGGGACTAGTGAACGTGTAGCCATGCGGTTGTAGCGTTCTTGAGTCGCGGCACTGACAAAACGGCGACTGTCGAATTTTGGAGGTGGAGTCGAAGCGGTCCCTGACCCTTCTCCTCGTTGACGTTTTGATGCCATGTAGAGAATTCTGCAAGTAAAAACATACACATGTATTAGCTTTGAAAAGAATTCTAGTTTGGGTAAACTTATGCATGACATTACCCCCAACTTTATAATATTTGTGTACTTTGAGTACATGGTTGGGGTTGAGGCATGAAAATGGCAATTATATCGATTAGGTGCATGTACTATTAAAATTCTGCATTTTGAAAGAAACACATACAATTCGCCCAAAAGTTGTGTCATGCAAAGCAACATACTCCTGTGTATGCATCAAGACAGTATAATTCTTCCCACACTAGTAAGTAGATTTATAATATTACGGTGACAAGATGGTTCATAAATACTGTGCATGGATATGATGATATGTGCGAATTTGAACATGATCATTGACTTAGGCAATTTATCAAACACCTAAGAGGCAACTGATAAATTTCTTTAAACCACCACTAATTCCCTATCCATTTGTGCCATGCCTTTAGCATTCAATAGCCACTCATGTATGAATACTCCAATCAAAAGTGAATCATCTATGTGCCCTATTGGATATTCAAGATTAGAAGAATGAAAAATTTCATGTGATTTGGAGGTAGGAGGACGAAAATCAAATATTAACTCACCAATCGCACCAATAACAATGGTTGTCACAAGATTTGAAGTGTAATACAGAACATACCTTTGAAGATGATCGTGAGAGATAAGGATTGCTTTGTAACAAGAAAATCCAATGTGATTTGTGGCTTTATGTTTTTGATTTTGGGAGTTAAATGAAGGTTGAAAATCAGTTACCAGATGAGGAGATGAAACGTGGGTGGAAGTTGAATTGCTTTGAGTGGAACCGAACGGTTATTGAATTGGAACAGACTGTTCTCGCACACCATGTACAAATAAGAACGCTGTGATACGGTTTATAATTTGCGCCAAAAGGCTGTGATATACGGTTTATACAGAGCGCCGGGCGCTTATAATCTTGATAGCGTGTGTGCCTCTCACGTGGGAAATTTGAATTTACATAGAAAATAAGCGAAAGTGACTGATGGTCGTGGTCGACATGAAGGATAGCAAGGGCGCCAAACTAGTTCAAATTGAGCGTCGAGGCGTTGAGGGTCCGTAACTTCAAGAAACTCTAAGCGCCTGTATGCGCGTTTTTTCAGGTGAAATCAATGGCAAGGGCACTCAATTAAGCGAGGGTTGACATCTTGCTTTAAACATCTTGCACACATCCCCAACCTAAAAATTGAAACTCAATCAATACTTGCACAAGGACCTGCACACATGAGACAATTTAAGACTTAATCAACCAAAATGTTTACTAGCAATACTAAAAGAATAAATAAGGGAAATAATATGAAACTAAATTGAATAAAATAAAAACTAAATGGGTTGCCTCCCAATAAGCGCTTGGTTTACAGTCGTCAGCCGACTGTGTTGTGTTGTTCAATTGTCCGCTGGGTCAGAGAGATACATGATCGTTGATTTACATTCAACGGGTCCACTCCAGTAATGTTTCAATCGTTGATCGTTGACCTTAAATTTGCGTTTTGAATTCGGTTCCTCGACCTCAATGTTTCCATGTGGTGCGACAGATACAACCTTGAAAGGTCCCGACCAATGTGATTTCAGTTTCCCGGGAAATAAATGTAATCCAGAGTTAAAAAGCAAGACTTGTTGGCCCGGTTCAAACGTTCTATCAAGAATTTTCTTATCATGCCAAGCTTTGACTTTCTCCTTGTAGAGTTTTGCGTTTTCATAGGCGTTGAATCGGAATTCGTCCATCTCATTCAATTGTAGTAACCTTTTCTCACCCGCTGCTTGTAAATCGAAGTTAAGTTTACGAATGGCCCAATGTGCACTATGTTCTAATTCGACCAGGAGATGACACGCCTTTCCGTAGACCATTCGATAAGGTGACATGCCGATCGGATTCTTATATGCTGTTTGATATGCCCATAGAGCATCGTCAAGATGCAAAGACCAATCTTTTCATGATGGATTTACCACCTTTTCCAGAATTCGCTTGACCTCCCTATTCGAGACTTCCGCTTGACCATTGGTTTGGGGATGATACGCAGCTGCAATTTTATGGCGAACCCCATATTTTGTGAGTAACTTTGTGAATTGTTTATTGTAGAAGTGAGTCCCCTCATCACTTATTATCGCTCTCGGCGTCCCAAATCGTGTGAAGATACTTTTCTTTAAGAATCGAAGGACGACGTTGGCATCATTCGTGGGTAAAGTTGCGGCTTCTACCCATTTGGAAACATAATCGACCGCCAACAGAATGTACTGAACAGTTCTACCTCCAAAATTGAGTTGAGTGGCATTTCATTGCGCTTGGAGATATTACCTACGCGTTGGCATCGATCACATTTCAGCACAAAGAGGTAAGCATCCTTGAATAAAGAAGGCCAGTAAAATCCTGATTGTAACACTTTGGCCGCTGTTCGATCACCGGAATAATGGCCTCCATAATCTGATGAGTGGCAATGACCCAATATGCTATCCATCTCTTCATGTGGCACACAACATCTAATCATTTGATCCGCGCATGCCTTAAACAGAAATGGTTCATCCCAATAGTACTGCTCAACATCGTGGAGGAACTTCTTTCGTTGATGAGAGTTCAAATCCGGTGGTAACACCTTAGCAACCACGTAATTCACATAATCAGCATACCAAGGCATCATTGCGTTATCTTTCCTCTATACCTCTGCATTTTCCAATCGAGAAAGATGATCCGCCACTTGATTTTCTGTACCTTTTCTATCCCGGATCTCCAAATCAAACTCTTGCAGTAGTAACACCAACCGTATTAACCGCGGTTTAGGGTCTTTCTTCTCAATCAGATATTTGATGGCAGAATGATCCGTGTAGACAATTACCTTGGTCCCAATCAGATATGCTCTGAATTTGTCAAGGCAAAACACAACCTGCAAGTAATTGTTTTTCGGTGGTTGTAGAATTATTGGGCATCCGTCAACGTCTTCTTTGGAATAGTAGATTGTGTGAAAAAATCTTGTCGTGACGTTGTCCCAATCATCGCCCCCATGCGTAATCACTAGCGTCATTACATTAAATTGAATGGTAAAACCAATGGGCACCACAATAATTGGAGCGGAGATCAACTTCTTCTTTAATACCTCAAATGCCTCGATACATGAGTGATCCATCTTGAAAGGCACGTCTTTCTCCAACAGGGAACATAAAGGTTTTGAAATCTTTGAAAAATCTTTAATGAAGCGTCTATAGAAACCCGCATGTCCCAAGAAGCTCCAGATTCCCTTCACAGATGATGGAGGAGGTAATTTCTCAATTGTCTCAATCTTTGCTTTATCTACCTCTAACCCCGCTGCGTAAACCTTATGCCCTAGAATAATCCCTTCTTTCACCATAAAGTGACATTTTCCCGATTAAGAACAGATTAGTCTCAACGCATCGTTTCAACACTAAAATCGATTTTTCAAACATAGATCAAAGCTATCACCGAACACGGAAAAATGGTCCATAAATACCTCCAAATTTTTCTCGACCATATGGGAGAAGATCGCCATCATACACCGTTGAAAGGTTGCCGGTGCATTACATAAACCAAAGGACATACGCCAGAATGCAAACGTACCGTATGGGCATGTAAATGTAGTCTTCTCTTGATCCTCCGGTGCTATGGCAATTTGATTATACCTAGAATACCCATCCAAAAGATGAGTAGGGGCGATGTCCCATTAGCTTTATCCAAAGATCCGATCAATGAACGACAAAGGGAAGTGATCCTTACGAGTGGCTTTATTTAGTTTGCGGTAGTCCATGCATACTCTCCATCCTGTAACTATTCGAGTAGGGATGAGCTCATTCGCTTCATTCTTCACCACTGTCATACCCCCTTTCTTTGGTACACATTGTACAAGACTCACCCATGAACTATCTGAGATTGGGTAAATAATGCCGGCATCCAACCACTTTATAATCTCCTTTTTCACCACATCCTTCATAATGGGATTTAGCCTTTGCATCTCAATGGTTGGTTTTGCCCCCTCTTCCATTAGAATCTTGTACATACAGAATGATGGGCTAATACCTCGAATGTCCGCTATCGTCCACCCAATTGTTGTTTTGAACTCACACAGAACCCGTAACAGTTTCTCCTTTTGTGTGTCAGTTAAATCCGTTGAAACAATAACTGGTAGGGTACCGTCTTTTCCCAAATAAGCATACTACAAATGAGATGGTAGTGACTTTAATTCCAACACCGGTGGCTCTTCTATTGAGGGTTTGAACTTTTTACCTTCCGTGTCGGGCCTCTCAAGGGTGTCGACTGATTGATTGCTTTTTCAGAAGACTGATGGTGTATCTAACCATTTGGCATATTCAATGTCCTCTTCAATGCCGCAATCGTCTGTCCCAAGCAAAATGGATTCAAGCGGGTCCTCCAAATAATTTCCACTGAATTTATGATTAACCAATTTCTCCATGATATCTACTCGCATACACTCACCTTTTTCTTTCGGATAAGACATTGACTTGAAAACATTAAAAGTGACCTGTTGATCTTCAATACGCATCGTCAATTCACCTTTTTGCACATCAATCAAAGTTCTACCCGTTGCTAAGAATGGTCGCCCCATAATTATTAGGATTTTGCGTTGTCCACTTCACAATCCAGACTAAAGAAATCCGCGGGGAAGATGAATTTATCCACTTTAACTAAAACATCCTCAACAATACCTCGTGGATATGCAAATCGATCTATCTTATTTTAACCGCAAACCGATATTTGTCGGTCGTGGAGCTCGAAGTCCAAACCGTTGTAGATGGATAATGGCATCGATTTATATCGCCCCAAATCACACAATGCTCTTCCAGGAGAACCGATTTCCAATTTCACATGGTATATTAAAGCTACCGGATCCTCGAGCTTCGGTGGTAACTTATTCTCGAATGATCGCTGCGCATTCTTGATCGATGCCATCGTTTCAAACTCACCCAATTTCCTCTTCTTCGATAAAACTTCCTTCATAAACTTAGCGTAATTTCGGCATTTGTTCCAAGGCTTTGCAAAGGGATGTTGATATGCGCTTCTTGAAGATATCCAAAATCGTGGCGCTTATCCAACTTAGATTTCGAAATCTCTGCGGATCACGGTATGGGAGGCATTGTCTTTGGTTGGTTCCGAATCTTTCATTGTAAAGTCTCATCTTGGACGTTTTCGGTGTCCACCACTTCCTCAATTTCAATTGATGCCTTGTCCCTTTTTTTTCCCCATCCTTTACTATCTCTTGCAATTCCTTTCCACTTCGAGAGATTTACGTTCTTACAATGCTCATCTCTCGCCGGGTTTTTCTCTCAGATCGCTTCGGAAGTGTTCCAAGTGGTGGTTATTAAGTGCATGCTCTATTTTCCCCACTTGATTTTCCAGATTCTTGATCGACGACTTAAGCTTTGCATATTCAAATTTCTGTTTGATAAAGTTTCTTTTCATGTTCCTCGTGTTTCTTTTCAGGGTCATACCGATGACAGCTGTCATCGGAGCGATGATAACCAGTGAGGAGGGTAAAATACGGACAAAAGCGGTAACCACTCGGGTGGTAATCGTGGTCATGATAATAGGAGAGGTGAGTTAAGTGGAAATTTCAAAAAAAAGGAGATTCAACCATGATGGGAAGACATCAGCAGCAGCACCAGCAAAAAATTCTAGGGGAGGAGAATGACCGCCAGTTAGATGCTACAGATGCGGAGAGGAGGGACACAGAAGTCCAAACTGTTCACAGCCTTCTAAGGTATGTTTTAGTTGTGGAAAAGACGGTCATATAGCTCGATTTTTTCTTGTAGCGAAATCAAGTCCAGCAAGGACGGTGGCACCAAAGGCGGATACGGACAAAACAAAGTTGGCGGTTTCTGGAAGAGCGTTTGTCGTGACTGCCCAAAACACGAGGAACCCGAATGAAGGTATCACGGGTTAAGTTAATTATAAATTCTTGCGAAATTTATACCTTATTAGATACCGGTTCTACCCATGCTTTTATCTCCCCTGCTTGTGCTCAACGTTTAAACTTGACTCCGGAGAAATTAGACTTTGACTTATCTGTGGAGACTCCGTTAGGAGAAACGTTTATCACATCCACTGTTTATAAATCTTGTTTGATCCAAGTGGGCACAATCACATTACCTATTGATCTTATCTCTTTAAAGATACTTACATTTGATGTGATTTTAGGGATTGATTGGCTAACTACTCATCATGCCAAAATTGATTGTTTTCGTAAGGTTGTTAGTTTTCATATTCATAACCAACCTGTTATGCGAATTCAAGCAACCAAACCATTGAAGTCAAAAACTTTCATATCAAGCCATAAAGTCATTCGTTTATTGAAAAATGGATGTCAAGCTTTCTTAGCCCATTTCATGGATTTAAACAAAAATACGTCAGATTTGAATGATATATCTGTTGTTAGTGAATTTCCTGACGTATTTCCTGAAGAATTTCTTGGCCTACCCCCAGAGTATGATATTGAATTTTGTATCGACTTTGAACCCGGTACAAAACCTATTTTCAAAAAAATCCATATCAAATGGTTCCTATTGAATTTTAGGAGTTAAAAACCCAAGTACAAGAGTTGGTACCCGAGCCTCTATCTGGTGACTTCCTTTGTGGAATGCCCGAAGTCAGACTCTTCGTAGGGACGCCATATTCGTGCGGTGGTAAACTGATAGGTGCCATTGTGACGTGCTATCCAAGATTGGGATATGAATCACAGTTGAGAGCAAACGAAGTCGGTGACCAAACTACGTAGCTTTCTGGGCTTAGCTGGTTATTATCGGAGATTCGTGGAAGGATTTTCTCGAATTGCTACTCTGTTAACTTAGCTGACTCGGAAAGATAAAAAATTCGTATGGAGCGAGGAATGCGAGAAGATTTTCCAAGAGATCAAGAGGTGACTCATTTCGGCACCCTATTCTGACCATACCATCCTGGAAAAGCGAACGTGGTAGCTGACGCGTTGAGTAGAAGATCGTATGCGAGTACGAGTGCGTTATTTTTGAACACAAAGACCTATTTTATATAACTTACAAAGGATGGAGATAGAGTTAAAGGCTCCAAGTATCCACGTTATGATGTTAAATATACGAGTAGAATCGACTTTAATTGATAAAGTTAAAACCGCTCAAGCTACAGACCTGGAGCTGATGAATATAAAGAAGAAGATGCAAGAAGTTGTTATTCCAAAAAGCGAGAATCGCCGTTGTGAGGAAAGCTCAAACCTTCGATTTATTAGTCCATTTGAAATCCTCGATCGAGTAGGAACTGTGGCCTATATACTCGCTTGACTGTCAAGTATGTCTCGTGTTCATAACGTGTTTCACATATCCATGCTACATAAATATATGAAAGACCCGAACCACATTATTGCGTTAGAACCAGACGAGATAGCCGAAGATTTAACGTACGATGAGGTACCTGTCAAGATCTTAGATATGAACACTACTAGAAATTCAATATATAGCGACGAGCTATAGCGACGATCAGCACAGAACCCTCGTTATAGAGTATATATAGCGACGGTCATCGTCTAACCGTCGGTATAGATGTTTTTTTTAAAAAAAAAACCTCCCATTTTTCCCCAAATCATTTCAGTTTTCCCCAAATCATCTTCCTCCTCTCTAATAGTTTTTCTCTCGTTACTCTTCCTCTACCGCTTGCTCTCCTCACTAACCCAAATCATTTCAGTACCTGTCGCTTGTTACTCGATCCGCGGCAAGATGCACAAATAGGCGTGGATCGCCGCCGGCGATATTATCCTCGTCGGACTTCGTGATTAACATGACAACAAGGCTGATGTTATCCTTAAGTACATGCCGGATGAGGCGAGGCTGTTGAAAGCGTACGGAGAGTTGCCAAAGAACACCAGGCTTAACGAAGGTATTGCCGGAAGATATTGATAAAATCTAGGTTTTCTCAATTTCTCTGTCCTTGGTGTTTGTTATATTCAGCGTTATGATTATGTTTCAATAGTAGATTGTTACAGATGTTATTCTACACCCGCTCTTTGTTAAGCCCATTACCCGGACTCCTCTCTGCCCAAGCACAACCGAGTTGTTCTATAACAAATCCCAGTCCATTCATTCGGCTGACATAAGGAAATAATTTGAAGCATCATGAGTCAAGGAGGCAGTTGGAATTAAGCTTAAGAGACAAATAAGTATCAAGCAATCATAAGGTAATTTAATTTAAATGTTTTATGATTTATGTTTATGAAGTTAGTTAATAGTAAAGATAATTTTCAATTTGTTTGGGGATAATTAGTTCGGTAATATAAGTGATTTTTATCAACTGAAATTGGATACATGAGAGCATGGTTAACTGAGTTGTGTATGAGAATCATATCAATTTGTATTGCATACTCTAGAATCAAGATGTGATAGTATAAAAAGAGTATAAACTAACTAGTTGCAAACGTGTTGTTTATTCATATATATGGTTGAACATTGAAATTGTTAATGTTTGAATTAGAATAAAGGAGATAGGTTGGATGTGTGGAGATCAAATGGGATTGTAGCATAAATAAATGGACATGAAAAGAAGGTTTTAAAACAATGGTCACCACTTGTTCGATAAAAGTCCCAAGTATTTGACTTTGAACTTATCTACCTGAATGTTGTGAAGGAGGATAGTTTTAGTGTTATAAGGTTAGCATTAAAAATTGGTAAAAATCCATATCCTAATTATTTTGTCATGTCATAAATAACATGTTGGAAATTATTTGAGCGCCAATATTTGATGTGGCTATTGATTGCTTACAAGTCTTTTCTTTAGATGCCAACACTTCTTTCATCTTTTCAGAGTGCTATTTTTGTAAAAGGCCATCGCCTCCCATTTTGATTTCTCAAGACAAAGATTTTGTGTCATTTTTTCTTGTGTCCAGATGGGCTAATGAGGAGGCAGAATTGTTTATATATCAGGGACAGGAGACTTTAATGTCTTTAGGAAGCTAATTCTGTTATCTGTGATAGAAAAAGGATCCATGTGGCCTATGGGGTTTAGTTTGTTTTTCGATGTATAGTTGGGAATGATTCCTCATTTTTTCTTCCCTTTGGTGCCCACTACTTTTCTCAAACCATTGTGGCCTCTATAATCTTACCAGACCAACAGTAGCAGGTGTTAATTTATAATTGTAACCACCTTTCAGGATTTGTTGTTGTCTTTTTCCTTTCATTTCCTTCTCTTAATTATTTTGAAATTCAAATGCAGTATCCCGAGGGACATGTTTCAAAGAGCATGTATGCCAATTTCAAATTACTTAGTGCTCCAACTTCAGGTGGCTTGCTAGAGAAATTTTCCCCAATTTGTGCTTGGCTATTTGGACCACAACTCCCTGGACTATCCCAGCCAATGCTGGTAAGCACTTCATTATATTTTATTTGAACTGTTGTTGTCATAAATTAAAATTTTCAATTATTTTAGTGCTTGTATTTCTTCTTACTCACCCCCCCCCCTTCTGCTCATACTGGAACTAAAATCCAGCATCTTATGATTCACTTTAAATGTTCCCCAGTTACAGCTCAAATATGTTAGTTATAGAGCCATTCTCCATTGTGGGGTTTGAGGGTTTTGTGTTGACTTGTCTTGACTGTGTTTTTCTATTAACAGTTTCTCTTTGCTTGACCGAGAAATATCTTTATCAGTTTAAAAGGCTCTGTATTATTTTTCACTCTCTTTTTGTGTGCAGATCTATGTTGTTGACTCTCTGGACCGTGAGAGGATTAGCAAAGCAAAGGTGTGATTTGTATGGCATTTGATTATCATGGGGATAGTAATTCTTCTTTTTTCTTTTCCCGAGAATTTTCTTATTAAACCTTTCCATTTTATTCATTACTATAATTGAAATGATACAATTCTGATGTAGGCTGTGCCCCTCTTTCACTTTTATAAAGATGGAGTCCTATTAGAAGCCTTCCCAACCAGAGACAAAGAAAGGATTATTGCAGCCATCAGTAAATACACTGCTCCTGCTACTCTGGATTTATAATCCAACTTTCTAAACTTTGCTTTTATGTACAATATTATTCAGATCTAAAGAGTGAATGGTGCAAGATACTTGCAACTGTTGTAATGTGAATTAAATGATTGAGCAGTCACATTTTTGTAATGTGTATGATTTAAAATGATGTATATAATATTTTTTATGTTTTATTTTATATTGTACTTGTGTTTATTGAATAAATGTGCATTATTAATTTATTTATTTTGAAATCTAAAACGTCTATAGCGATGGTTGCCGACCGTTGCTATAGGCCTAAAGACCGTCGCTATAAAGTTTACCGACGGCTTCTATGGCGACGGTCGGCGACCGTCGCTAAAGCCTATAGCGACGGTCTTTATGCCTATAGCGACGGTCGTCGACCGTCGCTATAGGTCGATTTTCTAGTAGTGGAAAGAGCATGTACTACGCACAAAGGTTATACCACAAGTTAAAATTTTGTGGAGGAACCATGCTATTGAAGAAATGATCTGGGAGTTGGAATCAGAAATGAAAGCGAGGTATCCTCACCTTTTCGAAACACCAGGTACGTATGTCAATTTTGAGGACGAAATTTCATAAGGAGGGGAGGTTGTAAGACCCCAACTTATTATAAATAAAATTGAATTTTTTCTATTTATTATCTTGAAATAATAAGGTGATAATTTGATATTATACTTTGGTTATGGGTGAAATGTGCAAATTTTGCAAAATAAATAAGTGGTTATAAAATATTCATTGTTGTCGGGGAATATTCGTTTGATCGTGGAATATTCTTTTGCGCTTGGGGAATATTAATATTTGACAGCATGATCATGTGTGGTCCCATGCTTGGAATAAGCGCCGGATAAAAGAAAACGACAAGTTTGAGTTTTTATAAATAACAAACGTAATTGTTATTGTTAACACTTTGTTGGGTTACGGTGGTTAAAATACAAGATAATATGCGTGGTTGCACAAAGAGCTACACGGTATTACAATATTTTGAATTATTGATTCTTACGTAAAAAGGCCTTTACTCAATAATTGTTACGATAATTACTATTCAATATTTTATTTTATTGATTCAATAATTGCTACATTGATATTTTATATTATTGTTGTTTCAATAATTGTTGTCTTGCATGATATTTCCCATTATCGGATCAATAATTCATATTATTTGAATAATATTATTAGATAACATTATTGACAATGTCTAGAAATTCTGTCAAGAAGAGGTTTGGTCACCTAATTGCGCGCTAGTAAGGAGAAATTCTTATCGAAAAGCCCCCTCTTTCCTGGGAACAGCCTGGTTGTCATTATTGTGATTTTGTAATATTATTTGTGAATAATTAATTATTAATTTATATGATAAAGAAAATATTTATTTTTGTGGATATAATTGATGGATATATTTACTTTGTGGTTATAAATGAAGGAATTAAAGCTGAGGTGTTTTATCAGTATTTTGTCAGAATGGAGGTATTAAATAATCAAATCGATGTTCTTAAAGCTCTATTGCGTGAGTTATAATTTTAATCCGACCGTTGGATCGTTGTGATTTTTTGGATATATTATACATATATAAGTTGAGTATATGTCCACAAATTTGAATCGTTAAAAATTAACGTATGATTTGTTATGAATTTTAAGAGGTGTTGAAAATCGTCCGTTTATGAATTTCGGATATTTTCTGTCTGGAATTTGGAAAAATTTAAAGCTACAAAGTTGTAGAGAATTCGATTTCGTATGAAATGGACATAAAAAATTATATTTTTCTGATAAAAGGACTATTTATTATGAATTGTTGAAGTTTTGGAAAATAAAATAATTTTTATTACAATTGGGTAGGACCCACTTTTGTTTTTTAAAAATATGTGGGCTGCTATTTTTTTTAGAATTGGCATGCTTAGATGGCTGGTCTTGGATGGTTGGTGCGTAGAAGAAAAGAAAATAAATATTATTATTTTATTATTTTAGTTTCCTTTGGCGTTCTAGCATTTTACTATAAATAGGCGCTTAGGTTAGAATTAAAAATCACACCAGAAATAAGTTTTCTTTCTCTCTATATTGTCGAGCGTATTTTTGTAAGTATTTGTATACTTTGAGAGTTGCTATTCAGTGCAAGTTTCCTTCAGCTTTACATCCGATATTCCGATCAGAAATATTGTTATTTTGAGGTAAGGGATGTTATTTTCTTCGTAAATGATATTATTTTCTTCAATATCATTATGCTGAAATATTGATATGAATTTTATTGTGGAATTTCTACCTTTTTGTGTCGGGGTTACTATTCACGATATCGACCATTATTCACAAAATCTGACTATTCAATAGAAAATGAAATTTTCTCTTTTTCGTCCCAGATGTCTAATATGGTTACTATCTTTGATTGTATCCATGTTTTGATCTTCATTCTTGAATTTAACTCCATTATAGTTTATTATGGATTGTTTTTGAACTTGGATTATCTAAAGTACGAATCTCTAATCTTTGTCCTTTTATCTTATTGGATTCGTTCTCTAAAATATTTTTTATCATCCTCAGTCCTTAATGATGATACTTGATGAATATCTTTGGCCTGTAATGCAAAGATGAATGATTACCTGATGAATATCTTTGGTCCGTAGTGCAAAGATGAATATTTGATGTAAGATGTATATTGATTGATGTTACAGGGATAAAATATTGATGATGAACTTTTAAATTCATAGATGATAGTAGATTTCATTCTCTACTTAATTCTTCTAATGAATTATTGTTTCCGCTGCAGTTGGTGATCTAAAACTTGTTGTCTATTATATTCTATCAGATTTTTCCTTGTTGAAGACTAAGGATAATTTGTTGTATATTATCTTAGTCATAATATTCTTTACTGGGCTAGTTGAGCTCACCCTTTTCCTTTTTGTTCTATTTTTCTTCTCAGAAAGCGAGAACATAGCAGGAACCAGTCAAGGTATAGAGTGATGGTCCTAAACATTTGTTTTAGTAGTCCTCACTATTTTTATAAAATAGTGCATCAATAATTGTAATGAGGACTTTATTTGGGTGTGGATATTGTCTAGAAGATAATATTTGTATTTAAACTCACAGTATGTGTTGTCGTATTTTGCACGATAATTGTAATAATAAAGTTGTAGTTGTTTTCTGTACCATGTATTTGGCTACTTAGAATGGGTGATGTATACCTATTTTAGGGGCGTAACAATAATTTATTAAATGTTATAGTTATGGGTGATATGTGCAAATTTTACAAAGTAAGCAAGTTGTTATAAAATATTTATTTTGTTGGGCAATATTCGTTTGGTCGGGGAATATTCTTATTGTCGAGGAATGTAAATATTCGTACGAAGGCGCAATCATTAGTGGAACCCACAACGGAATAACTGTCGGATATAGAAAGCGACAAAATTAACTTTTTTATAAAAATAATGGCAAAACTTTTACTGTTAAACTGTTGAAATACCCGATGATAAAAGTGAAGTAATACGCGTTGTTGCACAGTAGCACATGGTATTACACAATATCTCTGATTATCGCACAATATCTCTGATTATTGATGCTTACGTAAGAAGTCACTCAGTTTCATTCAATAATTGCCACAGTAGTTGCTGCATAATATCTCATATTATTGATTCAATTATTGTCATAGTATCATCTGCACAATATTTTATATTATTAAATTAATAATTGAGACAACACAATTATTCATATTATTATTTGCATTATTGACAATGTCTAGAAAGTTCTGGCGAGAAAAGGGGTTAGGTTATTTAATTGTGCGCCAATAAGGAGAAATCTTTATCGAAAAGCTCCATCTTTCTTGAGAACGATCTGATTGTCAATATTGCGAGTTATAATAATAATGATGAATAATTATTGAAAAATTAAAAATATGTTGATTGAAGATAAGTGATTTGTGGTAGATATTTATTCAATTTTTAATATAAATAAAGGGGTTTGTCATGAAGCGTTTGTTGTAAGTTTGGCTTATTATTCTATGGACCCCCATGTGCCAATTTATCAAAACGTCGGTAGAAAGTTACCTTAGTTTTTTTTATTATAATAGTAATAAATTAGAAAACTTTTCATATAATACAAAATACTATTTATAATATATATATAATTATTTGTTTTATTAATATAAATAAAATATATTATAATATATATATATATATATATATATATATAAAGTTTTGGTTTTATTAGAATATTTTATTGCACAGTGATGAATAGTAAAAATTAGATTTTCGTCCGTGAATTCGTCCGAAATTTGATTGTTCATCTGTGATTAAATAGTGCCTTACCATTCTCCTATAAATAGGATGCTTAGTTAAGAAATGAAAATCACACCAGAATCAGAGAATTCTTCTTCTATAATATTGTGTGTATTTCTTTCTAGTATAAGAATATTTTTAGTGTAGCTAATAGTGCAGAATTTCCTCAAGATAATCTCCGCTATACCAGTCATATTTAATCTCCTATTAAGGTAAAGGATGTTATTTTCTTTATACTCATAAGAGTTATCATTCTATTCCTTATTAATATGTGGGAATAACATGTCTACGCGGATTACCGCATGCCTCGTGAATAACCCTTCGTATTCATTCTTTATTAAGTTATGAAAATAATTTATCTACACGGTAATATCTATTTGCAGTTTCGTATATTCTTTCATACTTGTATTGGATATCATTTCTTTTGTACTTGTCAAGGAATATCGTTTTCTTTCATATTTTTCTCCATTTAATTATGGTACAAAATTATTGTTTGTTTCCATAACCTTATTGTGAAATGGTGAAAATCCCTGAAATTAGTAGAATATCCTTAATAGTTTGCGCTTCATCTAATATCATTTCATTGGAATATTGGTCTGAACTTTCTTATTAAATTTTAATCTATTCATCTGGGGTACTATTCATGTCGGGGTACTATTCATCTGAGGTACTATTCATGCCGGGATACTATTCATCCGGGGTACTATTCACGATAAAATTTAGTTTCTTTTCTTTGTCCAAATTATCTTTGAAATTTGAATCTTAAATATCATTTTTGAATTTTACTCTACAATTGATGATCATGTTGACAATTTGAACATTCTTGAACTCTGAATAAATTAAATTATAAATCTCTAATATTTATCATTGATCTCACTTGATTCATTCTTTATATCATTGTCATCATCCTCATATGCTTATATTGTGGCGAAAGTCATTTTTGGCCCATAGTGCAAAGATGGACTGTTAATTGGTATGATTATGACCAGAAATTGTGTATTGGTATAATCATAACCTTTAATGTTACAGATAAAGGTTTGTGGTTGAAGTCCTCTTTGACCCGTAATGCATAGATGGACATGTGTTTGGCATGATCATGACCACTAGTGATTCAAACTAATATCTTTGACCCGTAGTGCATAGATAATTCGTTGATTTGAAATAACTATTGATTGGTATTGTTACATGAATAAAATATTGATGATGAACTTTTAAACCATAGAAGATAGTAGACACCATTCTCTACTTGACTCTTCTGATGGATTGTTATTTCCGCTGCAGTTGCTGATCTAAAACTTGTTGTCTATTGTATTCTATCAGATTTCTTCCTTGTTGAAGACTAAGGATAATTTACTCTACATTATCTTAGTTATAATATTCTTTACTGGGCTAGTTGAGCTCACCCTTTTCTTTCATTGTTCTCTTCAAGAAATGAGATTATAGCTGGGACTAGTTGGGAAATGGAGTGATGGTCCAAGATGGTTACTATAGTAGTCCTCACTATTCTATAAAATAGTGTGACAATAATTGTAATGAGGACTTTATTTGAGTTTAGATATTACATACAAGACAATATTTGTATTGAAACTCAAAGCTTATGTTTTATCGTATTTTACACGACAGTTAATAGTTATATATAGGAAATTTGTATTTGAATTCTGTACCATGTATTTGGCGACTCAGAATAGGTTGTGTAGACCTATTTTGGGGGCGTCACAATTTTCTTTCATACTTCATATTATATAAGTGATATTATTTCATTTCATATTCGTAAATTTAAACTTACTAAGGTAAGTATTGCTTCTATAATTCCTGAAATGATTAGAAATTCCTTGAGCTTTTCGCTTCATCTAATATCATTTCACTGGAATATTGGTCTAAACTTTCTTATTAAATTTTAATCTTTCCGGAAAACTATTCATTCGTGGTACTATTCATACTAGAGTACTATTCATCCGATGTACTATTTATGTCAGAGTACTATTCATCCAGGGTTCTATTCATTTCGAAGTACTATTCACAATGGAATTTTGTTTCTTTTCTTTGTCCAATTATCTTTGAAATTTGAATCTTAAATGTCATTCTTGAATTTTACTCCACAATTGGTGATCATGTTGACAATTTGGACATTCTTGAACTTTAGATAAATTAAATTATAAATCTCTAATATTTATCATTGATCTCACTTGATTCATTCTTTATATCATTGTCATCATCCTCATGCTTATATTGTGGTGAAAGTTCTTTGACCCGTAATATTTAATCATTATCTAAGGTTTCTGGCTTATTCGGTACTATTTAATCATCGTTAGGGTTACGTTTTCGGTTAACTTCATTATTATTATTTTGATACAAGTCGGCTATTCTACAACCTCTATCATATATACTTTCTGTTTGCTAATTGAATTCATGTGATCCTTCCGGTATTAACGTGCCTTTCACTGTTTCAAAGGTATTTTTTACTTTTTCTATATTTATTTTTGTTTTCCAGCTTTTCTTGTGCGTTGTAATTTCAAAGTTCCAAATGTACAGTCTCCCTTGTAACAGGCTTGTCTTCGGCACTGGCAGAGAACCTTTAATTTTCATAACTTATTGATTTTGGACATTTTCATAATTAACATTAAGGAGGATGTTTTATGCTCCTCCTTAATTTTGACAAGGTAACAGCTATCCACGACAGCAGATAATCTTATTTTCTTGTTCCTCGATCTCATACATAAAAGCATATCTAAAATATATGATTTTCATATTCTTAAATATCATATAAAACATCTAACAGAAAAAATTATGAGTTTAAATTTGATACACTAACAGTTATATATATGAACGGTGTTAAGATCATCACATATCATTAAAATAAGAATAATAATGTCTAACATAAATATTTCATTAATGATATGTTTGTATATACATTGACAGTACATGAAACTTTAATTCAAAAACTTTTTGTATCGGTAGTCAATGTTATGAAGAATATGCATGCCCTTCAATTAAATTTAATACATAGTAATTAATTAAAATTATTCATAACGATAAGACTCATGCCTTTGGCCATGATGCACGTTTTTTGAAACCCGAAAACACATCAGAAGGATCGATCGATTTGGATCGTTCGGAAATTTTCTGTTTTTTATTAATTAATTTGTATGATTTTGTAAGTAATTATTCGGGTTACGTACGTTTTCAGTTATTATTATCTTAATACCATTTGGCTATTACACAACCTTTATCATACTTTCTATTTGCTAATTAAATTACAGTGATTCTTTCGATGTTAGCGTGTCAAAGATAATTTTTTATTCATTTTGCGTTTTCTTTTACCTATGCGTTTTAATTTCAAAGTTCCAAACCTACAGTGCTTATATCAAAAAATCATGTCAAAATATTAGTTTACTTAATAACAGACTTGGCTTGTCTACGACAGAGAACCTTTTCATAACTCATTGATTTTGATATTTACATTAATAAACATTAAGGAGGATGTTTTATACTCCTTAATTTTGACTACATGCAGCAGGTAATCTTATTTTTTTTTGCCCTTTCAGAAAGTACATAAAAGTATGTCCAAAATATATGATTTTCATATTCTTAGTTATCATATAATGATATAAAATATCACGCCAAAAAAAAACCTATTTATATTGGTATTATGAAAAATATACGTAGCCTTCAATTAAATATAATACATATAATTAACAAAAATTAATCATAACAATATAATTTACGGACATATATACCCTATAAAATGTGCACCATTCTCGACCTAATAGCTTAAGCTTTTGGGTCAAGTTGGGTTTCAAAGATATATGTTAGTGCATTGTGTACGCGCACGCAACGCGCGGGCTCCCTGGTTCTTCCCCAACAACTGGTATCAGAGCTACGGAAGTTTGATCCCGGGCTAGTGAACCTCTTCAAAAGATACACGATGGTGGAAAAAAAAACGGACAATTAACCTCTTCAAAAGACGCGATGGGTGGTTAATTCTCGATGAAGGGTTGGTGTTTCCCTTAAGGTGCTCTCGATGGTGATGTTGAATTCTTGATTAGTTAGCCAAGAATTGGTTCCGAGAGTGGTTAGCCGAGAATTGGTAATTTGCAGTGATTGAAAAGAAGAATATTCAATTCTTGATGGAAGTTGACTCTCGATGGAGAAGAAGGACCCAGAATAGTTAGTCAAGAATTGGTGTGTGGTGATTGAAGAGAAGTGGTTCAAGTGAGGGGGAACTCTTGATGTGATGAAACTCACTTGTGAGGGGGAGATTGTTAGGAGATCACAAGTGAATTAGAGTCTTACATCAAATAAATAGTAAAAGAGTGAAGGATTAATATACATGAATGGGCCCAAGACATAATGGCTTAAGCTTTTGAGTTAAGTTGGGTTCCAAAGATGTATGTTAGTGCTTTGTGTACACGCTCACAACGCACGGGCTCCCCGGTTCTCATAAAATCATTGGAAATAACTGAAAGTGCACCGGAGGAAAAAAAAGAGAGTACACATTTTGCTTACAAGATGGTTTTTATAGGCAATAAAATGTGTGTTATCAGCATTATTATCATGGTGATTTTTGTATTGACAGTAGCAAGGCGTGATCTTCCATGTATCACATGCTGCTCCGCGAGGAATATGTCCTGCTGCGGCGCTGCTGATGCTGAACAAGAATCACCACCAATGCCTGCTGCTCCGGCAATCAGTCCTAGCCCTTATAATACCATAAACACGCATTTTCATATTCTTGGCGTCCACGCTTGATATATATTTTCACATACTTAATGGGAGTCAAATTATGTTGTCACATTTCATGTCTCGTCTACTGTCTTAATATTATATGATGTCACGTAATTCTTAGTTATTTTGGAACTGAATAAAGATTAGGTTGAGTAATATATAGGGTGGGGCAGTAATTGAGAAAGAGCATAGGAATTCACATAATGGCCTTGGCTTTAATATCTTGGAAAAACTTTGATCCACCTAATAGTAAAATTACTTTATTTGTAGTTAGTAGTCTTCTTTTTATCATAGTATGATGTGATTAATTAGGAAATCACAGGTTAAAAAAGATGTGATACTAATGGTATAAATTTACGTAGTTTAATTAATTCATTGATTAAACTCTAATATTAAATCTATATATGTTGAATGTGGAACACAAAATGCATTCAGAATAGTAAATTGAAAAAGCTATAGAGGTGAGACAAAAAGCTTATATTTGGTGTCAGAGATAATGAATCCCAGCAAATCATCAATTCATTAAACCAGCTAGCAAAATGTGGAGAAAAGTGAACTTAAAATAATTTCAATCTTAAAAATTATTATTTTTCTCTTTGATAAGAAATCAACACTCAATATTGAGAATAAAAATAACAAAAATCATTCATAAACGAGACACAACATTTAACGTGACAAACTCTTAAAAAGAAAAAATTATAGGTCGAACTCCCAATCTTCATTATACCAATAATAATGGGCTTGCAATAATTCTCTCAAGATTTACGATCTAAAACTTGAGGGTACACAATAAATTGAGAGTATAAATTTTACATTTAATTAGGTTGAGAAACATAATTAACTTTACCACCCAAGACAACCTAAATAATAAAGTCTTCTAGCTTTCAATTGAGTGAAGATGGCAGCAAAAACCCACGAGTAACAAACATATAATCTTCTCAATTTATTCTTTTAGTGCTTTCTTGCTACCGAGCTTCTTTCATGACAATAAGACCCACCCATATATATCCTTATTTATAATACTTTTCCTAATTCATTCTTATTATGGATTGGAAAGAACTTATTTTCCTAATCAGATTAGGGATTACATTTAACTGATTTTGTCACCAACAAAGCAAACTAAGTAAATCATTTTTCAACCACACTCAACAATCTTTCCCTTTGAAACCATGAAAGGATGGATCACCAACCACAACTTCTCACATGGAGTTAATTCCAACGTAGTTTTGGCTCAACTCAAGCATCTTGAAATTTTTAACTATTTTTATGTCCGACTTACTCTCATCGGCATGATTTTTCTTTATGGGAGAATCTAACTCAAACTTGACACATTTTTTCTTGTTAAATTCATTCACAACTTCTTTATACCCTGACTGTGATCTATCACTTTCCTACTTTACTTTTGATACCCATTTAAAGCGAAGAGTTTTCCTTTTGTAGTTCTCATACAAGGCTTTTCTCCCATCTCGGCTTTGTATCACATCTTTTTGCACTTAACTCCCCCATATTCAACACCTTCCACATGTGCCTGCATCATGTAAAGAGTGTCCGTACCTCTTCATCACTAGCTAGCTAGAGACCTCATTTAGTGAGCTTCCACTAACCTTTACCAAAATAATTTTATAATCATATTCTCATCAAACTTACTAGTAGAGATTAAATTAAGACGGATATCCGGAGCATGTATGGCTTTTCTAAGCATCAATCTACAATCATTGTTAGTCTCCAAACAAATATCTCCAATGTTGATAACCTTGGATACACTCTCGTTTTCCATCTGTACATAACCAAAATCACCACTAGTGTAGGATGTGAAGATCTAATCATGTGAAGTAGCATGGAACGAAGCACCCGAATCAATCACCAAATCATTAACATAGCATTTAGGTTTACCATCACAAAAAATAGCTACATCAACGTCGGATAAATACACAATTGAGTATTTTTCCTTAGATTGTTCTTTCTTCCAAATTCTACATTCTCACCTTTTGTGACTCGACTTGTAGTGGTGAAAATAAATTATCTTTTTTCTCTCTCTAGACTTTCACCTGGATCTTTAGTCTTCAAGAGAACTTCTCCTTCTATTTCTGCTTAAGGCTTATAAACAAACCAAACAGTTCGAGCTCGATTCGGGCTCGACTCGAAAAAATACGAGCGAGTCTTAGATTTGTTAATAATATGATCCAAATTTGAGCATAAAAATAATTCAAAAAAATATGAGTAGAATCTGAGCAAGGTTATACTCGACTCGTTTAAGATTCAAACTACTCGAATTCTCGATTATGATTCGATACATACTCGATTAGATACTCGATACATTCTTTTATAATATATACAAAATTAAATTAAATTAGGATAATTAATTTTTTTTGTTTTTAATTTTAATTGTGATTTTATATTTGTAAAGTGTAATAGTAAATATATTTTCTCATTTCTAAGTAAAATAGAAAATTTAATTTTTAGTTATATTTATTATAAAACTAGTTATTATGTTGAGACTCGAATTCGAACTTAAATTTGAAGCTCACGAGTAGTTTGAATATAATTCGATCCGAGTTAGATCAAATTCGAATAATAAATATTTGAGTCGAGTCAAATATGAGTAAAATTTTTAAATACAATTCGAATTCGAGTATGAACTTAACATTTCGAGTCAAATTCGAGTAGCCCTCTATTCGCTTCGTTTCGACTCGTTTACACCTTTATTTCTGCCCCTACTCTGCGTGACAAAAACTTATGACTCAGAACCAGTCACTATAATATCTCTTCACATTTGTTCTTCATTGAACAGACTATCATTGATTGTGTGCATAATTAACGTACCATTGGAAGCGGAGTTGCTCAACGGCACTACTAGTGTTTCTCAACTATCAGGCAAAGAGCTCAACAATAATCAGAGGCGGAACCAAGAGCGGGGGTCATATGACCCCCCCAAGCCAGGAATCTGAAGCCTATGTGTAAAACCCCAAATTTTACGAATAAAGATTTAATTTTTTTCGAAATATTTTTTTGAATATTATGGTGTGGATTTGAGATAATGTTATAGTTGTGGGTAGTATTTATAAATTTTGCAAAGTATGCAAGTTGTTGTATTATATTCGATTGGTCGGGGAATATTCGTACGACGGCACAATCATTGGTGGACCCCACAACAGAATTATTGTCGGAATGAGAAAACGACAAAAATATATTTTTATAAAAATAACGGCGGAAGTGTTACCGTTAAAACTGTTGGAACACCCGGTGTTAAAAAAAATCTGATGTCTGGCGTGGTTGCATAGTAGCACACGGTATTGATTATTGATCTTACGTGAGAAGTCACTCGGTTTTATTCAATTATTGCTCGATAATTCTTTGCATAGTATTTCACGTTATTTGATTCAATTATTGTTAATATTTTATATATTATTAAATCAATAATTAAGACGACAAAGTTATTAATATTATTATTTGTAACATTAACGATATCTAGAAGTTACATCAATGAGAGGTTTGGTCACCTAATCAGCGGCGCATGATAGGAGAAATCCTTATTGGAAGCCCCTCTTTCTCAGAAGCGACACAGTGATTAATATTGTGAATTATAATAAAGGTGATAGATGTTGTTAAAATTATTAAGGTGGTTTTTATGAAGTTTTACTTATTTTATGGACCCCATTTACCCATTTTCAAAATAATCGGTAGATATTTCTTAAAATGTGAGCCCACATGTGTGGGGGCCACATGTGGGGCCCAAGAAAGAAAAATGGGGGGAGGAATGGAAAGTCACAAAAGTTTATATATATATATATATATATATATATATATATATATATATATATATATATATATATATATATATATAAATTTTGTTTTATTATTATTATAAATGTAATAAAGCAGAAAACTTTTTATATAAAAGCGAGAATACTTTTTATAAAGTTTTGTTTTATTTGATTATAAATAGAATATATTATATTTTATTATGCATAGTGTTTGCATAGTAAAATCTTTTTATATAAAATGAATACTTTTATAAAGTTATTTATTTTATTAGATTTTAAATAATATATATATATATATTATAAATTTTCGTTTTATTATATAATTATAAATAGAATACATTATATTTTATTGCATAGTATCATTTCCATTCTCCTATAAATAGGATGCTTAGTTAGAATTGAAAAACACACGTAAACTCGAGAGAATTCTTCTTCTATAATCTTGGCGTATTTCTTTAGAGTTTAAGAAAGCTTTGGCGTAGAAAATAGTGCAAGTTTTCTTCAAGTATATCCCCCCTACCCCATTGGAATACTCTTCTTTTTAAGGTAAGGGGTATTATTCTTTTCGTATTCATGAAGAGAGTAATTTTCTTTCAATACTCGTAAGGGTTGTTATTCCATTCTTTATTATTATGTTGGAATAACTCATACATGTGAAATACCGCATACATGGTGAAATTCTTATGTTATTCCATTCTTTATTATTACATTGGAATAACTTTATATGCGATCTATCGCGTGCACAGTGAATACATTGTTATTCCATTCTTTATATTTTGTTGGAACATCCACATGCATGCGAATTATGCATGACACGGTTCCATTCTTTATTATTATTCGTTGAAATATCCCATGCATGCGGATTACACATTGGACATGGTTCCATTCTTTGTTACTCTGTTAGAATAACTTGTCTATGTGGATTACCGCATGCATGGTGAATGATCATTTGTATTCATTCCTTATTAACTTGTGGAAATGACCTGTCTACGTGGATTACCGCATGGCGGGCGAAAATCCATTTGCAGTTTCATATATTCTATTATATTCAGTTGGTTAAAGTTTTGGCTTCTATACTCCATGAAATTAGTAGAATATCCACGGATATTTCAGGCTTCATCCAAATATCTTTTCATGGAAATATTCTTTGAGCATTCTTGAATTTTTACTCCACAAAGCAGTATCATGTTGACAATTTGGACGTTATTGGTTCCTGGATAAATTAATTTATAAATCTTTAAAATTTATTCTTGAACTTGTTTTATTGAATTATTATGTCATTGTCATCATCCTCATATTTATATTATGTTGAAAGTCATCATGGCACATCAGAGTGCATAGATGGACTTGGTATGATTATGACCAGGGATTATTCGGTATAATCATGACCGTAATGTTATAAATGATGTGGTAAAAGTCCTCATTGGCCCGTAGTGCATTGATGGACAGTTGTTGGCATGATCATGACCATTGATGAAAACACGAATATTTTTGGCCCGTAGTGCATGGATAAATTGTGGTCGTGATATTAATGAATATCCTTGGCCGTGGTGCAAGGATAATGTGAATTATTTATTAAGCTGATTCTCGGCGATAAAAGTGATGAAAAACCTTTTTAAATCATAGAAGATAGTAGATTTTATTCTCTACTTGACTCTTCTAATGGATTGCTTGTTCCATTCTGATTAAACTTGATGTTTGTTATATTTTATCAGTTTAACACTGTTGAAGACTAATGATAAATTATTCTGCATTATCTTAATCATAATATTTCTTACTGGGCTAGTTGAGCTCACCCTTTCGCTTTCATTATTCTCTTGAAATGAGAGCGTAGCGAGGGACTAGTCGGGGAGCAGTGACTGGTCGGATGATGATAGCATTAGTAGTCCTCACTATTCTATAAAATAGTGTGATAATAAATGTATTGAGGACTTATTTTGAGTTTGAATCACATCTAGAAGACAATATTTGTATTAAAACTCACATTTCATGTTGTATATTTAAAGTTGTATTTGTATTACATGTACCATGTATTTGGCGACTCAAAATAGGTGATGTATACCTATTTTGGGGGAGTCTGATTGGTATCAAAGCTTAGAGGATATGATCCCCGGTGAGATGTGAGACAAGAACTAGGAGGGAGAGGCGGGAAATTCCTTCGCATTAGTATGACCTACCTAAGTTTATTTGGTATTTAATTGGTCGATCGGAGTATAGGGATAATATGTGATATGTTAATTAACTCTTGTTTTGTGGTAGTATTTGAAAATGACGGTAGAGAATGTTGAGAATAGCAATGGAGCACAGAGATAGGTTAGTCTCCACAGATCAATAATCGAGGATAATGTGCATCGGGAAAGCGACAATCCCCATGCAAACAACAACAACATTGACCAAATGATGAGCGATAGAATGTTCAGAGGCTTTATGCAATTCATGCAACATCGTGCAAGAGCGGCTCTGTCCAAAATGCGAGGTGGAAACACTTGGCAACTCTCGGACGATCACCGCTAAGCGATTCAAGGAAGCTGGGACCACCGGAGTTTTGGAGAGCCAAAACCACTTAAAGCGGAGGCGTGGATAAAAGCAGATCTGCAAGATATTTGATGTCTTGGGATGCTCGGAGGAGAAAAGGTTCTCTTTGCCACCTTCATGTTTGAAAGAGAGGCAAATTACTTGTGGGAATCGTAAAAGCGTACTCAACCGCCTTGAAGATGACTTGGGAGAAGTTCAAGAATTGTTCAACGATAAGTACTTTCCGAAAGTATTCGTCACATGAAAGAGGTAGAGTTCATCAAGCTGGGAGCAAAACAAAATACCGTGGTTTGCTTCCCATTTGTTTAAAAAAAGGAGAGAATGACGCGAATGTTTCTAAGAGGTTTGAAACCCGAGATACATCAATATCTTATCTCTCATAAACTGTGTTTGTATTCAGATGTTGTTAATAGGGCTCAGTTATTGGAGCGCGATAATGAGTCAACCCAACCAAAAGAGAGCAGTAGGCAAAATGATAATACCAATGATAGCAGTCATCGAAGCGGTGATAATAAGCGTGGAGGGAATCAACATGCCAGAAATGGTAACCACTTTGGTGGTAATCATGGCCAAAACAATAAGAATGGACATTTCAAGAAAGGAGATTCAACAATGATGGAAAGGCGTCGATCAAGACCGTTATTAAGGAAGGAGAAGCGACCACCTATCATATGCTTCAAATGCGGAGGGGAGGGACATATCAGTCCAAACTGTGCGCAGTAATCCAAAACGTATTACAATTGTGGAAAATAAGGTCACCTAGCTCGATTTTATCATGCATCGAAGTCAAGTCCAGCTGGGACGGTGGCACCAAAGGCGAATATAGACAAAACAAAGTCGGTGGTTTCAGGAAGAGCGTTTTTCATGACTTCTCAAAAAGCGAGTAACCCGAATGAAGTAAGCACGGGTTAGTTAATTATAAATTCTTGTAAAGTCTATACCTTATTAGATACCGGTTCTACCCATTTCTTTATCTCTCTTGCTTGCGCTCAACGTTTAAATTTGACTCCGGAGAAATTAGACTTTGACTTATCGGTTGAAACTCCATTAGGAGAAACCTTCGTTACCTCCACTGTTTATAAATCTTGCTGATTCAAATCGACACTTTCACGTTACCTGTTGATCTTATCTCTGTGAAAATACTTGCCTTTAATGTAATTTTAAGAATCGATTGGTTAACTACTCATCATGTTTTTCGTAAGGTTGTTAGCTTTCATATTCCTAACCAACATGTTATGCGAATTCAAGCAACCAAACCACTAAAGTTAATCACTGTTATATCAAGCCATAAGTAAAGAGTCCCGATCCTTTCGTTGTTGACTTCCTTGTGTGGAATGCACCGAAGCCAGACTTTCTGTAGGCGACGGTGTGAATGATGATGGCAAGTTGATAGGTATCAATGTGACGTGTTATCCAAGTCTTGGATGAGAGTCACAGTTTTGAATGCTATTTCTATTGTTAATAAATTTCCTGACGTATTCTTGAAGACTTCTTAGCCTACCCCTAGAGCGTGAAATTGAATTTTGTATTGACCCCAGTACAAAACCCTTAAATATTTCTTCAACCAAAACTAATGTATAATGCGCCAAAGACTTTGGCTCGAGCTGTTGAAGATTACGATCATACCATTCAATATCATTGTGGAAGAGAGAACGTGGTAGCTGACGCGGCGTTGAGTAGAAGATCGTATCGTTTATAAGTGCGATGTTGTTAACACAAAACCCATTTCAGTATAACTTACAAATGATGAAGATAGAGTTAAAGACTCTAAGGACCCACGTGGTGATATCAAATATACGAGTAGAATCAACTTTAATCGATAAAGTTAAAAGCGAGGCAAGCTACATACCGGAGGTGATGAATTTGAAGAAGAAAGTTCAAGAGGGCGTTATTCTAGAAGCAAGAATCGATGAATAAAGGAAATCTCAACCCTCGATTTAATTGGCCCATTTGAAATCCTCGATCGAGTAGGGCGTGGCCTATAGACTCGCTTTTACCGCTTAAGTATATGTCGTGTGTTCATAACATTTTTCACGTATCGATGTTACGTAATTATGTGGACGACCCGAACCACATTATTAAATTAGAACTAGACGATATAGCAGAAGATTTAACGTATGAGGAGATACGTGTTAAAATCTTAGATAAGAAGGATCGTATTCAACACTCAAAGGTTATACCTCAAGAGTTAGAATCTGACGAGGTATCCTCATCTGTTCGGCATACCAGGTACGTACGTAAATTTCGAAGGCGAAATTTCATAAGGAGGGGAGATTGTAAAACCTCAAATTTTACGAATAAAGATTTAATTTTCTCGAAATATTTTTTTGAATATTATGGTGTGGATTTGAGATAATGTTATAGTTGTGGGTAGTATTTATAGATTTTGCAAAGTATGCAAGTTGTTGTATTATATTCGATTGGTCGGGAAATATTCGTTTTAACAGGGAATATTCGTACGACGACACAATCATTGGTGGACCCCACAACGGAATTATTGTCGGAATGAGAAAATGACAGAAATATCTTTTTATGAAAATAACGGCGGAAGTGTTACCGTTAAAACTGTTGAACACCCGGTGTTAAAAAGTAAAGAATCTGATGTCTGGCGTGGTTGCATAGTAGCACACGGTATTGATTATTGATGCTTACGTGAGAAGTCACTCGGTTTTGTTCAATTATTGCCACTGATAATTCTTTGCATAGTATCTCACGTTATTTGATTCAATTATTGTCAATATTTTATATATTATTAAATCAATAATTGAGACGACAAAGTTATTAATATTATTATTTGCAATATTAACGATGTCTAGATGTTCTGTCAATGAGAGGTTTGGTCACCTAATTGCGCGCCAATAGGGAGAAATCCTTATTGAAAAACCCCCTCTTTCCTGGGAACGACCTGGTCGATTAATATTGTGAATTATAATAAAGGTGATAAATGTTGTTAAAATTATTAAGGTGGTTTTTATGAAGTTTTGCTTATTTTATGGACCCCCATTTACCCATTTTTTAAAATAATCGGTAGATATTTCTTAAAAGGTGGGCCCACATATGGGGGCCATATGTAGGGCCCACTGAAAGAAAAATAGGGGAAATCTGGAAAGTCATAAATTTATATATATATATATATATATATATATATATATATATATATATATATATATATATATATATATATATATAAATCTTGTTTTATTATTATTATAAATGTAATAAAACAAAAAAAAATTTATATAAAATGAATACTTTTTATAAAGTTTTATTTTATTTGATTATAAATAGAATATATTATATTTTATTATGCATAGTGTTTTGCATAATACTGCATAGTATTTGCATAGTAAAATCTTTTTATATAAAAGCAGAATACTTTTTATAAAGTTTTATTTTATTTGATTATAAATAGAATATATTATATTTTATTATGCATATTGTTTGAATAGTGTTTACATAGTAAAATCTTTTTATATAAAAGCAGAATACTTTTATAAAGTTATTTGTTTTATTAGATTTTAAATAATATATATATATATTATAAATTTTGTTTTATTATATAATTATAAATAGAATATATTATATTTTATTTATATAGTATCATTTCCATTCTCCTATAAATAGGATGCTTAGTTAGAATTAAAAAACACACGTAAATTGAGAGAATTCTTCTTCTATAATCTTGGCGTATTTCTTTTAGAGATTAAGAAAGCTTTGAGCGTAGAAAATAGTGCAAGTTTTCTTCAAGTATATCCCCGCCCTACCAGCGTCGGAATACTCTTCTTTTTAAGGTAAGGGGTATTATTCTTTCGTATTCATGAAGAGAGTAATTTTCTTTCAATACTCGTAAGGGTTGTTATTCCATTCTTTATTATTATGTTGGAATAACATGTCTATGTGAAGTACCGCATACATGGTGAAATTCTTCTGTTATTCCATTCTTTTTATTATTACATTGGAATAACTATCTGTATGTGATCTATCGCATGCTCAGTGAATGGTCTGTTGTTATTCCATTCTTTATATTTTGTTGGAACATCCATGCATGCGGATTACGCATGACACAGTTCCATTCTTTATTATTCTGTTGGAATATCACATGCTCATGCGGATTATGCATGACTGGTTCCATTCTTTGTTACTCTGTTGGAATAACTTTGTCTCATGTAGATTACCACACGCATGGTGAATGATCCTTTGTATTCATTCCTTATTAACTTGTGGAAATGATGCATTTACGTGGATTACCGCGCATGGCGACGAAAATCCATTTTTGATTTTATATATTCTATTATACTCAGTTGGTTAAAGTTTTAGCTTTTATACTCCATGAAATTAGTAGAATATCCTGGATATTTGTGCTTCATCCAGTATCTTTTCATGGAAATATTCTTCTGAGCATTCTTGAATTTTTACTCCACAAAGCAGTATCATGTTGACAATTTGGACATTATTGGTTCCTGGATAAATTAATTTATAAATCTTTAAAATTTATTCTTGAACTTGTTTTATTGAATTATTATGTCATTGTCATCATCCTCATGTTTATATTATGTTGAAAGTCATCTGTGGCCTGTAATGTATAGATGGACTTGGTATGATTATGACCAAGGATTATTCGGTATAATCATGACCGTAATGTTATAAATGATGTGGTAAAAGTCCTCATTGGCCCGTAGTGCATTAATGGACAATTGTTGGAATGATCATGACCATTGATGAAAGCACGAATATCCTTGGCCCGTAGTGCATGGATAAATTGTGGTCGTGATACTAATGAATATCATCGGTCGTGGTGCAGGGATGATGCGGATTATTTATTAAGCCGAGTCTCAGCGATAAAAGTGATGAAAAACCTTTCTAAATCATAGAAGATAGTAGATTTTATTCTCTACTTGACTCTTCTAATGGATTGCTTGTTCCGCTGCAGTTAAACTTGATGTTTGTTATATTTTATCAGTTTAACACTGTTGAAGACTAATGATAAATTATTCTGCATTATCTTAGTCATAATATTTCTTACTGGGCTAGTTGAGCTCACCCTTTCACTTTCATTGTTCTCTTGAGAAATGAGAGCGTGGCGAGGACTAGTCGGGGAGCAGAGTGGCGGTCGGATGATAACATTAGTAGTCCTCACTATTACATGAAATAGTGTGATAATAAATGTATTGAGAACTTATTTTGAGTTTGAATCATCAGAAGACAATATTTGTATTAAAACTCACAACTCATGTTGTATATTTAAGGTTGTATTTGTATTTTGTACCATGTATTTGGCGATTCAGAATAGGTGATGTATACCTATTTTGGGGGCGTCACACTATGAATATTGGGATGGGTAGAATTTAAGAAATCATATTAATTTGGGATGGGTATTATAGGTGTGCTTAAGGTCTATGAATATTGGGATGGGTATCATTTATTATAGGTGTGCTTAAGGTCTATTAATTGTTATTTAAATTTTTATACTTAAGAATAATAAAGAAATAATTGTTTAAATATTTACTTAAACAATCATTTAACAATATGAATTGAAAGTACAAAAAAAAAGTAACAATTAATATTATGTCAATGAATTACTTGTCAACATTTCTTTCTCCTTTTCAGACAGATGAGGAGCTTCCTCGTGTCCTTCGACCTATAATAAATTAACAATATTACTATAAGATAAAATAATGTTAAATAAGTTTGATGATTAATGAATTAATATTGCACTCATTTTTCTTACTGACTTAATCATAACTTGATATCAATTTTTTGTAAATGAGAATAACTTAATCATTTTTTTGCTTTGACTGGCTCCTCTCAGTTGTCTCCAACGAAGATTGTAAGACCCCAACTTATTATAAATAAAATTGAATTTCTCTATTCATTATCTTGAAATAATAAGGAGTTAATTTGATATAATACTTTGGTTATGGGTGAAATGTACAAATTTTATAAAATAAGCAAGTGGTTATAAAATATTCATTGTTGTCGGGGAATATTCGTTTGGTCGTGGAATATTCTTGTTGTCGGAGAATATTCGTACGACGGCGTAGCCATTTGTGGGTCCCATAACGGAATAACTGTCAGATGAAGAAAATGACAAATTTGAGTTTTTATAATTAACGGCATAATTGTTACCGTTAATATTGTTAGATTACCCAGTTGGTTAAATATAATAATCTGGCGTGGTTACGATGTAGCAGACACGATATTGCCGATATTTTTAAATTATTGATTCTTACGTAAGAAGTCACTACTCAATAATTGTTACAGTAATTATTGTTCAATATTTTATTTTATTGATTCAATAATTGCTGCGTTGATATTTTATATTATTGTTATTTTAATAATTGTCACGACACAGTACTTCCCATTATCAAATCAATAATTCATATTATTTGAATAATATTATTAGATAGCATTATTGGCAATGTCTAGAAAGTTCTGTCAATGAGAGGTTTGGTCACCTAATTGCGCACCAGTAAGGAAAAATCCCTATCGGAAAGTCCCATTTTTCCTAGGAACAGCTTGGTTGTCATTATTGTGATTCTGTAATATTATTTGTGAATAATTATTTATTGATTTATATGATAAGAAAATATTTATTTTATGTGGATATAAATGATGGATATATTTTATGTGGTTGTAAATGAAGGAATTAAAGCTGATGTGTTTTATTAGTATTTTGTCAGAATTGAGGTATTAGAAATCATCCGTATGTGAATTTCGGACATTTTCGGTTTGGAATTTGGAAAAACTTTCTTCTGCAAAGTTGTAGAGAATTCGATTTTCTATGGAATGGACATAAAATTCGTATTTTTCTGATAAAAGAATTATTTATTATGAATTAAATTGGGTAAAGATAATCAAATTGAATTAGTGTTCAAATTGAATTTGAATTCTTTTATTTATTTATTTTTCAAAAACATGTGATAAATGGTGTGGGTGAGCAAAGTTGAAAAAGTTTGGTTTAATTAGGGTGTGCGTAGAAGAGAAGATAATAATAATATTATTTTATTATTTTAGTCTTCTTTGGCATTCTAGCATTTTCCTATAAATAGGTGCTTAAGTTAGAATTGAAAATCACAACAAAAACATAAGCTTTCTCTCTCTAGATTATCGAGCGTATTATTGTGAGTATTTTCTTTGAGTATAAGAATACTTTGAGCGTAGTTTTATGCAAGATTTTCTCAGAATAATATCCGATATTTCAGGCAAATCCAGTTTCTACTAAGGTAAAGGATATTATTTTATTGCTTCCATAATTCCTGAAATGTTCGCTTCATCTAATATCCTTTCATAAGAATATTGGTCTGAATTTTTTATCTAATTTGGAACTTTTCATGCCAGGTCTTTGTTCACTTGATTCTTTGTTCATGAGTGCATTCACAAAAGAAAAAAAATATTTTTTTTTCTCTCCTTTCAAGTTATCTGTTGTGACCCTTATTCTTGAAATTGAATCTATGTTTTGATCTTCATTCTTGAATTTTACTCCACTATGGTTTATTATGGAGTATTTTTGAACATGGACAAACCGAAGTACGAATCCCTAATCTTTGTCCTTTTATCTTACTAGATTCGTTCTCTAAAATGTTTTTCATCATCCTCAGTCTTTAATGGTGATACTTGATAAATATCTTTGGCCCGTAGTGTAAAGATGAATGATTACCTGATGAATATCTTTGGCCCGTAGTACAAAGATGAACATGTGTTGAGATGAACATGACCAACTGGTGATACTTGATGAATATCTTTGGCCCGTAGTGCAAAGATGAATGTTTGATGCAAGATGTATATTGATTGATGTTACAGGGATAAAATATTGATGATGGACTTCTAAATTCTTAAGATGATAGTAGATTTCATTCTCTACTAAACTCTTCTAATGAATTATTATTTTCGCTGCGAATATTGATCTAAATCTTGTTTTCCATTATATTTTATCTGATTTGTTGAAGGCTAACGATAATTTGTTGTTCATTATCTTAGTCGTAATATTTTTTACTAGGCTAGTTGAGCTCACCCTTTTCCTTTTGTTCCATTTTTCTTCTCAGAAAGCGAGAATATAACAGGGAGTAGTCGGGGTGTGGAGTGATGATTCCATGGCAGTTGTTATAGTATTCCTCACTATTTGTAAAATAGTATATCAATAATTGTAATGAGGACTTATTTGAGTGTGGATATTTATACAGAGGACAATATTTGTATTTAAACTCACAAGATTTGTGTTGTCGTATTTTGCGACAATTGTATTAATGATGTTGTAGTTGTTTACATGCACCATGTATTTGGCGACTCAAAATGGGTGATGTATATCTATTTTGGGGTGTCACAAAGATGACCAGAACCACAATATAAGATTTTGAATATATAATATTATAATTTGAAATTTATCTATAAAAGTAGCTAATCAGTTGACTAAAAATTTTAAAATCGATTAATAGTCTCATAGTTAAGGAAAAATTAATATATATATATATATATATATATATATATATATAGAGAGAGAGAGAGCGAGGATCAAGTGCATACCCCTTATCTTACTCACTTATACTCACCCCCTTTTAGCGACGGACGGCATGACGGTTTGATGGTTATACAACCGTAAATCATACTTTTAGCAATAGATAACATATATATGCGCTAAAAGTATAGGCAGACTGATTATATAATGAATAATCGTCATCTGTCCGTCGCTAAAGGGGCGAAGTAGCAGTAATAATAAATATAAGGGTATGAATTGATCCGGATATATATATATATATATATATATATATATATATATATATATATATATATATATATATATATATATATATATATATATGTATGCATGTAAAGTCATTAGAGTCACAACTCAAATGTTGACAAGGGTTGGAATAGGATGTTGTGAAATACTATAATTGGGCAAAATGAATTTGAAAGAAGCACTCCAAGCGTCAATAAATAATTTTTTTTACTGATGTATTTTGGACACCCCCTCCCCCCCTCTAAAAATGTTTTAGTTCCGCCACTGATAACAATAAAGTATACATCTCATGCAATCCTCCATTTAATTATAAGCACAAGAAAACCTCAAAAAAACCAAGCTCTTGAAACTATTGTTGGGAAAAGTGAACCTAAAATAATCTCAATCCCAAGAATTATTTTTTCTCTTTAATTGTGCAATTAAATAGGAAATCAATAATCCCAATATTGTGAACGAAAATAACAAAAATCATCCACAAACAAGATACAGTATTTAACGTGGAAACCCCTTTAATGGAAAAAATCATGGGTCAAACTTCGAATCTCTCCACTGTACTAATAATAATGGGCTTATAATAATCCTTTCAAGTTTTAGGTTCTAAAACTTGAGGTTACACAATAAATTGAGATAGTACAAATTTTATGTTTAATTAAGTACTGAGAAACCTAATTAACTTAACCAACCAACTGTGGCGGAACTAGAACAAAATTTGAGGGGGGTCAAAATTGAGGGCTATTCTGGGAGGTCCGGGAGCAAATGACGTGTAGGTTGCTTGGCGAGGAAGCGGAGTTAAGGTCCTTGGGTTTGATTTTGACCTAGATTGAAAAAATGAAAAGTATATTAGCGGCCCAATGCATACCGACCAGAGAATCGTGGCCCAATGCACAAAGAGTCAAGATCACTATTTGCTTCGGAACCACTCTCAATTTCTTCACCATCAATGACAACACATTTAAAGTTAAATTACAAAACAACACATTTAAGCTTCTTGGAGAGAGCTCAAATCCCAAATTTCAATTCAGATTCTTTGTTGTCAAAGGCAATGAGATCTGCACCCACATAGCCATTTTCTCACTTTAATACTTCTAATTCTTATGATGGTTTACCTCCATTTTTTTACATATAGCATATAGTATATGAGAGTATGTCTAGAATTTATAGAACCTCCACTTCAGGCTTACTAGGCTGCCCAACACAACACTCAAAGTTTCTTTGACATACCACTTTTTAATTTTTCTATTTCTATTTGCATAGCTTTAATCTGTTACGCCATTAGCAACGACCCTCAACTCTTAACACTTGGTTTGCTAGCTTCTAATTCCCCATATCTTTAATCTATTTACGTTGAATTTTGGGTCATTAGATAGGTGATACAACTCACTCATAATAGAGCATACTAGCTGAGCATCTTAAACAACATAGCGGAGCTGACTGAAAGTCTAAGGGGAGCCCCCTAGCCATCGCCAACTCAATCGTTGTCATTGCTGCAAGAAAAGCAAAGCTTCGCCATAATATCACCACTTTGCGACCTTATAACTGTTAGCTCATATGTCAAATTATAACAACCTTTAAATATGATTTACATATCTTATGAGACTGCATTTAAAAGTTATAACCTTTCCAATTCAACTTCAATAGGCTGCTCATAACAGTGCGTAAAAATAGCTTCATACACTGAATTTTAACTTTTGATTTTGCTTAAAAATTGCTTTTCGTTTCAATCTAATATACCCAAACTCTTTAATTATCATTTCATATGACATACCAATCTAATACAAGCCTTGTTTCCATCTAATATTTTTTAGCCAAAACAGTCCACTTGAAACTTTTATCGAACAACTTGTGCACATTGTTCTAAGCTACCAATTTCATGGCTATTTGTTTGAATTTCAAACCCATTTAGTCTCTCTTATGCCTCCGCACAACCAACTTATCTCCTCTAATCTTGTTCCAGCCATAGCAATTCATTGATCAGCTATAAATATGCATAACCGATATATAAATCAACTTCAAATATATTCAAGTATTTAACAACTAACTAGTTTTCTTATTCTTAAAAATTGAATTTTTTTAATTTTCACATTCAATGGGCAGTAATATAAATTATATAATATTATACGTAATACACTTTACCCATCATTCATATACCAGTTCTAGTCAAATAGCAACAATTATTTACTATTACTAGTTCCGTAAACACAAGATACAGAATATGAAAGTTGGTTTACCTGGTTGCTCCACGCCTCCACTGTATTCCCTTAGTAATCCTTCTTTGACTTTACTTCTTAGTATATACGAACTACAAGAGATTGTAATAAGAAGAGAGGGGTTCGGACCGTTCGGTAATATAGCTGGACATGAAAGGAAATTTCTCGTTAAGCGCTTCTCTTGTCAAGCGTTGTCCCCGATTCACTTTTTGACCGCCTCTCTACCGAGGTCAGATGCCCCCCCTAATTCCGCCTCTGCCACCCAAGACACCCTAAACAATAAAGTTTTCTAACTTTCAATTGAACGGAGATGACGGCGAAAATCCACATGCAACATACTGTAATCCTCTCAATTTATTCTTTCGATGCCTTCTTACTATTGAACTTCTCTCATGATAATAAGACTCCCTCATAATCTTATTTATAATACTTTTGCTAATTCATTCCTATTATAGTTATAAAACAACTTATTCTCCTAATCAAATTAAGAATCACATTTACTTGGCTTGATCACCAAGTTAAAAATTAATTTTTTTTTTAATTTGAATTCCTTTCATGGATGAAGATCCACACCCAACACAGCATGTGAATGATGTTTTTGAAAGTGAATCAACTGCTAAAATTTTGGATCCCCTTATGCGCAACATACTAAAATGATCCTGTGTAAATATGGGGAAATATTTTGTTAAATATTTGTAAATTTTGGAGCTTTTTTAACCTTTTATTATTTAGTCTCTCTATCCCAAAATAACGGCTCAGTTTTTGAAATTTTTTTGGTTAAATTAACTAATTTTAGAATTAATTTTCTTGCATTTTTGGCAAAATATAGGTAGGGAGAAAGAGTATAACCCGTGGTTTTAAAACCTGGACCGGACTGTCAGGTCAGTCGGACCGGTAAAAATCAAAAATGAGTCCATACTTTGATCCGATTTGAACCAATTAACCGATTTTTAATATTAAAATTAAACACTTTTAGTAATATTGTAACTCGACTTTATTATGTCTTAGTTCATAAAAAATGAATTTCCTTAAAATTTTATTAATTACTAATAATATATATTTTTATATATTAATGACGTCACTAGGTCAATAACGATTCGACCACAGGTTTTACCAGTGACTCATCCACTCTATACCTTTTTCGATTCAATGACGGGTGACTCATCCACTCTATACCTTTTTCGATTCAATGACAGGTTCGGGTCTAAAAACCTTGGTATAACCATAAGAAACTAGATACAATATAAAACTAACTCCAACTATTATAATTTTAAAAATGTATTTATATATGCTTAATTATTAATTTTAAAATAGTCTGTTTGACCAACAAAGGTTGAAAGTGGACAATTAATTTTAAACGGAGGGAGTAACATTTTCTTGATATAAGATTCTTTAAAGGTATGTATAATTAAATCAATCTTCTTTTCAAAAAAAAAAAAAATCAATCTTCATTAAGATCGATTGTTTTCACCTTTTTATATTTATTTTCATTTTCCTTTTTTATGGAAAAAATTGATAATAACAGGCTTGTCCAAGGTAGAGAACCTTTGTTCACAACTCATTGATTTTGACATTTACAAAAATACAGAAAGAGCTATATGCAATGCAATCCTCCTCAGTTTTGACGCTGCTAACAAGTATCAACTACAGCAGGAAATTCAATTTTCTTGGCCCTTTCAGAAATTACATAAAAGTATGTCCAAAATATGTGATTTCATATTTAATATATGAAAACCAAAAACTGTTTATATTGTAGTCAATGTTTTGAAGGAGGATTATTAGTGTATCAAACACCAAAGTTACACTAATTTACAATTGGGATCACGAGGTTTTAATTCTTCCGATACCCACCCAAATTAATATTAAGGAAAAATCTGGTGAAAAAAGAATCGAAATGATCACAAGTTCCAACTCACGTGAGTGTATAAGAATTGAACATTCGAGTATAACTCCAATACTAGTCGCGTGTCAATGTTCTGATGATGGCTAAATCGGTCGGATGGGTCTATTGTGTATATTTAAACTTATTTTGGGGGGCAAGTTGGAAGAATTTAAAGTTCGTGGTCCCCGATTGTAACTCGATGTATACTTTGGGATCAAATATTCTATTAACTCTTTGAAGATTATACCATTAAATTAAAATTGTTACATGGTAATTAATGAATAATTATTCATGAAGATAAGTTGTCGATGATTTCATAGTTAGAAACATACCCTATAAAAGGTGACACCAATCTCCCCATTTTTCCCCATCAAATCATAGCAATATCCCAAGTGCTAGAGCTGATCATTCATCGGCAAGTTGAAATCCATGGCTAAAAAAGCAAATACTGCTTGTGCAATAATCTTGTTGATTTTTGTCATGGCGACGGGGACAATGGCAGAACTTGAACCTCCTTTCATCCCTTGCTGTTCTGGGGGTGTCACTGATTGCTGCCCTGAAGGTAACATTGTCAATGGAAAGAACAATAACAATAACAATCCTCCTAGCACATTTGCAGCTCAAAAACCCAGGCTCACTCGTACCGTTCTGTTTCCGCATTTAGGCCACCAGCCTTGATGCATTATGACTATAATAAGAACTTGCAAACTCTAGTTGTTTAAACTAGAGGATCCATCTTTAATTATCTACTCAGTTTTTGTTTGTGTTCATTTGGGTAGTCTATTTGCTCTTGCAACATTATTTTTGTTCTGACAATATCGGTCTTTCTTTTTTACCAACAAATATACATTGTAAGATGATTAATTAACAACTTCCCATATTAACATAATTAACATAACATCAAACTAATAGACTTCGATTTCAATAAATAAGATGATAACCAACTTCCCATATTCATAGACTTCCGGTTAATAATATATTTCAACTATATCTCACATCAGAACCACTCCAGAACTAGATTAGCCATAAGCTGACATTCAGAGTTCATCATAAGATTATACTCTTCTATCAAATATCCAGTAAATTACCTCGTGCATGTCCCAAATTAGCATCTACAAGACAATACATGATCTGCTTTCACAGAACTCTGAACCATTTACATCACCATAACGTTGAACTTCAAAATCAATCAAGGACTTCTAGTATTTTGGGGAAACGCTTTTGGTAGGAGCCCAAATATCGGCACCATTGGTACCAGCAACTCCTGCAGTACACGATATAGGCACAAGGCACAAACCTTTGCTTCTCAGGTTGTACAATTTTGATCCCTTCAAAAAATAATACATCAAAGCCATGTAAATTTCTTAGTTGTTAATTCATTAACTATTCTGATTAACAGAGTCCAATAATAGTAAGATTAAGCCCAGCTTTATCATTTTCATTAAAATAAGAATAATAATATGTGCACAAACTATACACAAAAAACTGTGCACAAAGAGTAGGACTCGTGTATTGTATAACAATGAAAATGTGTAAAACAATCAATAGTAGGTCCCGCTTCCTTATTTTCTCTCTTTTCTTATACTATTTGTGCACAACTTTTTGTGTATAGTTTTGTCCGTAGCATTACTCTTAAAATAAATAATTAAATTAAACACAAATCAATCTCATTCATTGATATAAAATTCTAGTGCTAAATGAAATCCCCATAAAATTCTATCAGATACTACCGTAATAAGATGGATTCGTAATAAAGGATGGATTTTAGTATCAAGTACAACATGAGATTACATTGCAGGATCCATTTCAACATGTTTTTGATTTTTCTTAAGCCTTACCTGTATTGTTTCCAGTGATGTACTATGGAGGTATGGAGCACTCAGTACCTGAAATAATGGAAAGAATTAGTGGCAATAAGTCAATAATTCAAATCAAATTGTCGACGACTCATTAGAACACTAGATTGAAAAGACAGAAAGCCACGAGCGTTCTCTTGACAAAAGAAAATCTTCAAATTCATCAGCAAACAGTGTTCTAAAAATCCCTGTCTAGGTCCGCCTAGGTCCCGCCTAGGCGCTAGCCCCCCTTGGCGCCCCGCCTAGGTACTAGGCCCCCCTGACACCTCACCTAGGCCCAAGACGGCAAAAAAATCCCTCTAGGAAATTAGGCGAGATCTAGGCGGAGAGTTTTTTTATTTTATTTTAATAACTACCCAAACCAGATCTTGATATATATATTTTTCTAATGATTTATCATACTCATAATACATATTGTAGGCCCCCTAGGCGCTAGGCCCCCTCCGGCCGCCCACCTCCCGCCTAGCGCCTTTTAGAACATTGTCATAAAATCGCATATTAATCCACAAAGATAAATGATATTGAGGAAATTATATATTCAAAATTCCAACAAAATAATTCTCTATGATTATATAATATAAAGACTTGCCACTAAAACACTTGAATAGCACAGATCGTAGTTGGCAAGATAAAATAGTCATGAAATTTTTTGACCGGGTAGTGAGTCTAGTGACTATGACATTATTAACACAGATCCATAGTCACTTAATTTCATTTTAGTTCTCTTTTGTTCAAAGCCAAATGGAATGAATAACTAGATCATAGAATTATGCTTTCCTTTAATATACACGGCCAAAGTCTGGCTATGGTTGCCACAGTCAGTTGGCCGTGGCAACTACACCAAAATGGCATAGTTTTGGTTATATAAAACTAGTGAAATAACAACAATACCATTACTAAAACTAGTTAAATGTCATACCTACCCCGGTTAAAATTCTTGGCCCGCAACAGCTAGATGGCTGTGGTGATCACAGCCATTCTAATCTAAGCTGATATCATGAAGATCAAATATGGCTGATGTAAAGTTCATCACAATTTACGATGTTTCTACTTTTAGTAAAGTTAGAATATGTGTCTTGTTGAAACCTTAAATCCAATATTACACTTTAAACAGTTTATATAAAGCAGGGGAAGGCCAAACCTTGACTTGTTCATGGAGGAAGCTTATATATCCCATTGCCTCTAGCAGGACGGAAGATGTATCTGTCTGCAAGGAACTTTAAAAGCTTTAAAATCTAATGGATAAACAGTTCCAGTATTAAAAAGTTAATTTGGATAAACAGAAATATAACCCTATCACAATGCCGAATGTCAAAAAGGCAGTGTTCTAGAAATTCCCACCTAGGCCCCGCCCCCCTTGGCGCCCCGCCTAGGTGCTAGGCCCCTCCTTGGCGCCTCGCCTAGGTGTTAGGCCCCCCGACACCTCACCTAGGCCCAAGGCAGCAAAAAAATCCCTCTAGGAAATTAGGCGGGGTCTAGGCGGAGAGTTTTTTTATTTTATTTTAATAACTACCCAAACCAGATCTTGATATATTTATTTTTCTAATTATTTATCATATTCATAATACATATTGTAACATATCAAATCACAACAAGAAGTGAACAATATCAAGTCAAAATGGATAATTTTATTATAGTTGTAATTTTTTGAACTTGTACCAACTTTAAATTATATAAATGATGATACATTTATAATATTTAATTTAATTCAATATAATTCTTAAATTTATGTTTAGTTTCTTAAGTTTTAATATTGAATTAAATTCTTGAAATTTTAAATTTTATTATTTAATAGCAATTCTATTTATAAATAAAACTAATACGTTAAAAATATGTTTGAACTTTGAACAATTGCATGCTTGTGTTTAAACTGACATTAACAATATGGATGTGTTTGAACTTCAAGCAAATGCCTTTATTATCTTTATTATAGGTTATTTTACTTTTATATTATTGTTTTGTTTGGATAAATGTTGGATAAAATATTAAAATTGGCTTAAAATAAAAAATCTCGCCTAAGCCCTCTTCGGCTGCCCGCCTCCCGCCTAGCGCCTTTTAGAACATTACAAAAAGGAAAGTCTGAAGATCTTATTCTGCCTTGGAAAATTAACAAGAAATCCTGCTAGTTTTCCATTCTTAACATATAAATTTAAATTTGATATATGTACCTTCCCAAAAGGGGAAACAAGTTGTTGAAGAGCTGCTATTCGTTCACCAGCCTTCTCTTTCCCCTCCTGTCACCAAGAAAATATATATAAATACATAAACAACGCCAAGATCAAGGACTAATAAAGTAGACAAAAGATAAAAGTTTGTGAAATATGTTTTAGCCAGCCAGGTTAGGAAATAACACATGCAATCCCCTTGTCAAATGAGCTTTGAAGAATATTACGTTTAAATAACTATTGATAGAACTCAAATATCAACATGAACCTGTTTCAATAGTATCCTTGACAAACCACTTACTTTACGGCTCCTGTATAACTACTTACATCGTACCACTTTACCTAGGACAGAGTTAAATCTTTTACAATATTAACTTCTTAGAAACTCGAGATACATGTATTAAAATGCCTTGAAGATATCGCCTAAAAACACTGGACAATTCTTGAGGATTCTACTTAACAGAATACAATTTAATGAATATGACCTGCTTTCTCATGAAGAAACATCAATTGTAATGGTGAAAGTCAACTTCTAATTTCAAGCCTAGTAATGGCAAGATTACATACTAAATGACATTAGCAATTACATTTAATACTTTTTGTAAAAATAAAAAAATCTTGTAATATTCAAGAAACAGGCACACACACACAAAGAGAGAGAGAGGGGGGGGGGAACCTTGGAGGAGATAGATATATCATCAGCCTTGTGCCTTTTTGGTGCCAAAGAAGTGAGACTGCTTTGCTCAATAGAAACAGGGCTTCTTTTATGTTCCATCATTTTTGCCTCATATATCCCTTTTTCCAACTGGTTAATAATTGCAAATCAAATTATTAAAACATAGCAGACAAATGAAATAAGAAGGAACAGGGAACTCCCCAAACATACAAGAACCCCACTGAAAGAACTCAAAAACAATAAATCAACAGATTCAACACAACTAGGCGAGATTCTTAAACTAACTAGTTCCACTAGCTTGGCCAAATTTCCAGCAGGGGAAGCACAATAGCTAACCAAAGAGGTTCTCCAATAATTACTATTACTATAACATGCACCTTTAAAGTTTATATAAAAAGATGGCCTTCTTGGAACCAAGGCGTTAAACGCGTGTTATATTCAAATTGATATAAAAGCCATCTCATACATATCTGCCTGACTCAAGCCATCTTGCACTTCATACAACTTCTGAAAAGGCCATTGCCGTGTGTCTAGGAATAAAGTAAGATCTTTTTGCAGGGTGAAAAGGAAGGAGAATCGAAAAGTTTATGTAATAGTAGCAGGTGGTTATGATACAGATCTTAATTGTTGGTTCTTGAAGTATTAATAGGTACACACCATACTGTATTTAAGAAAAGACGGGGAAGATTGATACCATTTTAGAGCAACTATTTCTTTATTGGGAATTCTCGAATGGTACGAATAAACTAATAACTCCGTAAACCTCATAAGAAAACAGTCATCAGATATTCTAAATATTAGATTTTGAAAATCAATAATGCACTGATTCAGTCAAAGAATAACCCTTAGGTAGGTCCATGGCATAGTCAAGGCAATTGAAAAATAGAATTCAAATTAATAATGAGAAATGATATCCCAAGAAAAACAGTCATCAGATATTCTTATTATTAAGTTCTCAAAAATCAAAAGCATGCACTGATTCGGTCAAAGAACAAACCTTAGGTAGGTCCATGGGCATGATCAAGGCAATTGAAAATTAGAATTCGAATTAAATAATGAAAAATGTTATCCCAATTTAATGATTGTAGGTTCGCAAACAGAACAATTATTAAACAATTAGCTAGAAAACTTTAACTCCTACTCATTAAACAAAGAAGCACATACTTATGGCGCAAAAGTGTTATTATGATCCAACAATTATACACCCAAATTCTACGATATAAACCATCAGTGTCCAAGTCGATACTATACCCTCCATTCTACATAAAGAATTTCATTAGTTTTTAATATAAAAAAAATCACAGAAAGAGTCTTCTTTTTATTTCCAGTCGCATAAAATGACACAATGTCTCAAGTTTGTCACCGCTACTAAACTAACAACTTATTATTTTAAGGCGTAAATGTGGAACAAAAATATCCTTAATACTCCCCCGTCCAACAAAAGATGACTAGAATACAAAAATTTTATCTCATAAAAATGTCTAGAGTACTCAATTCAAATATAAAATCTATTTTATTCTGAAAAGTACTCAAGTAGGGTCCATTGTGGGTAAAATGTGAACTTATTTATGCCTCTCCTCTACTTTTGTTTTTCTTAATTTATGCAAAAACTATAATTTAACATCTTTTGTGCAAGACGGGTGGGAGGATTTGCAAATTGCAAATTTTATAAATGACTCTTTTTGTCTGACCGATCCACCATAAAAAGTTTGTTCCACATCTCAAACTATGGCCCTGCCATCTGTCACTATAGATTACAACAAATGCATGAAATTAAGATTATACCCTGACTGTGAATTTGATTGAGAACAACAGAAATCAAAGAAATAAATTTGGTGGGTCCAGATTCCAAGTTTCAAAATATCATTCATGCACCCATTTGCGTATACAATCTTCTGATTGAGTCCTAATAATTTTTTAACTAGTACATTATATACTAATACAGTAATACTCACTTAATCTGCCATTAAATCAAAATTAAATATACATGTAAGATAAGCAAATAACTCTACAGTTAATCAGCTATAAAACCTATAACAAACAAAAAAAACATACCCAGAAAATCTCATCAACATGACCCATGGGATTACTAAAGCATCCAAGAACAGAGGGGAAATAAATAAGAAATTTATAAATTAATAAAAAAAAGGAACCATTATATGTAACTGTTCTTCTCCTCTGGTAAGCTAGCCCGCCTGTCAGTTATGCAACTACTCGCTTGTTACATTTGAATAGCCAAAAGAACTTACCTTTAATGTCGATTTGTCAACAAAAATTCATTCATAATTTCTGGGTTTGATTGAATATTTCAGAACCCGCTTTCGAAACCCAATGAAAATATTGATTAACTGAAAATGACCTCTCTGGGAAACTATCTTTACCTCCCTTTTTTGTGAGTTTTATAAAGCAAATTGAAAAAATGGTGGCCGGCCGGAGAGGCTGGTATTTGCATGAATTTCGCCGGGGGTAGTCAGGGAAGTTTAATGGACGGGGAGGTGAAGGAATGTGGACCTGGTTTGCTGAAGGAGAAGGGGGAAGGGGTTTTGATTTTTGAAAGTGTGTAATGGATTTATGAAGTACAAATAATAAAAGTGAAGTGGGAAATAATTTTTTATTTTTTAAAGAATTTTATTTTGGACAGCTAATATCCAACCATGCCTGAGGAAGAGAAAAAGTTTTTAATTGATGAATTAACCTTAGGCTCCCTTTTTAACCATGGTTGAAAATGACATGTATTTTTTTTTTTACTATATTCGATTGAGATTTTAATATTCTGCCTTAATCAAGAATGAATTCCAAAATTTTATGCACCCAAATCTTATGAATAATTTTTTTGTCATGACATTAGGCCTGACAAAATATGATTATGGGTTGGTTTTGATTTTCAAAATATGATTATGGTTTTATTTAAGAACTAAAATCATATTAACCATTTTTAATATGGATAATGTGGATTGGAACCATATGGTTATGGTTAAAAACTATATTAACCATATTAATTATTTTAATATTGTTATGGGTTATGGGTTTCATGAAGGTCTGATTTGACACTAATATTATGTGATTATGTATATACCCCTTACCCCCACCCCACCCCACCCCACCCCACCCCACCCCACTAAAACAAATAATATTATGTGATTATGTATATACCCCTTATCCCCACCCACCCCACCCCACCCCACCCCAACCCAACCCAACCCAACCCAACCAAAATAATAATATTATATGATTATGTATACACCCCTTACCCCCACCTCACCCCACTCCTTACCCACACCCCCACCCCACTCACTCCCCACCACTCTCTCCAAAAAAAATTAATATTAAGCGATTATGTATGCATCACCCACCCTCTACCCCACCCACCCCCCTCACCTCACCCCACCCACCCCACCTACTTACCTACCCACCCACCCACCCAACACTCCTCCCAAAAAAAAATAATATTAAGCGATTATGTATACCCACCCTACCCACCCACTTACCCACCCCTACCCACCCACTTTTACCCCATTTGACCACACACCCAACACTCCCTCCCAAAAAATAATATTAAACGATTATGTATACCCCACCCACCCACCCCACACCCCTATCCACCACCCAATCCACCCCTACCCATCGACCACTTTCCCCCACCCACCCAACATTCTCTCTCCCAAAAAAAAAATAATATTAGCGATTATATTTTTTCCCCTTCACCCCATTTCACCCCACCCCCCTCCACCCAACACTTCCTCCCAAAAAAAAATAATATGGGGTGGTGTACACATTATTTTTTGGATGGGGGTGGGGTGGGATGAAGGAAGGGGTGGGATGGGGTGGGGTGAGGTAAAGGTATATACATAATCACAAAATATTATTTTTTTTTTAGTTGAGTGGGTGGGGTGGGGTAGAGGGTATATACATAAATCACATAATATTATTTTTTTTTTTGTGGGGTGTGGGGGGGTGGAGTGGGGTGGTGGGGGGTGGGGTGAGGTGGGTGGGGTAGGTGGGTAGGGAGTGGGTATGGTAGGGTGGGGGTGGGTTGAGTTGAGGTGGGGTGGGTGGGTGGGGTGGTGGGTGCGTGAGTGGTTGAACTTCTTGAATATGTAAATATGGGTGGAAAGAACTTTTGATTTAGATTTGGAATAAAATATGGGTCGAAAAATAGTTAACCGGGTTGGAACTATATTTCATTTTAAAAATATGGTTCCAAACTTTACCCAACTCAAATAAATAAAAATAGTTAACGAACCCATTTGGTTCCAGTTAATATGGGTTAACCCGACAATTAACCAACTATATTGTCAGGTCTACATGACATGTTTTAATATAAAGGAACTCAATTCTTCTCTCCATTTGGCATTATGCACTAGGACAAATATTAACAAATATTATGACTTTATAATAAAATAATCTAAATATGTACATAATTATCAGGACCGTTCCTGAGCACGGGCGAGAAGGTTAATCGGAGGCCCAATTATTTATATATATATATATATATATATATATGTGTGTGTGTGTGTGTGTGTGTGTGTGTGTGTGTGTGTGTGTGTGTGTGTGTGTGTCATTTTGCTAAGAGAAATAATTCTCTAAAGTTTGTAAAAGTTTTGGATTGTTTTTCTAATGTTTCAATTGCTTACAGAGTATTATTAACTATTCTTGTGACAGTGATTTACTGGAAAAAAAAAAATTTAAGTTGAAATTGTTAATCATATTTATATGACGTCCCCAAAATAGGTATATATCACCCATCTTGAGTCGCCAAATACATGGTATACAAACTTAATTATACAACCGTCGTGTAAAATACGACAAAACATAGCTGAGAGTTTTAATACGAATATTGTCTTCTAGATAATATCCAAACTCAAATGGAGTCCTCATTATAATTATTATCACACTATTTCATAGAATAGTGAGGACTACTATAACACCATCTCGGACCATCACTCTGTTCCCCGACTAGTCCCGGCTATGTTCTTATTTCCTGAATAGAACAATGAAAGCAAAAGGGTGAGCTCAACTAGTCCAGTAAGAAATTATTTGACCAAGATAATGAAGAATAAATTATCGTTAGCCTTCAACAGTGTTAAACTGATAAAATACAACAAACATCAAGTTTAACTGCAGCGGAACAAGCAATCCATTAAAAAAGTCAAGTAAAGCATGATATCTACTATCTTCTATGATTTAGAAACTTTATCAACAATTTTATCGCTGAGAATCAACTTAATAAATAATTCACATCACTGAATTATCCATGCACTACAGGCCAAGGATATTCATTAGTATCACAACCACGAATTATCCATGCACTACGGGCCAAAGATATTCGTGTTTTCACCAATGGTCATGATCATGCCAACAACTGTCCATCAATGCACTACGGGCCAATGAGGACTTTTACCACATCATTTGTAACATTACAGTTATAATTATGCCAAATAATCTCTTGTCATAATCATACCAATGAACAGTCAATCTATGCACTACGGGCCAAAAATGACTTTCATCACAATATAAGCATGAGGATGATGACAATTGTGAGACCCCAAATTTTATGAATAAAGATTTAAATTTCTCAAAATATTTTTTTTTGAATATTATGGTGTGGATTTGATATAATGTTATAGTTGTGGGTAATATTTATAAATTTTGCAAAGTATGCAAGTTGTTATATAATATTTGATTGGTCGGGGAGTATTCTTTTTGTCGGGAAATATCCGTACGACGGCACAATCATTGGTGGACCCCACAACGAAAGTATTGACGTAGTAAGAAAACGACAAAATTATCTTTTTATGAAAATAACGGTGGAAGTTTTACCGTTAACTGTTGAAACACCCGGTGTTAAAAGTACAGTAATACGCGTGGTTGCATGGTAGCACACGGTATTAATTATTGATGCATAGATGGACTTGGTATGATTATGACCAGGGATTATTCGGTATAATCATGACCGTAATGTAACGAATAATGTGGTAAAAGACCTCATTGGCCGGTAGTGCATTGATGGACAGTTTTTGGTATGATTATGACCAGGGATTATTCGGTATAGTCATGATCATTGATTATATAATGAATATCCTTGGCCCGTAGTGCAGGGATGATTCGATGATGTGGTTTATTTATTAAGTTGAGTCTCAGCGATAAAAATTGATGAAAACAGTTTAAAACATAGAAGATAATAGATATCATGCTCTACTTGACTCTTCTAATGGATTGCTTATTCCGCTGCAGTTAAACTTGATGCCTATTGTATTTTATCAGTTTAACATTGTTGAAGACTAATGATAATTTATTCTACATTATCTTAGTCATAATATTTCTTACTGGCTAGTTGAGCTCACCCTTTGCTTTCATTGTTCTCTTGTGAAATGAGAATATAATGAGGACTAGTCGGGGGAGCGGAGTGACGGCCCGAGAGATGGTGTTATAGTAGTCCTCACTATTCATTAAATAGTGTGATAATAAATGTAATGAGGACTCCATTGAGTGTGGATATTGTCTCAGAAGACAATATTTGTATTAAAACTCACAAAGATATGTTTTGTAAGTATTTTACACGATCGTTGTATAATTAAGTTGTATTTGAATTTTGTACCATGTGTTTGGCGACTCAAGATGGGTGATGTATACTGTTTTGGGGCGCCATGATTAAGTATCAAAGCTTAGGATATGATCCCTGGTGAGATGTGAGACAAGAACTAGGAGGGGAAAGGCGGAGAATTCTTCGCTAGTATGACCTACCTAAGTTTATTTGGTATTTAATTGGTCGGTCAGAGTATAGGGATAATATATGATATGTCAATTAACCCTTGTTTTGTGACAGTGTTTGAAAATGGCATCTAAAAATGTTGAGATCAGCAATGAAGCACATGAGACCGTTGAGTCACCAATGATCAATACCAGGATAATGTGCAATAGGAAGACAATAATCCTCGGGTAAATAATAACACCGATCAAATGATGAAGCGATGGGATGTTCGGAGAGGCTTTATGCAATTCATGCAACATCGTGTAAGAGAGACTCTGTTCAAAATATAGGTGGAAATAATGGTAACCCACGGTCGGTCACCACTAAGCAGTTCAAGGAGCTGGGACCACCGGAGTTTTTGGGAAAGCCAGAACCACTTAAGGCGGAGACGTGGTTAAAGTAGATCACCAAGATATTTGATGTCTTAGGATGCTCCAGGAGCAAAAGGTTCCCTTTGCCACCTTTATGTTGCGTGAAGAAGACATTGGTGGGAATCGTAAAGCGTACCAATTCTAACGACTCAAGATGTCTTGGGAGAAGTTCCAAGAGTCATTCAACGACAAGTACTTTCCGAAAGTATTCGTCACATGAAGGAGGTGGAGTTTATCAAGTTGGAGCAAAATAATATGACCGTGTCGCAATACGAGGCTAAATTTGCGGAGTTATCCCGGTTTGCATCCCATTTGGTTGATAATGAGGAACGAATGACGCGAATGTTTCTAAGAGGTTTGAAACCCGATATACGTCAATACCTCATTTCTCACAAACTTTGTTTATATTCAGATGTTGTGAATAGGGCTCAGTTATTGGAGCGCGATAATGAGTCAGCACAACCAAAAGGCAACGACCAACACACGATAATAATCATACCGATGGCAACGGCCATCGGAATAATGATAACCATCGTGGGGGAAATTATCATGCCAAGAATGGTAACCACTTCGGTGGTAATCATGGCCAAGATAATAGAAGTGGAAATTTCAAGAAGAGAAGGTTCAATAATGATGGAAAGACAGCAGCACCAACACCCGTTTCAAAGGAAGGAGAATGACCGCCTGTCATATGTTTTAAATGCGGAGGGGAGGGACATATCAGTCTAAATTGCGTGATGCAATCCAAAGCATGTTATAATTGTGGAAAAGAAGGTCACCTAGCCCGATTTTGTCGTGCACCAAAGTCAAGTCTAGCTGGGATGGTGGCACCAAAGGCGAATACGAACAAAATAAATTCGGTGGTTTCAGGAAGAGCGTTTTTTATGACTTCTCAAAAAGCATGTAACCCGAACGAAGTTAACACGGGTTAGTTAATTATAAATTCTTGCAAAGTCTATACCTTATTAGATACCTGTTCTACCCATTATTTTATCTCTCTTGCTTGCGCTCAACATTTAAATTTGACCCCAGAGAAGTTAGACTTTGACTTATTGGTTGAAACTTCGTTAGTAGAAACCTTCATTTCATGTGATATCCAAGTCTTGGATGAGAGTCACAGTTTTTAAATGATATTTCTATCGTTAATAAATTTCCTGACGTATTCTCGAAGAACTTTTTAGCCTACCCTTGGAGCGTAAAATTGAATTTTGTATTGACCCCAGTACAAAACCCATTTCTTCAACCTTAAATATTTCTTCAACCAAAACGAACTAATAATGCGCCAAAGATGTTG